>CM032453.1:93497429-93499929 GCA_019049505.1 Pachyrhynchus sulphureomaculatus | reverse complement strand
CCATTTCTCGGCTTTATTTGACTCTGGTGCAAATGCCTCCGTTGTAGGTCAGGAATGGTGTTAAAATTTTAAGTCGTTTAAGTATAAAAATATGCCATGTCAATAATAGAAGTGTTACCCACTGCAGATGGCAGCCGTCTAAAAGTTTTTAGGTACGGTTGAGTTTGCCGCTAGTCTGCAATGGTCATTGTTTAGTAATCTCTGGCTCTAGTAGTACCTTCTCTATCACATACTTTTTGGTTTTAGGATGTGATTTTGCACAAAAATTCGGAATTTTAGTAAATCTTAAAAATAATTCGTGGTATCCACAGTCCCTAGAAGTCAATTCTCAAACAAAGTTTTAAAGATTGTTTATTCAGAAAGTTCTATAGAAAACCTTTTCCTCGCGTCTATGTACCCCTAGATGATCTCTCGCGGACGGAACGCTTAAAGGCAGAAAAAGTAATAAGCTCTTTCAAAGAAATAAGTAGTAAAGATAGGTTAGGCCGAACGAATAAAATCAACATGTCTATAGATACGGCTGATGCCAGTCCTGTAAAGACAAGGCCCATCGCCATGTCTCCGTACATGTCAAAAGTATTAAATAAGGAGTTAGACTAAATGTTTGAAACTCGGTAGTGATATCGTCTATGCGTTGACGGAAGAAAGCTCAACGAGGTCAGCAAATTTGATAACTATCCATTACCGAACATCGACAGAATTTTGTAAGGAGTTAGACGAAATGTTGAAACTCGAGTGATATCGTCTATGCTTTGACGGTAGAAAGCTCAACGAGGTCAGCAAATTTGATAACTATCCCCCTTACCGAACATCGACAGAATTTTGACATCACTCAGGAATGCTAAGTATGTATCCTCGATAGATCTTAGAAAAGCATTCTGGCAAATTCCTTTGGACAAATCCTCTAAGGAAAAGACCGCTTTTGCAGTAGTAGGCCGAGGTCTATTTCAGTTCGTCACTAGCCGTTTGGTAAAGACTAAAGAACGCTGCTCAAACTCAGCAACGTTTAGTAGACGCTATATTTGGTCCGAAATATGAGCCACATATTTTTACCTATCTCGATGATATTTTAGTAACATCGGAAAGACTTCGAATCGCATATTCGCTTACTTAAGGAAGTAAAAAGATAAATTGAAAGTGGCCGGACTGACGATAAAATTTGAGCAAATGTGATTTTTTCAAAACTTCTCTAAAGTTTTTAGGCTATATTGTAGGCTCAAATTCCTTGCGTACCGATCCGGATAAAGTAGCAAGCATGGTTAATTATGCGAGACCTACTAATACTACGGGAAGTTAAGCGCTTCGTAGGAATGTGTTCATGGTACAGACGTTTTATTATCGAGAATTTTTCTACCTTGTTGTCGCCTATTAATGATCTTTTGAAAGGACGAAAAAAAGGACAATCGATAGATTGGACAAAGGCAGCCGAAGAATCTTTTATAAAGATTAAAGAAGCTATTGGTTTCAGCTCCCATTTTACCCCAACCAGATTTTTCCCAACAGTTTTATATTCTAGTGATGCTTCTAATACCGGTTTAGGGGGCGTCCTAACACAGAAAATCAATGGTGAGGAAAGAGTGATAGCGTATGCCAGTAGAACTTTATCAAAGGCTGAACGTAACTATTCGGTTTGTTGAAAAAAGAATGTTTAGCAGTACTCTTTAACATCGAAAAGTTTCGACCCTTACATAGAAGGTGTTCCTTTCACGGGTCATAACAGATCATTATAGTCTATTGTGGCTTAATTCTATTAAAAAACCCTAGTGGCAAACTAGCGCGTTGGGCGATTAGTTGTTGAGACAACATACGTTTAATTTAATTCATAGAAAAAGGAGTCCACAATGTTATATTCCTGACGCTTTGTCAAGAAATCCCAGATCATACAGCGGATGAAAACAGTCTTAATGCAGAGATTGGCGTAAGAATGAATGATACAGTTGACATAGATCGCATTGACCCATGGTACGACAATTTACGGCAGCAAATTAAAGAATTTCCTGAAAATTTTCCGCAGTGGGAAAGTGGAAAATGATTTCGTGTACAAGTTTATCCCAAACCAGTTGCCTTTAAAAGTTAATGTACCTGAGTGGAAAATACTAGTTCCTAAACCACAGAGAGAGGAAATTATAGACATGTGTCACACTCCTCCTACTTCTGGTCATTTTGGCTTTTATAAAACTCTTCACAGGGTTCAGGAACAGTATTATTGGCCAAAAATGCGTTTTGACATCGTAAATTTTGTGAGGACTTGTGAAGTATGTGGAGCGCAGAAATCTCCAAATGTCACTACCTATGGGACTGATGGGAAAAGAGAAAACGGTTAATTACCCCTTTCAAGTCATAGCAGCTGATCTAGTAGGCCCATTCCCCCGTTCAAAAAAAAATGGGGAAATAATAAATGGCTTCTCGTGGTTTCTTGCTGGTTTACAAAGTATACCATGCTATTTCCTTTGAAAAGCTCTAAAGCTGGATATATAGAGAGAATTTTGGAAAATAATGT
>CM032453.1:93225936-93497329 GCA_019049505.1 Pachyrhynchus sulphureomaculatus | reverse complement strand
ATTGCGCCAGTCCAACTTGCACTTGACCAGTTATATAAAATAATAAGAAGAGAAGTTTGAGCGAATATTATATCATATATATTTTTGAACTTGTATTTTCACAAGTTTTCATTTGATACCTCACTCGATGACCTTAGAAAAAAATTTTCTTTTCACTTCCTCCTACAGCTAACCCCTTAAGTTAAAATTTAACTTTTAAAACTAGACATCTTTGATTGGGCCATCCATTCCTATATTTTTACCAAATTGAAACTTCCTATGTCAAAACATTTTTCGGAGAGAAAATGGATGTGGGACACAAACACCGACGTGATCCGTACGGAACACTAAAAATGCAAATGTTAGAAATAAACATACACAATCGTAGCGTACCCATACACATTAATAAACAGAATCATAAATATGGTAATGCAATTTTATATATTTCTATCATATTATTTACAATAATGTGTGCGTGTGTGGGTTGCAAGTTTATAAAACAGTGGTTGAAACCAAATGGCCAAATTTAATTTTTTTTATTTACTACTATTTATAACTGTATTCTTACTGTTCTATTTATAATAATAATAATAATATTAATAATAACTTCGACTCCATACCCCACAGCTGATTAATCGGAGCCCTAGAAATTTACAAAATCAACCAAAACCTCAGGCAATTTCTCGCGCAAATTATGAAAACATGGAAAACCAAAACTCACCTAAAAACACAAACCGAACACATTCAAACAGAAGAGCTGAACATCGGACGGGGTATATTTCAGGGAGACTCGCTCAACACTCTATGGTTTTGACTATGTCTCAATCCACTCTCAAATAGACTAAACAGAACGGACGATGCTTCAGCATCAGACACCAGAAAGTGAACCAACATAAAACAAACCACCTCCTATATATAGATAACATAAAACTCTACGCCGCCACAGAAACACAGCTGAAAGAACTCCTCAAAATCACAGAAACATTCACCTTAGGTATCAATATGGAATTTAGTGTAAGTTAATGTAAAGTCCGCCACATCAACAAAGGCCAATGGAAAGGCCACCATGAAACGATCAACAATGAAAAACTCGATAACACGGTCGACAAAGAAACACACAAATATCTAGGCTTCCATCAAAGCACCGAACTCAACCACACATATCAAAACATAGCTCAGAACCGAATTCAAAAACAAACTCACGAAACTATTACAAACAAAATTCAACTTCAAAAATCGCACTAAAGTCATCAACACGTTCGCCATACGTGTTGATATATATCACATATTCATTTGTCACATATTCATTTGGTATCATCAAATGGTCACACACAGACATAGAAAACATCCTTATACGTTCTCAATTCACCAAATACAGGAAATTACAGCCCAACACATGCAAAGAAAGACTTACGATCGAGAGGAAGGTAGGAGGAAGAGGAATCATAGATATAACATCACTACACAAAAAACAGATACAAGCACTTGAGAAATTCTTTCACACCAAGCAGACCAGCCTCCACACAGCAACAGTGAAAGCAGACCAAAAACTACACACCTCTCGACTTATCCCAGGCAGACCACCCAGCAGATACATACAGTCACACCCAATTACAACAGGAAAAGATAAAAACGTGGTCAAAAAAACACTCCACGGAAAACACAGATACCACATAGAACAAGACCACGTAAATAAAAAAGAATCATACACCTGGTTACAGGATATGCAGCTATTCCCTAAAACATAAGGTTTCTTACTTGCCATCCAGGATAAAGTCATATTAACCAGAAACTACCAAAAGCATATCACTAAAGACCCAACTATTAGAGAAGACAGATGCAGGAAATGCCACTAGCATAAAAAACGATCGAACACATAACAAGCGGATGTAAAATATTAGCCGGAACGGAATACACAGCCAGACATGACTCAGCACAAAAGTAGTTCACCAAGCACTAACCATAACATACCAACTCAAAGAAAACACAGATACCTACTACAAATACATACCAACAACCATACTTGAAAATAGAGATTACAAGCTCTACTGGGACATCAATATCCATACAGATAAAACAGTCCTCGCCAATAAACTTGATATTACTTTTCAATACAAAAAAGGAAAAGTCACCTATCTAATTGACATAGCTGTCCCCAACGACACAAACATCCAAACGAAATACACAGAAAAAATCTCCAATTACACAGACCTTGCGACAGAAATAATAAGGCTATGGAAACAAGAAAAAGTCATCATTGTCCCCCTCGTCATATCAGCCACAGGGCTTACACCAACATTCATACCATAATTAGTACAATTAGAACCCAACACAAACATACACAAAAACATTCAGAAGCCAGTAATTTTGAAAACATGTAACATTGTCAGGTCATTTCCTAATACACAATTGTAATAGCGTTTGTGCTGACTTGTCAGCCAAACATGGAACCACATTGACCAAATGTAAGAAGGAGCAGCAAAAGTATTTAAATATTAATCTGAATAATAATAATAATAATAATAATAAGCCATTCTACAACCACACACATTTCCCACTTTCCTCACACAAGGAATAACATACGTTAAAACCCAAAAGCTCAGACACCACAAACCCGTCAAACTACCGACCTATCACCTGTCTTCCAACCCTATACAAGATCATCACAGCCACAATTTCGAAGAAAATAGAACAACACCTAACAGACAAACAATATCCTCACAGAAGAGCAGAAAGGATGCAGGAAAAATAGTCGAGGATGCAAAGAGCAGCTGATTATAGATAGCGTGATTATGGGACAAACCAGAAAAGAACACAGAAACCTTCACATCGGTTACATAGACTATAAAAAAGCCTTCGACTCCATACCCCACAGCTAGTTAATTAGGGCCCTAGAAATCTATAAAATCAACCAACACCTCAGGCAGTTTCTCGCGCAAATTATGAAAACATGGAAAACCAAAATACGCCTAGAAACACAAACCGAACGGATCCAAACAGAAGAGCTGTACATCAGACGGGGTATATATTTCAGGGAGACTCGCTCAGTGCTCTATGGTTTTGCCTCTGTCTCAATCCACTCTCAAATATACTAAGCAGAACAGAGCATGGCTTCAATATCAGACACCAAAAAGTGAATCAACATAAAATAAACCACCTCCTATATATGGACGACATAAAACTCTACGCTGCCACACAAACACAGCTGAAAGAACTCCTCAAAATCACAGAAATATTCACCTTAGATATCAATATGGAATTTGGTATAAGTAAATGCAAAGTGATCCACATCAACAAAGGCCAATGGAAGGGCCACCATGAGACAGAAACCATCAACAATGAAACGCTCGATAACATATTCGATAAAGAAACATACAAATATCTAGGCTTCCAACAAAGCACCAAACTCAACCACACTCACATCAAAACAGAGCTCAGAACCGAATTCAAAAACAGACTGACGAAACTTTTGCAAACAAAACTCAAACTCTAAGAATCTCACTAAAGCCATCAACACGTTCGCTATACCTATACTCACATATTCATTTGGTATCATCAAATGGTCACAAACAGACATAGAAAATATTCACATCCTTATACGATCTCAATTCACCAAATACAGGAAATTACACCCCAACGCATGCAAAGAAAGACTTACCATCGAGAGGAAGGCAGGAGGAAGAGGAATTATAGATATCAGATCATTACACACAAAACAAATACAAACACTTAGGAAATTCTTTCACAGCAAGCAAACCAGCCTCCACACAGCGACAGTGAAAGCAGACAAAAACTACACACCTCTCGACTTAGCCCGGGCAGACCACTCAGCAGATACCCACAGTCACACCCAATTACAACAGGAAAAGATGAAAACGTGGTCAGAGAAAACACTCCACGGAAAACACAGATACCACATAGAACAAGACCACGTAAATAAAAAACAATCATACACCTGGTTACGGGATGGGCAGCTATTCCCTGAGACTGAAGGTTTCTTACTTGCCATCCAGGATAAAGTCATATTAACCAGAAACTACCAAAAGTATATCATCAAAGACCCGACTATTGCAGAGGACAGATGTAGGAAATGCCACCAGCAGAAAGAAACGATCGAACACATAACGAGCGGATGTAAAATATTGGCCGGAACGGAGTACACAGCCAGGCATGATTCAGCTGCCAAAGTGGTTCACCAAGCACTAGCCACAACATACAGACTCATAGAAAACACAGATCCCTACTACAAATACACCCCAACATCCATACTTGAAAATGAAGATTACAAGCTCTACTGGAATATCGGTATCCATACAGATAAAACAGTCTCCGCCAATAGACCCGATATTACTTTTCAGTGCAAAAAAGGAAAAGTCACCTATCTGATTGACATAGCTGTCCCCAACGACACAAACATCCAAGCGAAATACACAGAAAAAATTTCCAAATACACAGATCTTGCAACGGAAATAAAAAGGCTATGGAGACAGGAAAAAGTCATCATTGTCCCCCTCATTATATCAGCCACAGGCCTTACACCAATAACATTCACACCACATTTAGTGCAATTGGGACTCAACACAGACATACACAGAAACATTCAGAAGTCAGTGATTTTGAAAACATGTAACATTGTCAGATTATTCCTTAATACGGAATAGTAATAGCGTTTGTGCTGACTTGGTTTTGGCCCGTCAGCCAAACATGGAACCACATTGATCAAATGTGAGAAAGAAGAACTTTTTGTAATAATAATAATACCTCTGAACTTTGCTTTTCTGCTTGAAGAAATCAGCTACCGTAAACTACAGGGTAATAAGAACGTTGGACAAGAGAACTTCAAGAGTCAACAACTAACATCAGTGACATTACCTCCACTAGTGCATGTAAAATCAGAATAGTTGAGTAACGATAGGTTATCACCTCATCATTTAACTTGACAAACTCATTATTATAAGAAACGACGAGGTAGATGCTCTAGAAAGCACTTCTTGATCGGATAGAGACCATGGGCAAGGTGGGTGAGCTGCAGGACTATCCGTCCCTTAGATATCAATTGACGAGATTGATTTGAGTAGAATGATAGATTCGGAGATGACTTCTACAATTGCCATCAACGCAGATAGGATAGAGGATATAGCCCGTGTACATTCATTCTGACGTGAAAAATATTAAGAGAATTAAGATATCTCGAGTCTAAAATTGCGATTCTACGTGGCATATCCCCCAAATCTAGCTATGTTTGCAAACCTCCAGAATAGCCTGAGCCAGTAGCTCAGCAACAGGAGCATCCTAAGAAAGTAATTCCCACTGGTAACGATTTTATGTGGAAAAGTATATATAAAGCCACAAAACCTGCTAAATGCTAAAGAACGTTTTGGAAGTAAACTGTCAAAAAATGGATTTATCGAAACAGAATTAATACCAAACCAATAATACAGTGTAGTAGATAAAAAAATAAAGAAGTATAAAAGGCTCGCAGAACAGGTCTCAAGAAAAATTCAGGTGGAAAGGCAACAGAAATTCTTGGCAAAGTAAATCATAGCTATTATCTATAATAACTGACCTAAACCAGTGGATTTTTTTAAGGTCACTTATTAAGCCATCTTTGGTTCTATATTTGACTGCTTCCTCATTCAGTTATTCTACGCCAAATCTGTAAGTAAAACTGTGGTCCATCAAGAAATTGCAGTATACTAAACTATTTTATATGCAAAATTTTAAACTGTATGCTGCGTCAGACCAACGAAATACTTAGAGCAGTTTTAGAATCCACCTGCAATATTGACAAAGAATAAGTGTTCCGTTATGAAGCACTACAGAGGTATCGTCAACATCCACAGAACTACAGTTATTAAATAGGGTACGTAATAGAGCCGTTGCTACCAATATTCTGTAATACGTACTTCTCTATTTTTCTACAGTAGTGAAGTGGCCGAAAGAAAAACTTTAAGATCATCATCATTATGCCTATTAATGGAAGTCTTCGAACATTCTTTTCACTTCATCAACATGAAAAAAGACTCTTTAGTTTAGAGTTCGGATTCTCTTCTAGAGATGGTCTGTTATCATGAACAAAGAGGAGTGACAGCTTTCTGTTTAGACAGTTAGAAGGCACACCGGAAAGAACTTGTGGGGAACTGTCTTCGGACAGCAAGAAATCGAGATTGACATTATAAATTTAGAGCCATCTAGGCTTAAGCCTACTTTTTTTTAAATACAGCAGAATAACAACAATTTTATAAACAACACATAGAAAAGTCCTAATACGGAATATTTTACAGAGACATCAATTGGCTGCAACTGTCGAAAAAAGTAATATTTATTTTCCTACAGTCAACATATCCTAAGTCAGAGACCAAGAGCTTTCCACTAGCTTTGTCAAGTATATGACGTTTACAAGTCTACGAACCTGATAGAGTACTTTATAATAAAATAACTAGACGATTTTTATAATTGAGTTTTCAGCACCTGCTGATATAAATATAATAATGAAAGCTAGGATAGGGTGATCTAAATAAAAGGATTTAAAATATAAATTTCGCGCTCTATTCCCATGGCATTCGGTAACAATGGTGGTCTCATGCCTGGAAGTTTTAGGAAAACCCTTTTCTAGGAAATCTAAAAAAACACCCGTTTACTCTATATTGGCTGGTTCACTTGCAATGAGGATGCAGAGAGCAGTAATTTTTGGCTTGGTTTATTTAAACCGATAAGTTTTGTCACTGATCACTAACAGAACGGACGTTAGACGTAACCATCAATTGCTGTGGTAGGTCGGAGCCACAGGATCTATCGCGTAAGATTTTTCTTTTCAGATAATAATAATAATAATAACAACGATGCATTATTGTTACGAGGAACAATTGCGTTGGTACTCCTGATAACCCGTCTTGTTAGGATAGAGACAATGGGAAAGCCTAATACTAATGAACAGTTTACCAGTAAGCTTCCAGAAAATGCATAAATCGAGACAGTAAATAACGCTATCATGGGAATTATTACCCCGCCAAGAACACAGTAATACTGTTATTAACAAATGAAAAATAAAAAGCAAGTAGAGGTGAAGCGTTCTATAATAACTACGTCTAATTTAAAGATTTCAGGCTTGCTAGAACTATCATCATGATCATCATCCTTAGCGGATTCCATCCAAAGACGAATGTAAGCATCCTTAAGTTGTCTCCAATGAGCTCTGTTTGCTTTTTGCATCCAATAATGTAACGCTAATTTTTTTATGTCGTCGACCCATCTTTCTGTGGTCTACCTCTGCATTTTTTATATTCTCTAAGCCTCCATTCAACTCTATGGCGTGTCCCAAAGTTACCATTTATTCTTGCGATATGCCCAGTTCCACTTCAATATACATATTCGTTGTATTACATCTGTCACTTTCGATCTTTTTCGTATCTCGATGTTAGGAATACGATCTTGGAGTCTAATATTTAGCATTCTCCTCTTTATTGCTGTTTGGGTTACCTGGGGTTTAATTATTATATTTTTATTTGAAGCACACGTTTGCGTGCCATATGCCGAAACCGGCAGTACATACTGATCGAATACTGCTTTTATTGTATTTGGGATAATCAATTTAAATGTAGATTGTAACTTTCCAAAGCCAGACCAAGCTAACGAGATTCTGCTATCCAAATCAGCCTTTTTTGATATTTCGATTTTTTGTCCTAAATATTTGTACCTTTCCTTTTCTTTTGTCTTTTATTAATAGTTCCCGGCTATTATCTTTACTTTCATTGTTCAAATATTTTGTTTTGGTGAAGTTTATTTTTAGATCTATTTCGTGAGACTTGTTATTAAATTCCATCAGCATTTCTTGTAATTCTTCTTTTGTGCTAGCGATCAGAGTGACATCATCTGCGTACCTTAACTGATTTAATTGTTCACCGTCCATTAATATTCCTTTACTTTCCCACTTTAACGATTTGAACATATCTTCTAGAGTCAACGTGAACACCTTTGGGTATATTGAATCATCCTTTTTTAATTTTGGTTTTATTTGTTTTTTCTTCAAGCATTATGAGGTGGCATTTTTATATATATGTATTCAAGAAGAGTTTCGTCGACTCTGCTGTTACTTAGGACTGCCCATATCTGTACCGAATCAAATGATTTTTCGTTGTCAACCATTGCTATCTACAAGTAATTTAAGTGTTTGAAGATGTTCACATGGTTGATAACTGTCTAATTTGTTCGTTAAGCTATATGTTATGAGTTTAGAAAGGATTTTGTATAGTACCGATAACAGGCTGATGGGCGTGTAATTAGAGCTTATTATAAATAACCTGAAATAAAACTACTCTTGCCTGTGCCACTAAAATGTTTTGGTATTGAATTGACCCAAAATGTATTAATTGTTTTCATGTTGTTGAAAGTGTGTTTCAGAACTACGTCATCACAATAGCATACCTAAAAATAGCAATTTTAACAAGCATTTCAATACCCTGTAACACAGTCATCAGTCCATGATGTTTCATTTAGATGTTGCACGAGTTACGTCAGTGATTTCATTCAAAAATACGCTTTTTAAACTGAATAAATAATTACATGACTAAACTGATCAAACAAATAAACATCGCCTCTTATTTTCAGGATCGTTAAATATAGCATTCTTATCATTAAAAGTAATCTTTTTTGTGTAGTTTTCTTATAAGCCTCATTAAAAAGTTTATCCTAATAAAAGCAGTAAAATTTAAATGAAATACGCGTTTTTGTCTTTATCCAAATATTCAATAAAAGAAAAGGTTTTTTTGGCCCTCAGGACATAACTTAATTAAAAGAAAATATCCTCAGCTTCCTAATACAAATATATTTTGGAATGTAAATCTAATTATTATTAAAGTTAGACAAAGTATAAACAAATGATGATACTAAAATCCGACAAGGTTTTAATTACAGCATAAACAATAATGAATGCCATTGAAGAAACGGAACCGGAAACCATAAATGTGCGTGCGAGGAGAAGTTAATAATTAGCAACTCTCAAAAAATTATGGAGAATCGATTATAATATATTAAGACCAGTATTATCATAAATTTACACAAATAACATTCTTTTAATATTAATTTCTGAGCCACTAATAAATTCAGGCCCACAATATTTCTTGTCAGTAATTAAGCGATTTTCAGTAGAATCTAGATCTAACTTACTCAACGTACCGTGGAAAGACAGATGTTAGGTATTAGTTTGCGAGAACATATTAGAAGCAAAGGTATTACAAGACCAAGAAAAATGAAAGATATCAGTGTAACAGTTGCAAGATTAAAGAGGACATGGGAAACAGACCAAATGTCGAAAGACCAATGAAAAGATGAACTGATGATATCAAGTTGACTGCAGATAATGGATGGCTCCATCTTGAACAGGGAAGAGACCATTGGAAGAAACTTAAAGAAACCCCTCTGCTGCAGTGGAAAAATTGTGGCTTATGAGGACGAAGATATGACTAATGTGGTTTATTAGTATAAGTGAAGATAAACAGAATGTTGTCTTGGTTTGCTTTAGAATTGCATATTTTGGTAATTTTCACAACTCTATGACGTTTACAAGTTTGCAAACCCGATACAGTACTTTATGGTAAAATAACTATCAGATTTTTAAAATTGACCTGCTAATACAAATATAATAATGAAAGGTAGGGTACGGGGTTCTAAGTACATGGATTTAAAATATAAATTTTGAGCTCTATTCCCATGACATTCAGTAATAATGGTGGTCTCAATCCTGGAAGTTTTAGGAGAACCCTTTTCTAGAAAATCTAAAAAAATACCAGTTTACTGTATGTTGGCTGATTCACTTGCAATGAGGATGCAGAGAGAAGTATTTTTTGGTTTGGTTTACTTAGGCTGATAAGTTTTGTCAATAATCACTCACCGAACGGACGTTAGACTTAATCATCAATTACTGTGGTGGATCGGAACCACAGGATCTATCGCGTAAGATTTTTCTTTTCAGATAATAATAATAATAATAATAACAACAACAACGAGGGCGAGCGACGTAACGGTCGAGGACGTCGCTGGAAATGGCAGCTCGACCAAAACAATGAAGACCGGGCAAGCGAAAAAGAAAATAGACCTGCCAAAAGTGTTGTGCCGGCGAGTGAGCCGACACCCACCAAGGCGGGAAAATCAAAACAACGCATGAGTTGCACCACTAAAATCAACGAACATGTCATGCTTTGCTATAATAAAATCACTAAACCTGACAAAGAAATCACTAATAAAAAAATGACTCGCTGCCTAGACCCACCGAAATCAATCCTAAACACAACCGACACAGATGAAGGACAAACACAACCACCAAAGCCAAACCACGACATGTATGTTTTGCAAGGACAACATGCAACTACCAAGGCTGGCAAACCAAGACAGCGATTAAAGTGGACAGATGAAAAGAATAGACTGTTACTACACCGCCACCAATTGTTCCCCCTCTTCATATCAGCCACAGGCCTTACACCAACAACATTCACACCACACTTAGTATAATTAGGACTCAACACAAACATACACAAAAACATTCAGAAGTCAGTGATTTTAAAAACATGTAACATTGTCAGGTCATTCCTTAATACACAATGGTAATAGCGTTTGTGCTGACTTGGTTTAGGCCCGTCAGCCAAACATGGAACCACATTGACCAAATGTGAGAAAGAAGAACAAAAATAATAACGATACGTTATTGTTACGAGGAACAATGGTGTAGGTGCTCCTGACAATTTGTCAGAGTTAGCTTGGGTAGATCCCTAACCTACAAAACCTACTGTCAAAACACAGCTCAAAAAGTTGCAACAAGAAACAATTTGCTGTGAAAACTGGCCTGCAGCAAATGGGGTGCCACGCTCAATGTTCTTCTTGCTGAAGTCAACGCGTTAAGCTTTTCAACTGGGGAATATGCGATTCTTATATCGAACAGGTGGCAGTAAAGTCGATGTCGATGTCGCTTCGAATGAGAGCTGCAGAATTATCAGAGGGTGCATGAAAGCCTCTTCGCTGGAGCAGCTGTGCTAAACAGCAAGTACACAAGCCACCAGGAACTGCAATGCTTAAGTCAAGAAAGAGCACACGGCGGATGCTGAACTTCAAAATGGTTTCTCCAGAACAAGAAAAATCCACTGGTATAGAACTGGACCAGCGAACATGGAGAACACTCAATCAAATTAAAACGGTGCGGCTCCTGTAAAGAAGAACTTGGCTAGTTGTGGGCAGCAACTAGAACAGATGTGTTATTGAGGAGAGGCACAGGACTGGAGGCACCTGTTCCTCCGCGCCTTTTGTGCCCTGTTAGTTGCACCTTTGACGATTTATGGATGTCAACTACTCTAGTTAGTGACTTGGCCCGACATTGAGCCCTACGTTTCTAGAGCTTTGAACTGCTGGACCCTACTCTTTCGCCCGATTAAGAAAAAGTAAAGCAAAGTAAGCAAGTATAATATTAGTACTATTTTTGTACTGGAAATAACGGAAATGTAAAATAGTAGAAAAAACATAAAGAAACAAAAGCGTATATTTAGTGCAGATAATATAAATAATTTTATAATTGATATATCCCAGGAAATTTTAGAGAGCGATTTATAATGCACAGACGCAAAATCAATTTTTAAAATATATTTTTTAATTTATTTGTTTTATTTTAATATTAGTTTCCATTAAAAATGTTGTTACTAGGTTGTTAGGAGATAAGAACATCCATTAAAAATTGGAAGAATTTATTCCATAAAAAAAACAATATCCTGTCCTAGAGCTTATTTATAAACCGATTCTGAAAACTCGTTGAAGTCTATTTGCAATTTTATAACACATAATACATTAATATAATAAAAACAGCAACAATCTGCAATGAACATAAAAACTTTGCCAATTTATTAGTGATCCGACTGAAATAGCAGCAAGTTTTAATAATTATTTTGTTGATGCCAACCTAAGCTGAAGTTATTAATTAAATAAGTAGTAATATAGTAAATAATGGTACCCAGTAACATAATTTGTTTAAAAAACAATATTGTAATGATACTTATTTAAAAATGCAAGAAATCTGTATATATTTTGAAACAAAAGTCACAATGGACAAACAAGAAAAAATGTGAATAAAATGGTAGTAATTTTATAGTATGTATGGCTAGTAGACTGGCCATAAAAAAAGTTCAATTTCAAATAATCTTAGGCCACGTGCAACTATGCACGACCAAGTCACCTCGAGTTATGAGCAATTAAAAGACGTTTAAAATGCACAAATAGGCCAAATTTCGTATTTAATGGTTACTTTTTATTGCACACCTTATTTTTTAGTGTTCCGTACGAAACACTTATAAGATCATTTCGGTGTCTGTCCGTCTATCTGTCCGCCCGTTTGTCTGTCTGTCTGTCCGTCCATCTGGCTGTCCGTGTGTCGGTCCGTCTGTCTGTCCGTCTGTATGTCTCTCTGTCCCACCCGATTTTCCCCGAAACTATTTGTCATAGAAATTGATAGCCTCATCAGAGCCGTGTCGTTTTGAGAGTTAAATTTTGACTTAAGGGGTTAATTTTGGTGGGTGAAATCGGAAGTGAAAAAAAAAATTTTTACTAGGTCATCGAGTATGGTGTCAAATAAAAGCTAGTGAAAACACGAGAAAAATATATATATAATGTAATAGTTGTGCATACTTTTTTTTGTATTATTTTTGAAAAATCGCTGCCCCCACTTACCTCGAAAACTACTGATCAAAAAATTTTGAAAAAATTCTGGAATATTCTCCATGGGCTGTAGATTGAACTAAAATTATCTTTATCCTGGGTAAGACTTCTATTCCCGATTTGGGCATAACTTTGGAATCTGCCTTTTTGTCAGAAGCGACCTTTCTTACCAACGAGAAGAGGCTCTGGAGACCCCAAATTTTGATGTTATGTGGTTAAAAATAACAACAATCAGTGACAGAGAGACGCCTAAACCGCGCAAATGTGACACTACAAATCTGCTAAATGGGAAGATCTTATGGGATATTTTGGAACTTTCCCTTGGTTAGACGTTTGTTTTCGATTTCACGACCCATCTGACTGTACCAGGCAGCTTTCCGTTGTTATTTTGGCTGGTACGAAACCTTGCATCCTTTTTTTGAAGAAACGCCCTTCCAACGGCAAGCCTTGGTTTCACCGAAAATGCAAAAAAGCTGTTGCTTCTAAACATCTTGCCTACCGACAATGGCGTGAAAATCCTAACACCATAAATCGTAACACCTTTGTTCATGCCCTGAATAGATGCAAAGAAATTATCGACGAAACCAAGGAGGCACACAATCAACGAATTATAAACAAACTTCTCGCTTGTTCCAACAATTCCAGGTCCTTTTGGTCAATCGCTAAGGCAGTTAGTCAAAATTTCACCAAATCCACCATACCACCACTCACACGGCCAAATAATTCTATTACAATGACACCTGTTGAAGAAAGAGAACTTGTTGGCTAAACTCTTTGCTTCACATTCTACTGTCGATTTTCAAGGAAAAACACTACCTACTATTCCCATAGTGCAGTCAAAGATGCCCAATATTGTCTTCAGACAGCGTATCATAATTTTAATGAAGCTAGACACCAAAAAAGCTTCTGGCGCTGACAGAATACCTGCCATAGTTCTCAGAACCTGTGCAAGGGAACTAACACCAGTTTTCTGTAGACTTTTCAATCTATCCTACAGAAAGGGAATATTTCCTTCCTGCTGGAAATGTGCCACGGTTCAGCCGATACCTAAAAAAAGGCGAGAGGACATCTTGCCAAATAACTTCCGTCCAGTCGCACTGCTTTCAATAACATCGAAAGTCATGGAAAAGGCTATCAATCAGCATCCTTTAAAATATATTGAAGGATGCAACATTATTAGCGATCACCAATATGACTTTCGTATACATAAATCAACAGGAGATCTTCTGAATTATGTAACACATGTTTGGAACAACGCATTTCAACACTTTAAAGAATCTCGAGCGGTTGCTCATCACATATCCAAGACATTCCACCGTATTTAGCACGATGGACTGTTGGCTAAGGTATGCTCTTATGGTATGTCTGAAAAGTTCTGTTTGTAGCTTTCATGTTTCCTCAGAGAGCGTTCTTTACGAGTGGTAGTCGACGGATTTCTTTCTAACATCTTTATTATCAAAGCCGGTGTGCCCCAAGGCGCCATACTGTCTCCTACTTTTTCTCATTTACATTAACGATCTGCAGGAAAAGACCAGGAATCCAATCTACAGCTTTGCAGATAACAGTACGCTTATCTCTTCATTCACTTTGAACGCTCGGACATCGACTACTCAGACGAATATCCGCAGACAGTAGGAAGTCATTCAACTTAGCAAAGACCTGGAAGAAATTATATCTTGGGGCTACAGTAACCAAGTGGAATTTAACGCTCCAATAACCCAGGTGGCAGTTTTCTCTAAAAAAGTTAACGTTGCTGAACCCGACATAGTTATGTCGGGGTACTCCATTCCTCTAACATCGTCACTCAATTTGTTAGGCATTAATTTGGGAGCAAATATGTCCTGGTATGAACATGTTCAGGCATAGCAAGGAGAGCTTCTTGAAAGTTGTTAATATTATTTCAAACCAGAAAGCTTTACGCTCCACAATAACTGTTAATTCTTTACAAAACTCACATTCGACCAACTATGGAATACTGCTCCCATGTTTAGGGCTCTGCTCCCAAACATACACTGCATTTGTTGGATTCTATTTAGAGAAGAGCAGTTCGTCTGAATGAAGACCCGGAACTGACCGGCGGCCTTGATTTGCCGGAACATCGAAGAACAGTTGGCGACTTGAACCTATTCTACAAGTATTTTCACGGAAAGGGTTCGAAGGATATAGCCTGCTTAATTCCTCCCAGAGCGGTGCATGTTAGAAATACACGTCGCGCTAATACTTCACATCCGTATGAGGTTCAGCTTGTTACTCCTCATAAAACGCTTTTCAAGCAGTCTTTTATATGGAGAACATCATCCCTTTGGAATAATTTGCCCAGGACTGTGTTTCCCACCGAGTACAATTTACAGCGATTCAAGAACAAAGTGAATCGCTTTTTCCGCACACATTTCGCTCTTGTAGCGCTTTAAGGACTTCCCTGCAGCACGTGTGCTAGACCCATAAAAAAACCTTTAATAATTTATCTAGTATATAAGAAAAAGAAAAATTTCAAGATCATCAGTTTTCAGTAAAGATTAGAAACAAACTTGGTTGAAAACTCATTTGGGGTGTGTTTTGTGAAGTCACTGATCATTTTATGCCTCCGTAATAAAAATTTTTATTTTAAAAGCAATCAACGTACGGAACACTTATTGCGCAAGTTCAACTTGCACTTGACCGGTTATTTAAGGTATAAATTGCATAGATATCGAGGACTGACAATTATGAACAAATTTAGTCCACGTGCAGCCATGAGCGACCAAGTAAAGTTATGATCAATTAAAAGACGTATAAAATTCAGAAATATTCTTTATATTTATTTATATTATATTTATACCGGCTACTAAAATAGCAGACAGGAAAATATGTATAAACATGTATGCAATTTATACTTAAAAAATAACCCGCCAGGTGCAAGTCGGACTTGCGCAATTAGTGTTCCGTATGTTGATTGCTTTTACAATAAAATATTTTGTTACGGAGGTATAAAATGATCAGTGACTTCACAAAACACACCCCAAATGAGTTTTCAACAAAGTTCTTTTTCGAACTTTACTGAAAACTGATGACCTTGATTTTTTTTTATATACCAGATAAATTATTAAAGGCACGTGTTAGGCACTTGTAATAATTTTCGTTCAATCTACACGCTGCGAAGAATATTCTAGAATTTTTTCCAAATTTTTTGATCAGTACTTTTCGAAATAAGGAGGTGATATCGATTTTTAGCAAATTTTTTAAAAGTAGTACAAAGAGAAATATTATATTATATATATTTTTAAACTCGTGTTATTACAGACTTTCATTTGACACCCCACTCGATGACTTGGTAAGAAATTTTTTTTTCACTTCCTATTTCACCCAACGAAACTAACTGCTTTAGTTAAAATTTAACTTTCAAAACTACACTGCTCTGATGAGGCCATCAATTCCTATATTAGTGCCAAATTTCAACTTCCTCTGTCAAATAGTTTCGAAGAAAATCGGGTGTGACAGACGGACAGATAAACACCGAAGTGACTTATAAATATTCTGTACGGAACACTCAAAAATAAGGGGCGAACATAAAGTAAACAATAAATACGAAATTTGACCCATTTGTGCATTTCATACGTCTTTAGACTGCTCAGAACAAAAGTTAACGTGGTCGAGCATGGTCTTATATGATCTAAGATTATTCAAAATTGTTAGACCTGAATATTTATGGAATTTATACGTCAAAAAATAAGATGCACAACAAAAAGTAGCAATTAAATACAAAATTTGGCCTATTTTGGAATTTTATACGTCTTTTAATTGCTCATAACTTGACTTTACTTCGTAATTCACGATTGCACGGTTTAAATTTGTACATAGTCGTCAGTCCAAAATATCTATACAATTTATACCTGAAAAAATAACGCGTGCAACGTAAAGTCACCATTAAGTTCGAAATTTGGCCTCTTTATGCATTTTAAACATGTTTTAATTGCCCATAACTTGAGATTACTTAGTCTCCCGTGATCGCACGTGGTCTAAGTTTGTACGTAATTGTATCTATGCAATTGAGACATCAAAAAAGTGATGTTTTCAACGTACAATTATGTTTTTATCCTGTAAAATATACAATACACTGATGTTATTAATAAAATCGACATTAGCACCCTCTAAACCCTAAAATTTTTGGACCTAAATTTTAGAGATCTCTATTTACACCTAATAGAAGGTTTTTAGCTGGTAGCACCGCCAAATATAAAAACTTTTTTTTGTGGCCAGTCTAATGGATAGGGTATACAAAAAAATATTCCAACAACGAAAATGAAGAACAAGTATTTAACGTTAGACCATATGAGATGGATTTACTATTAGGGTATTACCAATAACGTTACCTATTTTAATTCTTGTTTTATTTTATCGAAAATACTCTAATGATCTAATCAAAATACGAAAATATTCTTTATATTCAAAACCCTGATACTTATTTAGTAAAACTAAACTCTCTAAATAAAAATAAAAACATAAGATTAGGAATTCTTCCTCTATATTCGTGATGTATAAAACTTATACACCGTCCATAAGATTTACGATCATTAGACTTCGTATTTCTAACATATTGAAATGCCGGGTCTTGTCGTCTGATATATCCACTTTATATTTTAGGGCTTTGCATATGTTTGTCTCCCCCGAGGGTCGTTTTACTCGAAAAATATAGTTTTATTGGCCAAAATAAGATCTACGGCCGCTGTTTGACGCTACAAGTATGAGACCTCTAAAGCTGTCTGTCGTCTGTTAGAATAATCGAGATATCTTCATATTTTTTATATTTCTCGTGTTAGGGACGATAAATATAAAACGTTAGTAAAATATTCCTAAACAAATCTACAAAAATAATAGATTGGGTAAATGATAACTACAGTTATATGAGACGGTTTTAGTGCCGTGGTATAATATAGTACCTGCTTACTGCGCCGAATGTCTCGGGTTAAAATTTTACTACTACTTCAAGTGTACTAATTACACTGCTAATACTGGCTATTTAGCTTCTGTTAACTGGGATGATCATTTGTGAAATGTAAATATAAATATAGCAGCTGAACGATTTCACTCTGTTATAGACTTTATTTGTACCAAAAAGCGACTGAAAACATCATTGTATCCGAGGTGGTTCAGTGCTTCTCTGAGGGGTCTTATCTGTAGGAAGAAGAGGGCCCATAAAAAAAATATGTCTTCTTATGCAAGGCAGAGTAGGGAAGATGTTATGTTCGTCATATACGGGAGGTGGAAGTCTCACTTTTGACTAATGCTTGGAATTTTTGGAGAAATGTTAGAGGTGGACATAACACTAGTGCTTACCCAGAAGCAGAATATTGCAAAACTTACATCGGTGCTACATGTCCAGTCCCTGATTTCGGCTCCCAAAACTCATGTCTCATTTCCCTCCAAAGGTTCTCTATTTCTGAGGTATTCACAAGGATTAAGGCGCTTTCTATTAAGTTTGTTGAGGCCCAACTCTGTCTCCAATGTGTTTATCAAAAAGTATATTTTCACTTTGACCAAGCCTCTTAAAATGCTTTTCAGTTTGTCTCTGGAAACAACTACCTCCCAGATATTTGGAAACATAGTTTTATCACCCTAATTTTTAAGTTTGGAAAACCTAGTGACATTAGTAATTTACTATCAGCTGGCTCTTAATGAGAATCAGTTTGGTTTTAGCAGGGGGAAGTTAACCGCGGACAGCCTTGTACTTTACAAGACTGACCTGATGGAGGCCTTCGAGAGCAGAATGCAGATCGATGCTGTCTATACTGACTTCCCGAAAGCTTTTGACAGGGTAAATTTTCAGTTGTTATTGACAAAGCTGGAAGCTATGGGGTTTTATCCCTCACTTGTTGCATGATTGGAAAGTTTCATCACGGGCAAGAGTTAGAGTGTCAGGGTGAATAATTTCATCTCTGTGCAGTTTGGGATTCTTTTTGGTGTTCCTCAGGGGTCCCATTGTGCCCTATTGTTATTCAGTTTGTTTGTGAATGACGTGGTGAGTGTAATTGAGCATACTCCAGTGATCATGTGCGCCGATGACCTTAAGTTGTACAGGATATTGAGCGGTGGGGGATTCAATGGGACTCCAGAGTAATTTGGACGCCCTTTAGGTCTGGTCTCAATCTAACAATTTGTTCTTGAATATCAAAAAGTGTTGTGGCATCAGTTTCTTTACGGGTGCTAGAAAATTCAACACTAACTACTCAATTAATGATAGGGCTTTGCAGGGTGTCACAGTCGTTGAGGAACTTGGAGTCGGGTTTGAGGAGAGATTGTGCTTTGTCGAGCATATTTCCAGAATAAGCCTGAAAAACTTGGGTCTTCTGGGTTTTGTGACTAGGAATTGTGGTGAATTATCTGTGGATGTCTCCAAATTGTTGTATACCTCATTGGTGAGGTCAAATCTTGAATATTCACTATCGAGTTCACATTGTTACTCTTGAGCTTGTACAAAACAAGTTCGTTCGCTTTGCGGCTAATAAGCTTAATATTAACTTTGATCATTACCACAGGTCAGATATGCTGCATAGATTAAACTTGGACACTCTGGAGGCGAAGCGGGTGCGATTTGATTTGTGTTTTTTCTTCAGACTTATCCATGGATTGATAGACTGTCCCCGTCTCCTGTCAAGAATTAATTTTAATACTCCCTGTCGTGACTTGCGTAACCTTCAGCTCTTTCATATACCATTTCATTCCACCAATTATGGGCAATATTCTCCTATCGATAGATGCCTCCGAACATTAAACAACTTGGACATTGATTTATTTAGGTACACTCCGTGTAGGTCTAAAGCACAGTTATCTAGTTGAATTTGAATGGCTGGTCACTCCTGCATTCTGTATATTGTTGTGTTATGTGGTATTATTATTATAATTGTTAGTTTTGTTACTGTTATGCACTGATTGTTGTTGACAACTTATAAATTATTTTATTTTCTTACTATACCATAAGTTTATAAATGAGTTGAGTTTCGAATCGCGAGAGTTGAGTTTCGGATCGTGAAGTGTGTGCATGTGAATCGAACGCCCGGCAATAGTCAACTCGTTCAGAGAGCATTAATACGGTAGTGTTTCGATCTATTTAATTATTTTGTCGATTGCAAACGAGAGGGACTAGAAATAAAGCAGAATGTAGTGTTAGAATTAAAACAATAAGTAAAAAATTTAGAGATTTATGCGAATAATTCTGTGAAATTGTATGAAGCTAACGAAATGATAAGCGACGACCTTGACCGTTTTACTGCGTTTATGGTGAGCGAACCACCGGAGAACGGTGACAAGAAGTTTAAACAACAGTTTTTTTTTACTTTTTCTCCCGTGTTTGAATATGGAATTTACGAGGAGCACACGTAAAGTGTTTATAACAGAAAGAACAATGGATAGCGATGAGTATACATCAGGAGACTCGAAAAGAGGCAGAGTCGAAGAAAAAGAAGAGCCAATTCAAGAAGAGTGAAAAGCTGATAAGAACACCACAGAAAGAGAAAAACGAAATAGTAGATAAGATAGACAATTTGATAGAAATGATCCGAGAGCTAATGTCATATATAAAGAAAATAAAACAAGATCAAAAGTTGAAAAAACTAAGAAAGGAGAATGAAGCATTGAAAGAGGAAAATAAGATAAATAGAGGAAACATGAGAAGTATGGATTTGAAGATGAGTAGGCTGGAAAATGACGACGTAAGGAATAATATTGTAATATCGGGAATGAGATTTGAAGTGAACAGCCAACAAGATCTGAAAGTGGGTGTAGAACATTTTATGGCTAGGAGTATGGACACAAAAGTACAGATTAAAGATGTGATAAAAATAGGGGCGACTATATACAAGATGGAACTTGGAAACACGGGAGATAAAGAAGCTGCGATAAAAGATAAAAACAAACTAAGAAATCTAGGAGAGAGAGTTTACATAAACAACGATTTAACAAAAGATGAACGGGAAATTCAAAAGAAATTGAAGCATATAGCAGAGAACGAGAGAAAGAATGGAATAAGAGTGAAAATAGGATATCAAAAAATCATAATCGAAGGAAGATAATATAAATGGGAGATTGAGGAAGAAAAACTAAAAGAACGACCATCAAGTTAAAAAGCTGAGAAAAAGGAGAGAGATAGGTAGATTGCCGACGACCCTGGCAAAGATAAAGGATACGGAATAGAGGACTAATGAAGGAATACAAATAAGAAAATAATCAAAGAAATGGATAGGAAGAAAGAAATGGGAAATAATTATCGGGTTATTAGATTGAGAACACGGAATAATACTATAAACTGACAGAAGAACAACAAATGTTCATGTATAAATTTTTAAGTGGGCTATTCACGGCAGTAAATTTATACAGAATCATATGTAAAGCAGAAATCATTTTTTAAAAAAAACTTTGTCTGTGAATGACTTGCTTTACTTGCCTCTTACAAGGTTTCATGTAAAATAGCCAGATGTAAAAAGCCTTACACCATTGGTGAAGAGCTTGTTTTGCCAGCAGCAACTGAGATTGTAGAAACTATGCTTGGAGATAATTTTGCCAAACAATTGCTATACATACCTATATCAAATGATACTGTTGCCCGGCGAATTGGTAATATAGCTGAAGATGTACAGCATCAGCTTTTCGGGAAGTTGCGTGACAAATTTTTTTCAATTCAGCTTGATGAGGCAACAGGTAGCAATAAAGATGCTCATTTCATTGCCTATGTTCGATTTTGTGATGGTATGTCAGCAGTGGAAGAACTATTTTTCTGCAAAGGAACAGAACTCAAAGCACTCGCATTATCTGCTATCTTAAATGATTTTATAAACGAGACAAATTTGGAGTGGAAAAATTGCGTCGGAATATGTACCGATGGCGCTCATTCAATGTCTGGAAGATCTCATTGTATGATCCACAGAGAATCTCTGGCTTCCAAAGAAATGAGTCCTGCTCTGAATATTGTGCTCACTACAGTTGTAACCGCAGTAAATTATATTAAAATGAGACCCCTAAAATCTAGAATTTTTTACTGCACTTTGTAAAGACATGGGTCCCGAACTTTCAGCGTTACTATTTTAAAGCGAGGCAAGATGGTTATCACGTGGGAAATGTTTGCAACGTGTTTATAAATTAAAAAATGAAATCGACATTTTTCTAGAAGAGGAAAACCGACCGGAAGCCTAGAAGTTTCGAGATAGTTTATTTTTGATGAAATTGAGCTACTTGGTCAATATAGTCGAGAAACTAAATACCTTAAATCTTCAACTCCAAAGAACAAATACATATACATATACATATATTCGATACAAGTGATAAAATTAATGCTTTTTGTACAAAATTGGAATTGTGGAGCAAAAATGTAAAGCAAAAAAACCTAGAAATGTTTGCAAATGTGGGTGAATGTGTTAAAACATACAAGGCTGAAGAACAACATGTGAAAGTTGTTTTAGTAACCGTTGAAAATCATCTAGCCATGTTGACAAAGAATTTTAAAAAGTATTTTCTTACTGACGACAACTTGGCATCAAGTTACGAGTGGGTTAGGGATCCATGTCAAAAAAAACCCCGAAGGGCTCTCAACTTCCGGAGAAGAAATCTTCATAGACTTCACGGCAAGTGGCAAAAACAAAAGACAATTTATTAATAAATTACTCTTTGAGTTTTGGGTAGGAGTGAATGATGAGTTTTCTGCACTGAAAACAAGAGCATTTAGTATACTATTACCATTTTCAACATCCTACCTTTGCGAAACCGGATTTTCTGCGGTGGCTGCTTTAAAAACAAAATATAGAACTCAACTAAATATAGAAAAAAACTCAGAATGTCTATTTCTAATATTAAACCATCCTTCGAAAATCTTTGCTCTGCAAAACAGGCCCAAAGGAGTCACTTATAATTATTAAACTTGTTTTTAATTTAGTATTGATATGTTAAATATTAGGTAAATACATTGTACAGTATTAATACAATCCTATGTATTATACCAGTGTAAATGGGTATTTTATTTTTTATTATGTCACAATGCATTTTGTTTTGCTTTTCTTTCAATAAATATATTAAATGTTTCTAATGAATGTTTTTAATAATAATTTCTTTTCG
The DNA here is from genome assembly GCA_019049505.1 of Pachyrhynchus sulphureomaculatus. Classification (NCBI taxonomy): domain Eukaryota; kingdom Metazoa; phylum Arthropoda; class Insecta; order Coleoptera; family Curculionidae; genus Pachyrhynchus; species Pachyrhynchus sulphureomaculatus. Next base: position 93,474,583 of record CM032453.1, on the reverse strand, counting down.
ATACGCTCGCCCTCCCCCCAATAGTGTAATCACGCCCCCCTAGTGGGGCGAGCCCCACAGGTTAAGAAACGCTGGTCTACTTATTAACTTGTTAATTAGGTTTTTGTCATAACCGTTGACTCTATATGTTTAATACGATTCCTTTCATTGCTAAATCTGACTTCATTCAACAGGAAAGTCATTAAACGATGAGCCAAACAGTGTAAAGTGGAAAATTTTGGCCATTAGCTTTCGATTTTGAATATTTTACTAAAGCAAGTTTTGTAAATTGCAGCTTTATGGAATGTATTATATCATATTAAAAATTTAAATATTTAATTCAAGATACCATTCAGTAGGACTATTAGATGGTCTGGAGGGAAATATTATATTATAAAAATTAATTTCGCGAACTTCAGTCGTTTTTAGCTTGTAACCCTTATAAACATCAATTATGAAATAACTATCACTATAATGTCACTGCTTTCTATAAAAAGATTCCGTAATGTTTTAGAGCAGTTTAGAAGAGATAACTGAATTAGAGCGTTGTATAATATGGGGATAGTACTTTACATTATTTAAATTTGATTTAACTGTTGGATTTGTTTTACGTTTATTTGATGTTTATTATATTTTATTTCCTGTATTACTCCCACATATTTCAAATTTAATAAATTTCTGTTCAAATCTATCCTGAAATAAATGCTATATTATATTATATATTATGCTATATTATATACATAGATCTATTATCTACTTATATCATCTTAATTCTAGATATAATGTAAAAAAGAGTTATCGGTTTTTCCATAGAAGCAATACAGAGTTTACTTTTAAGTGTAAAAATGAATTTATTAACATATTTAACACAAGTAGAATATATCATGACTTCTACAGCTATACCGATTTGTAGTGCTAATTTCTTGAGAAATTGCTTTGTATAAATTAGTTGGCATATTAAAACAGAATTGTACTAGCAAGCTGAAGGTGAATGGCAATTATACTGGCAGCAATTTAGTTAGGAACAGTGAGTAAATGCGATTGACTCTGAGTAGCATATTTACTGAATCATGAAAATTCAAATTATACTTACCAACACAAAAATTTCTAGCTATAAGTCTGAACCTTTTGAATGTATGAGTAGATAAATACTTTATTTTGGTAGTAATCATAAAACGAATTTTTCTAGAAATTAATTACAAAATTTAATAAATCTAAAATATTACTAAAATTTTCCTAAAATAACGTTTTGACTTGTGAGTTTTCAAGAAGCTTGAAATAAAGTTTTATTTAGATATTTAATCAACATTTTAAATGTAAATTATATTAAAGATTTTTTTCATATTAAAGTATAATACATGACAATATTTATTGGGTACATCATACAAATACTTGCTGCCATAGCGCATTCTCTCAAACCTATTTTAAGTAACTTTTTTATATGTATGAGTATACTGGCAATATCACAACCAATGTTTGGCTTTAATTCTTTAATAATTAGTAGTTTGTTCCCGTAGTCAACAGACTTTACGTGTCTCCACAGAAAAAAATTTAAGGGCATGTTATTACAAGATCTTGGAGGTGAGTTCACCCGTCAATTTTTGGAAATAATGGAACCATCATATTTAGTTTTCAATACTTTTCTTGTGTGTTAAGTGATATATGGTATACTGCTTCATATGGCGTACTTCTCCATCTTGTTCAAATCAAAATTTTTTAAATTTGGAAACTGATATGCATTAATTATGATTTTCTAAGGAATTCCTCTAATTTCCTTATTATATTTTGAACAAATTAAGGCTACCAGCGTGAAATCGGCACCATACTGAATTTTTTTCCATGTAATGGGTACTAATGAAACACTTTTGGATTGGTGTCGCCCTAGATCCTACAATTTTGCTTGTTTGCAGCCATTCAACCAAAAGTAAGCTTCTTTACTGAAGACAATTTTTTGATGAAAGTCAGGTTCAGTTTCTAGTTGTTCTAAAGCCTAGTTAACAAACTCACAACATAATCGACGATCTTGTGGCTGCGTGTTTGAAGCAGTGGAATCTTATAAGTACAAGCACTCACGCAAAATTGGCCAAATTGATATAATAGGAAAATTTTGGCCATTAGCACAAAACTGTTAAATAATCGAGATGTTTGTTGAATTCGACCAAAAACTGTTCGCTCAGTACTCGGATTATCGTGAAGAGACGGGAAAACACACTTTTCCGATTATGCTGATTATATTGCTATTAAACCGAAATATAGAAAATATACGATTTATTCCAAGATTTTTTATTACTGCAGCCTAACAGACTTAAGTTTAGTTAACCATCGCTCTTGATGATGCTAACCTGGTTATTGAAGTGCACACTAAATGAACAACCATGCATTCTAACATTATTTTTAAATCTTTGCATTTTCAAGATATTTTTTTAGTGTTCCATACGGAACACTTACAGGATCACTTCGGTGTCCATGTGTTTGTCTGTCTGCCACACTCCAAAACTATTTGACATAGAAAGCTGAAATTTGGCAAAAATATAGGAGTTCAGGTCGTGTAATTTTGAAAGTTAAATTTTGACTTAAGCTGTTAGTTTTGGGGGGTGAAATGGGATGTGAAATTTTTTTTTACCAGATTGTCCAGTAGGGTGTCAAATGAAAGCTTGTGAAAAAACACGAGTTTAAAAATATATATGATGTAATACTTGCTGCAGCATTTCTTTTTATTACTTTAAAAAAAATTGCGGAAAATCGATGTCCCTTATCCCGAAAAGTACTAATCAAAAATTTTTGAAAAAAAATCCTGGAATATTCTCCACAAAGTGTAAATTCAGTGAAAATTATTACGGGTGAATTACTTTTAACAATTTATCTGGTATAAAAAGCAACCATGAAAACTATGTTCCTTAACGTATAGTGTAGATTTTTGTAATACACTTTTAAGTACATTACTGTAACCAAGAGGCGAATCGTTCTTGTACCGAAATTTAATTTTATATGTTTATATGGTAATTAAACACACTTTTATTACTAAATTCTAGATTGAGCTAGATTGATTTATTGGCTATTAGATTGCTAAGATGCTATAACTATTATAGATTATTGACTAAGAAGAAACGTGAAAATACATACTAGCTCTTAAGATGTCAGGAACCTATGGTAAGGATTTTATTTTATTTTAAAAGCAATCACGGTACGGAACAGTAATTGCGCAAGTCCAACTTGCACCTGACCGTTTTTTTCGTAAAATTGGGAGTAACTTCTCCAAGATATTGGTAAACAGATTAAATACAATTTAAAATTTTAATTTAGCGTTTAACGAAGCGTTAATATGTTCACACAATGACTCTATTGTAAATGTTTTTAGTCTGAAAAACCATAGTATACGGGGATGATGGATCCTATTTAAATAACGTTAGCTTATCATATATTCTTAATACATTTTTACCGAGTCGACCTCCAACTTACTTGACCACCAAGTTTTCCTAATGGCTCACTACAATATAATAAAATATTGAGATTTGTATATACAGTGACAAGAATGTAATGTAGGATTTTAACAGATAGTTTTATAATTGATTTTAGTAAATTTTAACATTATCAGTGCTAAAAAATTAGCTTAATTCAATTTAGTAATCTCAAGATGCAGCACAATAAAATAAATAGAGAATGCTGCTCACACATTTCAAGCATTCTAAGTTGCTTAATTTTTTTTCACTTGTATAAATTTTGAACTACAAACATCCCGTTACACTATAAAAAATCTGTTTAATAAAGAAGAGGTGCGTTTTAAGTTTCCTAGAACACACAAAAAACAGTTAACCGTTTGCATCTATATGTCTGTTTATTGGCACGATAACTTCCAAACGATATGATAAATTGATTGCTAATTTGATAATACTTGAAACCAGAAAGAAACCTATAATTTTTATGCAATATCGCTTCTGAGGAGGAGGCGAAAGAGGTGCAGACGATACATAGTGAAGTGTTAATAGTATTATGAGATTTTTTGCCTTTCGTTTGCGATAATAAACAAACTGTATGAGGAATTATGTATAGCCACATATATAAGGGGGAAAGGGGGAACTAAAACGGTTGCTTCAAATAACTAGTATAAGTTTTTAAAGTAATTTTTTAAAGAAAAAACGTTTAAAATAATGTGATTATAGAGTAACCTAAAAAAAATACTGTTTTTACAACTTGGATTTGCAGGTGTGGTGGCCAGTTACCCCGTGGCGTAGTAATAACGTCGGCGACAACACTACCGCGTCGTCTAAAAATAAGCCGTAAAATACAAAAATGTAGGTTTCGGCAGTTGAAAAACTGTAAAAATAAAACAGATTTTAAATACAAAAATTAAGATTTGACACTTTAAAAATGATCCTTGTTATGAACTAATGACATTTTGGTGTTCTAAAAGGAAAATTAATAGATTTGACATTATTCTCCAGATCTTCCCAGCTATACATTTAAATGTATTAAAGTAAAAATGAAATAACGTTTATGTTGTTGTGTTTATATTAATACTTTAAACCCCTTTCTATTAATATGCTAATAAATATTACACCGATATACATTATCTTCGCTTCGAGATTTAAACAAAAACCTTCCCACATCGACCTTAAGTTGACATTTACAGCCCGTCAAAGGTTAATCCGGATTTTCCGAGGCGAGTACGTGATCTGGAACTTCAACAGTTGTTTCCTGTCTCGCGTTTTGCTTAACCCTTTTAAATTAAACTTTTAATTTGATAATTTTTATTTAATGGAGTAAGTCTCTTTCTAAACAACAAAAAACAATTCGTTGAAATTTTTTTATAAACTTCTTTACATTTTCTGCCTTAGGTCCTCCATTCCTAATGCATATAGTAGCGATAATATGAAAAATTCTAAAACATGTATTGCATATATGGTCGCGGCACAGTTAGATGAGATACCAGGTAAGGTAAATATATTTATCTATATTATATTTTATATATATATATATATATATATATATATATATATATGTACATATATATCCATTATTTCCTCCTTACTATATTCTATTTATAATTTTCCGGTCATCATTAGTTGTTTAATCTGTCATTTATTTTAAAATACTGTACACATATGAATTAAAAATAAACTAAAACGATACATGAGAACATCACATGAAATATTTTGCAAGGACAATTACATTTAAATGTGGTATTAGCACATATATGTATATATATATATATATATATATATATATATATATATATATATATATATATATATATATATATATGTGACCCCCAGCTTATATATATATATATATATATATATATATATATATATATATATATATATATATATATATATATATAAGCTGGGGTCCTACAGCCTTGGCCGCTTCCCATACTTCATACACCATTTCTTTCTGTCCCACCATTCATTTTCTTTTAAATCTCTGGAACTTATTGTCTTCTTAATATTTTCTCTCCATGTCATGCTTGGACTTCCCTTTTTTTTTAATTCCACGGTACATATTGTACAGCCTTCTTCGGCCAACGTTCTTCTTCCATGCGCATTACGTGACCGTACCATATCAACTGTCGTTTTTGTATTCGATCTATCATTGTTTCTGTCATCTTTGCTCTTTGTCTGATTTCTTCGTTACATATATCATCTAATCTTAACACTCTATAGGATCTCAAGTCACAAGGTCACAAGTAGTCCATTTCAGCTGCTTTTAACCTATCTCTCTCTCGAGTATTCATTTGTCAGCATTCTGAGCCGTAAGTCATTATAGATTCAACGATTACCCTATATATCGTTTTCATTTTTAATGTAATCTTCGGTGACCACAGTAGCGAGTTTAGCATTTGTATATATTTCCTTCCTGTGTTAATCTAATATATATATATATACATATATAAATATAATATAATATATATATATGTATATATGTATATATATATATATATATATATATATATATATATATATATATATATATATATATATATGGTATATATAGATATATATATATATATATATATATATATATATATATATATATATATGGTATATATAGATATATATATATATATATATATATATATATATATATATATATATATATATATATATATATATATATATATATATGTATATATATATATATATGTATATATATATATATATATATATGGTATATATAGATATATATATATATATATATATATATATATATATATATATATATATGGTATATATATATATATATATATATATATATATATATATATATACATATATATATATATAGGATGTTATGGCAATCACTGCATATATTGAGAGAGGTGACTTGTGCTGTCATATAGAAGCTCATTCAATAATTTTTTCTTCAAATTCGAAAATCGTTGCAAAAAAACGCAAAAAGGAGGACATTCTACAAACTAGCTCAGGCGTAAGTGCATTGTTGATATTAGTGCAATGCGTCTGCGCTAAGGTCAATCTCATCAACGCTATAAATGACACGTTATTGTTAACAATCGGCCATATTGTTTAATTGTTTTGAGGATCAGTGGCTGAGCGAAAACAATAGCTTTATTTTTTGTGGTCGATTTTTTATTTTAGTTTTGAAATCCGTTAGTTAAAGTGAATTTTCTGCAATCGGTTTTTAATACAAGGTTATACAAGTTCCAGTATATGCAGTGATTTCCCTTATATATATATATATATATATATATATATATATATATATATATATATATATATATATATGTATATATATATATATATATATATATATATATATATATATATATATATATATATATATATATATATATGTATATATATATATATATATATATATATATATATATATATATATGTATATGTATATATATATATATATATATATATATATATATATATATATATATATATATATATATTGAAGACTTTCTAAAAAGAAGTCACACAAATACATGGAGTAACAATTGTGAAAATATAAAATATTAAAAGAAAAAAGTAGAAAAAAATCTTTAAAAAAATATTGGGGTAGCAACAGTTCCAATGCATCAAATAAGTAATGGTTTAAAATCCACCAAACATTCAAGGTGCTTATGAAATTAATTTTTAAAGTTTTAAAATTATAAATATATGTTATGTTGTAACTCCTATAAATAGTCATTAAGTTTTAAAATGTACGCAAAAATTTTAATATGTGTGTGTACAGAGTGTTGAGGAATGAAAGTAAAATAAAAAATTCTTTTGAAAATGCTCTAAACATCAGGGGCGAAACGTCAAGGAGGTGTTTCTTTTAAACAAATGTACCAAAAATTCCAAGAAACAATAAATAAGTGATCAACCGGGACAAAGCTGTCCCCAAAATTATAGGTGACGGAAAATAATGTTTGACAGCTCAAATTATTTGGAATATAAAGCACTTTCGAATACTGAGTGCAAAACGTGATCACTCAAAATGGTGAGTACAATATAACGGCTAGAAGTAAGGTAGCCTTTATATAGAACCAAATGAAGATAATACTTCTCAACTAAATGAAAGTAGCATTTACTATTTAACGTTTAAAGCATTAATGCGACCAATTCTCCTATTTTTTCTCCATGTAGAATGTTTTTTGTATGTTTGAATTTATCTGCCACCAAATAAAAACTGGACAGTCGTCAATTGTTTCTGAGCAACCTTTACTACAATTGAAACATATTTTTTTAATGGACTCCTATTAAAATTTATACTATTAGTCCATATTGCATATTCTGTATTATTGACACAATATGTCAAAGCCATTGAAAATATTTTATTGTTACTTAAAATATTATATAATTAAATGTAAAATAAAAATAATTAAGAAAGAACTTAGGGAAAATCTGATGTGTTTATTATATGTTTATCAGCTTCCGTTTTTGAGAAATGCGTCACAGTTATTAACTCTAACGGTTAATATCAAATGACGTATTTTTTTGACAGTTTAATGTCAAAACCTTTGTAAATCTAAGAAAATCATGAGAATTTATTGTAATTTTACCCAACTTTATTTAGTACCTTAAGCTACTCTTTACGAGTGTGTGCTATTCTATTCCCTCTTTTGTTTATGCCCAAGAGATGATAAAAAACACCTAATATTTAAAATTTCGACAAGATGCATTTTTGGAAACTTATTAAACTCTAGTAGCTTAGAAGACATTTGAAGATAAACGATTTGTTGTCAAATACTTAATAACTGTGCGACCAGTAAACAAATATTTATAGTTTAAAAACCTATTTATCATCTAACGTAGATTAGAAATTAGTAACTAGTGTCATCACCTGACGTCGAAGAGTGAATATTCTCAAGGAGTTAATTTTTTTTTAAATGATATAATACTACTCAGTATATATCACCACTACACCAAACACTTTATTTTTGCACTCGACGCGCGTTTCGCGAACCATGTTAGCTTCATCAGGAGCGATGATTGACTACAATTATCGCTCCTGATGAAGCTAACATGGTTAGCGAAACGCGCGTCGAGTGCAAAAATAAAGTGTTTGGTGTAGTGGTGATATATACTGAGTAGTATTATTGTGCCAAAGATTCCACATTCCCAACTTAAATGATGTGATGTCACGTAACTTGGATAATTGGTTTACGAGATCGTGTAACCTCGTCTGGGAAACTGTTGATCTGAACCCTCAAACTTGATGGTTGCAGAGAGTCACAGTACTTTATTAAACATTTTTATATGTATGTAAAAATATTTTCGTTTTTCAAAGTAATACCACTGAATCCTGTCATTGCCGCAATTTTTTAAATGATCGTCGCATTAGTGCCAAATTAAAAAGTAGTCTCATTTTTAAATTTTGAAAATTCTGAGCAAAAAAAAAAGTAATTTGCTGTCACTCTTGTTAGACTGTAAATACATACGTCCAAAATAGAGTTAAACGCGGAGCTCAGTATTGTCATTTAGAAAAAAAAGAGGTATTTTTAATCAAATTAAACAGATTATAACAAATCAAGGTTCTTTAAATCTATTATATATCGATATCATTATTTAACAGTAAAAGAAAAAGAAAAGAAGGGTTTCTATCAAATTGTGTTTATCTTGACAGTTAATCTGTGTTGACATCATGCTGTTGACATTGTACTTAACATTGAAGGTTAACTAATGAAATGAAGAATTTTTGATAACTATAAATTTCCTGAATTTTAATGAGACATTTCATATATCGAATAACAGCTTTTTTTCGCATTTATATACTTAATGTGACCCTGAAAGTTAGTAGACAAGCATTTTTATTAGTAACATAATTTGAGAAGCATGCACCGAAATTAATTAAGACTGCTTTAAAAGATACAGTGTTGCCATTTCATGTAGTTTCTTGATTGTATGTATTTTTATATCGTATATTTTTAAAGAAGAAGGATAGTTAGTGTTTCCATAAACATAAAAAAGGTTTGATTGATTGATGTTTGGGGGTCGGGACGCGTCGACATCGAAGGTCATTTAGCGCCCTAGCAGAGTTTAGATTATTATTTCAAGTTCTTTAAGATAACTGATTATACCCGACTTATTTGACTGAAAAGTGTTTATTATTTGTATTAAGTTGGATGAAATATTATCTTTTGTCCTTAAATTTGCAGAATGATCTGCTTCAAAAATATATTTCACGGTCAAAAGAAGTATAACGGTACTAGCTCACTCTTTAATCAGTGGAAGTCTGTCTGATATACGTGACCTACTGCCAGTCTTCTCAGTGTAGTATTCTCTGATTTGCTGAAGCATTATAGGTGAAGAAGAAGATGAATAAAAGATTTAACCTCCCATAGCTTGTTGTTGGAATCTTTAAGATCCCATTCTAATTGAAATGCGTTGAAAATAAGTTAATTTCAAAAGCTACGGGTTCTTTCTTGTTGAGTGTATGTAGGTGTAAGTCTATTGTCGGTTTAGGAGAAAACCATTGAGGAAAATGGATAGATATTGGTGGCGTAAGTCCATGTCGAGTCAGGAATATAATAATTCTGTTAGGGAAGAAATTGGAGGTGAGATATGGCTTGCGCATAAAAAAAGCATTGCACATGGTCGAAATTTCATAATTTATGAAATAGTGAAATAATTATTCATTGAATTATTTTGGCTTTTACTTGATGGAAATCCATAACTAACGTATTGAAAAACAATTTGTCAAAATTTCCATTTTTTATTACAAAATTTGCATGACGGGTTTCGTTACATGGTAACTCCTTCTGATACTTTTTGCAGCTAACAAACATTTAGGTTTCCTTATTATCAACTTTTAGAATCAGTCTGAACATAACTAATTAGAGTATTCTTGAAATTCATAATTTATAAGGTATATAAATTTAATAATGGGAATCGATCATATTTATTTCTATTTGTTCATTTAGAATGGAACCTGTGTTTTTCAAACGGTTTATCTCTAGGCATTCCAAAAGATTTAACTTTTTTCCTTTGTTTTCTAAATGTAATATTTCAAACTGGTCATTAAATTGATGAATCTGTTCTATTAAATAATTGCTGTATGAAGAGTCTGTTTAATTGTTAAGTATTCGTTTGTATTTTGAAATTCTAGTTTCAAATGAGCGCCCTATCTAGCCTATGTACGCCTCAGTATACGAACCTCAATTTAATTTATATACCCCTAATTTTTCACCTTTGTTTTGTTTATCTTTCGCATTTCTTATAAAGGAATCAGAATTATTCGCAATAGAAACAGAAATAGCTTTAAACGACTTACCTTTAGACATGTCTAAGAAATACACGGGTTCAGATATCATTAAAAAAAAAATTTTAAACAGCAAACACAATAACGCAAATCAAGATAATAACACGGCAAAAGTTATTAAAAAGAAAGCAATAGAAGAAAATACCACCAAAGCAGATAATGGAAATACCATCGTCGCAATCAACAAGGCACAATATATAGAAAAAAAAAACAATAGATCTTATTAATAAAGGAATTTTCAGCAAAAACCCAACAAAAATTTTTAAAAATGAAATCCGCCTAGAAATAGGGAAAGCTTCCAGTATCATACCAGATTATAAAATAATCAAATTAGCAGCTGACTCCCCAACCACCGCAACTCTATTCTTTAATTAAACTACACAGACAAGATTATCCGATTAGGCCAGTGGTCTCCTACATGGCAACACCAGCATACAAACTCTCAAAATTTCTTATAGACACGATTAAAAATCATACATATTTTCAACCCACTTGTTCTGTAAAAAACTCTTTAGAGTTAATTCAGAAAATTCAAATCTTCCTTCAAGAGTCAAATTAGTATCATTTGATATACAAAATTTATTACCCAGCATACCTCCAAACGAAACATTTGTTATAGTAAAACATCTATTAAATAAAAACGTAAATATTGTTATAAAACAAGATATTCTCAACCTACTAAAAACATGTCTAAAACAAAATTATTTTATATTTAATAATTCAATCTACAACAGCCCAGAAGGACTTATAATGGGAAGCCCCTTAAACCCACTTTTAGTAGAAATTTTTATGAATAACGTGGAAAATATAATTCAAAAACATGGTACGTACAAATCTTTACTATACTGGTACCGTTATCTTAATTTGTTTCAATGGCACGGATGGACAGTTACATTATTTAATCACATCAATTCCATCCACAAAAATTTAACATTTATAATGGAAATAGAGGAAAATAATTCACTTAATTTCCTAGTCTTACTATATCAAGGGATAACAACAAACACAAATTTTTAATATTTCACACACAGACACAACAATACACAACAGTTCAAAATAACACAAATTTGCAGTATATCACAGTATGTCACATAGGTTAGTGAGTGTTCCTTTATCTGAAAATGATTTCAATAATGAATTAAATTTAATAAAACAAATTGCCGTAAATAATGGTTACCTCCAAATATGGTCAATTCAATACTCAATAAAAAACTTAAAAACAAAACTATTTCTGAAGTCTACCCTAAAATAAAGACAGCAATATCAATTATAAATCATTAATCTATTTTGGCACACCATCAGAAAAAAATTAAACACTACTTAAACCAAAATAATATAAAACTAAAACTCACTAAAAAAACTCATAAAAAATGCGAAACTTAAACAAAACAAATATGGAAAATCAAGGGTATATAAATTGAATGGCGGTTCGTATACTAAGGCGTACATAGGGCAGACAGGCATTTGAAACTAAAATTTCAGAACATAAACGAAGTTTTCTTAACAACAAAACAGATTCTTCATACAGCAATCATTTAGTAGAACAGAACCATCAATTTAATGACCAGTTTGAAATATTACATGTAGAAAACAAACAGAAATAAATATGACCGATCCCCATTATTAAATTTTTATACCTTATAAAGTCCAGTATGAATTCCAAGAATACCATAATTAACTATTTTCAGACTAATTGTAAAAGCAGATAATTAGGTAGAATAAACCCTAAATGTTTGTTAGTTGCAAAAAGTATCAGAAGTAGGAAATTTTTACAAATTGTCTTTCCTTACGTTAATAATTATTCAGGTAAAAAAATTTTTTCAATTATCAGCCTTAAAATTTTTTTAATATTTCAAAACCTAATGCAAGAAAAGAGTAATTAAATCAATATAATTGACTTTTACACATACTCGTAACATTGCACTTATGGCATAGTTTTTTATTTAATTTAAGCAGCACCTATAAAGCAAGATCCATATTACTACATACATATATCGAAAAATTACTATTGGGAAATTGTATCAGCCAAATGTTAAATACCTAATATATGCATGCCACTAAAAACATGAAATTGAGATAAATTCAGCTTTTGTCCGCCTGTAATATTTAAATTAGCTCCTAAATATAGACAAAATCAATATAAAATTAAAGCTATATTAGGATAATTAACTATTCTTGAGGTATATTAGGATTTTTATTCTATTGGCAGACCCAAAAAAGGAAAACTGAAATCAAATTTATTTGTTAAATAAAATATTTTAGCTTAGTGAGTTCCATATTAACAGTTTCATTGCGGGTGATATTGTGTCAGCCTAATGGTTTGGGCAAAAATTAGATCAGTAAATTTGTGTTTATTTTATCTTTTTTATGTTAAGCAAACCACAGATTTTTAATTAATTTGAATAGTAGCGTTAGTGTTGATTGATATCGGGTATTAAGATATCCTATATGTGTTAAAACCCTCTTTATCCTATACAACAATCATCAAACATACATCTGAATTTGCAACAAAAAAGCCTATTCAATGAGATAAAACTATATAGGGTGTTTCAATTAAAAGAAACTAATAACAAACTTAATGTATGAAATTCTAGTCAATCCTATATAAAGTGTTACAGGTTATGATTTAGATATTTTCGAGGTATTGCTATCTGAGTTTTTACACTTTTATGGCCTAAACGTATATACAGTGAACTTTGGGGGAAAACCCAAACTTCTTTTTCCGGGTTGATGACTATTTCTTTTCATTTCCATTGCAATTCGACAATAAACAAATTATTATTTCTCGCTATTAAAACCAAACGTTGCAGGTACACAAATTAGAAATTTGTTACATATTTTAATTCTTTGTTTATATAAGCGTGTCCGTCTTTAATACGTGCACAAAGAAGTTGAAAAGCCTAGGTATTTATTTCGACTCTACTGTGTCACGGCGTGTCCACTGTTCAAATCCCCAGAGAGTCTCTTGATTCGTATGTTTGTGACAAGTAGTTAATGGCCCGAAAAATTGAGAAATGAAAAAGTAAGAAAGTAATCCAACAATATTAACGATCATCAATACCTCTTGAAAATAAAACCTTAGATGGGGAACTCATATAGAAATAGATTAATTTTACAAACAGTCTTTCTTGTCAGGTGCCTGTATTAAAATAAATTTATATATAAAAACTGCTGGGCAATTAAAATAAAAAATCTTAACAATTTTATGTCACTTTTCAATTTACTTTTTTAAATAAATTTGTACCTAATCAAAATTTAGCAAAACTTATGATTGTTGACTCGTCATTTTGGCATCACTGGTATCACATGAGGGTCCTTATTCCAGAAGAAAGGAAACAAAGCCCTATCAAGTAAGCTGTCAATGAATCAAATAAAATTTTTACCCCATATTATGATTTGCTTACAACATGTGCATATTGTTAAAAATTACTTTTTATAAAATGTCACAGATTTTTTTGCCACATTGTTATATTCGGACGCTTGTTTTTTACTTCAGTCTACGTAACCCGCAGGCTGAAAAGTTTCTGGTCGAGCTACTTAAAACACATTTTTTTTGCAAAATTCGACTTTATTCATCAATATAGTCTCCTTCAAGAGCAATAAAATCAGTCCAACGCTTTTCTAACATTTCTATACCTTTTTCGTAGATAGATGTAGATATCTTCTTCATTGGAGCCAAATCTCCTTTTCACGAGCATTATTTGAGGACTGCGAATAGATAATAGTCACTGAGGGCCAAATCTGGAGAATACGATGGATGAGCAAGCAATTAGAACTTCAATTCATGCAATTTTGCCATCGTAACCATTGACTTATAAAACAGTGCATTGTCTTGATGAAAGAACCCTTTTTCCTTGTTGATTTGGGGCCGTTTTTTTGCTATTTCTGCCTTCAAGCGCACCAATAACTTTATAAAATATTCGCTATTGATGTTTTTTTCCTTCTCAACATAATCGATGTAACTTATTCCATGCGCATTCCAAAATACAGAGGCCAAAACCTTCCCGGTCGACTGTTGTGTCTTTGGTCGCTTCGGGCGGCTTTCACCGACTGCTGTTCACTCAGCTGACTACCGATTTGATTCCGGTGTGTAGTGGTGGATCCATGTTTCATCTATTGTCACATATCGCATGAAAAAATCCTTTTTATTGCATTTAAACAGGTCCAAACAGCGCTCAGAATCATCAACACGTTGTTGTTTTTAGTCCACTATGAGTCACTTATCAAGCCATTGCTTTGTTTGAACGGTATTTTTTTCCATCAAAAAACAGTGTTTAATCAACACACGAAACTCACTAAAACCACAGTAACTTGTAAACTAATCGTCGAAATTTTGACAGGTATCGTTTGAAGATTGGTACTTTCTAAAAATCATATGGATTTTTTGAAAAGAAAAATCTATGTGTCAGACCAAAAACTTTTCAGCCTACGTGTTAGGTTTTCACAAATAGTCAAATTTTTTATGCAGGTTTGCATGTGACGATAAGTAACCAATATTTAAATACAAAATAGACGATCATTGTTAATCCTCTAGAATACGGCGGAAATTTTCGTGTCGTTGATTAGATGAAAAATCATGTTTATTGCGATTAGACCGTTTAAAATAATAATGACTTACCGATATGTTGTCCACGATTGCAAGAAATACCTTTACGGATCTTAACTCTTAGAAAATAAAACTCTGGATAACGCAATTTTGACTCTAATTAAGGAATATGAAATATCTATGAAAGAAAAACAAATATGTAATCAGCAGCAGTAGAACATCGACATTTTACAGGACATATAGGAATCAAACGTCTTGCCTCGATCTCAAATTTCTATAAACGAAATCTTTACTAAGCAATCGATATTTATGAATACCTCAATAACAACCAAACAGGTACGGATAAGGGTCTATATCAGAACTGCAAACTCATTATCCTAATAGGTCACGGTTGGGTATGAGTAATTTTCTTGTGCCTGACTTATTTAGTATGATATAATAATCTCAAAGATCTTTGAACATAATGCAAATACTCGTTAGCAAAACAATGGAAACTAGCTTCACTTTGATACATCATAATTTTTCAGTTTTTCTGAATTTATATGTTAATTATATGTAGAAATGTTTTTATTTTTGAAGGCGTGGCTCTATTTTTCTTAATATGTCAACGCAGGGTAATAAATTATTGGCGGCCAATATTAGTAAGCAATTTTCAAGTTCATACCAATACAGAATTATCTATTAGTATTTTTCTGTAATTTGCATACCAATTTAATTATGTTAAACTATTTCCATAACATCTCGTATGTGATAGTAGTGTAACCACTTGGCCTAAACTAATCTCTTTCTTTAAACCGCAACTTATATATAATAATAAATAAAAGTTATTTATTAGATTAAAGTAAAATTATCTCTTGTCAGAGTATGCAAGCTAAACTCTATTAATATGCTAATAAATATCAATTTCGCGTAGATTCTTCTCACTTCCATATTTAAACAAAATACCCTTTTCTTCGTCCTTAAGTTGACATTTACCGCCCGTCAAAAAGTTAATCTGGCTTTCGCGAGACTGCTACGTGATCCGGAACTTTAACAGTTGTTTCCTGTCTCGCTTTATGTTATTTTCGTATTTCCGAACTATTAATTTTTATTTATGAGGTCTACGTTAAATAACGGTTTAGGAAATATTTTTAAATTACAAATAGAAAGATAATAATATTATATATAATATTTCCTAACTTTGGAATGGATTTTGATATGGATTTAAATGTTCTAACTAACTAAGATTTATGCATAAATTATTTAATCACTATTGAGGAACATTATTGAAAATGAATAATAAGGTTAACTTATAGATCCCATTAGCGTGAAATGAGTATTTCTGTGTCTATATGTTAATCTTGAAATAATAATATTAAGTGGGAGTAATACTCCCAACAGATGTGATAACAGTATTATATATCGTTAGAATACATTTATATACAGCTGTTTTTTACCTTTGTTAATTATTTTATTTATAAATAAATCAGTATTTCATGGTTAATATACGTAGTTGATGTCTGTTCGGTTTCGAAAATAGTTACATAAGGTATGATTAAAATCGTTTAATATATTGAAATAGGTGGGGCGTATAGAAACATATTCAATACTTTTTTTTAATTCAAACATTTTTGAAAAATTTAAAAAAAAAACAAAACTTGATTTTACCTCCACACTAACCCGCACTAGTATCAAATCAATGGCTGCCATTCGGCCAAAGAAGACGAAAATGCTCAATAAGATACGAAAATTTCCCAGTGTTGCCAAATATACGATTGAGAATAAATTCATCTAATAATAATTAACGAGCATACTTAATATATATTATTATTTACTGATACTAAACAAGATTTCTTATCTATTATTTCAAAAGACATCCCCAAATAAGGCACGTCTTTTTCTTGCCCTGCTGATGTTAACGTTACAGTTCACCTTACATGTTTGAGCAAATTTGCTCTAATAACAATTTCAAGAGTAATGTCGAAATGGTAAACAATTTTCTTATTACAAATTAATGCGAAAGGAATAGTGAGAGATATCTATGATGATATTAACTCGAGGAGTGGAGGTAATTTCTTACTAATTCTTTACTTTGTTATATTCTTGAACTAAGAGTTCAATGATCAGGTAATAACAACATACCTTTTAAAACCTTTGTATTTATTTTTTAATTATTTAAAACTATTATTTCGTATAAAATAACACAAAATCAGCTAAATTTGGCAAAATAAAACTAATTATTATTTGCCCGTAAAATTGATTTTTTTTTCTTTATTTTAATTAATTTTTAAATATTTTGTTGTTTGTTTACTGTCCTAAATTCAAATTCTATTAATTTTATTTGTTTTTCACGTAGACGATTTGAAACACTATTTTAGGAATTACTGGTCTATACAAAGATGAAGCTAGCAACGAAGATCCAACGGTTTCTAATTTATAGAGACTACACATAATAAGTTCACTGGTTGATAATTAATTACTCTTGATACGGAATCATTATTTGCCTAAAATTTCAGATGCCGAAGGTTTTTGATTTGGGAAATTTAGTTAAGAATTCTGGTTGACCCTTGATAGGAGTATAAGGTATTAATAAAGCAAAGGCCGAATATCAAATACAAAAATTAAAAAATATGCATAGAAAATTTCTCCGGCCTTGAGCTTGACACGCTGTACACCTCCCGAGATACGTTAGCTAGTACTTATACAAAATTCTAAAATCATTAAAAAAAACCAAAAAAATACACATTGACAATTTGTTCCACATTAAGTCTGATGTAGGTCATACTTCTTGAGACAACTAATATATACAGCTTGGCGTCTAGAACTCTTTATAAGTTTGTGAACTATCCTCATTTAAAAATTGACAAAAAAATCTGCAGAAACATATTGGCAAAACTATCTTAAATTTATCAAACTCGAGGCGAAACAAATTCACTGAGTATGATTTTATTTTTAACAATGATTTTCCAGTAAGGATAGCTTACACCCTTACCAAGGGTTCAAAACACGAAACTATATATACGTACACTAGTAAGGAAACCCAAATATGCAAGCGAAAAACTTTAAAATATGGGCATAAATATGCAAATAATTTTCTCAAAATATGCACATACATGTTGTAAATATGCAGTAAAAAAATCGAAATAGACTTGAAAAATGTAAATTTATTGTTTCACATTACATGATACGAGTACTATACAAATGTAGCAATAAAAAATTCATTTTAAATTTTCAACATACAGGGCGAATGAACGAAATCTAAATATAATATTATACAAAGTAAAAATAAATATAAATAATAATGTATTTTATTACTTTACTTAAAGATGAACATATAATAATAATAATAATAATGTAGGTACATATTATAAAAATTTATATACGTAGTAAACAGCATAATAAAACATACATTTTAAATTTGATATATACAGGGCGATGCAACTAAGTAAGCGGAAATATGCAAATATTACAAAAGACAGGGTCGCCGTTAGTTTTAAAAACAATAAACTACTAAATGTTTCTCAAAGTTCTCCATTAAAAAGTTTTGTCTTTTATCGTTGTTTAAAAATTTATAAATTGAGAAACTCCTTTCCACATCGACTGATGTAATAGGGGCGCTTTTAAAATTATTTAATAGCATAGGATCTAAATCAATAGAATCAGTAAAATCCCCCTTTAAAACATTAGCTACTTGGCTAACAAATTGAAACTCAGTATTTTTTTCCATAACATTCCGAAATTTTTGAAAAATTTTGCTCCCAATTTTACCTGCGACATTTTCAAAAGCGACCTCACATTGTTTTATTAGTTGAACACTTCGGGTAATGGCAAATTAGATTCCTCCATTTGAGTTATGGTTTTAGAAACAAAGCTATAATTTGTTTTAAGAAAGGAAAGTTGTTGTTTTATCTCCTTTTTTGAATAATCGTGTAAGTTCTGTAAGGGATTGGGAAGATTCGTCTGATAATTCTGCAATTAGACCATCTAGTTGACAGAAGTTGTCGCAATAAAAAAATGTTGCTTCCAACCAAGTGCCCCATCTTGTAATAACAGGCTGAGGTGGAAGAGGAGTGTTTGGTAGTTTTTCTTTGTAGACCTGAATCCTTAAAGGCGCTTTAAGGAAGATTTTCTTCATGTTAGAAATTAAGCTATTCACAAGCAGAAAATGATTCCTAATTTCCTCAGCAACCCTATTTAAAGCATGAGAGAGACATGTTACATGTATTAAGTTTGGATAAAAAATTTTCAAATTTTGCCCGGCCTTTATCATGTACTGTGCTGCATCTGACAAAATAACCAAAAAATTATCTCCTGGAACAGGCGTAGGAAGAAAAAACTTCGATAGTTCCTCTTAAACAAATCTGTCAATACATTTGTTTTTTTCTAACTGTTTGGAAACAATCAGATAAGATTTTGGCAAAATATCGTCGCTAAGAACTTCAATCAATAAATGCGCAATATACCGTCCTCTTGAATCGGTGGTTTCATCAATACATATGTAAAAATGTTCGTTGCGAATTTTACCTTTAATTTCCTCAATTACCTGTGAATACAAGGAGCTTACGTCGTTTCTCCGTATTGTTGTTTCATCTGGGATATTAAATTTACAATACTTCTGGAGGAAGGAAGTAAAGTTTTGATTACGTAGCTTCGATAACGGAATGTTTGATGTCATCATTGCACGGCATAGATCTCGATTAAAGATGTCTTGTTCATTTAGCTCTTTATTTTTGTACGTTGGTTGGAAACATTGCATTAATGTGTGTTGTGGCCTGTCTCCAAGTTTCATCTTACTCAATTTGGCAATATGGCAAGCCGTTTTCACGTGTTGCTCTATTTGAAATTTTTTATCGCATAGTATCTGCAATAAAAAAAAAAGAAAATTTAATTAAAATCCCAAGGAAAAAATTCGTTAAATAGAAATTTCATTAAATAGAAAACTAGGTGCTTAGGGCAGGCAAAAAATAAAATTCTGCTTTGTCCCTTTTTTATTATATTACCTAGAAATACATACGTTTACGTATATATTTCTATTTCGTGGTTTCGTTAAATAGAAATTTTGTTCGTTAAATGGAACAAAAATAACTTAAATAACATTGAAAATAGCATCAACGGCAAAATCCTGACAAAAATTTCGTTATGTTTAAATATTAAACGAGAATGAAATACCCTGTATATTCAATAGGTATTCAAAAATTATACTTACAATTTTAACACATGCAGAACAGTAGATTTTTCCCATATCTATTCTTAGTTCTTTGTATGGTTTAATCCACACTGACACACTACTGGTTTTGGGCATTTCACTGTAGTAAAATACGACTCACAAGATAAAAAGCACAAATCGACGTAACTACTTTAAAAGCACAACTAAAAATGAAATCTATTAAATTAATAATACAAGTATGTTCTGATGGCCGTCTGGGGTTTACTGACTGGTTTTTACTGACCATAAAATAAAAAAATTTATTTGGGGAAAACCATCGGCGCGGCGGCGGCGGCCTAAACATTGACCCTTATTCCGAAAAAATGAATGAAAACTCCTGCCAAAGACCTACATTATTATAAATTCCTTCAAATATGCACATATATGCTATTTTTAAAGCATTTATGCAAATACGTGTTAGATTAAATATAGTGCTAGTTAAAGTATCTCAGGAGATATACAATACATCAAGTTCAAGGTGAGAGAAATTCTCTGTTTTTTTTTATGGGTCTAGCACACATGGTGCAGGAAAGTCCCTGAAGCGCGCCAGGAGCGACATGTGTGCGGAAAAAGCGATTCACGTTATTCTTGAATCGCTGTAAATTGTACTCGGTGGAAACACAGTCCTGGGCAAATTATTCCAAAGGGATGGTGTTCTCCATATAAAAGACTGCTTGAAAAGCGTTGTACGCAGAGTAACAAGCTGAACCTCATAGGGATGTACCTGTATTTATCTGTGTACACCTTTTTTAATTTTTTATTTCATATTTAAAGTTTGCTTCTTAAGTGCCTTGCCTCCTTATTAAGGGTTAACAACATAACTAAATTTTTCAAATCAATACTCTTCTGTGTGTAACATTTATTTCAAATAGTGATTAAGCATCAACCTGTGAACTTATTATGTCTAGCCTCTTTAGAGCGAAAACTCGTTAACATATCGAATTGTTATCATCTGTCCATTTTCAGTCAGCTGTTTTTGACAGTTGCCATTTACGATTACTACTGGCTTAAAAATATTTATAATTAAAAAGCGAGTTATTACAATACCAGTATTAAATTATTACGGGAAAAGTACGATGCCAGTCCTATCTTTAAAAAAAAAACACTGTTGATTTCGGAATATCACTCTAATTATTCTGCACTAAACAAACCAAATCAACGATTTGTATATTGTGGCCGATATTTGAATAAATACTTTTTATAGTACTCGTTTAGGAAGTGCATGTTTTCTTAACTTATTCGACTGGTTATGGTGCTAAGTTATTTTCAGAGTGTGAAATTGTTAGTACAGTGTAGTGAATTTTATCACCAGTTTATCTATGGATACAGATTTAGAATTACTATAACTTTAAAACAGACAACTTTGTGTGTAGTTCACTCCTGGAAAGTTACCAATTATTTTGTATTATAAAAACAAAGGTAAAATTTTTTTTATAAAATATGTTATAAAACTTCTAGTTAAACCAGGGCAACATTATATATACCCTTTGTTTTGTTTACCAGTGGCAGAGCGATCTTTTCATTTTATTTATTTAGTCATTTCTGTAGGATCGAATTTTTCTTTTATGAAACAAAACCGCAGTTTACTAATATTTTTCTGCAATCTCTTGTTCTGTAAGGATTCACCAGTTCCAATATATGAAACGATTTCCATAACGCTTAATATATATATATATATATATATATATATATATATATATATATATATATATATATATATATATATATATATATATATATATACAGAATGTATCAAACATTGTCCCAATTAGAGATACCAACAAAACTAATCAGATTAGTTAAAATGACTACAAAAAACGACCAGTAGAATAGTGTGAAATGGCCTGGAATCAGAGGATTTTATAGTGGAAAGGGGACTACGACAGGGTGACAAACTGTCTGCGACGTTATTTAACTTAGTATTGGAGATTATAATAAGAGAGAACAGTCTAGAGCCTAACGGTACAATTTTTAATAAAGAAAACACCAGTGCATATGCGGATGATCTGACTTTAATAGCAGAGAACTGGTAAAAAGAATGAAACGTCTAATAAGAGAGGCAAGTAAGTATGGATTAGAAATCAACTCCGAGAAAACGAAATATATAATAGCAGAAAGCACAGAAATTAAAAAAGAAAAAGAACTTAATATAGTGGCCTACGATAGAAAAGAATATAAGTTTGAGAGAGTAGACAGATTTGTATATTTTGGGGTACTGTTTTAAAAAAACGGGCATGAGCGGAGCGAGTTGAAGGCACGAATAGCAAAGGGCAACCAAAAATATGGGAGCCTGAACGCTTTAACGAAATCAAAATACGTCTCTACGAAGACAAAACTGAGGATTTACACATTGGTCATAAGACCACCTACGGATGTGAAACATGGGTAATGAACAAATTAGAGGAAGAAACGCTGGAAAGGTGGGATAGAAGGATGTGGAGAGTAATCTACGGAGGAAGAAACACACCGGAAAGATAGACTAGACGGACAAATCACGAACTGGAAAACTTATATAACGGGCCTAGAATCACATCTTTTATAAGAACGCAAAGAATGAGATGATTAGGACACGTACATCGTCTGACAAGAGGGAGACTGCCGGAAATAGTGCTGGCGATGAGACCTGTGGGTACGAAAATGACCGAGGATGAGATGGTTGCAACGTGTTGAGGAGGATTTAGGAGCCATCGGAGTCAGAGACTGGAGGACGGAGCCGCAGAACAGGATAGAGTGGAGATATAGGATCCAACAATACTTGGACGCCGGATGATGGAAGAGGGAAATGGACACAAGTTAACTAAGCCCTAGGCCTTCAAGGCCTGTAGCGCATTAAATATATATATATATATATATATATATATATATATATATATATATATATATATATATATATATATATATATATATATAAATTATTATGAATCAGTCAATTAAAAAATCACAGGTATGTAAAAATAAAAACGAAATTTGTCATTTGTGCATATTCCAAATATAAAAAATCTATAATAAATCTTACTGTTTAGGTTCAGATATTATTGACGACAATAAGTAATCCTAATTAACCGACTCCAGAAAAGAAGATCCTCAATTCAAGCATTTACGTAATATTGTTTAAATGTCGTAATATTTATGTACGTTAGTACATATACGCTTCCAAACTGACAAACCAAATTTTTCATATGAATGTATATACGTATGTTTGTTCTTAACATGTACAAAACTACTGAACTGATTTCAATGAACTGTTTGTATTCGACTGGGTATTTTTCATCTTTCCACACAAGAAAATTTTTCAAACTTGTTTTGCAGTTGAAGCGTTACCTTTCGATTTTTGAGAATGACAAAAAAAAGTTTTGCTGCAAACAAAATAATAAGTATAAAATATGACCATAATTTTAAAAAGTTAGTATCCACCTGCTTACAAAAGAAAAATACGATTACCGACATAAATTTTTGCCGAAAAAAAAAAACTGTGAAAATTATCAAGAATATGTAATTAGTGCCTAATACACAAAATATACTAAATGAACAAACAATACCACGGAAGTATTTCGAAGAGCAAAGCACAACCACACTTTTGCGACACTGCAAGCACGCTCCACCTACCGCCCAATTCTACGCGGAACGTTTACTTAAGCGGATGCGTTAATTGTTATTTCATTCATAGTTTTCGGAATTTATAAAAAAATTCTTCCAAATTTCTCAAATTTATTTAATAGGTACCAAACTTGTAAAGACTTCCAATTTAGTTTAATTTTGTGTAATTATGTATTCTATTTTGTGTATTAGGCACTAATGACATAATGCTTACATTTCTTTCGCTTCTTATTTAGAGTGACGACAACTAAAATTTATTTTGTTAGTTATATTTTCTTTTATAAGCAGATAAATACTAACATTTACAGTCGATTTATTTCTTTTACAAATTTTAGTTTTATCGGAAAATCGACTCAATAATTTTTCAATACTGTACCGAACCACATAATACTTGGCTAAAATATTTTTATTGGGCTGAGCCCCTGTGATCTCGTAGTTAGTAACAGCTTATAAACACTGTGTCATGTGGGGTACGATCGTACATTGCGCTTAGAAAAGAGTTGCAGGTAAGTGATTTTAATGGGAACGGTACCCTTGTACAATTTAGAGAAAAATCTTCTTTGAATCGAAATCCATGATTACTAATTTTAAGCGAATGTGTGTGAATTATGAGAATTGCTATAACGTTTTTGCCACTGCCTCTTTGCTAGCAGTTATATCTGACTGGGCAATATTGCCTTTATTTTAGTTTGATTAAATTATTTTTTTTTAATTAAAATCAACATCTTATTATTCTAAAAGCTGTACGTAATTTATAGAAAAAAATGAAAATTATTTATGTGATTTCATTAGAAAAATTATCAATTTTTTATTATCTCTTGTAATGTCAGTGTGTGATTTTTTTTAACCAATCATAAAGAAACAAGAATATTTTATTATACACTTAGGTAACCCTGTTATACAAACAGATTAACGAGGTAAATTATATATTACACTATTTTTCTTGCTCTTATTTAAAAATAAAACAATTTAGCGATATTTTTCTTACATGTACTCTCTTTGGTTGCACAGTCTGCGTGCGTTCTTTACACTGATCGGGACAATTCTTCAGACTCGATTGTCTTATATTATGTTGGTGTTGTTTCCATTACCTGTTCTAATGTCCCAAAATTGGTTCCTTTGAACAACATAAGAAGGGTACAAATAGCCGTATCCGGCAAATGATCAAGAAGAACCAACCTTCTTTCTCTGACATGGATCTTTCCTGATAATTTCACCGATTCTTATCACATTCTCGTCTTCGATAGCTTTCCGACTCTCGGAAAATATCTTATACTACATAAAAGCCATTAGACGTGTAATACAATTTCCCCGTAAACGTCCCTTATCAGGTGAAAACATTCAGTAGGAGTTTTTTTGAGTTGCATGAGAAACTTTAAATTAATGCGTAGCTCGTCTTTCTTGTTCGCAATAATTCCGGTACAGCTTCTATTTAAAATGCAGTTCTAACAATTGTCAATGCGAAACTAACGATATTTATTAGATAAAGAGAACTTCGAAGTCAAGAATTATGTCTGCTATAATAGGCTTTTAGGGCTAGCAGTTTTATAATTAAATTGCCACACCTCATATGTCAAGGGAATTATAAATATTGTCATTCAAGCATCCACAACTAGTATGAAACCTCTACTATGCAGTATTGTTGGTGTGTTGGTGTTGTTCGTGATATTAAGCAACGTTAGTCAAATATGTGTCGATTTGAAGATGATTAATTTTTTGTTAGGACAACAAAGTGGTTATACAAAAGATCCACGTTTTATTTGTTTGTGGGTCAGTCGAGCCAAATCAAGACACTGGATACAACAAAAAATTGGCCTGTGAGCGATGCTTGGTGAAAGAAATGTGATAAATGAGCGAGAAAAAAATCATTCTTCCACTCTTGCACATAAAATTAGGGCTAATGAAGCAGTATGTCAAAGCTATTACAAATTACAAGGCTGAAAACTACAGTTAGTTGATCAAATGCTTCATCACTTTAAAAATATGAGCATAACCTTAATAGTCATATAGATCATTTTCAACATAACCTAGCAGATTTTTGAGCGAAGAACAAGGAGAACGTTTCCACTAAGATATAAAAACAATGGAGAACAAGTATTAAGGCAGATGGGACGTTCATATGATGGCAGAATATTGCTGGGGACTTATGCGAGATTGCCAAAGACAATTTCACTCTAAAAAATCACTTAAAAAAAAATTCTTCATGAAGAATGTTAAAATAAAGCCATATTTTTGTAGAAACGCATTTTTTTTCTATCTCATTAACTAGACCTAATACAAAAAAAAACAGTAACGTTTTTGACATCACCTTATCAGACATACTTAAAATCAGGTCTAAAATCATAGGCATCAAAATGTGTGTATGCCAGTGTAATTTTTTTAAGAGAAGTGTTAGCAAGTTTTTATTTTTGTTATTTAATATTTATTTACATCTGCAGTATTTCCCGTTAGAAAGCACAAAGTAAAGTGAAAGTTAATTCCGATAATATACTCGAAGAAGATAAAGTTCATTTTTTAATTTTGTCAGTACCAAATTTTTTAATGTTAGCGAAAAGATGTTTACATTTTTGTTTTTCCTTTTAGTAAAACATATATTCAGGTGATGATGATAAGAATAAAAAAAAACAGTCTAGTGCAAGTTGGACTAGCGCAATTAGTGTTCCGTTCTGTGATTGCCTTTAAAATAAACATTTGTGTTACGGGGATATCAAATGATCAGTGGCTTCACAAAACACACCTCGAATGAGTCTTAATAAAAGAATTGAGAGCTCAGATTACAAACATGTCTTGTCAGATACTGACTCGGCCGGCTAATTAGACCAACCAGAATAAGACAAAAAGTTCCTAACATGTATATCCAGCATGTATTTTTACGTTACTCTTTGTCAGTAATGTATAATAGGTATAGCATCTTAACTACCTAATAACCAATTAATCAATCTAAGTCAATCAAGTATGGCACAATGATACTTTTTGTACTCGACACGCGTTTCGCTAACCATGTTAGCTTCTTTCCAAATTAAATAGCCGATATGATTCCATCAAATTCACTTACGAACTTGAGAACAAAGGACAACTGCCTTTTCTAGATGTTTTAATTATTAAAAATAATAATAGGTTAGAATTTGATATCTATAGAACAGATAGATAAATTTCTAATGATTCATCTCATTACAAACAACACAAATTGAACCAAAAGTTAGCCGCATTACATTTTTTAGTTCATCGTTCGGTCACTTTTCCTCTGAATAGAGTAAACTTTAATAATGAAAGGAATCGTATTCGAAATATAACTAGAGTTAAATGGTTATGACGATGACTTAGTAAATAAGTTAATAAATAGACATAAGTTCAGGTTAAATACTCAGAATTCCACCTTTTTTATACGCGAAGAAAATAAGACCAAGTATGTCTCCATACCATATAATCCGAAATATAGCAGGGGACTCAATAAGATATTTAATAAAGTAGGCCTCACCTTAGTCTATAAGTCATGAGACAATCTGAGGAATATCTTAGGAAAGCCCAAAGATAAGATTCATAATTGCAAGAAAAGTGTAATTTATGAAATTAGTTGAAATGATGGCGACAAAAAGTATGTTGGGCAAACAAAAAGGTCAATTAAAACACGATTTAAAGAACATTTAGTACATTTAAAATACAGTAGAATAGAACAGTCTATCGTTGCCGAACATGCCCTTGAAGCTGCTCGTACTGTAACCTTAGATAATCTAAGATTAATTAAAAATGTATCTGATAGGAGATTGTTGAACGCCTACGAAAGGATGGAAATTATAAAATGTAAAAGTAGTTTAAATAAAGATAGAGTACAAAAATAAAGTGTTTGGTGTAGTGGTGATATATACTAGGTAGTAGAATCTAGTGGTAAAAGTATAAAACAAATATTAACTTCTTAAATATCTGTTTAATTGTAAATAAATAAAATAAAATTATTTTCACTCGGTACCTAATGCTTAAAGCGGTGGCTATCACTCCCGGTTTAATTCGCAACTCTCCACAAAATAAAGCTTCACTATTTTCGCGGCCAACAATTTTTTTTTTTATACCTGATAAATATCAAACGTAATGCACTCATGATAATTATCGTTCACCTACACTTTATGGAGACTATTCTAGAATTGTTTCAAAATTTCTTGATCAGTACTTTTCAAGATAAAAAAAAAAAGTGGGCGCAAGTATTACATCATATGTATTTTTAACTCGTGTTTTTATAATCTCTCATTTGACACCCTAATCGATGATATAGTAATTTTTTTTTTTTTTCGTTTCCGATTTCACTCCGTAAACCTAATGCCTTAAGTCAAAATTTAAGTTTTAAAACCATACTCAAATTGGGCCATCGATTCTTATATTTTTGCGAAATTTCAACTTTCTATATCAAATAGTTTCGGAGAAAATCGGGTGTGAGAGACAGACAGATAGATGGACAGATGGACACCGAAGTGATCCCATAAGTGTTCCGTACGGATCACTAATAAGCAAAAATCATTAAGTGGGGTCTTACAAAATTGTACGTAATACAGTATTTTACATTCTCCTTTTAAAATAAAAACTCTTGTAAGAATGCCCTTACAGAAATATTTTTTTTGCAGATACGTTTTAGTTCTGCAGTATTCAAATATTTTACAATACTTGATCATAAATTCAATTCACCAACACCTACAATAAAATAAACTTCATATACTCGCCTGCTATGAAGCTAAAGTTAGTTTATTAACCAACATAGTTAACTTTCCATATCCTGAGCACGGCTTCTATTCCCGAATTACGCCTTTCTTCGAAATCTGTATTTTTATCAGGAACAATCTCTCTTGCCAATTAGAGGAGGCTTTGGGGCAGCGGAACTTTGACATATCATTGCAAATAAAAACTCAACAAACCACAGGATTTATCACGTACCTCTACCGATCACCAAGTGATACTAACTTTAGTACACAGTAGATTATTATTATACAGAGTGCCGCCTCCTCCCAACACACATAGTGCCTCCCCCTCCCAACACTTAATCATAAATATTATATATATATATATATATATATATATATATATATATATATATATATATATATATATATATATATATATATTTATATATTGTTTACATACTACGATTTGCCTCATCCACCTCACCGAACTATTACTACTATGAAAAGTAAGGAGGAGAGCTAAGAATTATATGGAGACTCGTCAAACTGTTATGTCTATAACATACGAATATAATATCAACATTTAACCAATCTATTAATGACTAGAAACCAACATTTAAACAACTGTTTAAGATCACCACTTATATTTATTATATTACTGCTGACAATTGTTTCGACACACTGTTTCTTCTTGTGAAGCAAGTAAGATGTAAATTAACTAACAAAGTATGTTACAGAATATATAATTCACCTAGTTATAAGTAGCAAATTAATTAAAAATATTTACATTAATACCTAAAACAAGTTCAGTAAAGGAGACCCACCCCCATCTAATTGATCGTTGAGTAATAAACCTGAGGATTTTTTCTGGTTAATTTCTACCCGTTCTAAACAATTCAGTAATTTCCCTTTCTTTTCATTATGCAAAATTCTGAAATCTTCATTGAAAGTATAATTTTCATATGTTAAATGTTTAGCGTAGTCAGATATGTTATTTTTCATTCTATAACTTTGTTTATGTTCCTTTATTCTTTTATAAGAAGATCTGCCTGTTTATCCTATATAGGTTTTATTGCAAGTCAAACAACATAATTCGTAAACCCCTGTTTTATTTTCTTTTTTTGTTTTAATTTTATTACTTTTAATATGTCGAGCTAATGTGTTATTGGTACGGAAGGCAATGTTTACATGATTTTTATGGAAACAATTGTGAATTATATTAGTCAATTTACCAGTATAAGTGAGCGTATGAGACTTATCTTTATTTAGTTGTTTATGCCGGTGCACAAGTCCTATTGCTTTTTTTAATTCTTTTTTCATTAAAATATTATCTACAAAGTCACTCCTGTGCCCATTGTTTATACTAATTTATTTTATAATATTTAATTCTTTCAGAAAATTTTCTTCCATTAATGGTGTATTTATTAGTCTATGGATGAAACTATTATAAGCAGAGATTTTATGTGTGAACGGAGGGTTAGAATTAGCGTGTATAGTTATATCTGAGTATGTGGGTTTATGGAAGATTTCAAAATCATGTTGATTCATTTTGTTTGATATTTTGAAATTAAGGAAATTACTCGATTTATTTGTTTCTATTTCTGTTGTAAAATTAATGTTATTATGAAGTAATTTAATATAATCTAGAAATTGTTTTAATTGAGGATCTGTATACGTAAAGCATGTTAATATGTCATCTATATACCGGTACTCATGAAAGACATTTTTAAAAAGATCAGAATTACTGATTTGTTCTTCTAAATGGTCGATGAAAATTTCAGATAAAATTAAACTAAGAGGGTTTCCCATTATTAAACGTTTCCTACTTATATAAATCTTATCGTTAAATTCGAAATAATTCTGGTCTAAACACAATGTTATGTTGTCTAATATTTCTTGTTTAATTATTGGGTTAACATTATTTTTATTGAGTAATCAACGAAAATTATAGCGTCTGATAGTGATATGCTAGGAAAAAGATTTTGTACATCAAATGATATAAATTTGGAGTTACTTAGTAAATTTGACTATTAATTCATTACTATAATACTTAATACTATATTTAGGTGTGAATTTATGATATTTTGTCAAAAACGCAATCAATTTAATTGATAGAGAAAAGGTGGAGCTGTTATGAAACTACTGGATGAATTGGTGAGTTATTTTTATGCAATTTAATAAAATATTATAGTTTTGGAACTTGAGGGTTCATCGAGACGAGTCTGAATTTTTCATTATCTGTCTTTTAGCACATCTTTAATTAATTTTTAGAAACTTATTGTTGAATCGAAGTTGATGAATTTGAATACACGTGGTTTTAAGAAATCTATTGTTTTTTTCAGTGTAGGTTTGTTCTTTTATTGCTATTACAGTTTTTCCTTTATCCGCTCTCGTAAAATAATGTTATATTTATTATTTTTGTCTTTTATTTGGTTAGCAAACTTAGGTTCATTATGGAATTTACCTGGGAAAAATTCAAACTTTTCTGTGCGTAACATTTTAGCAATTATATGTTTGTTCATAACATCTAGTGAATTACTACTAGAGACTATTTCACATTCTGCAACTAAATATTTTCTAGTACTTGTAACTGAGTAAATTATGTAACATACTTTGTTAGTTAATTTACATCTTGCTCCAGAAGAAGACACAATGTGTCGAAACAATTGTCAGCAGTAATAGAATAAACATGAGTGGTGGTCTTAAACAGTTGTTTAAATTTTTGTTCCTAATTATTATTGATCTCCGTCAAGTAACGGCTAAGTCAGTACAGTAATCTATTAATGATTTGCAGCAATAAATTAATAAATTGCATAAAACCTTTTTTGAAGTAATTAACGAACAGTTTTACAATTCTAAGCATATTAGGCCAGATTGGGCCAATTATTACAATGATTTGGCAAAATTATATTCAGATGGTGCAGAAACTTGTAAGCATTATTTTGAAACTCTGTACTAATCGGAATTTATGAAAGAATCGATTTTTGCAGAAGCGTAGGTTTGGAAAGCTATATAGCGCAAAACTTTTACACAATCATCAGAGTCAACGCCTCACAATTTCTTTGATATTTTGGGACAGATGAGACAAACAATAAACAAATTGGTTAATACTAAAGCTTATAATAATTGGCTGGAACAATTTGATGAAATACCTCGTCCGTATATTGATGACAGTGTAAGAGATACAGATCATAAATTTGATCACCATTATGGAATAGTTCAAAATTATGAAACGAAAAGCTTCTACATAGGATTAATAAAAAAACACGATTATTTGCAAAGAAGTAAGAGTTGCAGATGTAAGAAGATATCCTGATACAGCAGGACTATTTGAGTTGTTTAAAAAAGAACCTGTTGGCTATAAACAAAACGATCTTGATAATTATATGGATATAACGCATATTGTAGGAATAGCTAACCCAATGAGCAAGTTCATGGAAATGGTTCCTACGAGTATGTGACAATTATAGTATCTTATTTGTAAAAGAAATGTTTCACTAAAACTAAAACTATTATTACTATTCAGAATTTATTTTAAGTTATATATCAGTTAATCGGAAGCAGACCATAGCTAAAAAAACATCTTCAACTACAAAGGGTAGGGATAGTTTAGCTTTAGAAAATAATTAACAGAATACAGACTGCGTGTATTGGGAGAAAATTAATGAACTAGTTGACAGACTTCGTTTATTGGTCACATCCACAAATGCAGGCCACACCGGCCATAATGAAACACTTCTATTATAGAAGAACTAAAAATAAATCAATATTATCATACAAATAATTGAAACAAGTGATTTAATACATTTACAGAATGACACTTGATAAGTTTGGACTTCATATTTCAAAACGTTACACAGGTTACCGTCTTCGGAAAATTCCATAATTTCTAATTTCGAGCATAGAGAGATTCTAAATATGTTGAAAAAAAATAATTCCAAATTTTGATTCCGATTAAATACTAGATATTAATAATCTAAACAAGAAAAAAATAATGGTTATGTGCAAAATACTTCAAGAAAAAATTATTCGAAAATAAAATTATTCCTGAACGCAATGAAAAAAATGTTAGGTATAAAAAATGTTATACAGAAGAAAGATAAGACAAATGAAATATCAGAGGTGAAAATTTATAACTAAGGATACGACAAATATCGATAATGTTTCTATTTCATGTTTCTAAGGATATGCTGTTAATATTTGAAACTTTTACAGATAAATTTAATAACAGAGTTTCAAAAGAGGTTGAAAATGTTAAAAAAGTTCATGTTGATAAGAATAAAAATATTGATACTCTTGATAAGTCTATCAAACTTCAGTTTTAAGTGTATATGTAGAATCACAGTTTAAAAGTTAATGACTTAGAAAGAAAATAGGAAGATTAGTAACAAAGCTGATGTTAGTTTCTCTAAAGAGTAATGTTATAAACAGAAGAAATGAAAACTATAGAAGAAGCCTCAAACAACAATTTATTTGCTAATATTACAAAAAAAATAGTAAAACAAATTAAAGCGGTTTTGGCACAAATACACAATCTGGAATTAAGATACTACATTAATGTAGATGCTAAATTGATGAAAGAGATAGAATATTTATATACGAGTAAAGAAGTAACATCTATAGTAACAGAACAAACAAAGGAAAATTTGGCTACTAAAATTACAACAAATACTGAAAAAATCGATAAGATTTTTACCGAGTTAGGAAGTCCTGAAAATGATTTAAAAGCTGGTATAAATGATAAATTACGAAAAGAAAATGTGGTATATCAGAAACGATTAAAAGGCTTAAAAAAGAATTAAAAAATAAAATTGAAAGAGATGAAGGAGGAATTACAAATAATAATGCGAATATAATTACTCTTCAATTGCTTTATGAAGAATAACGGTCAAAAATCATAAAGAATATATTAGGATAAAAAAATATGAGGGACCAATTACTTAAGGAAATAAAACCTTTGAATGGTTCAAAGGGCGGCTGAGGAAAATAGAAAAAAATTTGATAAGACAATAAAATTTACACAAGAAGATTTAAACTTTACACTACAAGGAATTTGGTGGTATAAATAATTTAGCGAAGATTTATTTCGAGATTCAGATTAACGGAAAAGCTGGAGAACTTGAAAGTAAAGGTAATCGAAACTCTTCAGAATAATATTAAAGAGATTAAAAATAAGGTTGATCAGCCAGTTAAATGAATTAATAAACCTTCAATTTTTATTTAAGTAAGATATCCTGAATAAGTAAGAATTAGTAAAATATAGTCAAGATGAATAAAAATATAAAGGAAACTGTTGCTGAAGAATTGTATAAATCCGTTAAAAGATATTTTCAGCACAGAAGAACAATTGTAAAAGGGTTAAACGATTTAGGCAAGCTGCTTTACTAAAAATACACCTCTATGCCAGGATTATTAAACTATATAGATACATTTCAGTAGTAATAAATACATTTACAAAAAATATACATGCATGTAACAAAGTAATAAAGCCGATTTAGGGAAAGAATTTTATAACAGAGAATTTCAACAACTAATGAAACATTATGAAACAAATCATTATAGTAGTTTTTCTAACCTAAAAGCAAATATAATGGAGTGAGTTAACCGAACTTTAAAAACATTATGTAGAAATATTTAAGTAATCAAGAAAATTATAAGGGTTATAATATTTTTCCAACTATACAATAGTGTTTATTAAACAATAAGATATAAATCTGTTGAAATTAACAGAGGAAATCAAGAAAAGATGTTAATAAGTTCATTTACTTTTCGGGCGTTTAGGCTTAAGGAAAACGATTTTGTTAGAATTCCCAAGCAAAGAAAAACATTTGATAAGGAGTACAAACTAAATTGGTATACTGAATTTTTTCAAATAAGAAAGGTAATGTTAAGAAACCCTTTTAAAAGACGCTAGAAATGAAAATATTAAAAGTGGCTTTTATGATGAAGAATTACAGAAATTAAACCATTCTGATGCGTATCTAGTGGAAAAAAAAAATTAGGAATAAAAGGAAGTTTTCGGTAAATAGTTAAGATTAGATAGAACTCATAATTCAAGGATTCTAAAAAAAAGATATATTGTAACATATTTAATGTAGTTTGTAAAAACGATGATCAAGATTGGAATATATTTTTATTAAAATTTTTAACCTTCAAACTTTCAATTAACATTAACATGATATGTTTTTCATCAAAAATTCTAGAAAGTATTATTTCACAGTCTTTAATTATTCTTTTAAACTGCATCCTATCTAAATAGTTTCTTCTCATTTACTTTCGCGTGTTATGACAAGCAAAGTTTCACGCAATTAATAAATGCTTCTGCTCCGGTTCCTTGTCGGAAGTCACTGATTTCTTCCCAAAATTTTCTTCTTGTACTATTTCTTATTAATTTATTTTCCAATTCGCCGGAATATATTCTCAATAATTCCAGCATAGTACACACCTTTTTCATACTTAGATTCTGATTTGGATTTAAAATGTTATAAAGTTGTGAAATCATATTTTTTGAAGAATTATTTAATTAAAACACACATATTTTGAAAATTGTTGTCTTTTAAAAATTTCAATTTTATAATCAGTGAATTATTTTATTGCCAATTATTTGCCCATAGAATCCCAAGAAGAATGCACATAATATCCTCCACTTTTTGAATTATTACAATAGGATACTGCTTGTATTTTGCAAGATATATTGTTATATTATCAAACCTAATATAATAAAAATAGTTGACAATCAAACCTTAATCTGTCTCTAAGTTCTTCTTCATTTGGAGACACTTCGTTTTACCACCAATAATTTTTGAGAAAAAAATCATACGATCTAATTACAGTGGTTACAAATTTTTTTACCGACTTGTTTAAGTAATAGGCTCTAGAATTTGGAAGTTTATAATA
Source organism: Pachyrhynchus sulphureomaculatus (assembly GCA_019049505.1). Taxonomy (NCBI): domain Eukaryota; kingdom Metazoa; phylum Arthropoda; class Insecta; order Coleoptera; family Curculionidae; genus Pachyrhynchus; species Pachyrhynchus sulphureomaculatus. The sequence continues at coordinate 93,438,999 of CM032453.1, read as the reverse complement.
TTAATTATCAATAGCCAGAAAATGCATAAGAGATCAGATTATTATTAGAGCATCCATCCCTCTACTAATTCCCCCACTACTCAAACGAACCTATGTCCATGTTTATATTGGTGATTATAATTTGCCTGAGGCAACTTGGGTGAATGAGGACTACGACGTGAATGTTGTGTGTCGGCCAGACTCCCATGCATGTCTTGTGTAATGTGATCAGCTGTTTAACCCTTTTCCAGGTGAATAATGTTCCAAATGTCCATGGAGTTTTTCTGGACCTATGTTTCTGGATCAATTCGATAATAATATTAAATACGACCTAACATATTTTGATTGTGACTGATATGTCACAGTTAAACTCTTATCTTGCATCATTTGATCGAGGTTCTTTATTGAACAAGGTCAATGTTGACCTTGCCGTTGGGCAATTCGACGATATACTGTACAATGGTATTAGCCTGCATGTGCCTATAAAACATTTTAAAAGTTCCAATTTTCCTGTGTGGTTCACTCGCGAGTTACAACATTTAACGATCCAAAAGAAGGTTGCTCATAAACGTTTTAAGGAAACTGGTTCTACGGCTGACTATGACATTTTTGCTGCTATTCGGGCTTCGTGCAAAGGTTTGTCTGCTACATGTTATTCAAATTACCTCACGTTAGTTGAAAACGGCATCTCATTCAACCCCAAATTGTTTTGGAAACATCCGAATAACATGAAACAGTTTCAGGGTTATCCCAACACTACGTACTACCGTGATAGAATAAGCAATTCAGGTGCAGAATGTGAATCTTTTTGCTGACTTTTTTGGGAAAGTTTATTGTGGCAGTCAGGCCACTATTCCTGAGTATTATAGTGACATAGTTGAATGCACTAATTTAAACATTAACTCAATATCAGTCTGTTTGTCTGAGGTCTATGAGGGGATAGATAATCTTAAAAATATATTTTCAGTTGGCCCAGATGGAATACCTGCGGGAGTATTGAAATCTTGCATATGCTCTATTGCCCTAAAACTAATTTTTAATTTATCCCTGTGCTCAAGTACATTCCCTATGTACTGGAAAAACTCACAACCTTAGAGGCATTTTGGGTATTTCGACCCTGGAGACTAGAAGACTCCATTGTGACCTGCTTTTGGCTTTTAAGTTAATAAATGGGCTAGTTGATTGTCCCTATCTCTTGGACAAGTTAACATTTAATGTTTCTCGTCGCACTAGAGGCAGAGACCTGTTTGGTATTCCCTTTCATGCGGCTAATTATGACTATTATGGATCCATGTCCAGAATAATGAGGCATTTCAATCAGTTCGATCTCAGGTTTCATGGCTCCATTGACAATATTAAATTAATTGTTAAAAAGTTGTGGTATTTGCTTGATATGAAGCTAGTTTCAATGATCTTGTAATGTTGATTTCTGTGTATGTTTATGACTTTTATTATGTTTAGTTGTTTTAATTATGTTTATAATTGTGTAAATTGGTTCAACGCCGCTAAAAAATAAATAAATAATTAAAAATTTTGCTTATAATACATAATTCCCAATAAGATGAGTAGTAAAGATACGTATATAATTTGTTCTATTAAAGTCATTGTAACTATCATATTATCATTTTTAGTTACTACAAGTTCTTTCAAAATTTTCTTTCCAGTTAATACTGAAAATACTGTTGTTGATGTAATAACATTAAATTATGAAATATTAATATTTCTTCTACATTAAGCATCTTGCAAGAAAAGACAGACGTAATATTACCGTTAATTTTGTCAAATTTTGTTTGGTAACTTTCCTTGTCCGATGTAAAATTAGTATGATGTCCAAAACACAGCATACCATTTGTTACCTTATAAAGATTATAAACAAATAAAATAAAAACTTTCTATAGATTCACCAGCATATTTATCTTTAAATTTATCTACTGCAGTTTTAGTTATTGGGATAAGGTGTATAATTTGATGAGTCAGAGTTATCAACATAATGCTTTATGTCTTTATACACACTATCTGTTTCTATTTCCAAAATAAGTGTGTCAGTATCTGATCTTGATCTAATGGTTTTATTAAGTCTAAAATAAAAAATCCACCATAAACTGCTTTGCCATATTCAACTAATGACTTTTGCATTTGAATAGTCATTAAATGTTTATTAAAAATAACTGATTCAATAAAATATGGTTTTCCAATTAGATTCTCTGTTCTTTCTTTTCTAAAGTTTTTGTTTCATTGAGTAACTAAGTAACCGATCTTTATCAACGTTTTCCATATTATATACCATATATACTGCTATTACTTAGTTTATAATTATTTATATCAAACTCATTTTTAGATTTATTTTAAAATTTAGTGTTTACGTCTATATATTTCTTTAAGCAAAGTGACCGAGTGAACTCTAAAATTCTATAAATTTTATTTGTTTAGAGTCCATTCTTAATACATTGTTTTAGTATAGTATAATGAATTATACAGGTTTCTTTATTTTGTAAATTTAGAATTCATTTTGAATTTTTAGAATTAGGTGGCTTATAATTTTTAAAACAAAGAGGAAACTAATTTTGAAAATTATGTAACTCTGTAGAATATATTAAGTTTACTTCTAAAATGTTACATTTTTCGGAGGTGTCCGAAACATTTGTTACATTGAAATTCCTCCAAGAAAATCCTTTCTTGTGAGAGCCAAACTAATTCTCTTTGTGGAAGATATTGAGACATTGCATAACCATATAAACTTGCCGCATCTAAGTTTTTACGTGTAGTTATTTGGTTTTGTTGAGTCGTAATTTTCGACAAATCTATTATCTGCTTTGGATTTTCTACAGACAAATGTGTAATGTATCTTCATTATATTTTTATATATTTATCAATGTATCTATAAGGAAAGACGCCTTTTGACGAATCAAATTAGATTTTTTCTTTCCATTAAAAAATTTAATATTTCTCGACATTGTTCATCTTTAAGAATTTCGGATAATTTTAAAAAAGACTACGGTAAAAATTGAAAGGAATCTATAAACTTAATACACAACTGTTTCTTTTTTGACTAACTTATCAAAATATGAATATCCTTTAATACATTTTTTAAATGAATTATATTTTTCTTTATTCTGTGCTATTACCTCGAGTTGTTCATTGTTTTGATATAAATTTTTGATAAGTAAATGTAATCATAGTTTCGTAAGTTATGTAATATTGCTTACAGTTGCATTTAGAATGTTCCGATTCTTTATAAACCCCTGTTAGATGACAAAGTTCAACAACTTTATCACCTTCATCTTTAATAATTTTGCTACAAATGTGACATTAGTATAAGTATGATATATCTGATCCAATTCGTTGAATTTACTCATATATATATATATATATATATATATATATATATATATATATATATATATACATATATATATATATATATATATATATATATATATATATATATATATATATATATATATATATATATATTTAATATTTATTATAGATCTCATATACATCTCTTTTTATTAATGTAATAAAAACTTGATAGCAATTAAGGTTCCTATATTCATATTTAGAAGCATTATCGTCAAAAGCACGTTTTATGTAATAAGCAAACGGAATATGTTCATATTGTTTAAGAGTTTAAGAACTGGTAGAATCAAAGTTATTTATTTCATTATTTAATGGTTTAAGAATACATTCAAAGTGTACATAAATAACAACAGGAATTTCCAAATGTTTTGAATATCTGTAAATTTTAAAATACTTCCAGGTACCAAATTACCAAATTTATCAATTTTAGGTTTTTCAAATGGCAAATTAATTCTAATATAATCACAATCATAAATATTATGTTCAATTAAATCACAATTATTAGGAAAATATCCTAAGCATCCATCACAAAGATACATTTTTCCATGATGTTTCGAGAGTTGGTTAGAGATTAACCTGAATAAAACAGAAATATAACAATAATAAAATTTCCCATAGTCAGCGCTAATTAATAATAAATTACCATGATAATTTCGTTTTATGGTAATATAGTGATCCTATAACTTCATAGCTAGTAGTAAAATCATTTAAAATTCTTTCGTAGACATAAACATTAACTGATATGTTATTTTAGATTTTAAACTTAGGTATGTACTAAATTTGGAACGGTAGATCGACATCTGAAATATCCAGTATTGTATAAAAAAGAGGGTTACATGTCATTTTATATTCTAATCCAGCGGAAGGGTGTAAAGCTACTGTAATTGACCAGAAAACACAAAATTCGTCATGGTTTCGTAGGTTGACAACGGCACGTTTTAGCTCAATTTTATTTAGTAAGAGAATATATGAGGAAACGCTTACCAGATTATATTTGTTAATATTGATCTCAAAATGTAGTGATTTTAATAATGCCCATTCTGCAAGAAAAGAACATAATAATGATATTTAAATAAAAAAAATTAAAATTAAGATTAAGTATAAAATGCGATACAAAAATTGAATCATCTGAATCTTTCCCGGCCAATTCGTCTGCTTTTTTTATCTATTATTCCACTCATTTATTCAATCATATCGGAAATGTCTGAACTATTGCAAATTATTTTATAATGTGTTCATCAGGATTCAAATATAAGCCAATTAATTCAAAACTAATTTTTATACTGAATTTCTTTTTTCAATAAACAATTAATTTTTTACACAGTCTCTTCAAAAACGCTTTTAATGTTTATGTACAAATCATCAGGTTTAATTGTATTCGAAATTATTTGTTGTTGAAAAGCAGATTTAATGAACTTATTATTTTTTCATAATATTTTGCTGCTTCTGGAACTAACGAAAAATAAAAATTAGTTACTGACTGAGCAGAATATGAGTCACATTTTTTTTTGTATTTGTTATTGTTATATATTACTATTTTTAAGTCTTATCTAGTTGTTTAATGGATGCTGCTCCATTCAATTTTCGAAAAGTTTTACACTTTTTGAGTTACATGCTCTTGTAGAATGGCGGATTAAATTATCTTTTCTGTTAAAAGTTTTTTGACATATCTTACAAGTGTGTCTTATTTTCTCTCAACTGTCTCTTGTTGTGGAGCTGTTCTGCATTAGGTTCGAAATCAATTTAATTAAAATAAACCATTTTTTAATAGGTTGGTGAAATGGAGAGCAGAGGAACATATTAGTTTCAAAATTAGACAAAAGAATTCGTCAACTCGTCGACGACTTGTTTAATTCTTTTTCTTTTGTAATGTCGTTAGTCTGAATACTATACTTGGAATTTAATACCAAAGCCAACCGTTTTAATTTTGAAAAAGGTGTTTGGTTTTTTTCTTTTTATTTTTTTCTTTTACAATGAATTTTTATCAGTTTGGGTTTCTTTCTTGTCATAATTATTTTACGTTTGAGTTGAAACTGAATTTTGAAAATGTAGTTCAAAAGTAGAGGTAAATTCGATATCAGGAGAATGAGAAGAAGTAAGATTAGAATTATCTTATATCGGCTAAAAGCGTGGCCATTTTTATAGCCTCACGTTGGAGCGCTATTTTGTAACGTCTCGTTGTTGCCTTATTTCGTATAGCCCCAACTTTCTTTATTTTTTATAAATATTTTATTTATTAAATAGAAGCCGTTATTTGCTCCTTATATATATATATATATATATATATATATATATATATATATATATATATATATATATATATATATATATATATATATATATATATATATATATATATATATATATATTATATATATATATATATATATATATATATATATATATATATATATATATATATTTATTTATATATATAATATATATATATATATATATATATATATATATATATATATATATATCTTCATTTTTGAGAATGGATTGAGTGGATATTATTACTGATAGAGCAAAAACTAGATATAAGCTAGCTCGTCTTGTTTGGAGAGATTATGGATAAGAGATAATTTTTGTATGTCTTTTGAAAATAGTCTCTATAGTTGTTTAAAACTCGGTTGTAATGTTTTTTTTTTGGGCACCATTCATTTTAGAATAAAAGGAATCTAATTTCAGCCCAAAAAATGAAAAAATGCTGAAGAGTGATTTAGTCGTTAAAATAAGATTAAGTATATTACAACCTGTGCGTCCTGAAAGAAAGAGCAGGAGTTTAGTGAAACGCTACACATTTAAATAAAAAAGCTTGCACTCTTAAAATTACATTAACTAAATAAAAACCTCTTAGGCTCTGAAACTGTACACATTTAAACTAGAGTTCTATGAATTACTGATCCTAAGTGTAAAAAAAAAACAAAAAACTTAAAAAAAAAAACGATCTAAAAGTTTGTAAAATTAACTTCGCGGATTTCATGTGTGGCATAGTTGTTGGAAACACACATTGCAGACAGGAAGTGAGATATTTGAACTGGTGTGCTTATGAGTTACTGGTTGTCTTCTCCTCGTGGATTTTCCATACGCTGCTTGGCCTCTCCTGGTGAGACTCTCATCGAAAATATTGTCTCAGCCGCCACCCTCCTAACCTCATTTAGGTAGCTTCACTTCGTGACCCGAAATGTCTTAGGATGAGCAGAATATTTTAAGATGGGAAAAAGGAATCAAACTTGAGATCTATAAACAACACCCACTTGGTGATAAAAAAGCGTTACTACCCTACGGCATGACGAAGAAAAATAAAAAGCCACTACGGCGTGCTGGAGAAAAAAGCCACTATGGCATACTGGCGGAAAAAGCCGATACTGCATCTCGGAGGAAAAAAGCCCTTAAAAATTCAAAATGGCCGTTTATATATATTCTTCCTTCTTCTGCGTCAAAGTGAAATCTTCGAAAGGTACTGGTTCACTTCAGGAACCCAAAATGAGACGGGAATGTTAAACTCACGACTTGAGAAACAAGGACCGATAATGCCCGTTTTAATCGTAAATCAGACGCATTTAGTGCAAACGAAATAAAATAAATTTATAACATGCGCTTAATATAGTTTAAGTTACACTTCTCAAAAATTTAAACTCACTGCTTAATTAAATTACACTGCTCAAAAATTTAAACTCATTGCTTAACTTAAATTAGCAAGTATTACGTAAATTAATTATAGAAAAACAGTGTTGTAACATAATCTTAAAATCTAGTAAAAATGAATGTTACAATACCATATCAAAATTTGAAGTTAGTAAATAAATGGTTATCTAATTTGACTGCAAAGACCTCACTCGCCCTCGGAATCATCAAAATTATGATCTATTAACTCAGCGTAAAAACTATCTCCAATTAATTCGAAATTTTGATTTGAGACAGAAGTTTATTAATTTCTAGAATGTTTCCAGCTGAACATAGCTTATTTTAAGACTTTTTAGTGAGTTATTGCCTTTTTCAGTTATACCTAAATGTTGAGAAGTTATTATTTTCATTAAAATTTTGTTAATAAATTTTGTTAATTTCATTATTACTTTCAGTTACCAAATCACAATTTAAATTAATATTTGTTGCATTACAAAATAATTCTAACGAGGTACTAACTCGAGGTTGTGAAGGTAACAAGCCAAAATGATTACTGTCACATACGTGGTTTAAAATTTCTTCGTCAAGTCGAAAAGAGTCTATAGAGAATTCGTCTGGTACTTGTAAGTTCATAAAAGAGTCGTAGAGTCGTCTAAATTATAATAAATTGGTTCTTGACTGCAACTGCTATCTGCCCTTTTCCTATCAATAACAATTCTATAAATATCATGCTCCGGAATAATGCTAGTAGAACTTGAAATGATTTTATTAGTTAATAAATAAGTCAGTTTCCTTTCCGCGTTATTTTTTACCATTTAGCTCACCATCTCTTAAATTTGAGACAATATCGTTCATCAATAATAGTGGGCTTTTGTATTACATTCACATTTCGACTACTATCACAAACGTTCTCGACTTGTTAACGGGAAAAAATAAAATTACTCTTACTTACTACTTATCCATAATTACCCAATACTAATAAGATTTGGAGAAGAATGAATTCTGTCTGGTGTATATCAATGGGTATTAATGCTAAAAATCAGTCGGCTGAGTCAGGCAACTTAACCTTATCCAGATCAGTAACGACACTGACTTTTCCAAACCTTAATTAAAACAGGTCGATAATTTAATGACCTCCTATTATTTCTATTAGGGTTTTTTAAGCTAAGGGGAGTATGCAGTGGGTGGGTGAAGTATTTTGAGGCTGTTGGCCTACATTAAGGTAAAATGCATAATTTGGGCACTACGAAGATGTCTTCTTAGTACATATAAGCTATTCATAGCATAATTCTCAGATATAAGCTATCTTGTACTACCATTCTTAGCCCCCCAAAAAGTGTGTTTAAATTTTAATTAAATATCTTAGTATTTGCTCACCTAGCAATAATGTCCGATAGTACGCATAAATAATATTGGTGGTAAAATAATTCTTATAAAAAAGTTACCCTTGTCTTTGTTCGATTCACGATAATAAAAGCGAAGTTTAGCTTGATATTATTTATTGCGTCTCTTAAGTTCACTTCAAACTCCTGGTCTCCAAAACAAAACATGAACCCAACTTGTTTAGTTATGTTCACTAGTCGGAATATGAAAATTGTTGTTATAAATCCCATAAGCAGCAACAATCGAGATAAAAATGACAGGAATGAAGGTGTCCAAGGGAGTGTGTGTGATATTACTATCTCAACTCCTCAATCCATAGAACAAGAACACTAGGATGATTTTCTGGATAGTGTGGAACCACTAGAAGTAGAGCTTTCTACTCTCCCAGCCCCTCATTCTAAGGAAGAAAAGAAGGGGATAATCCTTGTAATGGTGTGAAACCAGTAGAAGTAAAGAGGGATGGCGATCAATTAAATGAAGAAGATAACTGGAATAAGTGTTGGACTACTCCGTCATCAGTACCAGATAACTATATAAGTGCCAACTGCACAGTATGTGAGATGATAATAATGATGATGATGTTATTTGCTGGCTGGAACCAGAGATAATAATACCTTCAACTCGATAAAATTCTCCGACATCTGCCCGATATTCTCAGTAAAAGATATTTTTAGATTAATATAAACATTCCAGCCTTATATTCCCCATAGCAACTTACGAATCGGAAACATGGATCATTAAATCAGCTGGCAAAAGACAAATCGATCCATTTGAGATGTGGGCATATCAAAGAATCCTCAGTATCATATACCGAACACTGTACTAATGTATCTATTATTAAAGAGCTTAGTGTAAATGGCCGACTTTCAAACAGGATTAATAGACAGTACCTGAAATACAAGGATGGATTGAAAAGTTCGAAGCCTCACCAAAAAATAATCATGATATTTTTTATTATAGTACCCTCAATAAGTTCATACCTTCTTTGGTTGTCACAGTATAAAATTTTGTTGCTGTAGAATTTGTGATTTTTAGGTTAGAACGAGTTTAGTGAGACCAACTGCAGCGTTTTAAGAAAAATGGAAAGGATTGAACAACGTGCGGTCGCCAACTACCTATTTAAAAAAAGATTAACACCAAAGGAGATCCACGATGATATGAAAACAACACTAGGGGAATCTGCTCCGTCATATACCACTGGGAAAAAATAAGTTGCAGAATTTAAACGTGGACGAGAGAGCATCGAAGATGACTCTTGCTTCGGCCGGTCCACGACGTCTACAACTGAAGAAAAATTTTTTTTTATGGGTCTAGCACACGTGCTGCAGGGAAGTCCCTAAAGCGCTCCAGGAGCGGCATATGTGCGGAAAAAAGCGATTCACGTTGTTCTTGAATAGCTGCAAATTGTACTCGAAACACAGCGCTGGGCAAATTATTCCAAAGGGATGATGTTCTCCATATAAAAGACTGCTTGAAAAGAGTTGTACGCGGAGTAACAAGCTGAAACTCATACGGATGTGAAGCACCAGCGCGACGTGTATTTCTAACATGCATCGCTTTGGGAGGAATTAAGCGGGCTACATCCTTCGAACACTTTCCATGAAAATACTTGTAGAACAGACTCAAGTCGCCAACCGTTCTTCGATGTTCCAGCGAATCAATCAGACGAACAGCTCTTCTCCAAACAGAATCCAACAAATGCAGTGTATGTTTGGGAGCGGAGCCCCAAACATGGGAGCAGTATTCCATAGTTGGTCGAATTTGAGCTTTGTAAAGAATTAACAGTTGTGGTGGAGTGTAAAGCTTTCTGGTTCGAAATAATATTCCTAACTTTTGAGAAGCTCTCCTTGCTATGCCTGCAACATGTTCATGCCAGGACATACTTGCTCCCAAACTAACGCCCAACAAATTGAGCGACGATGCTATGGAGTGCCCTGACATAACTATGTCGGGTTCAGCAACGGTAACTTTTTTAGAAAAAACTGCCGCCTGGGTTTTTGTGGCGTTAAATTCCACTTGGTTACTGTCACCCCAAGATAGAATTTCTTGCAGGTCTTTGTTAAATTGAATGACCTCCTGCTGTCTGCGGATATTCGCCTGAGCAACCGATGTCCGAGCGTTCAAAGTGAATGAAGAGATAAGCGTACTGTCGTCTGCAAAGCTGTAGATTGGATTCCCGGTCTTTTCCAGCAGATCGTTAATGTAAATGAGAAAGAGAGTAGGAGACAATATGGAGCCCTGGGGCACACCGGCGTTGACTGCGAAGGTGTTAGAAAGAAATCCGTCGACCGCCACTCGTAAAGAACCCTCTCTGAGGAAACATGAGAGCCACAAATAGAACTTTTCAGACAAACCACAAGAGCGTAGCTTAGCCAACAGCTCATCGTGCCAAACACGGTCGAATGCCTTGGGTATGTCAAGAGCAACCGCTCGAGATTCTCCAAAGTGTTCAATTGCGTTGTATCGGTAAAGTCTGTGATCTCATATTGAAAAACCGTAAATTAACTATCAGGGAGATCGTAGACACTATAGGTATCTCGTATGAACGAACACAAAACATCACTGCCAACGAATTCGGATTTTCTAAGGTTTCCGCTAGGTCGGTCCCCAGATTGCTTTCAGTTGAACAAAAACGAATTCGACTCACGATTTCTCGCTACTGTTTGGAGATGTTATGGCTGATCCGCAAGATTTTTCTTAACAGGTTTGTGATAATGGACGAAACCTGGGTTCACCACTATACTCCAAAGTCAAAATAACAATCCAAGCAGTGGAAAAAATTTGGTGAACCAACTCCAAAGAAAGCGAAGGCAATTCTATCGGCTGGTAAAGTGATGGTATCAGTTTTTTGGGGTGCTAAAGGCATTATTATGGTGGACTACCTTCCGAAAGACGAAACAATAAACTTGACTTACTATTGCATCATTTTGCGTCGTTTACGTCTAGAATTAATTAAAGAGAAACGTCCATGATTACTGAGAAAGAAAGTTTTGTTCCATCAGGACACTTCTCGCGTTCACACGTTTGTTGAGTATATGGCCCAAATTCGTGATTGTGATTTCGAATTGCTGCCCCACCCGGCTTCTTCTCCTGATTTGGCAACTTCGGACTTTCATCTGTTTTCAAACTTAAAAAAACACCTCGGTAGCCAAAAAAAAAGAAGAAGTCGAAACTGCAGTTAACCAGTATTTTGAAGACCCTGAGGAATCTCTTTTTCAAAGAGGTGTGGAAGCTTTGGAAAGCAGGTGGAAGAAGTACATAGAGTTAGGTGGAGATTACGTCAAAAAATATAAATATAGCGTACGCATCTTATTTTATTTTCTTGACTAGGCCGCGAACTTTTCAATCCATCCTCGTATTTTGGTTACATTATGAGGAAAGTAGATGCCATGGAAAAGCTTATAGTAACGGGGAAGGAAGACGCTAGAAGATCAAGGAGACAGTCTCCAGCAAGATGGTCCGACCAAGTAAGATCTATTCTTGGCATGGATATGCACAAGACAAGTCAGGTCGCACAGGATCGAGTTGCAGCAACAGCATGGTATCACCGATACTCCTATTGAGATGAAAGGATTGAGAGAGAGATTAACATTAGCTGTAATTAAATACTAATATCGTAATACATGTTTAAAATAATTAATATTAATTTTCTACCTGGTTTTTTTAATTTGCTTTACATTATCTAATATTATCATTAGTATTATTTTGTATAAAGTATTTCAAAATTTTACTTTTTTTGGCACATTTTAATTAAGAATAAAATAATATTTTATGAGTTCCCTAAAAATATTTCAAACAGAACATTTTTAAGTAAAGATTATTAACTCTTTTCAGTTAGTTTAATTAGTAATTATTAGTTATAACAAAAATATAAAATATTAGAATTTAGTTATAAAAAAAAAGAATTTATTGGCCACTTAGTCCAAAGTAAATAAGGCGGCAAAACCCCATAAGAAAAAGCATTGTCCTAAATTCTGCATTTTTGGTGCTATTTGTCTGTGTGTGAGCCACAGTTTTTATATTTTTTGTGGTTCTATCTATATAGAGAATATTTATAAAAATAGATTTTACTAAATATATTTTTTATTTAAAATGGTTTTTGTCAATATATAATAATTTAACATTTGCTAATGCACAGTGCAATGAATTCATACTTTTATGAAAATGACATTCTGGAATCTTCTAAAACCTATTCAGTTTTTACTTCAATTTAATTAGTATACTGGTAATGTATTTATCCCAGAATTTTTTAAAAAAATTGTTTTTTTGGTTTCCTTTAACACAAATGCGGTAAGGAGATTGGTAGAACTTTAGTACATCTTTTCAGATATTTTTGATTTCTGTATTTCTAGCTTAAATCGTCGAAAACTTCTAACCAACTGACCAATTTTTGATCTTCAGCAGATAGTATGTTTCTTGTAAATGGTGGTTTAAAGAGATAATTTACACGAGTATCGTCAAAAATTGCTAATTCCTTAGGAACATAACCGAGATCCGAAAATATAAAAGAAACTACAATACAAACATTATATATAGAGGAAACCATAAATATAACTGTAAAATAAGAGTATTACGTTCACGACTATCTAAGGAAAAAACAAAAATTACGCGACTACGAAATGAAAATAATATAATAGTAAATAATAAGAATGATATACGAGTAATTGTAGCTGTTGAAGTCTTCTAAACAAGATTATACGCATCCCAGCCAGACAGACGATAAGAAAACATAAACATTATGAACATAGGATCTGAAGAACTCTCAAATATCACACAAGAGAAAATACAAATTGCACTGAAGCGGATGAAAAATAACAGATGCCCTGAAGTAGATCAAATCACTGTAGAATTGCTGAGCTTGGGCGATAAATCTCTGAACGATGCTTTAAAAGTCCTACGAAAATAAATGTCTCTATGAGGAAATAATTTCGACAAAATAGTGTTAGGTTATACTTCTCTTTAAGAAAGACGATAACACTGATATCGAAAATTATCGTCTCATATCTCTTCTGTCGCACTTATATAAGCTCTTCCCTAAAATCTTAACAAATCGCTTAACAGCAAAACTAGATTTCTGTCCAGTTGCGGAATAGGCGGGCCTCAGAAGGGCATTTAGCACGATCGAGCTCCTCTATACAATACGTACTGTAATAGAGAAGAGTACAGAATAAAAGGTACTAATACATTTGGCCCTCATTGATTTTCATAAGGCATTTGATACTGTTGAAATCTGGTCCGTTCTAAAGTCCCTTGCAAATGTAAAAATAGATTCCAGATGTATAAAAATAAGAGAGAACATCTATAAAGAAACATCTATACATATTAAAATTGACGAAATAACTGTCACTAACAACACACCACTAAAAAGAGGAGTGCGACAAGATGCGACTGCCTCACTTAAATTATTTACGCTGGCCCTGGAAGACGTCTGCAAGGAGTTAAATTGGGATGAGAAGGTCATCAACATCGACGGCATTAGACTGAGTTACCTTAGTTTTGCAGATCACATACTCGTGATAGCTAATAATACCAACGAACTACAAGAAATGTTAAACCAGCTAAATGTGGTATCTCCAAGAGTAGGTCTTAAAATCAATTTAAAAAAAAAAAAAAATTAACGAGCCCTCAGCGACGGGGCAAGACCTAAATTTGATGTGAGCAAGATAAATTTTGCTATGCCCTCTGGTGGCGCAAGACACACTTTAACTAACATTATTAAGTTATAACTAACATTATTAAGTTATAACTAACAGTAAGGAATTAAAGAAACAGACATTTCCTGCTTTTAGCCTTACTGAACTTCTTAATAACTGTATCATGTTCCAGCTTAGATGCAGTATCTGCTTCAATAGATAAAACTGCCAAAGCTGAAAGTCTTTGCTGACTCATAGTACTTCTTAAATAATTTTTTATTAGTTTTAATTTTGAAAAGCTTCTTTCAGCGGAGGCTGTACTTACTGGTACTGTTAACAAAATTCGAATGACAATATAAATGTTTGGGTAAATTTATTTTAAGTTATTTTCTGTTATGTAATGGAGCAGCTGTTTCACACATCTTTAATGAAGTCGGATAAATTTGGGATCATTGTTTGTAATTCTTCATATATTTCGTAAGGTTAGAAGTCACTGCTCTCACCCACTCGCAGGACTGTGTGTAAATCTTGACAGTTTTTTAACATATCCTCTTTTGGAATATTTTTTAACTTGCTTAGATCATAAAGAAAACCAAAATTTTCAAAATGTTGATTTAAAGATATAAGTCTTGAATCCATATTGCTTACTATGGAATCAATCATGGTGTTAAAAAAATCTGTTTCGTACCGGCTTTTGGGAGACTGTATAGGTTCATCGCTGCTTTCATAATCGAACATCCTTTTCTTTTTGGCTACCCTTTTATTTTTAAAGTCTTTTAGCAGATCATAACTGCTTTTCTCAATAAATTGACGAGCGTCAGACAAGCATTGTTCGAACCCAGTTTGTCGATATTCTTTGATCCAGTCACAAAATTTACGCAAATGTTCAAGAACAATGCTTAAATGAACTTGAACAGATTGCCATAATTTACTTATAATATTAACACGCGATAATATCTCATACCATAAATATAATGATATGATAAATTCTAAGCTAAGCATTCAAAACTGAATCACAATTACTGAGTGTGTCTGATTCTTCCGTGTGATTTTTTATACTTTCAATGCATTCAACAATAACATCGAATTGCAATAATACGGCCTTCACTGCCTCGATTCTGCTTTCCCATCTTGTGTTTGATAAAGGCTTTATAGTAAGCTTTAATTTGCCTTTGATTAATTCCCAGCGTTTGAAAATAGTAAATAAATTTTCTGAATAAAACAAAAAAATTAGCTGCGTCTACCAACAGCAGATTCCAACTATGACAGCCACAAGGGGTAAAAAATGACTTGGGATTAATATTTAATATTCGAGTTTTAACTCCACTATTTATGCCTACCATATTTGCACCATTGTCGTATCCTTGGCCACGACAGTTTTGAATATCTAATCCATTTTTTCTAGCTCTTCCAGTATTACATTAGTTAGTTATTCTCCAGTCGTCTCAGTGACAGCAAGAAATCCGATAACTGACATTTGTTCAACTCTACTACAGTCTCTAGTGCAATCAAGCAAAATAGAATAATATTTTGCCTCTTTTTACCCTACGAATCACTTCAGCGGTAATTATTTTTGACATCAATGTGATCAATTCATTTTGAATATGGTGTGCAAGTTGTTTGTCATTAATGCATTTCATGTGTTCCCGTAATGTATATTATATTTAGATATCAATTTAAACAAGTCTATGAAGTTACCAGAATTCCCACTGCCGTCACCTATTTTGAGAGATTCTCTGTGACCTGTAAATGCCAGATTATGAGGGGCTAAGAAATTAATAATATCATTTAATCTCTCAAACAAATTGTTATAGTGTTTTTCAGATTCACGGATTAGCCTTTCGTTTTCTTAGTCTATTGTTTTTCCATGCTTCCATTGGAACATAAATGCCATATGTTCTTTAGTATTCTCATGTCTTTATAAAATATTACTTAAGTGTTTCTAGTCACAGCACCCTCCCTGTGTTATCTGAATTTGTGAATTGCCAAATAATCTGCATGGAAAACAGAAAACTTTATTTTGAGAATTTGAATAAACCAACCAGTGAGGATGTTGAGTTTCACCGTTATTTAGTTTTCTTGAGAAATGAAAATTAGAAAAGTGTCTATGATCATCGTCTTTGGGATAATCTTCGTTACTGTTATTTAACTGCTGTGTAGGGCCGCTTTGAACTATATCATGATGCTGAGAATCCGTTATAGGAAACGTCTACATTCCCAAATTTGAACTAACAAGTGCTTGTTTAACTACATCACTGGCATAGCTGCTAACTGACGCAAAACCTATCTGTTCTTCGTGAATTCTACTGGTCAACACAGGAGTTTCAGTTTCAGATTTTGATTGGCTAGAGTGGGACCCTATTTCTATTTCCGATTGTGGTTCGATACTCGTCTGGAGTACTTCCCAAATTCAACGGAGTCTCGGACGTGGCTATAGCTTTTTTGGAAGTCGAAGCAATCGATTCAGATGATTCTGCATTACCAGATGCAGTTTTATTGAGAAACTTTTTCATACCTGAACTTAAAACCTGATTTGATACAGCTTTCAGCTTTTCGTTTTCTTTTTGCTGAACCAGATTCCCATTTTCTCCCAATATCTCTATCTCTCCTGGCGTCTGGGCCTGACATGTTAAGATAAGAAGGTCGTATATTGTATCCGTAACCTGTAAACAATAATAACATTTTTACTTCCTTGCATAAGTACCTACACGTTATAAAACTATGATTGTATCTTGAGAGGAGAAGGCACTATGTGTGTTGGGAGGATCAGAGCCTATGTGTATTTAAAGGAGGAGTCATTCTGTATGTTGGGAGGAGGATGAGGTACTCTTGCAAGCACCATCGAGTATTTGCAGATTAATGAACTAAGTGCCGAAACTGCCACAGTTAATGTTATAGATATTAAATTCACAACATTAACTGACTTAAGTATTCAAATACGACCCACGAACAAGGCCATGACGCGGTATGATTCTAAATCAGTTATGGCCTTATTTAGCTTATCGATGAGCCAACACAGATTTCTGGCCTCAGCGAAGAGTTCCCCAGTCTTCTTGACTTGTTTCAAACAACTTATCAATAAATATGCACTATCACCATAAATCAGCCATGAGGTTTTCCGACCACAGACTGGTTTCGATATCGAGTATTTTACCAATCAGTAATAGAGAGGTGCCTAAGCTGCGCAAGATTTGGTACTACAAATCAGCTAGATGGGAAGAACTCGTAGAAAATTTGGAACTTTTTCTTGTATAGATTTCGTTTCAGATCCGACGACTTCGCTAAAGATGCCTCCGATTTGATTTTAGTTGACATGGAAGCTTTCATCCCTTTTTCGAGTAAATTCCCTACTAATGGTAAACCTTGTTTCAACTGAAAATGTGCAGTGGCGGTTACTTTTATGCATCTTGCTTACGACATGTGCGTGAAAATCCTAACGTCAAAAATCGTAACATCTTCGCCTTCGCCATGCAATGAAAGAATTAAGAATAAAGCTTCCCCAACAATTCCAGCTTTGTTGTGTGTGTCGGTCTCTAAGGCTAAATTTCACTAAATCTACTATACTACCACTTACACACCAGATAATGTTATTGCAACAACATCTTTTGAGAAAGCCAACATTTTAACTAATCACTTTGCTTCACACTCTACTGTCGATGTCCAGGGAAAAATATCGCTCCCTATTTTCCAATGTTTAATCAAAGACGCCCGATATAGCCTTCAGACAGAATGACATTAAAAGTATTTTAATGAAGTCGAACGAGTTAACGCCTATTTTTTGTAGACTTTTTAAACTAACTTACAGAAAAGGAATATCTAATTCCTGCTGGAAAAAGCGATACCCAAAAAAAGGCAAGAATACCTTGTCAAAGAAGCATCGACTAGTTGTATCGTTTTCTATGACAAAAGTTTTAGAAAAGGGCCCAAGTAGCATCTTTGAAAATATCTGGAAGGATTCAGTATTATAAGCGACTAACAATATAGATTTCGCAATCAAGGATCAACCGAAGTTCTTCTAATTTATATAACATATATTTGAAATAACAAATTGAACATTTTGGAGAATCTAGAGCAGTTACATTTAATATATCCAAGGTATTATGATATGTCTGAACGATTATAACTCTCGGATTTCCTCAAAAAGCATTCTTTACGCGTGGTAGTCTCATCCACTACTCATGCCAGCAACAGAAAGTGCACAAAGGCTTGAACTAAATTGTATTTTATGGCGATAGTAACAAAGCAGAATTTATCACTGTGAAAACCCAGGCGATAGTTTTTTCTAAAAAACTTATCGTTGCAGAACCCCACTACATTCCACTAAGATCGTTAATAAAATTGCTGGGCGTTAACTTGAAAGGAAATATGCCTTGGCATGAACATGTAGCATATATAACAAAGAGAGGTTTTCAAACGCTAAAAATATTATTTCATTCTAAAAAGCTTTACACTTTACAACAACTTCTTATCCTATACAATGCTCAAATTCGACCAACGATACAATACTTTTCCCATGCTCAGGCC
Organism: Pachyrhynchus sulphureomaculatus; assembly: GCA_019049505.1. Classification (NCBI taxonomy): domain Eukaryota; kingdom Metazoa; phylum Arthropoda; class Insecta; order Coleoptera; family Curculionidae; genus Pachyrhynchus; species Pachyrhynchus sulphureomaculatus. The sequence goes on along the minus strand of CM032453.1, from coordinate 93,420,490 downwards.
TCTGTACCGAAATATTATATATGCTGAATTTATTGGATTCTATTTTGAAGGAAGGTATTCGCCTGATTCTACAAATATATTCATGGAAAGTGTTCATTTCTATTAGAGTGGTATATATGTTAGGAGTACACATCGCGTTAATACGATGTATAACCATGTGAGGTTCCGCTTATTGCTCCTTGGACAATTCTTTTCAAGAATCCTTTTATTTCGAGAACCTCATCTATTAAATATAATTTACAACGATTTAAGACCAATATGAATCGCTTTTTTAGTACACGCATCGTCCCAGTTGAGTTTTAGAGATTTAACCAGAGCATTTGCGCTATGCTTATAAAAAACAGTAAATTTTGGTTTTGGATAGCTGTAACTTCATAAAACATTGTATATTTGTATTCTTGATGTAGAATATATTAATATATATATTTTTGGCACATTATTTTTTTGAATATAGGATATCTTAAAACTATTTTTGAAACAATAATATTTTTGAAATAATAACTAACATTTACTAACAAAACCAAATCTTGATGAGAATTTAATTTTCGAACAAAATCCCTTCCTAAAATTTCAATTTGATTTGGAATATAAAAAGTGACAAATAAATTAATTAATTAGTTTGGATTAGATAAGAAAGATTAATCAAAGTTAGAATACAGAATATTCGGTAAAAACTGGAATATAAGTTTTTATCAGAAAAGAAATCTAAAGTGATCGCAAAATAAATTTATTTGACAACTTTAGTAAGTTATTATCCAATATTAAGTACAATGGCTGTAGGCAGATATGCACATTGTTCTTCAAAATAAACATTTTTCTTTTCATACTCTCATAGTTGTTGCGATCGGACTGCAGCGCATTGATGCCATTTTCTGCTGTTTCCACTACTCTGAAACGAGATGTCCTTAGTCTATATATATTTATTGGGAAAGAACTGAAATACAAAACAGGAACATATAAATATGTAAAATGTTGCTCCAGTTTTTTTAACGTTTCCTATCATAACTTATACATCAAAAATTGATATATTGTAACAAAAAAACTGTTGTCTATATTTAAAGTTTGTCTTTATGTATAATATTGTTAAAGCAATAACTGAATATTTCCATTACTTAGCATATATAGTAGATATGTTATTGATCGATTGATATCAATTCCCAAGTTTATGACAGCTTTAACGGATGGATGAATTTCCTAAATAATTTTGATATCCTAATTATCCATTACATTTACTATTATAATAAAAAAATGAGTATATTTATATATATATATATATATATATATATATATATAGAGAGAGAGAGAGAGAGAGAGAGAGAGAGAGAGAGAAAGAGAGAGATTTTCACGGATGGTGGAATGTAATATGTTAAAATTCCACTTTCAACGGTTGGTTGCATGATCTTTGACAGATTTTTTCTAAGTTTTGTGCAGTTAAGACCACCGCGCTAACAATGTGTATAAGGAGGACGTTGAGCATGTATATCTTGGTAGGCCATACAACTTTGGGCATCGGATGATTTCTCTCTTGGAATTATGAGACCTTCAACCTCTGGTCCCAAGTTTTCAGCTTTTATTTTGGCCTTTGTAGTTTTTTTCCAGATATGTTGTAGGGTTCCTGGTAACTGGCTTGTAAGTGTCGTCTTGTAGAATGGTTTCCATTTTTGTCATGTAGTCTTGGGAATTTGGGACCACTGTGGCATTGCCCTTGTCTGCTGGTATTATGGTGATGTTTTTGTTTTTCTTGAGCGTTTAAAGAGATTTCCATTCTTCAAATTTAAGGAGGAAGGGAGAGAAAGTGCTGTTTCATACATCAAAAACTTCGAACACTTCACGAACATAATCAAAGACATTCAACTAGAGAAAAATGACATTCTGGCAAGTCTAGATGTTGTTTCACTTTATCCCGGTATTCCAGTGGATGAAGCACTAGACAAAATAGCAGTGAACGAAGATTTTCCAGCTCATGTTGTAGAACTATCCGAACACTGTCTAGAAAGTACCTATTTTGTCCTCAACAGTCAGATACTCAAACAAACAGATGGAGCGCCCATGGGATCTTCCTTTTCACCAGTAACAGCCAAACTCTATATTATGTATTTTGAAACGGAAGCCCTTAAAAACTCACCACTCAAACCCAAACTCTTGAAGCGATATGGTGATGACATCTTTATAATCTGGCCCCATGAACGAAATGAATTAGACAACTTCCTGACCTATTTAAATAGAATCCACCACAGCATACAGTTCACTTTGAAAGTAGAAGAAAAAAAGCTTCCCTTTCCTTGATGTGCTCATAACTCGAAAAAACAACGATCAACTTCAATACGCAGTCTACCGGAAGCCCACCCACACCAACAGATCTCTAAACGCTGGCTCACACCACCATCCATTCCAAATCCAGTCGGTAGCCAACACCCTCGTATCGAGATCATACCGACTCATCAAATCAGACACGAGATAGCAATAAATTACACAAATCACTAGGGCCCTTAAGCAAAACGGATATAAAGATCAGTCCATACGGAGAGCATTAGAAAGGTAGCGCCATCCACAGATAAGGAAGGTAAGAACGGACCTCAACCAAAGTAGAGTCCTATTACCGTATGAGAAAGGAGTTACAGACAGGATTGGAAGAGTCCCAAGAAAACACAACATACGCTCAGCATACAAACCCTACTCAGGCGGGGAGGTGAATGATGAAAAAAGACTCGTGTGGCTAATGGTGGGAGGGTGCAGTGCTGATCTAATTCTTTTTTAGAGCTAAAAAAAGAACAGTAGGTATCTCTTTTACGGATAAAACCAACATTTGATTTTTCAAAGATTGCAGAAGTCTCTATTTTCATTTCCTTACACATTATTTTTACACACAATTTATAATCTTAATATTGTTAATTTTGAATAAACAATAGATATTATTATGGTAATTCCATTTTGTACTTTCATTGCATGACGAACTCTTGTGACACTTGAAAGTACACAAAAACTTCTTAAGACATAAGCTCCTGTTGGTTCAGGTTAGTTTAGGTTAGTTCAGATTATAATGTATTGACTTCACTCCCTCCGCGTTCTCCCGCGACCCGCAACATGAGTAAGAGTTAATGCTTATTGTTTTCAATATCTATTATACACATTGCTCACACATTCCCTAAACGACCTTGGCATCCTGTAAAATACCTAGGCATTCTATAAAATGCCTGAATTATACACTTTGCGCCGGTAATTCACGCACACACACACACACACACACACACACACACACACACACACACACACACACACATACACACACACACACACACACACATACACACACACACACACACACACACACATATATATATATATATATATATATATATATATATATATATATATATATATATATATATATCTATATATATATATATATATATATATATATATATATATATATATATATATATATATATATATATATATATATATATATATATATATCTATATATATATATATATATATATATATATATATATATATATATATATATATATATATATATATATACTAAGTTGGGAATGTGAAATCTTTGGCACAATGATACTACTCAGTATATATGACCACTACACCAAACACTTTATTTTTGCACTCGACGCGCGTTTCGCTAACCATGTTAGCTTCATCAGTAGCGATGATTGACAATGACAATTGACAATGATGGTCAATCATCGCTCCTGATGAAGCTAACATGGTTAGCGAAACGCGCGTCGAGCGCAAAAATAAAGTGTTTGTGTTTGGTGTAGTGGTGATATATACGGAGTAATATATATATATATATATATATATATATATATATATATATATATATATATATATATATATATATATATATACAATCAGTCCAAAAAATCTCCATACGCCACCTATACTATTTTTCTATTATGTTTAACTAATTAATTGGAACTATGAGAAAACATGTTTAAATTAATATTTGAAACTTAACCAACAAGGATTAGTAATAAAAACAACTACGAAACATTTTATCCTGAAATTACATCATTGTTATAAAAATGTAAACAAAATTAATATCAAAAAAGTCTCCATACACTCAAGAACTGAATTGAAAAAAACACGTTATAATCAGCCGCATTTTATCAAGCTATCTATTGCTCGCTGAACTGAAAACGAATGAATAATTTTCGGCCATACTTTATAATTTGTCACTTGTTGCTAATAATTTCACAGTGGGTTTTCAAAGTAGTATTAAAAATGAGCGAGAGAAATTGTGAAATTCAATTTCAAGTTCGATAGATCATAACTGATTTATGGAAAGAAGGAAAATCTTACAGAAATATAGGAAAAATTTTTAAAAAGTCACAATGTACAGTTCGGTACATTGTAAACCAGTATAACGGGTTCCTATAAAATTCGACTACGCTCCGGTCGCCCCAAGAAACTAACTCCACGTGAAGAGGCCAGTATTATTAGCCAAATAATTATAGATTCCAAGAAAAGTGCACCAAAATTAAAAGAAGAGATACGGGAACTATTTTCGAAAAATGTTTGTTAACAAACAGTGAGAAATTATATACACAGGGTAGGCTATAAGGGGGTGTGCAGCCAGAAAGAAGCCGTTAATTTCGGAAGCTTATCGCAAAAAGCGGTTAGCTTTTGCTAGGGAATACGTTACTAAACCTCCTGAATTTTGAGAATCCATAATTTTAACCTTTTTGGATCTGATGGCAAAACAAAATTTTGGAGAGAGAAGAATACCTCATTCAATATTAAAAACATTTGTTCCACGGTAATACAAGAAGGTGGCAGTGTTCTGCTTTGGAGATGCATGTCAGCTGGAGAGGTTGGAAATTTTCATTTTATTAATGGTACCATGGATCAGCATGTTTATGTAACCATTTTGAGGGACAATTTAAGAGAAAAAGTCCAAAAATTAACACTCGAAAAATGATACGTTTTCCAACAGGACAATGATCCGAAACATACCGCAAACTTAGTGCGAGAATGGATGATCCATAAGGTGTGACAGCAGCTTCATACACCTGCGTAATCATCCGATGTTAACCCCATGGAGCATTTATAGGAGCAACGTAAACGGCGCTTTCGCAAACATAACGTTTCAAATAGAGAAGAATTAACATAATATTGAACGAATGGGAGAACATCCAGCAGAAGTTACTAGAAAGCTGGTTGCAAGCATGACAAAAAGGTTACAGGAAATTATCAAGGCCAACGGCAGTCCCACTAAATATTATTTTAAACGAAGTTGTTATTTTCCGTTAAAATCCGTCAAACTATTATTGGTAATTGTTAAGTGTGTGGAGACTTTTTGACATTAATTTTGTTTACATTTTTATAACAATGATGTAACTTCTAAATAAAATATTTCGTAGTTGTTTTTAATATTAATCCTCGCTGGTTAAATTTCAAACATTAATTTAAAAATGCTTTCTCCCAGTTCCAATTAATTAGTTAAACATTACAAAAAAATAGTATAGAAAGCAGGTGGTGTATGGAGACTTTATATAACAAACTCCTGTTTTTGTAGGAAAATTAAGATAATAAGTTTTGATTTCGAAGATTAATTCGCATTTTCTTACTCCTGAAGAAGTTATCAAACGATAACGAAATATTAATTATTAAAGAAGAAAGTAAAGTTATTTATAGTCCAGACCGATTCCTGATAATCAAACAAGCATCTAATTAACGTACGGTAGATAATAGATTATCAAATTATATATATATATATATATATATATATATATATATATATATATATATATATATATATATATATATATATATGTATATATATATATATATATATATATATATATATATATATATATATATATATATATATATATATATATATATATATACACACGTATATATAGATATATTTATATATATATATATATATATATATATATATATATATATATATATATATATATGCTGTGTCCAAAATTAATTATACTATTAAATTAGAATTTTAATGGAAATTTTATAGGTCTTCACACACGTATTAATTCGAGGGCTTATTGATAATTTCCTAGCCTAGCATAGCAAGAACACGGAAATCTCCAAAACAAAAATTATTTGTTTAATATAACCGCTTTTTAACTTTATACATTTAGTACAACGGTTATAAGGTTATAGGTCTAGCCTCTAAAAAAAGTTTGCAAATCACTCTCAATGTTGAGAAGAGATAATAGTTAATTCAGTATGGGGGATAATCAATTTGTACAAAGCCTATTTCCTTTGTTTTTTGCAAAACTAACAGCAATTTGTGAGCAGACGCAATGTCTCATAAAAGCAGCATCCCTTTAAACAATTTTCCTCCTCACTTTTGTACAATTTTTTGCCGAAGTTTAGAAAATAATGAAGAGTAATATTCTCTGGTTACGGTTTTGCTGTGTTCCGTAAAATTTGTAAGAAGTATCCTATCCTTGTCTCAAAAAACAAGCAAGAAACTTTCCTTATAATTTCTGTAAGTGAAACTTTTTTAGATGAAGTCAGCCAGCATGTTTCCACTCTTTTGATTCTTTCTTTGCCTCTGGATCATAATAATGGACCCACGTCATTCATACCATTCGATTCAAAAAGTTAGGTGAATCTTCAACTGACAACAACAACATTGGTAGATGTTCAGACATTTGAGGATCCAATTAGCTGATAATTTTCTTATTCTCAAATCAAACAGATACGTATGAGATGTTTAGAGTTTCTGCTATTTGTTTCTGCTCAATTCGTTAATTCCCCAAAAAGATTTTATTCATTCCGTCAGTATATTAAGGACATGATCGTGAATTTATTTCTTGAACAGTCGTCTCAAAAAGATAATTTGTCACCGATCGATATTCGGTTTACTAAACTCACAATTTTTGTGGGTTAAATATTCACTATAAATAGCACAATAAAATCTGGACACACCAAACGTTGTACGCATCTCCGCTAAATGTCAAATTACTATCCACAGTCACGCATTTGTTTGTGATAATGGGAAGTGATCTAGGCTGCTTATCCATACTCGTAGTAATGAATGTTTTAGTACCATTCCAGTTCCCTCTACTGACAATTTTCGTAGAGTTTCGAAACTACGTAGAGATACTTTACATAGTGAAGATCGCAATGAATTTTTTGGAAACATTTTAAAGCACCTAAAAACACTGACTGGCCCTACTAATAATTTTATATATATATATATATATATATATATATATATATATATATATATATATATATATATAGACTTTAAGAATCCTAGCAAAACCTTGATATATTTAAAGCTTGCTATTCTCCTGCTTTCTAAATTTGTGATTTTATATTAATCTTTTTATGACCTAATTTTATTCATGTATCCAAATATCAAAAAAAGTCCCCACAAGATTTAGCGACTTTAAATCCTCTCCCTGAAGCTATGTAGCTCAAAAACTGTTGGTTGCATTTCCATTTAAAATATCACATTTGTACCAAACTTCGAATCGATATCTTTTTGTATCAGATAAATTATCATAGTGCCCTCATGATAATTTTCACTAAGTCTACACTTTACAGAGCATATTCCAGAATTTTTTCAAAACTTTTTTTCTGTACTCTTCGAGATAAGGGCGGACATGGATGTTTGGCATAGTTTCAGAGCAAATCGTGTGTGACAGACGGACACCGAAGTGATCCCATAAGTGTTCCGTACTGAACACTAATTACCTCTTATTTCTCACGCTAAGGAATGTATTGTATTTCTAAGATATTTTGAGTATTCCATATGGAACACTTATAAGATCACTTCGGTGTCTGTCCATCTGTCCGTCCGTCCGTCCGTCTGTCTATCTGCCACACGCGATTTTGTCCGAAAATATTTGACATAGAAAGTTGAAATTTGGTACTAATATAGGAATTGATAGCCTCATCAGAGCCATGTAGTTTTGAAAGTTAAATTTTCACTTAAGGGGTTAGTTTTGGGAGGTGAAATCGGAAATGAAAAAAGAAATTTACTAGGTCATCGAGTGGGGTGTGAAATGGAAGCTTGTAAAAACATGAGTTGAAAAATACATGTAATACTTACGCGCACTTTATCTCGAAAAATACTGATCAAAAAATTTTGAAAAAATTCTGGACTATTCTCCAGGGGGTGTAGATTGAACAAAAATTATCACAAACCTTTAATAATTTATCTGGTATAAAAAAAAATCAAGGTCATCAGTTTTCAGTAAAGATCGGAAATAAACTCTGTTAAAAACTCATTTGGGGTGTGTTCTGTGAATTCACTGATCATTTTATACCTCTGTAACAAAAATTTTTATTTCAAAAGCAATCAACGTACAAAACACTAATTGCGCAAGTTCGACTTGCATTTGACCGGTTATTTTATTTCTGGAGAGTAGCATATCTTGTCGAGATTCTTGAAGTCAAAGACTCTAAGGATCATGTTATTTTTTCAGATAGTATGTAGAAGTGGAAATATTCATATTACAAATGGTATTTATGAAAAAAAGTACTTAATAATTACCTTAAATTTTTTTTAGTATTTCCCGGGTACTCCTCAATTTCCTTGTGAGTTGGAAAATATTTTAAAAAAATTATAGCCTAATTGTTAATTCATTTTCTCAAAATAAATTTTTCTTTACCCCATTGACATTTACGGTTCGTTACGCTAAATATAGGCACGTAAACTTTTAACTTCGATAAATGTTTCTTGTCTGGCCTAATGATATTTTCATATCTCTGTTTTATGAATTTTTATTTATTAGCTTTTGTAATAGTTCGTTTAACACCTTTCGGATTTACGCAATAGCATAACATCTAATGAGAGTTTTTCGTGTTTTTCAAAATCTAAAGTTATTTTTTCTTCTCAAAATTATAATAATATCGAATATATGTTTTTGTCTGGATATTGTTTTTATCGTTTACCTGCCAGCTTGAGTAGGGATTTTACCCTTTTTTATATCCTAAGGATATCGGCGAAGATGTAATACCCGTCAACGTTGTCCAAGTGCCGAAACATACATTTTTGTGTTTCACAACACCTTTTCAGACAACACGGTAGTGCTACCAGTGACGTTAATGCATTTCCACAAATAACTACTACCTATGTACGCGGCTAGGCCAAATATACTTAAATACACTAATAAATGAGTATACCGACCTGCCGGGATTGAACCTGGAACCTTCTGCAGCGCAAAGCAAGTACTACGCCACGGAGCCACGGATCACCACACCAATAGAGTAAACTAAAAGTTTTTCGTGCCAAAGATTGCAAATTCACAACTTTGTTGTGTCCTAAAAACCAAGTTTCTGCTTCTGAGACGTTAATATTTAAAATATTTCTTTTTACCGTTTTTTTTTTTAATTTGAAAATTCCGCATTCTTTTATAAATCATTATTTATTTATTTATTTATTCATTTATTTATTTATTTATTTATTTATTTATTTATTTATTTATTTATTTATTTAATACAACTATCCTACAGAACAATCCAATTATAGGATAGGAACATTCAAATATAACAAGTACAAATAGATAAGTATTTATCAAATCAGCATTTTAATAATTCTAATAACTACACTACAAGCTAAAGAAAAATAAAATAAAAAGAGACAGACCTAATCCACAGTCAAACATGACCTACGTAGAGATGTCATACTGCAACAGAAAATATCAACTATATGTTTGACCCTTTCATAATTCATGCACATAACGTATATCGGCGAGTACATCAACAAGTTTGTTCTTGGAACAGGCATGTAGAAAAATGAATGGTTTAGGCGAGCGTGTGGAGATGGCACACGGAACCTAATACTTGAGAGGGTGCAAGGGCATTCAATTCTGTTGTTCAAGATTTTATATAAAAACAAGATTGTAGCATATTCTCTACGCCGAGAAAGGCTAACAATATTGAATCTTCTTAATAAAACATCATTAGGGAAACCCAATGGTGGATAAATACCATCTAATTTAAACCAGAGGAACTTCACAAATCGTCTTTGGATTTTTTCAATATGATTAATGTGGATCTCATATGTTGGGTACCAGATAACTGAACCATATTCCAGTTTAGAACGCACCAAAGCATTAAATAAAGTGTTGAGGGTTTCAATGTTTGAAAGGTCTCTAGAATTCCTCATAATGAAACCCATACACCTATAAGAAGAAGCAATGATCTCATTTATATGATCCACAAAACTGAGTTTAGTATCAAACATTACACCAAGATCTTTGAAACGATAACATTTTTCAAGATCATTATGGTTTAAATTATATAAAAAATTTACTGGTAATTTCTTTCGAGTGAAAGACATAGAAAAACATTTCTTTGTGTTCAAATATAAGTTATTACGAATACACCAACGATTTAAAGTATCTAGATCATCCTGAAGAGTTACACAATCATGGAGAGAGTCTATGCATCAGTATATTTTCAGATCGTCAGCATAAAGCAAAGAGGACGAGATAAGGCCTCGGGTGATGTCATTTATAAATATGTTAAACAATAACGGTCCTAGGACAGACCCTTGAGGAACACCAGAGGTAGCATTAATAATGACCGACTCAAAACCGCGATAATTTACTATCAGTTGACGACCAATTAAGTAAGATTTCAGCAGATTTAATAAATTGCCATTAACTCCACAGTTTGAGAGTTTTTCAAGCAAAATACCATGGTCAAGCCGGTCAAAAGCCTTTGAGAAGTCTGTATAAACTACGTCGACCTGTCCTCCATTGTCCATACTTTCCGAAATAAATTGAGTAATTGTAACTAAATTGGTAATGGTTGAACGCCCTGGAAAGAATCCATGTTGGCTTTCAGTTATGAAAAGTTTAACATGATTAAATATAATGTCATATAGCACAATTTCGAAAACCTTTGAAAAGTTGTTCAATATTACCACAGGTCTGTAATTTTCGATGTGGCTCTTATCACCCTTTTTGAATACGGGACATATTTTAGACTTCTTCCAGATTTGGGGAAAGGACGACGAGTTTAAACACAGATTGAAAAGAAACGTGAGAGGCTTGGACAACACAGCTGCGCAATCCCGAATAAAAAAAGCTGGTAGACCATCGGTTCCAGCGGTCGATTTAGGTTTAAGTTTCTTTAAGGCACTGATCACGTCCCTTTCCTCTATGGTGTTAACAATTAGAGATGAGAGAGAGGAACGTGAGCAGTTATCAGGGGGGTTGTTCCGAAACGTAGAGGAATCAACATATGCCGATTGGAAGAACTTAGCAAACAAATTCACTATCTCCTGAGGAGCCGTAAGCAATTCGTTTTCAAAATACATGTTGATGGGAATACTAGTTGTCCTCCTTTTCTCGTTTAGAAAAGACCAAAATTTATTTGGGTTGATAGAGAAGTCCCTTTCCGCCTCAGTAACATAATTTCTATAAGCAATCCGAACCTCGATCTTGATCTCTCTACGAAGACGTTTAAATTCGACTAGGTCACAAATATTTCTAGTACGTCTATACCTTTTCCAGGCTTGATTCTTTTTTTTGATTTTACGTATTATCGAATTATCGTACCATTTAGGATAATTGAGGGTCTTAGGGCGAATAATAGGAACATTGTTGGAGATAACTGAATTCAGTACGACATAGAATTGGTCGCAAGCGTTATCAATATTATATTGAAGGACCCCAAGAATGAAAAATCGGTTTGTAGAATGTCGTTGTAAAGGGATGGGTAATTCGCTCTTCGAAAGTTGTACCTTTGAGTCTGAAAAAGGGGAAATTTATCATGAATATGCTCAACCAGAATTGACATCTGTAAGGCAGGGTGATGAAGATCCAATGGTATCAAAGGATGATCCGCACTATATACATTAAGTGGAGTTCTACTAAATACAAGATCTAACAGACGATTATTTTCGTTATAATTACGATTATATTGATTTAAAGATAAAAACTCGCATAATTCAAGTAAAGAAGAAATTTGGTTGTCACTATAAGAGGCATCCATAACATAATTTGCATAAGTAGGAAGATTAAAATCTCCCAAGACTAGCAAATCGTCTTCATTAGTAAAATAACCAGAGTCCAACATTTCTTCAAATAGTGTGTCATAGGTAACAGTATTACTGTTAGGTGGGAGATAAATCAGAAGAATGCCAACTGCACGATGGGACAATTCCAATCTTATGGCGATCATATCAACATTAGGAAATGTTATAAGTTATACTCCATAAAATAAAAAAATGACCCAACAGGAATGCAAAATTTGGTTAAGAAGGTGTGTTATACTGGAAAAACAATCTTTTGGAACGGTTAAATAAAAACTAAAACTTTTGATCAACTTCGGCATAGTTTATTTCTAGTATAAAAATTTTAAGCTACATTGCAAGGCTTAAAAAACCGATTGAAAACTTTTAGCAATACATTTTTAGCGGTATATTTTTGCCATTATATTAGTAGTTCGGTTGCTCGTTTATAAGGTTTGTAAATTCAAAACTATTACCCAATATTTATTTATACGTAAAGTCTGTAGTTTTTTTCTTATATCAGTATTGGAATGTAAGTATTAATACGTTGGTGTTCATCTGCAAATACAAAAGTTAATCGAAGAACAGAAAATACTACTATCAGATCGAACAAGCAACAGAACAGAAATATCGGAAATAAGCAAAATTATTAGAAAAAAAACTGACGCAAATTAATGGAAAATACAAAGATTTAAAAATAAGAAAATCATTGGAAGATCGAAAGAGCTTAAAGCAAATGAAAATAGGAATGGGAGAAGGTAAACAACATATAACCAAATTATTAAATGAAGGATAGGAAGTCAAACAAATAAATGAAATAATAGAAAAAGGAGAAGGATATTATAAAACCCTTTATGAGTCAAGAAAAACATCTCCTCCAGGCAAAGAGGAAGAGGACAGAATAATAGTTAGAAATGTTAGTTCTAAGGATATTCCTGACATCCCAGCAGCAGAACTAAAAATATATATACATATACTTAATGATGTTTGTGTATCGATCATAAACTCTGCTGCAATTACTTAAAACGTTCATGATTGTCCATATTTCTATCGAGTCAAAAGCCTTTTCATAGTCCACTATTGCGACTCAAATTATTATATTATATTCGCTTGGCTTTTCTGCCAGTGTTTTCATTGTTTGTAAATAATCCATAGTTCCATAACGTTGTTTAAAACCAGCCGGTTCTCGAGGCTGGTAACAATCTAGTTTGTTTGTTATTCTGCATGCAATAGTTCTCGTAAACATTTTATATAATACTGATACCAAGCTTACAGGTCGATAATTTTCTAGTTTATTTTAATTACCTTTCTTGAAAATAAGAACTATTATAGCATTTAGCCAGCCAGTAGGAATTTTCGAGTCCTTGAAGTTTTGCAATAACATATTCACCTCCGTATTTTATATATATATATATATATATATATATATATATATATATATATATATATATATATATACATATATATATATATATATATATATATATATATATATATATATATATATATATATATGTATATATATATATATATATATATATATATATATATATATATATATATATATATATATATATATATATATATACCATATATATAAATATATATATATATATATATATATATATATATATATATATATATATATATATATATATATATTTATATATATGGTATATATATATATATATATATATATATATATATACATATATATATATATATATATATATATATATATATATATATATATATATATATATATATATTTATATATATATATACATATATATATATATATATATATATATATATATATATATATATATATATATATATATATACAAACACATCACCAGTAACAATACTAGAAAAAAGAACAAAATAAATTCAACGTGGAATAGGACAAGAGAACTCAATCTCTCCTAATCATGTGAATTTTATAGCCAAAAGCAAAGAACTACCAAGAATGCTAGAAGAATTGTGAAAAATCAAAAGAAATAGGTCTGAAAATAAATATCAACAAAACCGAATACTTAACTACCGACATAGACTAAAAACAAGATATAATAACATCAGAAAATACACAAAAAGAGAAAGTTACATATACTTGGGTCCAAAATTTGAATTGTCAAAAAACAACTTAACAGTAGATCTGCAAAGAAGAGTATCAATGTCCTAGTCGGCGTTTGAAAGACTACGATTGATATTTAAATTCGATATGCGTAACGCTCAGGTTTTCGACCAGTCCTTACCTATGAAACTGAAACATGGGTACACTGAATAAAAGTATAATCCGTAGACTGCAAGTGACCCAACGAGCCATCAAGAGAAGAATTCTAATGATTAAACTTAATGATTGCATAACAACCACGGAAATAAGACGAAGATCCATGGTAATTGATGTAATGGAAAGGGTATGTACATTAAAGTGAAACTGGGCAGGATATATTGGAAGGATGAAGGTGAACATGAAAAATTGTGGAATGGAGACAACGAACAAATAAAAGAAGCCGGGGAAGACCACAAACTAGATGGTTAGATGACATAAAAAATTAATTGGGCATGACTGGATGAGCAGAACACACGATAGAGAACAGTAGCAGCAGTTAAGGAAGGCTTTCATCTGACGATGGATACAATAAACTGAAAAAGAAGAAGCAGTTCATCTACTTTACCTCTTGCTTTACCTTTGTTTTAGCTCTCTTTGGAAGTTGGAATAGTTCTAAGTTATAATATAGTCTTTTAGAACCAGCATAGTGATATCAATTTTTTTTTATCAAAAACGTATTATAAAGGTCCTATTTCCTGTTTAATCCTGTTTTTTTTGTTTCTCCCCTTGGTAACCGTGCATGTATCTTTTCAAAATTATTGGCTATATTAACGAAAATAAAAACAACTGACTGCCTGGTAGTGAATATCACAAATATAAACCATGAAATAGAAATTAGCTTCATGTTGAGCATTTCTCTGACGCCTACTTCAAAAAATCGCCAATTTATTCTGGTTCTTACCATTTTCCGAGGGTATTTTTTTAGGTTATTGACCAAGCTATGAAGGAAAACTCTTAGAACTTAAAAAAAAATATTTATCTATATATAGTTCGGCATTTTTCGAGTTGATTTATTTTATCCAAGAATAATTCTTTCGTTTGCTTCTAAAAAAGCGACCTAGAACGACTTTCCACTTATCATCGCAGGAAAATTTTCTCCCCTGATGTTTGAATAAAAAGAAGTCATAGGGCACTAAATTAGAACTATGGGATAGATGTTGTAACTAGGTGAACCCACCGGTGTACGTACCTTGAGAACCCTGCAGTTGTGCAAACGCAAAGTTTTGATTCTCTATAAGTTCAAACCTTTTTCTCCAGTGATCTGCTTCGGGTTTCAGATTATTCTTCCGTAAACTCTCTCAATATTTGTTGATCATTTTTCCATTTGTATCAAAATTCCTTGACAGTTCCTTGGAATGCTGGTCATTAAATTTTCAAAAAACTAATTTTTTCCTTGTGAAGGCAGATAGCCCTTATAAATCCATTACATGGATTTGTGCTTCTTGAGAAAATAAATAACTCTGATCATTCTTAAGATGTGCAAATTTCTTTCTTAGTCAGTTTCTTGTCTAGTGTAAGGGAGTGCAGAACCTTTTTCATTCCTGAACCGCCGCCCGGTCGAAACTATTAAGACCAAAATTGAGAATAACATGAACCGTCATTACCGTATGCCGGGATATTCTTTCATGAATACCATTTCCCTATTTTTCCAAAAAAAAAGGAAAAAATTGCAAAACGCAAAGAGCTCGTACACACAAAAATACAACTGTTATTACTGAAAAACGTCGCACTAATTTCGATGTTTAAAGGTGATCTAAAAGATGTGGTTGAAAACTATTTATTTTCATTCCTTGCAGAAATTCTTTGATTATATTCTTAGTGAATTCTGATTCTGAATTTTATTTTTCGTGTTACCTTATATTTTTTTAATTTGTTTAATTTAATTCTTGTAAATATTACATTCTGTATTATTAGTGTTAAAACATTTTAATATATTTTTTTGTGGGTCCAGCACACGTGCTACAGGGAAGTCCCTAAAGCGCTCCAGGAGCGACATGTGTGCGAAAAAGGCGATTCACGTTGTTCTTGAATCGCTGTAAATTGTACTCGGTGGGAAACACAGCCCTGGGCAAATTATTCCAAAGGGGTGGTGTTCCCCATATAACAGACTGCTTGAAAAGCGCTGTTCGCGGAGTAACAACCTGAACCTCATACGGATGTGAAGTATTAGCGCGACATGTATTTCTAACATGCACCGCTCTGGGAGGAATTAAGTGGGCTATATCCTTCGAATACTTGTAGAACAGGCTCAAGTCACCAACCGTTCTTCGATATTCCAGCGAATCAAGGCCGCCGGTCAGTTCCAGGTTTCCAATCAGACGAACAGCTATTCTCTGAACAGAATACAACAAATGCAGTGTGTGTTTGGGAGCGGAGCCCCAAACATGGGAGCAGTATTCCAAAGTTGGTCGAATTTGAGCTTTGTAAAGAATTAACAGTTCTGGAGTGGAGGAAATAATATTCCCAACTTTTGAGAAGCTCTCCTTGCTATGCCTGCAACATGTTCATGCCAATACATATTTGCTCCCAAATTAACGCCCAACAAATTGAGTGACGATGCTAGGGGAATGGAGTGCCCCGACATGACTATGTCGGGTTCAGCAACGTTAACTTTTTTAGAAAAAACTGCCGCCTGGGTTTTTGTAGCGTTAAATTCCACTTGGTTACTGTCACCCCACGATATAATTTCTTCCAGGTCTTTGTTAAGTTGAACGACCTCCTGCTATCTGCTGATATTCGCCTGAGTAGCCGATGTCCGAGCTTTCAAAGTGAATGAAAAGATAAGCGTACTGTCATCTGCAAAGCTGTAGATTGGATTTCCGGTCTTTTCCAGCAGATCGTTAATGTAAGTGAGAAAGAGAGTAGGAGACAGTATGGAGCCTTGGAACATACCGGCGTTGATAGTGAAGGTGTTAAAAAGAGATCTGTCGACCGCCACTCGTAAAGAACGCTCCTTGAAGAAACATGAGAGCCACAAACAGAACTTTTCGGACATAACATAAGAGCGTAGTTAGCAACCCCTCGAGATTCTCCAAAGTGTTCAATTGCATTGTTCCAAACATGTGTTACATAAGTCAGAAGATCTCCTGTTGATCTATGTTTATGAAAGCCATATTGGTGATCGCTAATAATGTTGAATCCTTCAAGATATTTTAGAAGATGCTGATTGATCACCTTTTCCATGATTTTCGATATTATTGAAAGCAGTGCGACTGGTCGGTAGTTATTTGGCAAGGTCTTCTTGCCTTTTCTAGGTATCGGTTGAATTGTGGCACATTTCCAGCAGGTAGGAAATATTCCCTTTCTGTAGGATAGATTGAAAAATCTACAGAAAACGGATGTTAGTTTCCTCGCACAGTTTTTGAGAACTATGGCAGGTATCCAGTCAGCACCAGAAGCCTTCTAGCTTCATTAAAATACACTTTATGATACGCTGTCTTAAGACAACATCGGGCATCCTTGACTGCAATATAAGAATAGTAGGTGGTGTTTTTCCTTGGAAATCGACAGTAGAATGTGAAGCAAAGAGTTCAGCCAACAGGTTCGCTTTCTCAAAAGGTGTCGTTGCAATAGAATTATCTGGCCGTGTGGGTGGTGGTATGGTGGAGTTGGTGAAATTTTGACTAAATGCCTTAGCGACTGCCTAAAAGAACCTGGAATTGTTGGGACAAGCGAGAAGTTTGTTTCTAATTCGTTGATTATGTGCCTCCTTGGTTCGTCGATAATTCCTTTGCATCCGTTCCGGGCAAGAACAAAGGTGTAACGATTTATGGTTTTAGGGTTTTCACGCCATTGTCAGTAGGCAAGATGTTTAGAAGCATTTTCGGTCAAACCAAGGCCTGCCGTTGGAGGGGAATTTCTTTGAAAAAATATAATGTATTTATTATATGCAGCACATTTTCTTGTGCTTTACATACGTAATAAATGTTTTTCACTGACTTTAAAATAAACATTAGCGAGTGTACCAAACAAATTAGTAACATCAAGCTTAGAATTTCAAATAAATTCCATCCAACATGTTGATCGTTAATCGACATAAAACGTTAATATACAGTCGTATTTATAATAGAACACTGTACCTACGCAGGGTTGCACTATTGTCTCGTTGTGTTAGTATTAATTTTACAATAATTCCAAACAGAAGTTTTCTCAATTTTTTGTAAAATGCAATAGAAGTTATGCTATAAAGAAAAAAAAATACGACATATTTATTTATCAGTTAGAATACTTCTGAGTAGAAAAATAATTCCATAAATAATTTTATTTTTAAAGAAGACATATATTTTTGCTGTCTCATGTCCTTAAGTATGCACAATTAATCTATAAATTCTTAATACCTGTCATGACAATGAGCAGATAATTAATTTCCATTATTAATTTCAATTAAAATATAACATCGTCAAAAAATTTCAATCCAATCATTTTTTTAAATAGAGCAATCGATCAATTGTAAAATATATTTAAGCTAATACAAATAATATTTAAGTTTTTGCTTTAATACTTCAGATACATTATTTTTATTGATTAGATAATTACTATACGTTATAAAGTAACAAATTCGCCTTAGACTTACATAGTTGGGTAATAATCTCCAAAAATGATTCATATACTGCAAAAGTTGTTTTTGGCAGCCTTGCTAGTCATTAGTGCCAATAGTCAAGGTTATGAAGGGTAAGTATGAATAAATAATGTACCTTTGCTATTATAAATGTTAGAGTAAATCAAGAATTTATTTTAAGAATAATTCTTTTGTTATGCCATACACCTAATCCCTTACAGAATTTTTTTTTTGTAGGATCTGTTAAAATATTAATAATAAATATCAGTAGTAATTTTCCAACACTCGGCGAGCTTTTAATAGCTTACTCTGCTGCATTGAGTTTCCTTGAAATTATGTTTTTTCAAAATCGGAATTTCCTTTGCTGATTTCAGAAATGGTCTTGCATTTTTTCTATCACATCAGATTTGTGCACAATTTATTCCAACCTTTTGTGGACACTAATTGTGGAAACTAATTTTTTCGTAATTTTGATAGGATTTAATTATTCAGTCTCAAATCTAGGCAGTTTAAAAAATGAATACTAACTTTTTTTGATAAAAATGAATAAATTTAATGGTAGGATACGTCGAATTGTATTAAGTACGCATACGTATTACTCCATCGAAAGCTGACAGCAGCCTTCGAGCTGACAGAGTGTTTGACACAGTCAAATCTTAAAAGCAGGTATCGCTTTTCGAAGGATCCTCCTCAGGCATATATGGTTATTGTAAAGCAACTGAAAATAGACAGAAGTCCATATTTCAGCAGTTTACTAGCTGTTTTCTTGTCCGTTAAATCCATCCTGAGACACGTTTCACCGTATCACAGCTCGTCGGTGAGGCTAGGATTGACAAACAAGAGAACGGAATTAACTGGTACTTATCCCAGAAGTTACGGAGTACGATGGTAGAATATAACGAATTGTATTAAGTACGCGTGGATAAGTACCAGTTAACTCCGTTCTCTTGTTGGTCAATCCTAGCCTGACTGACGAGCCATGATACGGCGAAACACGTCTCAGGATGGATTTCACGGACAAGAGAACAGCTAGTAAACTGCTGAAATATGGACTTCTATCTATTTTTAGTTGCTTTACAATAACAATAAATTTAATGTTAATGTTATAGTTCTTTAGCAACATCAGGTGTTTGCACAATTATATTGCTAACATTTTGTGGAAACTAATTTTCTCGTAATTTTGATAGGATCTTTTAATAATTAATTTGATTATTCATTCTCAAATCTAGGTAGTTTAATAAATGAATACTAACTTCTTTTGAAAAAATGAATAAATAATATCGGCAAATTAAAAAGATCAAATTCAAATTATAAAGATATAACTATAATAAGAAAGAAAATAAATATGCCATAAGTTAGGACCTGTTAGAAAGAATTTACTGAAATTTTACAAATATATACACAGATATTATTGAGGCACACAGTTATCATACCTAGTGTTCAACAGAAAACTTTTTTTTTCTGGAGTATTAACGAACATCTACTTGCATTTTCTATTTAACATAAAAAAGTAGTCAGCCATCATATTTATATTCCCTATTTTCCATGTCATGTATACCTTGGTGAAACCTTTCATCTTGTTCTTCTCCGGGAAAAAATCAATATGTGAATGCAGAAAGTGAATTTTTACACTTATTTTATACCCTAATTTTTAGAAATTCTGCAACATCGTTTTAATTAACACTTTGTAATTTGGATATTTTTTATATCCTAAAAACTTAGTAACTACATTTCTAAATATCTCTCTCACATAGGACTAAATACAAAGAAAGATCATCCATCCATCTACATTAGCGGTTCCCAACCTTTTCTGAACCACCACCCCCTTTACAAGAAAAATAACTCCATAATAGTTAATTATACCAAATATTAAAATATTATTGCATATTATCTATACCTATTTTATCTATCTATCTACCTATTAAGAATTATAAGGTTGAAATTAATTAAAACGACCGTCAAATGTAGTAAAAAGTTGTTTATTAAAGATTTAAAAATAAACACAAAATCAATAAGAAATAAAAAAATTAGATGGTTGAGGCTGGTGGAGTTTTAACAATTTATTAATGTCGGGTTCCCATCTCGATAACATCAGTCGCAAATTGCGACGTGCAGTGATAGGCAGTCTGTTTCTTTTCTTAGACAGTAAATTAGCTACTGCACTGAACCTACCCTCAGCCAAATACGATGAAGGAAAAGCAATTAAGAACTTCTGTACTTTTGCCCACAATCCAGGGTAGAGAGATGGTATTGATTTTTGAAGCCAGAACCCTTGGGATCCATTTCTGAACTTTATTTTTAGTTCTTCGTTAGTTGTGAGTTCTACGAGTTCTTCTTCTAAATTTGATGTTTCTACTGTATCTGCACTTGCGAGAGGATCTAAAATCCAACTCGGTATATTTATGTTTAAAATACCCTGTAATCGCTCCGTAAAATTAACGTGAACAACGTCCAAGTGTTGACAGTAAGCAAGTAAATCTTCCTGTTTTGCAGAGACTGCTGATAATGTGGAAAAGCTGCTGTATTCACCTCTCCCTAGATTTCGTTTGAACAGAAGAAGTTTTTCCACAAAAGCAGCTATGACGTTTTTTGTTTTAATTAAATTCAACTCATCACCTTGCAATTGTAAATTGACTTCATTAAATATTTTAAACAGGTCTGTCAAATAAGCGATGTCATTTTTGGATGTAATCGGGTTTTCGCGCAGTTTTTCGTCTCTGTGTTCAAGGAAGTCCAGTACTGAGTCAAATAGATTGAGAAAACGATTCAGACAAATACCTTTTGAGAACCAACGAACTTCTCTATGTAGCAGCAAGCGATTGTAGTCTTCATTATTTTCACTAAAAACTTGACCAAATAATCTGTTATGCAATGAATTGCTTCTAATCTTATTGACTGTTCTAATAACGTAATGAAACGACGTATTCAGGCGTTCATTCAGATTTTTTGCAACCAAATGCTGATGATGAATAACACAATGTACAGCGAGTAAGTACATTTGGTACTGCTTGTTTCAAATGCGCTATGAAACCCTTATGACGCCTCGTCATTGCTGGAGCACCATCAGTAGCAGCTGACAAAATATTCCGAATTGCAATTTCTTTCTCTTTCCAAACTTTTAGCAAATAATAATTCTTGGCAAATGTTTTCTACTTTTATGAATTGAACGTATGATAAAAGTAGTGCTTCGTTATTTGATAGAGTTGATTCATTTAGTTGAATGGAAAATTTGCAAGTCTTTAAACACATAATGATATTTCAACGTCTTTAGCTATTTCATCTATTCTTCTTTGCACCGAATTATTACTTAGAGGAATTTTTCTGATGACACCTGACGGTGTCTTATGATGAAAAACAGTTTTTAATATCTTTTTGACTGCCAGCAAGATTAATTCGTTGCCAGTTGTGGTGGTTTTCCCGCTTTTGCGATTAACAATGAAATATTATATGAGGCTCGTAGTCCATCATCTTCTTGTTTAGAAGAAAATTGATATAGTTGGCTATTTCAGTTATTTCTTTTCCAGTCTATGGAAATAAATCTTTGTCTTTTTTATCAGCATGCATTTTATTCAAATGTTCTTGTAGCCTTGAAGGCTTCGTGGCTTCATTTGAAAACACTTTTTGGTAAATTAAATACATAGGTAATGATTGATTTGTAGGAGAGTGCGTAAATCCATATTTCAAATACTCAATAGTGTGTTTGCCTGCATTTCTTCTTAGATTCAGACATTTTGAAATACAAAATTTGCATTTGCCACCGTTCAAATCAGTTAACTTTTCAACAGATTTATAGATAGTTATAAACATAATGGCTATTATGACTTCTATCACTTTCACTTACGAACATGGATTATTGCCGAAGCATACAAAAATAATAAGACGTTCAAAGAGCTATCCCTGCCTTTTATAAATTTGATTTCACGCACGCATCAACTTGTATATCTTTGCTTGTTTGCGATGCCGGTGCACTTGCTCTGTAAACAAGTCATTAAAAGCTCCCATATTTTTGTCGAAACATGCTTGATTGCGTGAATTGCATCTTTGCTTACCAACCTGCAAAGACTTGTCACCGACAATACTAAACGGAATTAGGTATACGTATACCTAATGCTACTTTAAATTTTTTAATGCTTATTTACGCCATAACAATAAGATAAAAATTTTATTAATGAAAACCATAGATAGATATTTTCAAAGTATTTTATTATATTAATTTCTTAAATAGGTAGGTACGCCACGACTGCCCCCCTTGATTGTCTTAACGCCCCTCCTCCTCATTCTGAACCAGCTACTGCCCCATTGAGGGCTCCAGCGCCCACTGGGGGGCGGTACCGCCCCGTTGGGAACCCATACTATAGACAATAGTAAATACTGCAAATAGAAATAGCATCATTTGTATATATGTATAATCAATAGATCTGATTTCTACTATTTGTAGGGAATCAGCTTGTACCCAAAACATTCTAACCAACTGTTGTTTTTCACAAGAACAAAAATTAGTACGATATCGGAATACGCGAAAAGGCTGTAAACGGTAAAATAAATATAACAATTTCTAAAAAAAACTGTACTCGACGGGAAAAAACTGATAAAAAATCTAAAGTCAGCATTAAAATGTTTAAAATTAGGCAGCATAGTAAACTACGAGGCTGGTTTGAAAAGTCCGTGCAAAGTCCGAGAGATGGCACCACCGGCGCGTATCGAGGTCATGTTTAGTTAGTAGCATCTCTTGAATGAACGCACACCAAGTTTCAGCCATATTGGTCTATTTTTTTGTGTTTGGCATTCGTGTGAATCAAGGAAGTCGAGTGATTTTCAAGAAATGGACGAAAAAGAATTTCGTGTGGTGATTAAACATTACTTTATGAAAGGCAAAACGCCTCAGGAGACTAAAGAGAAGCTTGATAAACATTATGGTGACTCTGCACCTTCGATTAGAACAGTTTATAAGTGGTTTCAAAATTTTCGCTGGCCATATGCGCACAAGTGACGCTGAACGTTCTGGACGGCCTGTGGAGGTTACGACTCCAGAAATCATTGATCAAATCCATGATATGGTGATGGATGACAGAAGAGTTAAGGTGCGTGAGATTGCTAGTGCTGTGGGCATCTCGACTGAATGGGTATATAATATTTTGCATAAACATTTGGACATGAGAAAGCTATCCGCAAGATGGATGCCGCGATGGAATCGTGTGAAGTGTTTCAAGGATGGTTTGCAGCTGTTCCAGAAGAATCCGGAGGACTTTAAGCGTCGTTTCGTCACTGGATACATTACTATACTCCTGAGACCAAACAACAATCTAAACAATGGGTTACAAAGGGGGAATCTGCACCAAAAAAGGCGAAGACCGTTCCTTCGGCCGGAAAGGTTATGGCGACTGTCTTTTGGGATTCGCAAGGGATAATCCTCATCGACTATCTGGAAAAGGGTAAAACTATTACAGGTGAATATTATTCATCGTTATTGAATATTATTCATCGTTATTGGACCGTTTAAAAACCGAGCTGCAAGAAAAACGCCCGCGATTGGCCCACAAGAAAGTCCTTTTCCATCACGACAACGCACCAGCACACACCTCAGCAGTTGCGGTCGCAAAATTAATGGAAATAGGATTCCAACTCGTTTCACATCCCCCCTATTCTCCAGATATGTCTCCCTCGGACTACTATTTGTTCCCCAATTTGAAGAAATGGCTGGCGGGACAAAGATTTTATTCAAACGAGGAGGTGATTGCAGACACTAATGAATATTTTGCAGACTTGGACAAATCCTATTATTCGGAAGGGATCAACAAACTAGAACATCGTTGGACGAAGTGTATAAGCCTAAAAGGAGACTATGTCGAAAAATAAAAAAAGGTTTACCCCAAACACATAAGTAGTTTTTTATTTTTGCACGGACTTTTCAAACCAGCCTCGTATAGAGATAAACTGAGATAAAAAAAAAAAAACAGATAAGGGAACTTGCTTATCAATGTACAGGATGAGTCAACGATAGAGTGAAGTTCATTATCTCATTTGTTTCGAGAATGACGAAAAAAGGTTAAATACAATAGTTTTAGGGAATGTTAAGGTGCACAGTATAAAATTATTTTTGAGTATACAGGGTACATCAAAAAAGTGTGGCCGATATAACATATGTTTTTTTAAATGGAACAACTTATTTTCTAATTTATTTTTAAATTCTGCGTAAACTTTTTTATCAATAATGTTATATACGTAAACCTAGTAGTTTTTCTAATATTTCAATTTTTTTTTTTAAAAATACTAGTTTTGTAAAAAATTGCCAGTAGCGCCATTGTTTCTGAAAATGGAATAATCATAATTGGTTCGAGCATTCTATAGAAATAACAAAAAAGATATATGTAAAGAAATTTGAGTTAGATGCTACAGAGTGTTCAAAATAAATTTATGCATTTCGACTATTTTAAATTGAAAAATCTCAAATTTTTTAAATGGCACACCCTGTATATGATTATTTTTTCTGATAGATTTTACAAAGCCCTCCAACTTTTAGTAAGTATGTGATATACCTATTTCGAATAGTTTTCGATTTATTTTGAATTTTTCAATTTTTACCCTTATTTTTAATACACTTACGCTTTAACATCATAGTTGCCACAACAAAACAAAAGTGTAGGCATTATCAAATTTTGACATATCTATTAAGCAAGTAAAAATAGTTTAATTTGTTGTAGTAAGTGACGTATAAAGGTAATAGTTATGGATTTTCCTAAAAATGAATTAATTGATATGGTATGGGCGAGGAGGGAATAAATTCTCTTTTGGCAGTAAGGCTTTACTGAGAGAAGTACCCTAATAGACATATACCATCTAGAAAATCTTTTCAGTGCTTAATGGAGCGGCTTGATGGTAGTGGTAGCGTTGAATATACGAAACGGAAAGTAGTAAACCAAAATACTACTACTACTACTACTACCAGTGACGAAAAAGAAATGGAGATTTTACTTCATTTTAAAGTTAATCCCCATGTCAGCAGCCGTCAACTAGCTGACTTATCTGACACATCCCAATCTACGACTAATCGCACCACGAGTAAATACAAGTGTCATCCCTATCATATGGAACTACACCAAGAACTTCAAGACCGTGATTTTGAAAGACGAGTAAATTTTTGTACCACCATGAATGGAGCAATAGAGGCCGATCCAAATTTTTTATCCAGAATAATGTTTTCGCAGTAATGGAGCAGTTAACAATAGTTAATTCGTTTTGGGTCCGGGAAGTTCAAAACTAAAACCATTGGTCGCTTAATGTGTGGTGTGGACGGAGCTCCTGCTCCTTACCACCGGGAAGTTCGGGAATTTTTAAACGATCGTTACCCACAAAAATGGATCGGTAAGGATGGATTCATTCAGTGGCCCCTCGATCATATGACTTAACACCTTTAGGCTTCCTTTTGTAGGGTTACGTTAAAGATCGTGTTTATGTGAATCCTCCTACAATACCAATAGATGTGGAAAATAGAATACAGGATGCGTGCAGGACAATAACGCCCTTTATGAAAGTGAAGGAAAATATAGTAAAACGGCTAAACATGTGTATTCAAGTAGACGGGCATATTTTTGAACATTTATTACGTCATAATAATTAATCATTAGATACGTTAAACTATATTAAAATTATTACTAACTATTTGTTTATGTTTTCACAATAACTTAAGGGTATTAAAAACAAGGGTAAAAATTGAAAAATTCAAAATAAATCGAAAACTATTAAAAATAGGTATCACATACTTAATAAAAGTTGGAGGGTTTTGTAAAATAAAAATGTAAAAAATAATAATATACAGGGTGTGCCATTTAAAAAAATTGAGATTTTTCAATTTAAAATAGTCGAAATGTATAAATTTATTTTGAACACCCTGTAGCATCTAAGTTAAATTCCTTTACATATATCTTTTTTTCATCTCTATAGAACGCTCGTACCAATTATGAGTATTCCACCTTCAGAAACAATGGCGCTACTGGCAATTTTTTCACAAAACTGAAAACTAATATTTAGAAAAAAAAATTGAAATATTAGAAAGACTACTAGGTTTTGGTATGTAACATTATTAATAAAAAATTATAAAATTTTACTCAGAATTTAAAAATAAATTAGAAAATAGTATGTTATATCGGCCACACTTTTTTGAAGTACCCTGTATACTCAAAAATAATTTTAAACTGTGCACCTTAACATTCCCTAAACTATTGTATTTAACATTTTTTCGTCATTCCCGAAACAAATGAGATAATGAACTTTACTCTATTGTTGTCTCACCCTGTACAATGAAGCACATACAGCACAGACAGCCTTTTGGTTTACTAAAAATAGAAATACATGATAAACATTTGATACATATTTTAAAATAAGAATAGTTTAAACGGTTAATGCCTCTTCACCAAGCAGTCACTTTCAAATGTATGTGCACCAAGTAAGAAATGTGTATACTAGGATATAAAGAGACAATTTCTTTAAATTAACAAAAAAATACACCGGACCACTAAACTTATTTTTTCCTTCCAATAGAAAAAATCTTCATAAAACTGAGTTGAAAAATAAAAGAAATGTTTGCTTGCCATACATCACCTTTTAAACAATAAAATGATTTCACTAATAGCATTTCGAAGTATTATTAATAATGACAGACGCATTTTTCTTTGAAATGCTTTCATTATTAAATTAATTATATATACTATTATTTTCTTTTTTGTCTCGTTAATCCAGCAGTGCTGCTGCTAAATTAAAACCAAGCCCGAAAACACAAAAATCCAAAATAAGTCACTTATTTGCTCATCCGTTCGAGGCAGTCTTTATTTGTTCCCATCCAAAGGGGCCTAAAATGACATACTCCGCGGCCGCTAAATAAAATAAAAAATCAGTATCGTTTGTGAAGAAGTGGGTAAATCATTTCAATGAGACGAAAAATGTCGACGACTTTCCAAAACGTGGCTCGGTAGGCAAAGTCACTTCGAAAGTCGAAAACGAATCGCGTCTTTGTTTCCACGGGACTCAAAATGGACGCTCCGTTAAGGAACGGCAAAATTAAGGAAATCGGGTTTGAAAGTGTGCCATGAGACCATTCGACAACATCTTCGTGCTCATGATGTCAAATTCCAATGTACGTTGAAGAAACCTTTGCTGAGCGAAAGTCACGTCGCGAAGCGGTTCGCTTGGGTCGACGATAGGATAGTAGAGTGACCCTCACAATCGCCAGACGGCTAATTGAAAACATTTGATCCTTTATAAAGAGAAAACTCAGAGGAAAGACTCTGTGGACTTTGACTCAGTTGTCTCGCTAGATTCCAAAAATTTGCGGAGTATTCAGAAAATCTCGTCGACACCATGCCTCGAAGATGTCAGGCGATTATTGTTGCAGAAGGCGATTGGATAACTAACTAAAGTAATTGCGCCGTTATTAGCACACCAAAGAATGCATTGATGACAAAAATTGTTCTCGAAACACATTTTTTCAAGAATACGTTCTTACTTGATACACTGTAATAATAATTCTCTAAAACTTATTATGATATATTGTTTGCTTTATCTAGAATAAACTAAACTAATATAAAAGCTAGAAGACGATATTAGTGCACAACGAATACGATAGGTTAACCAACGCCATAAGAAGAACCACTTATTAAGTCATTTTAAAAACCACAATGGATGCCAGCTTCCCCGTTAAGGTGTTATTTCTAGTGTAAATTAAAAATTTTAAATTAAACAATACAATAGAATATTTATTTCAATAAGTTTTTTACATTACATTACAATACATAAAGTTAATATAATTCAGGTATTTACACATCATATCCTTATTGTCCACTACGGAATAAAAAACTCCACTAGACCATTCATTGGCCTGTATTCGAAGTCTTTCATTCCTTGACCTGTATGGTAGTAAACCTATGTTCCAGAAATTAAATATTCGTTTTAATACACATTTTACAAGTGAAAAGAACACATTCGATTATAAGAAGTATTCTATTTATATAAGAAGGAGCACATAAGGGGAAACCAAAAGACGGAGCAACCACGAAAACCTATGGACCAGGGTTGCAGCCTGGTGAAGCAAAAGAAATCGAAAATTAGAATATAATAGATATATATATATATATATATATATATATATATATATATATATATATATATATATATATAAGAATAGAAAAGAAAATACAATTTGACACACAAGAATAGAAAATAGGTTGAGTTTTAGTAAATAATGTTAATTTGTCTACGTAATATGCACATGCATTTAATTTTTTCCTTTTGTCATAGTTGTGAATGATAAAATTTTTTATTTCGAAATTTAACCGCCCATTGTAATCATTTTTTTCAATGTTTATCCTAAGGTAGCATTCCTAAAAATAGTATGTTTTTTTGCAAGTGTGATTTGTTGAAGAAGTGTGACTGTAAATTATAATTTATTTTAGAGCGGGTGTTGTAGTGATGGTCTAGTTCTCCAAAGGTGTGTTTAATTTTTTTATAGAAAAAAAGGCTTGCACTTACAAATAGTCCTATAAAATTTAAGATATCAAGTTGAGAATAAAGGTCAACTGTAGGATATTGATTGTTTTTGTTTAAAATGATTTTGAGAATTTTGTTTTGGCATACTGTTAAAACCTGCACTGGATTATCATTAGGACCTCCCCGAACTACTACACATTACCCTAAAATTGACGCGACTAGTGAGTTGTATACTATTTTTATTGTTTTTGCAGATAAGACATTCCGTAGTTGATAAAATTTTTAATAGAGTTTTCTGAGTTTTTTTGAGGTTTCGATAGCATGTTCATTCCAACGAAGATGTTGATCAATGTGTAGGCCTAAATATTTAATTTTATTAGTTTTCTGAATATGTGGACAGGTGAAATTATTATTTAGTAATTTACATGAAGAGTCGTGAATTTTAATGTCATTTTTTTTTTGGTTTATCGGCAGCTGTCAAAGAAAATATTAAGACTAATTAGACACATAATAAACTTTAGTAGGAATTATCAACATTGCTTAAATTTTAAATGTGTTTTTAAGATACAAAGTTTATCAAGTAATACCAAATACCGAAGCTCAAGCAGAACTTTTACATCAACTCAGCAATGATCCAAATTTTGACTTTTTCAAAGAATCTCGATTTATCGGGAAACCAAGTGATGTCATGGTTTCGCCTCAAGTTCAATGGTACTTCGAGGGGGCTTTAAAAAATTTGACCAAATATGGATTGACATATAAAGTTACAGTAGAAAATGTTCAAGAGTAAGTATTATAATACCAAAATTTTGACCTGTATAGAGTTATAACTGTACAGGGATATATTTAAGGTTTTTGTTTTTTTATAGGCATAACATATGTGCTGCAGGGAAATCTCTGAAGCGCTACAGTAGTGACGCGTGCATAAAATGCGATTCGCTTTGGTCTTGAATAGCTGTAAATGTTACTCGATGGGGAAACACGGTCTTGGTCAAATCATTTCAAAGGGATGAGGGTTCTTCTGCCTGTGTCTCACCTAATTCACTATTTTCATATTCTACATACCAAGAGAATTACTCCCATACCAAATTTAGTTTTTTAGGAGGAAGCCAAATATGATAACCAGAAATTTGTAACATGTCAAATTTGACAGATTGCAAAGTTAACTAGGATTTTTTAAAATGGGGTCCTCTATATATGAGCACATCATTAAATAGCATTTTTCAACACTTGATACTTATTTTCAGTTGTTACCAATATACAGGGCATTCAAGTTATTGAATTAAATTTTAACTTTTATGTGACCCTCTCAATTTACTGTTTTCCTATGTATTAAAATTTTTTTTCTGGTAAACTTAATTTTGTGTGAGGAAGCCAAATATGATAACAAAAAATTTGTCATTTGACAAATTTGACCTTTTACAAAGGCAACTACAATTTGTTTAAATGGCACCTTCTACATATAAACACACCACTAAATAGCATTTTTCAGACTGTTTTCAAAAATATCGAATAATTGGTGTATATTTTTAGTCGTTACCGATATACAAGGTATTCAAGTTATTGAACTGCCTTTAACTTCTAAGTGGCTCCTTTAATTTACTTCGTTCTTATTTGGAGTATTAAAAAATTCTTTTACTAGTAAACTTAATTTTTTATGAGAAAGCCAGATATGATGATGCTATTATGAATCGGGTTTTACCTGTCGTAGAGGAACAATTTGGTAGATGCCCACATCCCTCCAAGCATGGCCCTGTTTTATACCATTGCATCGGCTTAGGCTGCGTGAAGTTATTTAACGTTTTGTGGCTGTGCCGATGTCCCCGCACTGAAGCCTTGGTTCGATCGAAACCGCTAAGAAGCTGTTGCTTCTAAACATCTTGCCTATGTGTGTGACGGCCTGTGGCTTCGTAGCGTAGTACCTTGCTTACGGTACAGAAGGTCGAGGGTTCAATCCCGCGGGTCGGTATACTTATTTATTAATTTATTTAAGTACATTTGGCCTGGCTACGTACACAGGTAGTAGTTGTTCGCAGAAATGCAATAACGTTCGTGACAGCACTACCGCGTTGTCTAAAAGGTGCTGTGAAATATAAAAATGTATGGTTTAGCACTTAAACAACGTTGAAGGGTATTACGACATCCTCGCCGATATCCTTAGGATATGAAAAAGGGTAAAATCCCTACTCAAGCGGGGAGGCGAACGATAAAAAAAAACTGACATTAGCATGAAACTCCCAACGTCATAAAGTGGAACATCTTTGTTCGTACCCGAAACAGTTGCAAAGAAATTATCGACGAAATTAAGGAATCACACAATCAAAGAATTAAAAACAAACTCCTTGTCTGCCCCAAAAATTCCAGGTTCTTTTGGTCAGTCGCTAAGGCCATTAGTTTCACTAAATTGACTATACCACCACTCACACGTCAGGATAATAGTACTGGAACAACACGAGCTGAGAAAGCTAACTTTAGTTGAATTTTTTGCTTCACATTCTACTGTTGATCAAGGATACCTGATATTGTTTTCAACCAGCGTATCATAAAAGTATTTTAATGAAGCTAGACACCAAAAAAACCTTCTAGCGCTGATGGTATATATACCTTCCATAGTACTCAAAAAATGCGAGAGAACTAACACCAGTTTTCTGTAGACTTTTCAACCTATCCTACAAAAAAAGGAATATTTTCTTTCTGCTGGAAATGCGCTACAGTTCAATCGATACCCAAAAAAGGCAAGAAGGCCTTGCCCAACAACCACCACTCGCACTGCTTTCAATAAAATCGAAAGTCATGGAAAAAGCGATCAATCGGCATGTGCTAAAATATTTTGAAGGACTGAATATTATTAGCGACAATCAATATAGCTTTCGTAAGCAAAGATCAACAGGAGATCTTCTAACTTATGGAACACATGTTTGAAGCAACGCAATCGAACATTCTGGAGAATCTCGAGCGGTTGCACTTGGTATATCCAAGGCATTCGACCGTGTTTGGTATGATGGATTGTTGGCTAAGCTACACTCTATGGTATGTCAGAATAGTTATGTTTATGGCTCTCGTGTGTCATCAAAGAACATACTTTACGAGTGGCAGTCGGTGGGTTTCTTTCTAACACCTTTAGTATCAACGTCGATGTGCCCCAAGGTTCCATACTGTCTCCTACTCTCTTTTTCATCTACATCAAGGATCTGCTGGAAAGGATCAGATCTAATCTACGCTTTGCAGATGACAATACGCTTATTTCTACATTCATTTTGAACCCCCAAACATCGTCTACTTATGCCAATATCCGCAGACAGCAGGAAGTCGTCCAACTTAAGGAAGACCTGGAAGAAATTCTATCCTAGGGTGACAGAAACCAAATAGAATTTTTCTGAAAAAATTAACGTTACTGAATCCAGCATCGTTATGTTGGGGCACTCCATTTCTCTAGCAACGTCACTTAATTTGCTGGGCGTTAATTTAGGAGGAAATATGTCTTGGCATGAACATAGCAAAGAGAGTTTCTCAAAAGCTGGGAATATTATTTCGAACCAGAAAGCTTTACACTCCACAACTGTTAATTCTGTACAAAGCTCAAATTCGACCAACGATGGAATACTTCACTCAAACAAACACTGCATTTGTTGGATTAAGTCCAGAAGAGAGCTGTTCGCCGGATTGGAGATCCAAACCGACCAGCAACTTTGATGCCTTGGAGCATTGAGGAACGGTGGGCTATTTTCATGGAAATTGTTTGGTGGATGCAGCCCGCTTAATTCCTCCCAAAGCGGTACATGCTAAAAATACACGTCCCTCTAACACATTTTCATCCGTATGACGTTCAACTTATCACTCCTGGTACAACCTTTTCAAACAGTCTTTCATATGGAGAACCTTGTCCCTTTGGAATCATTTTCTATGTTTCCCACCGGGTACAATTTAGAGCGATTCAAGACCAACGTGAATCACTTTTTCCACACCTTCTGTAGCGCTTTAGGGATTTTCCTACAACACGTGTGCTATATCCATAAAAAATTATAACATAAAATTTGTCGCTTGTCAAATTTGACAGTTTACAAAACCAACAATTTTTTTTTAACTGCACCCTCTACATACAATCGCACCATAAAATAGCATTTTTCAGATTAATTACAAAAATATATAATTTTTTTCTTCTTGTGCCGATCTGTTTCCGGATATTGGCGATCATCTTGACTATTAGGACTTTATTTAAAGCTGCCCAGAGCAGTCCCGTTGTTGTTGTGGAGAACCATGTTCGCAAGTTTTTCAGCCACGATACACGTCTCCTGCCTGGTCCTCTTCTTCCGTCCACCTTGCCCTGCAGTATTAGTTATAGTAGACAGAATCTTTCCTCGTTATGGCCCAGGCCAGAGAGTTTTTTTCTTTTAATTTTATTCACATTTTCCAGGTCTTTGTTCAAGAGTTCTAGCACTCTCTTGGTAGTACACTCTGTCCAAGATATTCCAAGCATACACCTGTAGAACCACATCTCAAATGTTTTCAACCTTTTAAATGATTGCGTAGTTACAGTTGAAGACTCCGCCCCATACAGAAGAACTCGAGAGACGTAGCATTTGAGAAGCCTTATTTTGATTTTTAAACAAGGATCATGATTTTAGAACACTTTGGCCATTTCCATACAGGCTGCTCTCGCTTTTTCTATTCTACATCGAATATCCAGTTAGACGTCCCATTCTCCGTTTACTGTGGTACCCAAGTATCAAATAGTATTGACTCTTTCAATCTATTGGTTGTCAATATAGAGTTGTCCTTGTAGTGTAGAATTTTTGCAGACGGTCATGTGTATATAATGTCATGTATACAGGGTGCCCCATATGTATGGAATAATGATTCCACAGGATTTATTAATCAGTGTATCAAAAAAATGTTTAAATAAAAGTTATAGGATGTTATACGACGTCTATGCTGACGTTGACAACAAAATGTTTTGAATGTCATCTTAAATTTTTTTAAATGGAAAGTCCTGTGTATTATTTTAGTTTTGAGTCCTACTAAAAATTATTATACGGCGCATATGCTGACGTTGACAGTAAAATGTTTTGAACTGTCAGTTCGAAAAAATTAGGCTATCTTAAATTTTTTTAAATGGAATTTCCTGCATATTATTTTATTTTTGAGTCTACTAAAAATTCCAGATATTATTTATGTAATATACCATATGTCTAAATGAACTGTTTTAGAATTATTGATATTTGAAATCAAGAAGATTAAATTAAAAAAAAAAATTAAGCTGGCTTGTGTGAAACATTTACTATCAGGTAACGACTTTACGCGTCAAAAAATGATTTATTGGCGAAAACGTTTATTCTACTCAGTATATACCACTACCCCAAACACTTTATTTTTGCACTCAAGTGTTTGGTGTAGTGGTGATATATACTGAGTGCCAAATATTCCACATTACCAACTTAAAGCGTTTATTGCTGCATTTTGTGAAACTGCAATTTGAGCGTAGTATCATAATGGCACATTTAACAGAAACTGAAAGAATCGTTTTGTTAATGATGGTAGGTTACGGAGATCGTAGGAGAACAAAACAGGAGGTATGTGACCGTTTTAACGCAGAATTTCCGAATCGAGAACCTATTACCCCTAATAGGAATCTGTGGCATCAATAAAACGGAGCACTTCCTCACTATAAAATCAATGTTCGTAGATATTTGGATTCTATTTTTCCTAATCGATGGATAGGCAGAAGAGGTGCTGTAAAATAGCCTGCAAGGAGTCCTCACCTTACGCCACTCGATTTTTTTTATGGGGTTATTTGAAAACCAAAGTTTATGTTTATGACAGATTTGGTTGTTGCCTCGCTATTAACAGTAGTCATTTTCAACAATTGTTACCTTAAAAATAAATCTAGAGTAGCTATTAATAGTTTTTTTGTCTTTTTTTATTTTAAATTTCAAATGTCAAATATATAGTATGTCATATAGTATGTTAGACAAATAATATTTAGAATTTTTATTAGAACCCAAAAATAAAATAATATACAGGACTTTCCATTTAAAAAAAAAATCAAGATGGCGTAATTTCTTCGAACTGACAGTTCAAAGCATTTTATTGTCAACGTCAGCACATGCGCTGTATAACACCCTATACATTTTATTTAAACATTTTTTTGATACACTGATTAATAAATGCTGTGGAATCATTATTCCATACATATGAAACACCCTGTATATATATATATATATATATATATATATATATATATATATATATATATATATATATATATAAATATATATATATATATATATATTTATATATTTATATATTATATATATATATATATATATATATATATATATATATATATATATATATATATACATATATATATATATATATATATATATATATATATATATATATATATATAATACAATAAAATTCGTTCGTCTAACAGTGAATTTGCACGACGTTTCGCCAAAATCTCCTTTGGCATATTCAAGTGCTCTTACTGCTGCTGCTGCTCGATACTGTGATCTTGCTGCTGCTGCAGCTCGAAGCCAACTCTGCAAGATCACAGTATCGAGCAGTAGCAGCAGCAGCAAGAGCACTTAAAAATGCCAAATGAGTTTTGGGCGGAACATGTGCAAATTCACTGTTAGATGAACGGATTGAAACCCGAAATTTTAATGTATTACATTCCACCATCCGTGAAAACCTCTATTGTAATATATATATATATATATATATATATATATATATATATATATATATATATATATATATATATATATATTTATATATATATATATATATATATATATATATATATATATATATATATATATGTATATATTTATATATATTTATAAATAATTATTTATTTATATATATATATATTTATATATACTTGATGTTTATTTTCAGTCATTACTCATATACGGCGCATTAAAATTATTGAACCGACTTTTAACTTTGAAATGTCAAACTCCATTTATGCCTATTTGGAGTATCAAAAAGTGTTTCACTACTAAAGTTGCGTCACTTGTTAAATTTAACAGATTATAAAATTAACAAGGATTTTTAAAATGATATCCTCTACATATGAGCACCCATTAAATAGCATTTTTCAGTGAGTTTATAGAAATATAACTATTTATTTATTTTCAGCCATTCTTAGTGTAGAGGATATTCAAGTTATGGAACCGATTTTTAACTTTTAAGTGTCTCACTCGATTTACTATTTTCCTATGTAGCGTATCAAAGCATTTCTTTTACTGCTTATCTTAATTTTTTCTGAGAAAGCCAAATATTGCAACAAGAAATTTGTCACTTGTCAAATTTGACAGAATACAAAGTCAACTAGTTTTTTCAAAATGATACCCTTCATATATGATTTGAAAAGTGATAAATCTTGTGTTATCAAATTTGGCTTCTTCACAGAAATCCAATTTATTAGTAAAAGCATTTTTTTGATAGCCCAAATAGGAAAAGAGTAAATTGATTGAGCTACTTAAAAGTTAAAATTCACTTCAATAACTTGAATGCCCTATTGTAAACAGACTGAAAAAAGCTATTTTATAAAGTGATTATATGTAGTAGGTGTTAAATTTGACAAGTGACAAATTTTATATCATCATATTTGGCTTCCTCATAAAAAATTCAGTTTAGTAAAAAAATAATTTTTCTTTGATACCCAAAACAAGAACAGAGTAAATTGAAGGAGCCACTTTAAAGCTAAAATTCAGTTCAATAACTAGAACGCCCTATATACCGGTAACGGCTGAAAATAAATATCAACTGGTATATTTTTCTAACCGGACTGAAAAGTCCTATTTAATGGTGTAAGGGTGCCGTTTAAAAAATCCAGTTGGTTTAGTAAACTGTCAAATTTGACAAGCATCAAATTTTTCATTATGCTATTTAGCTTCCTCATAAAAAACTAATTTTAGTACTGAAATAATTTTCTTAGTTTGTAGAATGAGAAAATAGTGACACTTAAAAAAATGTCCCTATATATTTTACTAATTTGCAGAAGCTTACGTCTTTAATGACGTTAGTAAGCGTTAATAAATTTACAATTATAATAATAATCCTAATTTTTTAGAGTTCTGGAACAAGAAGCTGAAGAATTACGTAGAGTTCAAGTTTCTCCGAGAGCGCTTGAAGATCTTTTTGATAGATATCTTTCTCATGATGAAGTTAGTAATATTATATATGTGTGAATTTCAATTAAAGTAGAGAATATAACCAAGTTTAACTGTGCAGTCATAAAAAAAAACTTTACTCGTTTAGAATCTCAGATATAGTAATACTCTCTTTTCAGAGTTTTAATAAGAAAGGTTTAAAATCAAAAAATTAAATTTTATGTATCACAACCTTTGCCAGGGTTAAATTTGCTTTAGATTTCAATAACTGGACGAATTTGCTGTTTTGCAATATACCACACGTTGCCGTTGGTTTCCTGTCTACATATGTATTTTTGCTAGCAAGCTTTATTAGGATTTAGATCTGAAAGTCATTCTAAAATAATTGTCCTTGGGAATTGTTATTGTTTTTTTCAGCCAACATTTACTTTAAATGGAAGCAATAAATATTTTAAAGCTTTTTTGATTATTGATAATATAGCAAGTTGCGAACAAACAAAAAATGACCTTTGACTCGGTGCCGCACACCACACGTGACTTATGAAAGTATTACCATGCTATAAAATAAATTAACAGATCTCAGAAATGCTGAGCCACTTACTGATATCTTGGAGTACAGTTCTCCGTTCCGTCAAATTAGGAATAGTGTTGCGATAGAAATTGTAAGAATCAGAAGAGGAGATGGTCTCAGTCCTCAGTGGTTCTACCTAGCTCTGATCACTCTAACATTACTTTTGAACGAAAAAGGCTATAGATTCTAACTAATACATGAAAGAACCGTGAAACATATGATCAGCTATCTTATGTACATAGCTGATAACTGAATGCCGATAATGAGAGCCAAATTAAGACACTTCTGGGCATCACAAAAATCTTTTCCAACCACGTGTATATGTCACTCAGAATGGATAATTGCAAAAAAACTAAATATAAACAATTACAACCTAATAACCAAAAGTTTTGAGTTTAAAATTAAAGAAATTATCGCGTCAATAGCTCAAGTTAAACGTTTACTACTTACATGAAAGCATGAAAACTAAAGCAACTTAAACTTATTTCGACATTCGGACAACCCAGATGACCTTAAGAGCTTTCCCAGTCGAAAGGCTAATATTACCTCGTCGAAAAACAAGGAAATTAATAGATTTCAACGATATTTTCTAAAACGATGAACCCCCTCATGAAGTTCTCTTGTCGGCCGATAGCAGTTATACTCCACTAAATCTCATCAACATGGCTGATCCCAGGTTCCCGACAGTCAGCATTTTCATACACAATAAACGGTAGTCACCCAAAGAAGATCTGTCAGAAGAATACTGAGAGGGACATATCATAGATTACTCACTTTAACTGACATATTCCTAGATACTGAGGGTTTTATATTAGCGATACGGGACCACGTAATTCCAACGGGAAACTATTGTAGGTATATCTTAGAGTCACTGATCAGTGTAGAAGGTGTAATAGATGATGTGAAACTATGTCACTGCGTTCTGTAGTACACTTCCACGAGTTACCTACAAAGAATCCACCAGGTAGCGAAAATTGTATACCAAAAATTAGCCTTGCCACACCGCCTTGGCTTTCGGTCATTCTGTTTGGTACTATGGAAGGCGCAGAGAAACATCTTGGTCTGGCAGTGAACTTTAACGCTGAACAACAAAATGGCGAGATTAACATTCTATATTTAGAAGTGACTAAACTTAAGACAGTTATTAAAATAACAGAACAACAGCAATTTTAAAGTCAGCATCCAGAAAAAAACAACATAGAGTGTTCTACAGAAATATGGATTCGTATCAGCTCTCGAAGTCGTAAGACAGATTTGTATCACATTGTGCGAACAGTATTATCATTACCTTATTTCATCGTAGCCACTTTATCGAACTGTTGCAGACCCTGTACATTAAGTACAGGGCCTGCCGCAAAGAACCAGAATCACTTATGCATTTACTTTTAGTATGTCCTGTTCACGCTATATGGTCTTTTACTCATAATTATAATTCAGCGTTACGTGTCCTGTACTACAGTCTTAGATATTCGTACAGTATTAATGACTTTCCTAAACTATCGTATCTTCGGGGAGAGTTGGTTATAGGAAATAGTAGGTGCCATTTATTGGAATTTGGCCTTTTCGACCACAAGGCATTTGCAAGCCAACAACCCTAATATAGTACTCCTCAACAAAACAACAAAAAAGATTTATTTAATTTTTGGGCATTTGTAGAAACAAACAGCAATTAAAGAAAACGTTTTAAGTATAAAGATTAAAGATGCAAACTTCGCGCTCCGTTCCCACGGCATTCAGTAACAATGGTCGGCCAAGTCAAGGGAGTTTTAGGAGAAATTAAGATTACATTCCCAGATACCATCTTGCTGTGTCTTGGCTGATTTACTTGCTGTGTGGATACAGAGCACAATTATTCTTGGTCCTCCCAGATTGCAGAGGTCGATGAGTTTGGTCGATTACTAATAACCGAACGGATATAAGGAGAGAGCATCATTATTTGATCATACCGTGTGGTAGCCTGTGTGAGTAGAACTCACAAGAACTGTAGCGTCGAATTTTTCTCTTTCTTTTAGTTAATAATCATTAAGATAATAAGCTACTTAACGTATATATCCCGATTAAAATATAATCCAGCAGAAGTGCATGGAAACAGGTAATACAAATTTTACTGGGAGAGAGAGATTAGAATTGACAGAGATTACAGCAAATCGATCTCAGATAGTACTTCTTGATAAAGATAAATTAAAAGTAGAAATAATTGACATAACTCTGTAATATACTGTTTGCAAAAATTACCAGAAAATTTGCTAATAAAATGAGTATCTTTGAAGTTTTTACGCCTTCTAAGTATTTCTTTTTCCTGTTGGGCAGCCACTATTTGAGTAAATATTCCCAAAAACATAATTCTTTATTGTGTAGTTTTACCAACCAAATATTATACCCTTAAGCATACTTTGTACAAAGTTCTTAGTTTGGGAGTTTTAAAACTCAGTATGATTGTTACATAATACTTTTCTTAAATTTTTGAAACACTAAATCAGAAATTATTGTTCCGTACATCAATTGCTTTCAAAATAAAAAATTTTTGTTATGGAGGTATAAAATGATCAATGACTTCACAAAACATATCCCAAATAAGTTTTCAACAAAGTTTTTTTCCGATCTTTACTGAAAACTGATCACCTTGAATTTTTTTTTATATACCAAATAATTTATTAAAGACCCTTGTGATAATTTTCGTTCAATCTACACCATGTGGAGAATATTCCAAAATTTTTTAAAATTTTTTGCTCAGTACTTTTCAAGAAAAAGTGAGAGCAGCGATTTTTCGCGATTTTTTAAAAATAATACAAAGAAAAATGTGCCCAAGTGTTACATTATATATATATTTTTGACTCGTGTCTTTACAAGCTTTCATTTGACATTCCACTCGATGACCAGGTATTTTGTTTTCACTTCTGATTTCACCCCCCAAAACTAACCCGTTAAATCAAAATTTAACTTCCAAAACTAGACGGCTCTGGTGGGGCCATCAATTCCTATATTAGTGCCAAATTTCAACTTTCTATGTCAAATAGTTTCGGAGAAAATGGGGTGTGACAGACAGAAAGACGGACAGACACAGAAGTGATCTTATAAGTATTCCGTGCGGAAAACTAAAAATATTTTCTTATTTCCATCAGTTTGTTTATCCGTCAGTTTAATACCTTCCAAACGAAATAATTATTAGATTAAAATTCAGATTAGTAAAAGAGTAGATAAGTATATGCAATGAAGAGAGTTAAGGAGGTATCTTTTTGAACTGGATTCATAAAATGATCTAATTATAAACATAATGCGTATAGGGAGTAAATAATTGCAGCTTTGTCTATGGTATTTTGTGGTTGATAAATTCTGGAGTATTGTTTATCTCTTATTTCGTACCCACTATCAAATAAAATATTGAATATAGAAGAACATGTCATGACTAATATTTATAATTTAATTTTTTAAATTGAGTTTAAGAAAGAAGCCAAGATATAAAATTTATTGACATTTTATATTTAGGTATTATCATATTTACATACCCTGGAAAGACAATATCCAAACAACGTCAGACTGGAATCTCTAGGACAATCGTCCCTGGGAAGGGATCTTTTATTAATCCAGTAAGTAAAAAATAATAAACCCGATTCCCTATCTTAAAATTAAGATAAATTTTAGCATAGGTCAAGGACACAATCCCAATAAGCCGACTATTTTCATAGATGCAGGAATACATGCTAGAGAATGGATTGCTACCCCCGCAGCTTTGTACATTATTAACCAATTAGTTGAAAATCCTGCCAATGTCGGACTGATCCAAAGAGTTAACTGGGCCATAATTCCAAGTTTGAATCCTGATGGCTACGAGTTCTCACGTTCATCGATATTGGTAATGATACTTATTTAAAATTTTTAAATGACATTTTTACTTACTCAAATATATGAAAAAAAAAACATGTTTTTGGAATATTTACTAAACAAAAGAAAAATTCAAAATTTGGCTCCCATCAATTTATGGTGCTTATAGTCTACTAAGGTTAAAACTATAAATCATAATTTTTTGTTGACAACCGACTTTTTATGCGCCGGGCCGATTGGCGCAGTAGGTAAGGCGCTAGCTTTGCCTGCTGTTGTTCGAGAGGTCAGCGGTTCGATTCCGTGTGGCGGCTGGGTGTTTGTGATTTGTCCCATGTGTGAATGTCTAAAATTTGTGTGTCTCAACAAAGAGAGATGTTGGCATTGGCGTATACCAATTATGGTATACGCCAACGCCATAAAACATAGTAAAAAAAAAGAGTTTTTAATCATAATCTTTAGTGAGAAAATATGAAAAAAACAAATCATTTTTCTACCCTAGGTGCATGCAATTGGTTTTTAAATCGCCTTAATATATAGACAAATGCCAAGAAAGTGACGAAAATACATTCTCTTTTTAACTAAATGGCTAAAATACCCTTCAGATAATTACTAGTTGCAGTTTCTACTCTAATTTAATCATCAAACGTGTAAATGAATTTCCAATTTATTTGTTTTTATATATGAATTTAAGCAAGTGTTATTTAACAACAAATGATACTCATGGCTATAGAAAGTTTGACATCTTCAAATTCTTAATTCGCATATTGAAGATATTTATAAAAGCTGTAAAATATTAGTATAATGAAATTGAATATGTCAATCATTCTATTGTGTATTGCTTTTCTCTGAAGAATTATTTTTAGAAGTCAAATATTTTCCCCTATTTATATATTGTCAAGGAAATTAATTAATTGTACTGGTAATTACTCTAGCAGAATTTTTTCGTAAAATTAAAGTAATTTGAATATTTCAAAATTAAAGCAAAATATATTTTTGAATCTTTTTCTGAGTTGACTGAAAAATTACTTTTAAATATTTAATAGCAACTCAAAAATAACAACCGTTTAG
Organism: Pachyrhynchus sulphureomaculatus; assembly: GCA_019049505.1. Classification (NCBI taxonomy): domain Eukaryota; kingdom Metazoa; phylum Arthropoda; class Insecta; order Coleoptera; family Curculionidae; genus Pachyrhynchus; species Pachyrhynchus sulphureomaculatus. The sequence goes on along the minus strand of CM032453.1, from coordinate 93,377,778 downwards.
CTTGAACATTTTTTTTTTAATATAAGTATTAGGTCGGCTCTGTACGAACCAAAACATGATAGATTACTGACAAAATAGACGTAAATATAATTTTTCACGGTGTATAGCTTAACATTGCATCGCCTAAAATTTTATTAACAATTTTTTTCAAAAAGTTTCAAATTCCGAGTCCAGTTTCTCTTGATTTAGCACACAATATCAAATTAATTGTAAATTATTAATCCCACCAAGAGCCTTTACAGTCAGCTAAATTTCAAATAGGGTATGGTGCATATCTTAAATAATATACAGCTGTCAATTACAGATGATCTTACTTCTTCTGATATATGGGTCACATTATCAATGACGACATAAATTTCTACTATTTCGGGTCAATTCAGGTACTCTCGGTCGTCATGAAAGGGGATTCTAATCATTTGGTAAAGTGTGTTCATGTAACATTTTAATCCTTGTTTTTAAGCTGTATTGTTCTCATTACACCTTATTGTTAGTTATGGGTGGCCTAACTTCCATAAAAAATTATGAAATAGTTTTTCAAGTCATACCACAAAATTTCATCATGTTCTACCAAGATCTTAATGTAATATATCATTCAGTGCAATATGAATAAAGCAAATTTTTAAAGCGTTTATTCAAAAAAAAAACTGGTCAAGTGGAAGTTGAACTTGCGCAATTAGTATTCCGTACGTTGATTGCTTTTAAAATAAAAAATTTTGTTATGGAGGTATAAAATGATCAGTTACTTCATAAAACACACCCCAAATGAGTTTTCAACAAAGTTTGTTTGCAATCTTTACTGAAAACTGATGACCTTGATATTTTAGTTTTTTCTATATTCCAAATAAATTATTAAAGGTAATGCACTCGTGATAATTTTCGTTCAATTTACACCCCGTGGAGAATATTCCAGAATTTTTTCAAAATTTTTTGATAAGTACTTTTCGAGATAAGGCGGGTGGACAGCGATTTTTCGCGATGTTTTTAAAATAATACAAAGTAAAGTGCGCGCAAGTATTACATTATATGTATATTTTTTTTACTTGTGTTTTCACAAGCTTCCATTTGACACCACACTAGATTACCTAGTAAAAATTTTTTTTTCACTTCCGATTTCACCCCCCAAAACTAACCCCTTAGGTCAAAGTTTAACTTTCAAAACTACATGACTCTGATGAGGCCATCAATTCTTATATTATTACCAAATTTTAACCTTTTATGACAAATAGTTTCGGAGAAAATCGGGTGTGATAGACAGACGGATAGACAGACAGACAGACACCGAAGTCATCTTATGAGGGTTCCGTACGGAACACTAATAAATATGATTTTTCTAAAAGTGACCTACAATTACGTCATAATATTGATTTACGTTGATCTGAGACAAACACAATAAAGGCAAGTCTATATATTTTTATAGCTGACAATCATTCTATTAAGTTTACAACAGGACTGAAGTTGAAAATTATAAATTATAAATCACTCTTAGAACAACATAAGATAACTAGGACATGCTTCAAAATATATTATTAATGGAAGTAAGAGGTTAGAGAAGAGAAAAAACTATTCGATAATGGAATGGTGTGATATATAAATATCTTTTTAACTACAATTAAAAATCGGTAAAGTGACTTACCTAGTATTTACTTTGCAAACATGTAGTTCTAGAATAAGTATTGAATTTGACTTTGTCAACTAAGAAAGTAAATTTTCATAATATGAATAAAGCTCATTCAACATATCGATACCCAACCCTTCCATGCTCTATTTTTAAATATATATATATATATATATATATTATATATATATATATATATATATATATATATATATATATATATATATGTATATATATATATATATATATATATATATATATATATATATATATATATATATATATATATATATCGTGTCATTCGAGTATTATGATGCCAACAGGCTGATAGCCTGACAGTCGGATAGACAGACCGATAAAAATAAGACTACTCTGCCAGATAAGTAAGTGTAGTTCTAGAATAAGTAGTGAATTTGACTTTGTCAACTAAGAAAGTAAATTTTCATAATATGAATAAAGCTCATTCAACATATCGATACCCAACCCTTCCATGCTCTATTTTAAATATATATATATATATATATATATATATATATATATATATATATATATATATATGTATATATATATATATATATATATATATATATATATATATATATATATATATATATATATATCGTGTCATTCGAGTATTATGATGCCAACAGGCTGATAGCCTGACAGTCGGATAGACAGACCGATAAAAATAAGACTACTCTGCCAGATAAGTAACTTTAGGTCAATTTAAGTGTTCGTATTTCTAAAACTTTCTAATCCTCTACCCCATTTTAACTATAAATAATTAACTATTTTTTTAAATATTTCAATCAAAAACCAAGCAAAATTCTTATAATAATATTGAAACTATACAATATTTAATGATTCTACCCCTTTCACTCTATACCCATGTTATTGCAAATGCAAAAGAAATTATGTAGTGTTTCCTTCTCTTGACTTAAAAAACTCTAAATAAGACCCAAAGCACAAAAAAACAGGAAATCACCCTTCTTACTACCTTCCTAACCTTTTATACGTTGCATAATTGTATCTGGTCAGTAAATAATTACGCTAAAAATGTGTTCATTATCACCACCAAAAAACAAGGGAGAATTCCATAATACTATTGAAACCATGCAATCTTTGACCACTCCACGTCTTTCTTCCCTTTCCTCTATTAAAATTGAAACTAACAAAAAAAATACCTTAACTTTCAGATTCCCGAACTTCACAAATCTCGAAAAAGACCTGTAACATCAAGCAAACTCATTTACCCCTTACCTCCCTTAAATTCCTTGCACACTTGACTATAAATAACATAATCAATCAAAAAATCTGTAAATATTTCAAAGTACTATTAAAATGATACAATATTAAACTGCGCCCGCTCCCTTCAGCCCCTTCCTGGGTTAAACTTGAAAGCAATGAAAAATTATTGTGATTTTTGAATTCCTAGACTTCAAAAACCCAGAAAAAGATACATTGCACGATATATAGAAAGCAACCCCCCTCTTTAATGTTTGACTGTAGATAGCTCTGCATAAGATTTCTTTATTCTTTAACAAAAAATGTCGTATTACTATTAAAATCTTTTAAAATTTATTGACACCCCCCCCTTTAACTCCTTGGCTTGAAGTGATACCGTGCAAAACCTCTAGGCTTTTTCTTCTTTTTAGATACTATCTGTGTACCAAGTATGAAATAAATTTTTATTTCCTTCGAGAGTTATCGTGCCTATAATCCGACAAACTGCCTACCGACAGACCGACAGACTAACAGCCCAGCAGACCGACCGCCCAACTGGTACCAGAATTTTCCTGAGGTTCTTTTTACATCGTCTATCCATTTTGTTGGTGGCTTTCCTATGCTTCTCTTGTATGTTTTAGGCCTCTATTGCAGTACCTGTTTCGTTCATTTTGAATCTTCTTGCCTTGCGATATGTCCAGCCCAGGCCCATTTCAATGAAGCTACTCTCTGGATACCTGGTACCAGAATTTTCCTACAGTTCTTTTTACATCATCTTCATCATCATCTCACTTGCTGGTGGTTTTCCTATGTTTCTCTTGTATGTTCTAAGCCTCCATTGTATTACCCGTTTCGTCTATCTTGAATCTTCTTGCCTTGCGATATGTCCAGCCCAGGCCCATTTTAATGAAGCTACTCTCTCGATAACTTCATTTACTTTAGTTCTTTGTCGTATTATATCATTTCGAATACGTTCTCGTAAAGTAATGCTTAACATATCTTGTTCGATTATGCGTTGTATTGTGCGCAGTTTACTGATCGAGTTATTTATTAATGTCATCCTTTCCATCCCGTATGTCATTACTAGAAAAATGCAGCCATTAAAAAACTTTCCCTTTAGGTTAATAGGCATATCGCGGTATTTAATAACGTTGCTTAATTTTCCAGTAGCTACACAAATCATGCATAATCCGCTAGCTAGCGCAGCCGTTTAGTTTCGTTTTCCAAGCTTTATTTTATGATCGAGGTAGACATACTCGTCAACAATATCTATTTCATTGCCGTTAATAGTAATATTTGCAGATTCGAAGGTTATAATTTTTGTTTTATTTATGTTCATAGTTAGACCATACCCTTCAGATGGCACTTTTTCAAAACATTACTTATGGGAACTACATCGTCTGCAAATCGAAGATGATGTAGAAATTAGCCGTCAATGTTCAAGGCTTTGTTCTTCCAATTTAGTTTCCTGAAAATATCCTCCATTGCAAGGGAGAGGAGTGAGGCAGAGATCTTGTGTTCTTGCCTCACTCCTCTATTTAAAGATATTTTAGCTGTTGTCCAGTCTTCGTCGAGTTTAATTTGGGGAGTAGCATTTTGATATTTATGTTCAAGAATTTTTTTGTATCTTGAGTCAATTCTTGCATTGTCCATGGCTTTGCCCACAGTTCCACCGAATCAAATGCTTTGCTGTAGACGACGAATGCTATATACAGACGTACATTGTACTCGTGACATTTCTTTATTAGTTTACAAATAATCTGAAGATGTTCTATTGTGCTATATCCCTTCGGAAATGCGAGTTGTTCGAGAAGTTGATAGTTGTCAAATTTGTTTAATAGCCTATTTGTTGTGACCTTGGTTAACAGTTTCTACGAATGTGGTAGTAGATTTATAGGCCTATAGTTGCTTATTTCTAATTTGTCTCCCTTTTTGTGAATCAATGTAGTTTGAACATTATTCTATCAGGGATTTTCCCTTCATGAAGATATTTATCGAGTAACATACGACAGCTTGTAATAAAGTCGTCCCGCCAATCTTCAGCATTTCGGAGGTGATTCCATCTTCTCCTGGGCTCTATCATTTTCCATCTGGGATGAAGCGTTAAGTGTAATATCCGGCATTTCTTCAGACCCCAAGTTTGCGATGTCTCTTCAGATTGCATCTGCTGGTGGTAGATTTATTGATGAATATAAATCTGTATATAATATGTTTCGATTATTTCTGTTATTTCTTTTTTATCTCTTTTATCTACATCTTTGCGGTTTTTCAATTGGAATATTTTTAGCCTGCCTTTTGACCATATCATTTTTAGAACTCTCATGTTTTGGTTATGTTCAATCACGGCCTTAATAATTTCTATATTGTGATTCCATATATCTAGTCTAATTTTCTTTTGGACTATTTTATATAATTGTCTCACCATATTTCTTCTCTTCTGCGTGAGTTATTAAGTTTCTAGTTGGATTTTAGTTTTTCATGGTGATGCCTTCGCACATAGTTTTTTTGTTGCTGCATGTATATCTGTTTTTTATTTTCTCTTCAAGGTGATCGATGCCTAGTACCTGAAGTGTACTTAGAGGTGACAGTTTCCTATTTAGTTCTTCTTGATACTGTTTTTTTGGTTATTTTTAATTTGATGCAGGGTGGGAAATCTCTGTTTTTTTATCAACTTGTTTCGTTCAGAGTTATGATCTATCACAATGATCACTCTTACGAGTCTGTGGTCGCTTCCTATGTCAAATTTATTCAGCACGGAGACGTCTTTCACAATACATTTTTTATTGGACAGTATATAGTCAACCTCCTGCTAAGGTTTTAAATTTGGTCCATCCACGTTTGAGGGATTTTTAAAAGTAGGAGTTCATACAATACAGTTGTTCATTTTGAATATAGTTATACAGCATATCTACTCTTTCATTGGGTATGCTAAGCCCATGATCTAGGAACCCTAAAACATGAAGAAAAGCACGAATGGTGACTTTTCACGACTTCAATACTTCCCTTTACCAACAGTAAAACGGTAACATATTCTTATTATCTAACTTGATTATACTTAATCGTAAATCAATATCCTGCGTTTTCTCAAATTTCTCTCGGATGAAAAGATGATAAATATATAATGATAAACGTTTTCTGGACCCAAATTTAAAGAACCATATCATTAATTTTCTGTTAAGGTTATTATTTTATTACCATTTATATTGTTTGTTGTGATATAATTTTTAGAATCGCCTTTGGCGAAAAACTCGAAGACCTAATACAAATAGCAACTGTATCGGAACAGATGGTAATAGAAATTATGACTTCCACTGGATGGAAACTGGTGCAAGTTCGAATGCATGTGATGACATCTATGCAGGCCCTGTGCCATTCTCTGAACCTGAAACAGCTGCTGTTCAGCGATATCTTAATGCACATAGAGGAACAACTAAGTTGTACGTGACCATCCATAGTTATGGGGATTATATTTTGTATCCCTGGGGGTAAGTAAGTAGTCTAGGTTCGGGTCTTTATAAATTGATTAGAGTCATAGAGTCAATCAATTTTACGCGTGATTTTGTGAATCTTGCATAAAAAAATATTTTTTCCGATAGTTGTTACTGCGTTTTCGTTATTACTGTTGATTCTAGATTAACAGGTAATAGTACTACGCATTTATTTTTATTTCAAAGTATTTCAATGGGCACAACATTTGTTCATATTTTAAAGTTAGGTATTCATAAAATGTCTTTGATGGATTCAAATATACCTTTTCTTTTCTGTGATTTTATGGTGAATAAGAATCAATGTTCTGTAGATTAAATACATAAAGAATAATAAATAAAAAGTAACAAGAAAATGTATAACTTTTTTATAACAATAATAAGAAGTGAATAAACTTAATTTTTTTTGGGTCGGAAAATAACCGTCCTATTACCTGTGCCAATTTCTTAAAATAATACAATAAATACAACAATACTTTGCAAGTCTAAAACAGGATATTGCAGCATTTATTTGTTACAGTATTTCTTTCTTTTACAATACGCTATGAGGTTATTCTCAGTTTAAAACAAAAGTCTGGCAATTGCATAACCATATTGATTTCATTGGATTACAAGGAGATGTTCCCACCCGAAAAGGATCCGTTTTTTTTCATCTTGAGTATTTTTTTTAGAGTTTCCTTATAGTACTTAATAGGGTGTAATATTTCCTTTTTGTATTCCACTGTAAAGCCAGTACATCTGTATAATTATAAATATTTTACCTTTTCAAGTTTTCGATTAGTTTAGTTAGTTCAGTTTTTAATGGTACTATAAGATATACTCTCTTAAACGTTGGAACCAGCACGGCGGTTTTCGGTAGGCAGGTCAATAGCAGCACAGAATCCATTTTCGATAAAGGGCGTCGAACGATAGGTGTTTCTTAATTCTGTGCACTTGTTTTTTAAGACGCTGGGATCCTCAGCTGGCTGGCTGACCCTTCTTTGTCATTTTTGGGTTAAAAGACTCTCCTATGGGTAAGTTCCTGTTTTCTTCTCGACCCACTCTGGAATTCGCAATAAAACCACCCTTTTTTTAAAAAAGAGCGCTCCGACGCCATATTACAGTACAGCATTCCTTCTAAATATCTCTGGCCACATAGTGCAGAGTTCGTACGGTAATATCATTTAAAAAACCTAATATCTTGTTATAGGTGATGATTTATGACTTTTACTGCTAGTTTTATGACTTTTATGGTTTTACCTTCTTTTATTTATTTAATATTACTTAATTTATTTAATATTACTAATTGACCAGCTAAATAAAATTATTGTGCGTGTCTCTGAACTGTGTAATCTTTTACTTATGGGTAAAAATGTAATAAATATCCTTATCTTTGTGATTTCTATAGTAAAGAAAAAATTTGACAAAGCATTTTAGTGCTTCGTAAAATTAGTCTGAACTAACCTAAACAATAGGACACTGAAAACCATTTCAAGTCAGATTCTGATGCAGTTATGGATTAAAAATTATCATTTGACTTGATGTGGACAAGAATCGTCATGGAGTGGCTAACAACCAAAAACGTTTTACATCTAAAAGGAGACAAGCCATGTCATTGCTTCCCACCAAATCAATCATCCATTTAAAATTTCAGTTGATACGGTAGAGACAAGCAGAAAACAATAGAGTAAATTGTAACCCAGTGTTATAGAATAAATAATCTCACACAGCTTCCGTACAACAACGCTAACAAAACTGCTCCCTTGTTGTGAAATCTTCCTTGGATACGTGTGGTCACTACTTGTAATAGTTGGTAACGAGGCTTTCTGTACCGAGCGCTTAGTACCATAGCAATGTTGGTTGGGTGTGTTAGAAGTGGAGAAAACGAACAGTTGGCCTCGCCAGGTGCATTCAGTAGTATAGCTCACGATATCGGAGTGAGACGTGCACCCTTCGTTTTCGCAACGCGTCATTATTAAATTTCTCACTCGTGAAACCGACCGAAATTCTGCGGAGATTGACGACACAGTTCGAGGATCAAACACTGTCAAAGCCTTGTATGTTCGCCTGGCATAAGAAGTTCACGGAGGCCGTGAAGAGGTCAAAAATGAGAGTCATGATCGTCGTCCACGGGCGTGGCGTTTTGCACATTGATTTTTGCACCAAGGTCACGTCGCACCATCAACGCAGCGTATTACTGCAAGCTCTTGGATGAAGTTAAACTTGCTTATCGTCGCAAAAGACGACCAACTGATAAAAGACGTGATTCTTCTCCATGACAACGTTCGACCTCACACTGCAACTCTCACTCGCGAAAAGTTGTAGAAAATGAGTTGGACAACACTTGATCACACTCCCTACAGCCCTGACCTATCGCCCTGCGATTTTCATCTCTTTGGGCTACTCAAAAAGCGCTGGGAGGAAAACGATTTGATCACGACAACGCGGTGGAGGGCTTCGTGCAAATTGGTTACTGACACACCCCCTTTCTTTTACGATGACGGTATCAAAAAGCTTCCGATACGCTGGGAAAAGTGCATTTCCAAAGCAGGAGATTATGTTGAAAAATGATATGTACTTGGTTTATTTGTTATAGTAAAGAGAAAAATTAAAAAAAAAAAAATAAACCTCGTTTATATTTGATCAACCTTATATTACCAAAATAAAAATTTAGAAGATATTCAGCAGTCACGTATAAATATAGTGTTATTTACTTTCTCCTGCCTTTGTTTAAATTTTGACAGTCTGTAACACTATGCATTTGACTGATTCATCAGTCGTCGACTTAGTTGACCAATTTTCAGGATAAGTGTTTATTGTTAATATGCGACGGTTTGCTAATAACCATTATTGAGCTAAAATTGATGCAAGGTGACATTTTAACAATCTATGGAGATGCCGAGATGTAACTAAATGGTCGTTTTTTACGTGTGATTTAAAACGTAACTAGAATCTGGTAATATTTTTACGCTATTTGTAAATTTTGATGGATTCTCTAAACGTTTCTTTATTGAAATTGGGAAGAGAGCGTTGACTCCCCATATATTGACGTTACGACTTGTAAAGTGTTTATACTCGGCTATAGCCGATTGTACAATTCTTATCTTAATACATCTTTTATTTTCTTTACTTTTAGTTGATATTTACTTTCCAGTTTCTCATACATGCACCGTACTTACGAGGCTGGTTTGAACAGTCCGTGCAAAGTCCGAGAGATGGCACCACCGGCGCGTATCGAGGTCATGTTTAGTTAGTAGCATCTCTTGAATGAACGCACACCAAGTTTCAGCCATATTGGTATATTTCTTTGTGTTTGGCATTCGTGTGAATCAAGGAAGTCGAGTGATTTTCAAGAAATGGACGAAAAAGAATTTCGTGTGGTGATTAAACATTACTTTATGAAAGGCAAAACGCCTCAGGAGACTAAAGAGAAGCTTGATAAACATTATGGTGACTCTGCACCTTCGATTAGAACAGTTTATAAGTGGTTTCAAAATTTTCGGACTGGCCATATGGGCACAAGTGACGCTGAACGTTCTGGACGGCCTGTGGAAGTTACGACTCCAGAAATCATTGATCAAATCCATGATATGGTGATGGATGACAGAAGAGTTAAGGTGCGTGAGATTGCTAGTGCTGTGGGCATCTCGACTGAACGGGTAGATAATATTCTGCATAAACATTTGGACATGAGAAAGCTATCCGCAAGATGGGTGCCGCGATTGCTCACGCTTGACCAAAAACGGAATCGTGTGAAGTGTTGCAAGGATGGTTTGCAGATGTTCCAGAAGAATCCGGAGGACTTTAAGCGTCGTTTCGTCACTGTGGATGAAACATGGATACATTACTATACTCCTGAGACCAAACAACAATCTAAACAATGGGTTACCAAGGGGGAATATGCACCAAAAAAGACGAAGACCGTTCCTTCGGCCGGAAAGGTTATGGCGACTGTCTTTTGGGATTCGCAAGGGATAATCCTCATCGACTATCTGGAAAAGGGTAAAACTATTACAGGTGAATATTATTCATCGTTATTGGACCGTTTGAAAACCGAGCTGCAAGAAAAACGCCCGCGATTGGCCCACAAGAAAGTCCTTTTCCAACACGACAACGCACCAGCACACACCTCAGCAGTTGTGGTCGCAAAATTAATGAAAATAGGATTCCAACTCGTTTCACATCCCCCCTATTCTCCAGACTTGGCTCCTTCGGACTACTATTTGTTCCTCAATTTGAAGAAATGGCTGGCGGGACAAAGATTTTATTCAAACGAGGAGGTGATTGCAGACACTAATGGATATTTTGCAGACTTGGACAAATCCTATTATTCGGAAGGGATCAACAAACTAGAACATCGTTGGACGAAGTGTATAAGCCTAAAAGGAGACTATGTCAAAAAATAAAAAGGTTTACCCCAAACACATAAGTAGTTTTTATTTTTGCACGGACTTTTCAAACCAGCCTCGTATATGTACAGGTAAATATCTTGTAAATCTCCTAAATTCATTCACAGAAAAACGGGTTTATTTATAAAAAATTCACAAAATTTTATTGAAAAGTTAAAAACTATAAAGTTGGATTCTGGAGTTATTTTTGACGTCAAATCACTATATAAAAATGTTCTAATTAACGATTTAGTTTTTATATTATCAGGCATATTTCGGCATAATCACCTTGATTCATATTTTTTTAGATTTTTATCTGATCATACGGTGAAGAAAACTCTTGTTGAAGTACCTCGATCAACAAAAAAATTTACAATGGAATCATATAGTACTCGTACTTTCGTAGATGTACTGATACAAAGAGAGAGTAACGGCATCTTGGAACATTTAGTTCGGACAAAAAAACCAACTTGTACTAATAGTGCAGTAAAAAAAGTTTAAAATAATGATGAGATAGGCATAGTTTAGATGCAGCAATATTATGATTTTATCCTCTCTGTAGTATCACCAGGAGTATTGTCCTGAGTTTTAGACCTCGAAAAACTTGTGCTCTTTTGTTTATAAACAATTCAAGTTTTCAAAATGCGTTTTTTGAGCTTAAAATATGAATAACTTCGGTTATATAAGCCGGCTCGAGATGAAAAAAAAAAACATACTCTTTGTAATGAAATTTCCAGTAAGTCGCTCAAGTGCTAAAAAAACAGGCTAAAAGCTGTTTTTTTTTTCATTTTATTGTACAGGTCGACTTAGTGACCCCATCGACTTGAAACTTTCAGAAAATATGCCTTTTGTTAAAGCAAAAAACACCCTGAAATTTTGATACAAAAATATTTAACCCAGTGGGCACAATTAAATTTGTTATTTAAAATTTAAATCGCCCGCCATTTTATGCCGTTTGGTCCAAAACCTTTTTTTTTTTCAAAATGTAGGTCTCGACGCCAACTTTCGGATGTTATTAAAAAATTTTTTTTTTTGAAGTCAAGTTTTTCGAGGTCCAAAACTCAAGACATACTCCTGATGATACTCCAGAGAGGATAAAATCATAATATTTGCTGTATCTAGACTGTAGGCAATTTCAAATACTTTTTTTACTGCACTATAATAGATATCTGAGCGCTAATTTACACCACATCCTCCTTAATTAAAATTTAGGTCTTTATCAATATGTAACAATTATGTTGTCGCATCGAAGACATATAAACTGATTAATACTTTAAAAAGTAATAGATATTGCAGTGACAACACTGATATTCGTTTACCCGGTGAACACTGATAAATATTTGACTTTCGCAAATTCTAGAATGACACTGATGATTTTTAATATATTGCGTATTCGATATATAAAATTAAGAAGCACTCTGAAGTTTGTAGCTAATTAATTATATGTATATATGTATGTATATATATATATATATATATATATATATATATATATATATATATATATATATATATATATTAAATAAATTTAACAAAATTAAGGAAACAACAATTATTTCAGATATACAAGTGCGTTGCCTGCTGATGCAGATGAGTTGCAGTCATTGGGGGAAAGTGCTGCTCAAGCCATTGAAAGAGTGTCCACTATTGGCTCAAGATACACGATAGGAAGTTCTACAAGAGTATTGTATGCAGCCGCTGGTGGTAGTGACGATTGGGCTAAGGGAATTGCTGGTATTGATTTATCATATACTTTTGAGTTGCCAGCTGGAGGTAATTATATTATATCATGTGTTACTGTTAAATAAAGAGATGTGCTTGTTTACTTCCGCATAATAATTGAAATTCGCTCGCTAATCTACTGTATATCTTGCCATGGCACAATGCGAAATTAATTTTTCGAAAATTTCATAAATTAGGGATGGTATTTATAAGTTTATGGTTCAATTTTAAGATTGAATTCTTGCCTAGTTGTTTTAAATTTTATAACGATGTGTTAACAGATAACTGAAATGTGATGACACAGATTTAATTTTAGGCAAAATAGCATATACCAAAGAGCTGTCATTAAATCTTATATAAAATTCGACCCAATGATACAAAAAGTGCTTGACAAATATTGCTTATGAAGAACATAAGTTGCTGAATCGTATACATTTTCTTTGCCTTTTAGTCAACAACACACGGTAAGACCAATATCAATTCGAACACCAGAAATAATTAAAAGAGTTGGTGAGTTCGTGAAAAATGGTTGCAATTCATCATTGAAAATGATGAAAGAAGCGCTAAACATCAAAAACAATTCGAAACATTTTTAGAAAACAAAGCAAGAGCTTGAGAAAAAAGTTGTTCCGCATACTTAAAATGAAGCTCAAAAGTTAGAGAGGTGCAATATGCCAGAGAAGTCATATGAATCTCTATAAACAATCTAAACCTTCCAAATCGGTTGTTATTGAATTCGAGACGTGTTTTCAATATGGCCCACAAAGTGTCAAGGTGCCGAACGGGAATAAAAATAATCACCGCGAACCAAGAAACACTAAAAGTTGAATTAAAACTCGTTAATTACTGTCTACGATAGCAAAAATATTATCCACTAAAACGTTTGAAGACTAAAATTTGTCGTGTTCTCTCTGAATGTTATTCATGTCTGGTATTTATTACACGTTAATGTACCATATCACACTTCGCTCGGTGTTCGTCAATTTTTGACTCAAAATCAACTCTGTTTAATAATCCACTCACCGTATTTACCTGATTTAGCACCTTGTAACATTTTACTATTTCTAAAAACTAAAACGAGTTTAAAGGATGAGTTTTAGAGAATTAGAGACTGTTCAAAGGGCTTCTTTCTACAGAGGCTCTACAGCAATTCTACAAAATAAACTAGAAAAGTAATTTTAATTATTAATAGATAGTTGTCAAAAGAGCATAACATTAGAAGAAGATTATGTTGAGTAAAAAAAAGGAAAATGAAGAAAATTGATTCATTTAAATTTTACGACGCCAGAGAGGAAGATTAATTGTCGAATTTTGTATATTTTTTTATTATAAATCTTACATTGAAAATTTACAAATTCGCCTTCATTTTAAACCTCTGAGCCAGATGAAATAACGTAATAACCTATAATAAAGATTAGCACCATTTACATTAATATCTGAAATAAAAGTGAATATTAAAGTAATCTAGGTGATGCAGAGTAGCGAGAAAGAATGTAACAAAATTATTGGGAGGTCACATGAAATCTTATTTTGAAATCAGCAACATTTTCCTTCTTATGCCGACTTAATCTGGAATTCATTCATTCAAAATTCTATTTTAATTAATTCTAAAAAGTGTGTTCAAGTCAAACTATATTATAAGAAACTATAATTTTCTAGGATTAGAATTTTTTATTTAAGACTTAAGATATATTTAGATCTACTGTCTCTAGGGGGAGATGGGATTGTCCTGTTATGCTTTAAATTTTCATTGGAATTTTGTAACAAAGCAATCGAACAGTTCAATATCCTCCCTTCGAAATATATAAAGTATTTTTATTATATTTAAACTGTTTCGTATTTAAGATATATAAAGGAAATAATGCTTTGGTTCTTAACCCTGAAATATTAAATTACACTTAAAATAGTGCCAAACATGGCAACGTGAATGCGTTAAAGTAACAAGCTTATGTGTTTAATTAAAACATAGCATATTTTCTCTCGCTTATTATTTGGCTTCCTATTGTTGCGATCCACGTACATATTGTAGAGATTTTGTACGTGGGCATCAGCGTCCTTGAAATCGTCTCTCATTAAATGCCTATCAAATAATTCTTATTCGAGTTTAGCCTACTTGGTGATATGCAAAAACTTATTTGAGCCAGCCGATTGGCCAAAACTACTGGTATTGAATGAATATATCTGTGTTTGCTGATATAGAGTGTTTGGAGTTAGGAAGATGCATATTCGGACCATTTCTCTTTATTTTATACAAAACAATACAACCTATGTCAAAGTAGAGCATTTAATTTATTAAATATTTTGTGTATATATATTCCGATGAATAGTGTTTCCAATTATGAATTCAGTAATATAAAGAATATATCCTAAGCACAAAACTTTTAAAGAATTTCGACTTCTTTTTAACTTTTTTACTGTAGTAGGGTAACAAATTATTGTCTTCTAATTTTATTATATCATATTCAGGAAATGAATTTAAACTTCAACTTATATAAATACGAACCTAATGAGGGGTATACTTTGGGCCAGATTGTCACAAAAAAACGGTTGGAACTCCGCTCAGACATGAAAAAGATACTTTGTTACAAAATTTGTACCGGCATTAAACACTTTGAATGTAACGTTCATTAGCTTTCGGTCACTTAATTAAGGAATCATTCCTATAAATTTCGTTGGTGGAGAATAAGAGTTAATTATGGTTATGTTTAAAAATAACACGTAGGCTGAAAAGTGTTTGGTCTAGCTACTTAAAAACACTTTTTTTTGCAAAATTTGAATTTATTCTTCAATATAGTCTCCTTCAAGAGCGATACAATCAGTCCTACGCTTTTCTAACATTTCTATACCTTTCTTTTAGAAAGATTTGTCTTTGCCTTCAAAGTGGGCCTTAATTTCGGCGAAACCTTCTTCATTGGAGTCAAAACTCTTTCCAGCGAGCATTTTTTTTGAGGTCTGCGAATAGATAGTAGTCACGGGAGGCCAAATATGGAGAATTCGGCGGATGAGAAAGTAATTCGAACTTCAAATTATGCAATTTTCCCATCGTAACCATTGACTTGTGATACGGTGCATTGTCTTGATGAAAGAGCACTTTTTTCTTGTTTATTTGGGGCCGTTTCTTTACGATTTCTGCCTTCAAACGCACCAATAACTTTATATAATATTCGCTATTGATGGTTTTTTTCCCTTCTCATCATAGTTGATGAAAATTATTCCATGCTCATACCAAAATACAGAGGCCAAAACCTTCCCAGCCGACTGTTGTGTTTTTGGTCGCTTCGGGCGACATTTACCGGCTGCTGTCCACTCAGCTGACTCCCAATTTGATTCTGGTGGGTAGTGGTGGAGGGGCAGAGTCCTCGTACCACTTATCAAGCCATTGGTTTCAAAATTATAAACATAATGTGACATTAGTGGGTTTGGGAAGAACATCTTTGAAATCGATGGTCCGTAATAGCAGAAGACTGGTTATATGCCAACATATTTTTAGTACTATTGATTTTGAAATTAATAAATACAAATCTCCATTTCTTTATGTATTTGACGCTGTATTTTTAGCGCTATATACCGAAATTGGACTAATAGAACAATTTAAATATGTCATAATTGACCCGATATTTCTTCGTTGGTCTGTCTGTATGTCTATTATTATCAGCATATTTTTGGCATATTTGTAGTTAATATTAAAGTAAAATCAGCCGTCATAATTAGGCCAAGAATGAATGATTTAAAAAAAAATGACCTAAATTGTTTTTATTTTTCAGCCTGTAATGTGTAATATCAAATAGTTATTAACTTTAATAGTAATTACTGTAAAAATATATGTTTAGAATAATTTTGCCATTTATTTCAGGTACGTTCGGATTCAATCCACCAACATCTATGATTAGGCCAATCGTCGTAGAAACATTTGAAGCTTTTAAAGTACTTGGATCTTATGTGGAAAGTAAATTTAATTAGAGCAGTTTTAAATTGTTATAAAAAAAAGAGATTAAAAATATATAACATACTATTTTCTT
Organism: Pachyrhynchus sulphureomaculatus; assembly: GCA_019049505.1. Taxonomy (NCBI): domain Eukaryota; kingdom Metazoa; phylum Arthropoda; class Insecta; order Coleoptera; family Curculionidae; genus Pachyrhynchus; species Pachyrhynchus sulphureomaculatus. Next base: position 93,361,346 of record CM032453.1, on the reverse strand, counting down.
GCTTGTTATTTCAGTCATAACGTAAAGCTTTGGTCATAATTAGCTTAGGGTAGGGTTGACTATTATCTTCCATTCCTGTTCAATGTAAGCAAATTATTTTGCTATTGTATGTACAATCGAGAGTTACTAAAGTTTCTGAATTTCTTTAGCAGTATTTACTGGAACCCATATACTTCAACATATCAATAAAATATTAAATATTTATTATAGATTCTGTATTAGCATGGGTTTACTAGAGAAAGTGTGTTACGCTTGGTTGTATTAATGCATTCTTATTTTGATAACGATTTGATCTCATTATGAGCTACTTCTAAGTGTTTGTAATAGTTTCGTGTTTGCAACTTATGATGATATTTTAAGTTTTTTATACAATTTACTTATCTAAATTATCATTTTATGAAATATGATAAATATGTTTAGTTTCTAGCGAGAAATGGGAGGAAATTTTATTTTCTATTTTCGCATATGTAACTTTAATACAGTTTAAAATAAAATTAACGCTTCAATATATTAACAGCATGGTTTTAACATTATATCCAAATTAAAAGACCAACCACTAAATATGCCAAATATACCAGTTAATGGTCGAGAAGAAAACACATGGCTAACCAAACGCTTTTAAGTCTAAACTATTCTGTGATGCATAATATTACAAATTATTTTCTAGATTCCTGGATTCTAAAGGATCTTTCAATCAATTCTTTAATAAAACACAGATGGCGTTGATTTAAAAAAAAAAACCTTTTGTTGGTAATTGAAGTATATAATGTATGATATTTAAACACGAAAAACAATATCCGCCAAATGTCCACCTCTTGCAGCTTCACAGATGTCTTTTGTAAAAATTTTCGATGACATTTTGCCACAATTGCGGTTCCAACTAACCAATAACGCGAGTAATTTCGTCCTTCAGCTCAAGAATCGGTTGTGGGTTATTCTTATAGACCTGGCTTTCCACGTATCCCCAGAGAAAATAGGCCAACAGAGTCAGATCATATGATATTGGTGGCCAATTAACATCACCGTTTCTGGAGGTTACACGTACAAGAGAAATTTTCCCCACTACAACTCAATGGTTTCACGAGCATCATCAAGTCCAAGTCTGGACTAATGACACCTCTTGACCATAATGCACACCAAGCAGTGACTCATTTTTGGCAATTTTTTAAAAATATTTTGAAGAAAAATTTGGGTATTACACCATATATATTTTTAAATTTGTTTTCACAAACTTTCATTTGAAACCCCACCTGGTAATTTTTTTTACTCTAATTTCACCCCCCACAACTAACCCATTAAATTAAAATTTAACTTTCAAAACTATTCAGCACTGATTGGGCCATCAAATCCTTTATTTTCTCCAAATTTCAACATTCTATGTCAAGTAGTTTCGGAGAAAATCGGGTGTGACGGACAGACATAAAAGTGATCCCATAAGTGTTCCGTACAGAACACTAAAATTGAATCATAACATAGAGGGTCATCGAGATGAATCTTCGTAAACTGGATTGAATTATTTCTTTTATATATAAAAGACGACAAAATCTATCCATTTGGCAAAAATACATTAACAAAATTCGTCATAAATACAAAAATAATTTGCTACTTAACGAGGTGGGAGTTTATTTAGCAAGACAATTATGAAATACTGTTAAGATATAAAATTACAGTTTATGCATTTATCTTAAACGTGTTCTATATTTGTTTATTTATCATTGCATCTAGTAGTTTTACAAAGAGGATACTTTTATCATTGTTGTCACTTCATATGTAAAACGCCAAGAGGAGAGGTAAAAAAACGGCTCTCATAATCCGGAATCAATAAAGTTCAACCTGCCGTATCCCTGTTTAACATAATATCTGACGTCTTTGCACAAGGAGTATCTATAAGTTTGCAGCATTGCTGTATTATTATTGGTTCGTTTTGTTGATTCTCATCGACAAGCGCTGTAATTTCTCTACCGGCTCTATTAAAAGAGGCAGGAAGTCGTTCAATATAACAAAGCCTGGAAGAAACTCTATCTTGGGGTGATAGTAACCAAGTAGAATTTAACACCACAAAAGCCCAGGCGGCAGTTTTTTTCTCAAAAAGTTAACGTTGCGGACTCTGACATAGCTATGTCGGGACAATACATTCCTCTAGCATCGTCATTCAATTTACTGGGCGTTAATTTGAGAGTAAATTGTTTTGACATGAACAAGTTGCAAGCATAGAAAGATAGCTTCTCAAAAGCTGGGAATATTATTTCGAACTAGAAAGCTTTATACTCCACAACAACTGTTAATTCTGTACAAAGCTTAAATTCGACCAATTATAAAATACTGCTCCCATGAGGCTCTGCTCCCAAATATACACTGCATTTATAGGATTCTATTCAAAAGAGAGCTGTTTACCTGATTGGAGACAAAGAACTGACCAACAACATTAATTCAGTGGAACATCGAAGAACTCTTGGCGACTTAAATCTATTCTACAAGTATTTTTACTGAAAGTGTGTTCGATAAATGTAACCCACCTAATTCCACCCAAACCTCGTCATTTTGGAATGATTTGCCCAGCATAGCTTTGTCTATAAAAATAACCCATAAAGATGTAACCATTGTTAACACGACCTCTCTCTGCATGTAGTGCAAATCGTAAATGATGCTCTAAATACAAAGTTATATATAGTTACATTTAGTGAAAATTCTATATTCTCTATTAAGTTGAATAAAAGGAATCACTTTTTCCTAAGTTAAAAGTTTTTTTCGAAAATAGATAGGATTGATACAATTTCATTTCTCCAAAAATTCTTGCCTTTTCTTAATTTTCTGCAAGAATTTTACTCCTCACTTTCAACTGTAGCACCTTAAATAAATTTTTTTGGCGGATTCAAAGAGTATAAACAAAAGAAATCTTCTTTAATGCAGTAATTGTTAAAGTTTAATTTGAAAATAAATCCTTTATTCAGTCCGATAAACTACGTACTACTACAATTCAACATGAAAACATTAGTACAATGAAGATCTCCTACAAGTGCCATGTTCGTTACTAAGGCTGCTAAATATTAGTGGTACATGTATTCTAGATACTGCCGATCTGACCAATTTATTTAGTGGGCAGTTAAACCAGCTGTTTAAGTTCGGTAATCATGAAGACCATCTTCTTGCTACACTTCTCCATCCTTGAATTGTCCTTGTGTTATCAACTGTAGCAAATTCTATCTCACTTTATAATGTGTCCCAAGTACTACAGTTTTGGTTTCTTCACCGGAATCATAATTTCTTTTTCTTTCTTCATTCTTCACATGACTTCTGCGTTTGATATTTTATCTACCCATTTAATTTCCAAAAATATGATTCTCGATTGCTTTACTGGTTAGTCTTTACAGGTTGTCTGGGTTAGTTGTTAATAGAATTGTATCGTCCGCACGTCTTATGCTTATGCACTTCATTGACTTATACTAACTTATACTATTCTCGTTTCATTTGTCAGTGCTTCTCCTGTGATTTTAGCTGCGATAAATTTAAAGAGTCATTGATAACACGTATTCTTGTCTGAAATTTTTTGTGATAACAATTTTTTTGTTAGTGATTTTTTTTGTATTTGAAATAACTATTACTAGCTAATTTTTTTCCTAACAAAGATATATATATATATATATATATATATATATATATATATATATATATATATATATATATATATAGGATGTTATACAAAACACATTGATATAGCCCTGCAGCCAAAGGAATTTTTTTTTATGGGTCTAGCATACGTGCTACAGGGAAGTCCCTAAAGCGCTACAGGAGCGACACGTGTGCGGAGAAAGCGATTTACGTTGTTCTTGAATCGCTGTAAATTGCAGTCGGTGGGAAACACAGTCCTGGGAAAATTATTCTGAAGGGATGATGTTCTCCATATAAATGACTGCTTGAAAAGCGTTGTACGAGGAGTAACAAGCTGATCCTCATACGAATGTGAAGTATTAGCGCGACATGTACTTCTAACATGCACCGCTCTGGGAAGAATTAAGCGGGCCACATCCTTCGAACACTTTCTATGAAAATACTTGTAGAATAGGCTCAAGTCAGCAACCGTTCTTCGATGTTCCAGCGAATCAAGGCCACCTGTCAGTTCCGGGTCTCCAATCAGACTAACAGCTCTTCTCTAAATAGAATCCAACAAATGCAGTGTATGTTTGGGAGCGGAGCTCCAAACATGGGAGCAGTATTCCATAGTTGGTCGAATTTGAGCTTTGTAAAGAATTAACAGTTGTTGTGAAGTGTAAAGCTTTCTGATTCGAAATAATATTCCCAACTTCTGAGAAGCTCTCCTTGCTATGCCTGCAACATGTTCATGCCAGGAAATATTTGCTCCCAAATTAACGCCCAACAAATTGAGTGACGATGTTAGAGGAATGGAGTGCCCCGACATAACTACTCGGGTTCAGCAACGTTAACTTTTTTAGAAAAAAACTGTCGCCTGGGTTTTTGTAGCGTTACTGTCACCCCAAGATAGAATTTCTTCCATGTCTTTGTTAAGTTGAATGACTTCCTGCTGACTGCGGATACTCGCCTGAGCAGCCGATGTCCGATCGTTCAAAGGGAATGAAGAGATAAGTCATCTGCAAAGCTGTAGATTGGATTCTCGGTCTTTTCCCGCAGATCGTTAATATAAATGAGAAAGAGAGTAGGAGACAGTAAGGACCCTTGGGGTACCCGGCGTTGATAGTGAAGGTGTTAGGAAGAAATCCGTCGACTGCCACTCGTAAAGAACGCTCTCTGAGCAAACATGAGAGCCACAAACAGAACTTTTCAGACGTACCATAAGAACGTAGCTTAGCCAGCAGCCCATCGTGTCAAACACGGTCGAGATTCTCCAAAGTGTTCCATTGCGTTGTTCCAAACATGTGTTACATAAGTCAGAAAATCTCCTTTTGATCTATTTTTACGAAAGCCATATTGGTGATCGCTAATAATGTTGAATCTTTCAAAATATTTTAGAAGATGCTGATTGATAGCCTTTTCCATGACTTTCGATATTATTGAAAGCAGTGCGATTGGTCGGTAGTTATTTGGCAAGGTCTTCTTGCCTGTTTTAGGTATCGGCTGAACAGTGGCACATTTCTAGCAGGAAGGAAATATTCCCTTTTTGTAAGATAAGTTGAAAAGTCTACTGAAAACTGGTGTTAGTTTCCTTGCACAGTTTTTGAGAATCATGGCAGGTATTCCGTCAGCGCCAGAAGCCTTTTTGGTGTCTAGCTTCATCAAAATACATTTTATGATACGCTGTCTGAAGCGGGCATCCTTGAGTGCACTATGGGAATATTAGGTGGTATTTTTCCTTGGAAATCGACAGTAGAATGTGAAGCAAAGAGTTCAGCCAACAAGTTCACTTTCTCAACAGGTGTCGTTGCAATAGAATGATCTGGCCGTGTGAGTGGTGGTATGGTGGATTTGGTAAAATTTTGACTAACTGTCTTAGCGACTGACCAAAAGAACCTGGAATTGTTGGGACCAGCGAGAAATTTGTTTCTAATCCGTTGATTGTGTGCCTCCTTGGTTTCGTCGATAATTTCTTTGCATCTGTTCCTGGCACGAACAAAGGTGTTACGATTTATGGTGTGAGGATTTTCACGCCATTGTCGGTATGCAAGATGTTTATAAGCAACAGCTTTTTTGCATTTTCGGTCAAACCAAGACTTGCCGTTGGAAGGGCATTTCTTCGAAAAAGGCGATTCAGTAAAGATTGGAATATACCTCCAATACTCCTATTCCAAGTCTTAATTTAGTCTAATTTAATTCTGTATTTTGTGACAATTTACACTGTCCATTTGGTCCAGTGTATAACCTAGCTGGATATATAAATTTTGAAACACTAAATAAAACAAAAATCGTTCGATAGCATTCGATGGGTCGTCGGATCGAAAACAAACGTCTAACCAAGGGAAAGTTCGAAAATATTCCATCAGATCTTCCTATTTAGCAGATTTGTAGTGCCAAATCTTGCAAAAAAATATGAACAAATAGTTTCCCTCCATAATAGCATACAAAACTAATTTAAAGGGATCTTACACCTTTAAACCGAAATCATTTCCGTCATTGTCTGGCTCACCGTGGCTACATGGTAGTTTAGTATTTGTCAAAATAAGTTAAAAAACAAAGAATTTTTTCTGAACAATTAAAAATTTCCTAGCAAGAAATGTATTAAAAACATTAGGTATACACACAACAACATAAAAAATAATACGTTTAATCAGACAAACTGCAATAATAACTAATTGTCACTACTTAAGACTTTTTGACATTACCAATTTGCAGTAGTTCACGAAAAAACATTTTTTTCAGCGGCACGTTTCAAGACGTAAATAAATATTAAATTTGACAGTTGATTGACTGGTCTGTCATTTATCATCAGATCGTCTTAAGAATTCGACACTCTCTCTCACTAGTGGCGGCGCAATATTTTTTAAAATTACATATTCCAGTGATTGCAAAAATTTTTACCTGTGTCGAAATTTACAAAAAAAAGGTGTCTTCAATTGACTCGAAAGTCATTCATTTGAATATATTAAATTCTTTTTATATTACCCTGTTCATATACAAATATACAATTTTACATTTTGCCATTCAGTTATAAGCTAAAATATGGGTGTGTACTCGTATGTATGAAACTATGGAAAAATCAGAAATATGGTCCGAAACCAAAAAGTATGACCTGGCTGCTTCTGATCAACGTAAAGTTGAACGGAAGCAGATATATCTTCAGGGAAGATTAAGGAGGATAACAACCACTCCATGATCATCGAGAATCTCCAGCAAACATTGGTAATATACACTCCAATATCGTACTCTTTACACAGTGAACCTGTACAGGCTAAATCAGATAGTTTTAGACATAGATACAATTGAAAGTCCTACTAAGCCAAGATGTTGTGCGATCAGAACCTCCTGAAGAAAATAGAAAATAGCCTTGCCACAGTAGGCAAGGCTGCCACAACGTGTTGATCTTTTTCTAGGTTTTCGTACTTTCGTTCGAACTTTGACGAGGATGTGTTAAGTGTGCAATCACAGAACCTTTACTAGGAAATTTCCCACTTCCATATTAGACTAACATAGAAATATTTGGCATCCATATTACCCTAGCTTCTGAAGGAACCGTTCAGTAGACTTCCAACACCAATAGGAGGTCCACATAACCCAGTAGACGTGAAAGACAATGATACAGTTGATCCCGGGATTTAAATCATTATAACCTTTAATAATGATAGTTAACTTTCTCCAAGTAAATATACAATGCGGGAAGTTCTTTTATGTAAGTATATTAAAGAGCTTGACATAAACAGAACATTGATTCAAAAATCATAGGTCCTTAAAAATCGAATCAGATGTACGAGTACGACAGAAGGATCACTTTATTACTGTACCTCCGTACAACATCCACGAGCTTGTATTTATGCAAATAATGTAAGGTGCTTTCGAGTGCTTCAATATTAGATATTTTCTAACAGGAAGACTACAACTAGATACCAAAAATGGAAGCATGAAATTATGTTAGGCATACTTGCCCTAGGAGGAAGAAAATCCAGGAATGAAAGATGAAAAACTAACAAGGTACTGCCAGAAGCAAGGACTATACCGAAATATGGAATCTAACTCTAATTTCCCCACACACATACTTTAAGGGAATATATACGTCAATCCTAGTAGCAGGGTTCAGCAGGAATTCCTAAACTTGATGATGGGATGTAGTTATAGCGAGCCGGATTCAGTGCCGATGTACTTTAATATCCGATACGAGTCAGTGGGCACACTATAGGATAGTATAAAATAATAGAGGGTATACATGGAGATCGTAATATTGCATGAAAGGCATATTCTTTTTCAAACTCAGGCCAATGCATCTGCGGGGAACAGGTACCAGAGGGGCACACTCTCTTTGTAGACCATCTGTTAGGGACAGGACATAAATTGGATTCCGTTAATGTTGAAATATTGGAGCAACAATCAAATTATAAAAAGCGCTTGTTCCTTGAAATGAGTAGTATACAAAGGGACAAACATTCCATCAATCATCTACTAAATTAAGTAATATTTATTGTAACATTCTACCCTCCTAATTTGAGATTGTTGTTCATGATTGGCACGTGTTTATATATTTGTTTTAAATTCTTTACCACTGTAGTGAATATGAATCAACAGACTTATCTAGTAGCTGTTTTTTAGCCCATGTATGGTGAAGCGTGTTTATTTCTTCTTTCTTAGGTTATATATTTTGTATTAGAATATATTAAATTTAAGATCTTTTAACTCTAGTTGGTAAATAATTTTATGTATATAGACGACGGTTTCGTTGGCTGATGTATGAATTCCATTGTAGTTGACTTCTGAAAAAACTGAGTATTAATAATAATAGACCGCTGTCTTGAAATTTCTTCCAAATAACTTACTTATTATTACGATCGAGAATTTTCCTTGGTTATATATATATATATATATATATATATATATATATATATATATATATATATAATATATACAGAACTGAGAAAAGACCACAATTCTTATATGGAGTGCTGGAGTGGTGACCCCTAACTCCTAAATAAGTTAAACTAAAGCTTGTCAGAGAGGCTTCCGCTACCTTGAGATTACAGATGTTGTGAGAACAGTATCTTGAAAGGCGATAGAGGCTCTGTTAAGCCTACTAACCTTACATATTTACATAAAACCTGAAGCGTCATGGGCGGCTTATCGGCTGAATGCGAAAGGGCATCGAAAGACAGAAGTCCGAAGACATCCTAGGACATATCACCACATAGGCCAGAACAGTGGAGGACTGCTCTCTACTGTCGATAAGGATGGACATATTCCTAAAGATGCGTATGTATAAGCCCTCAAAGGGTGTGCTCGCTGCCCTCAACCCGATAACCTATAGTTGTAAACTTCACGGTTTATTAATATTATATGTCCGATTAATTCCTTTTAAACTAATTAAGATTGCTAACTATTAATTATAAAATGTACATAAATGATAAAATCAAACAACTTTTTACTTAATTAAATTGGAACGTATTATCACGAGAACCTATTTACTAAATACTACAATAAATAACCTACCTATTGATTTATTTATACCTGGTTATCAATATTGTGCACCAGGTACTAAACTATAAAAATGACTTATTTTCCTCACAGGAAAAAGATACAGCACGTAGACACACTGCAGATAATGTTTGAATGCGAAAAGCACTCGACCGGTTCAGATCAAGGGAAGCACCATTTAGTGAAAAATTAAATGCCCTTGGAGTTGCAGGAGCCATGAAAACTAAAGTAAAGCTGGGTATGAGACTAGGAGATAGACATGTTGTTCAAAAGTGTCTTAAAAAAATTATAAATATTAAACTTTTACTAGATAATTGATATGCTACAGAACACTCAAAAGTGATCAAAAACTTCACACTTTAAAAGAACAAAACACTTAATAGGAGAGACACGGAAAGAACAAAACTTGATGGATATTGAAATTTCTGAAGACACAGATAATAATTATGAATGGAACTAAAGAGGGAAAATAATAAAAGAAAAATGTCTGATGAGAATGATGTAAACAATGATGTAAAACAAATTAAATTGACCGATTCTATAATATTAGATTCAAACAGTAAAAAACGAAAACATTTTGATTCAGAATAGGATAAACCTTTGAAAAAAATTGAATAAAATGTAAATGTGGATTCTCCTAATACATCAAATAAATCACAGAAAAGAAAACTTCATGATGATGATGAGGAAAATTTATAAATCCTTAATATTACAAACAATTTAATCAGTTAACTTTTAACCTCCTTCATAATTAATCACAAAAATAATGGAAAATTTAAAAAAAAAATAATAACCCAAGGACAATCTCAATTCTCATCATTTAGTAAAAAAATGCAAAAGGAAATTCTCCATAAAAAATCTGAGAGTTTAGTGATGCTATTCAAATAGCAGTAAAGTCAGCAAAAAGACTTAGAAAGACAAACATTGCACCATCTAGAATTATAAAAATTCGAAATATGGGGGGGTGTTTTACCTGCAATACCAACTTTTGCCAGTCTAAATGCCCTTGGAGAACTCGGTTCAGAGGCAGGATCAATAGTGAAAGCCGTAAAACATGAGCGAACGGCAAGAAAGCAACTTGCAGAATCACAACAAACCATAGAGACAATAGCGATGAGTTAAGTCGTTTATTTAAAACCATATAAAAATGGATTAGGATGACACTACCAATGACAAATTCACTGAGCAATGTTGATATTGCTGCAAACTATGTTAAAATACTCTCTTTTTTAGAGGTGTTTTTATGAGAGTTACTTTGCCAGTTAAAATTAGAAAAAAAATAAAACAGGTGTTATTAATTTAGACAATGATGATGGACCTGGTACATATTGGCCAACTTATAAAAAACGAGGTTAACAGAAATCTTATTTTGATAGTTATGGAAATCTTCAACCACCTTTAGAAGTTTTAGATTATTTTTACTCAAATGGGCCTTATAATTATGATATTTATCAAATATACAATTCTTTGAATTGTAGTCAGTTGTGTATATTATTTCTTATAAAATAAATATATAGCTCAAGTGTTTTATTTTACCAGTAATCTATATTCAGTAGATGTGTTCTTATACATTTGCACTATCCGCTCAAGATTCACTATTATCTAGCAAATTTAACCCTGCAATTCTTTTACCGGAAGAAAAACAATATGTTTTAGGATTAATTGATTTTATTACTTTTAATACAATCCCTAACATTGATAACACCAATAACAAATTTCATATAGTAACACAGACCATTGTAATACCTGAAGGTGCTTATAAAATTTCTGATATTGAAAATAGTATAAAAACACAACTACACAAAATGGATGAAAAAAAATGTAATAACCAAAGGTGGCACTCATGGTAATAGGGAAGAAAAAAATGTATTTTTAAAAATTAAATTAGACCTTAATACTTTACGATTTCAAATAACATGTAATGAAGTTATACATTTTGAGAAGCCTAATTCCATCGCAAAATTATTAGGGTTTAAAAAGAGAAAACTCTATGAAAACAGAGATTTTCCAATAAATATTTCAAAAGTGAACGCAATATGTATGTAACAAGTTCATATAGTAATGTAATACTGCCCTAATCTTTTACATATGTTTTACTCCACAGTCCCAAGCGTATATCGAATTATTGAAAAAGTTACAAACATTATCTCCCTGCCCATCAATTCAAAACATATCGAGGAGATTATACTGAAAATAGTAGATCAAGATGGAAATCACATTAGTTTTCAAAAGGTAACCATAACGGTTAGACTACACTTAAAAAGAGTTAAATTAACTATGGTACATTTATATAATTTGTAAAACGAGTTTTTCACTATATAAAATGGGACCGTTAAAACCTAACCACAGTCTGAAGCCAAATATAAGACTATTAACGTCCTCAAATAAAGAGGTTCTGGAAACTTTAGGTTTTCAAATTAAAAATCATTTTCAACAAGAAAAGCGGAAGGAGGAGGAAAAGATCGTTATATAAATTTTATTGCAATTTAAAATTAAATCTAAGAAGATTTTTCTTAAAGCGTTTTTGTATAATCACCTTAGAAGAGGAAGAAGAACTACAAAATGAGTTTTATTATATCAAATATTGGTGAACATGTTATAAGAGACAACTCCACAACAAATTCAAAACTACATACTCATTCTTCCTATGCTAATACTACATTAAATAAATATGATTTTCGTTTACCAATTCAAACACAAGACATATATATATACTCTCCCCCAGCAGAGTTTCTGATATATTGAGGGAAAATTAACAAATAGTGCTGATAAATCAAATGCCTCACTAAAATTTATAAATAATGGAATAGCATTGTTATTTGAAGAGATCCAGTATAAACTTGGTGTTATTGTTATTGATAGAGTTCGAAATCCTGGCATAACTTCAGCTATCAAAGGATATATTTCTTTTACAAACAGTGATATCATGCGATATAAAAGGAAACTTCAAAAATTTTATTAGGCTTTTGTGAAGATTTTTAAAAAATTCTTGTTAATATTAGGCGAGAATTAGTTTCAATTAGAGATTTTTCTGATGTAAGTGCAACAATAACTACAAAAAATAATGAAAAACCTAACATTGGATTAACCAAAGCTTTATGGAAATTGCGTTACGTACAAGTGGCTGATGTTGAAAAGCTACGCTTTTGCAAGTATATGAAAAATAGAAGAGACATTGAAATAGCTTTTCGAAGCTGGGAGCTACATAAATATCCGCTATTACAAGAAAACATGCGACATATCTGGAACCTGAAAGCAAGTCAATTGGAAGAACCAAGATTTATCATCATCAATTTTTAAATGGGAAAAAAAGAATTAAAATTATATGATTTCCAATAGAAATAAGATAACCTTTTAAAAATTATTGTGTTCTATTTTTTTTTTAATTTCAAGAATCCAGGGCATTATACATTAGATAATGTAAAATTAATATATAATTATAAAATTTTTTGGATATAACAAGAATATAAATAAATATTTATTAGCTATTTCTTTCTTCTCACCCTATCCAATTTAATCGCATGGTAGCACGCTCTCTAATATTTAAATCATTTCTATGCATCATTATTTCATAAAATAATTTTCAACAAATTTAATACTCTCCAGTATATTCACTTAACAGCTTATCACCACGAGTTTGAACTTTCTTATCAACTTGCTGAAATTTATTATTATTTTGATTATAGTAAACAATTAATTTAATAATTTTAAACAACTGATAGAATGGGATAATGGTATATAATCCGTCTCAAAATTCAAATGCTTCAAACGCTCATTTCGAAAATTAAAAAAAAGGAAGGTAGGAGAAGAACAAAATCCCTTCAGTGGCGAATTTGAGGATATTTCCTACTGCTTTGTTCAAAGAAAGTATCCGAACATAACAAAACCCCAAGTGCCTATCAGCAAGGCCTTTGATTCTCTCTTAAGGGATAGCGAAACAGATATTGATGCTGATGACCTAGAAAATACAACGGAAGGCACACAAACAAGAAACGACAATAATAGAAGAGAACAAACAACAAGAACCTGCTAGATACAGCACCTAAAAGGAGGCAGCAAAAGCCTCCACCTATAATAATGTCCAGTACAATCAACAACAACGCAGACTACAATAAGCTGACTACGAAATTAAACAACTTCATTACCAAAGGTTATGTAATAAAATTCACCACTAAAAATAATTCTATTATAAACATAAATGCCTTTAAAACTTGAAAACTATGACGAATACAGAACAACTTAATTAAATATTGAGTGGCATACTTATGCACCTTACGAGGACAGAACACACACGTTCGTAGTAAAGGGACTGAACCACAGACCAGACGGCAATGACCTAAAATACGAATTTATATACATCTATAAAATTGACATAAAAAATATTTACATCATAGAGACAAGGTATAAGCCATTGTACCTAATAATAACAACAACAAACCACAAACTGACAACACCTCAGAATAACATAAGACAACTAAGTAACATATTGGTTACTTGGGAAAGACGTCGACAAACAAACGACATCATACAGTCCAAGAGATGCAGTATGTGGGGACATGATACCTCCCATTGCCACCGGGAGAAAAATATGCGGTAAATGCGCAGGGACCAATAAAATGAGTTTTCAAAATTGTGAAAATGCCGACAAATGTTCAAGGCAATCACAGAGCGAATGATAAAGCTTGCCCTGTATATTTATACAAGGTGGATCAAATAAAAATAAGAGGATCGAAACCTACAACGCAACCTAAAAAGTATACAACAGCTCATCCCCTAAAGAACAACGTTTGGGAGAGAAGAAAACAATTGGCCAAACAGAAATAAGTTACAGCGAAGTAGAAGAATCCACTAAGTAGTTATGTAAGGCGGGTTCTAGGGCCATTAAGGCCCTTTTGGCACCGGCTTTTACGGCGCGCGTCATCGTGGCAGGTCAGGTCAGGCGTTGCCAGTTCTGACCTGACACTTTGACTTGCGCCGTAAACGCCGGTGCCAAAAGGGCCTTAATGGACCCTAGAACCCGCCTTACATAACTACCCGGCTTTAACCGCAGACAGACAGACAGACGGATGGACAGTTGACAGTTGAATGGTTGTTAACAGTCAGCTGTCAGTTGATAGCTGTCAGCTGTCAGCTGACAAATGAGAGGCATACGGACAGACAGCAGTTCAATCCATCTATCTATTGTTCAACGCACATCTGTTTGAAATTTTAACATTCTAGATGAAATTACCTACGCCCATGGAAGCGCCGCCTGCCACTTTATTAAACCTCTTCCGTATTTTCACCGTTAAAGTTAACGTTAATTTTAACCATATCCTTTTTACATGGCTTAAAATATTTTGCAATTAAAATATGCTAAACTTCTTTATTGACCTTAGAACCCGCCTATCAATACTACTATAGTTGTACAATAAAGATACTAGATGTCGCTGCTAGTATTAAATATTAATATTTTGACCAGAGGTGTAGGTAATTTCAACTAGGACTTTGACTGGTGATGACCAATGTGAGGGTGAGGGGTGTATCTTCGGATGACAGACCTAAGAGTAGCACATACGTTGGTGTGGTCATCACAGTGACGCCACTTGACCTTGAAATGGAATTTGGGTTGGATTTTGGTTCTCCATACATACATAGCTTTAGTAACAGATTGCTTCTCAGTGTATTAACAACAATATTATCATGAATTCGCTAATAGTACGACTACGTAACCTTTGTGCTAGTGATGTGAAATGGGCTCCAATGGGATATATGTATGTAGTCTCTAAACAGAGGGAAAATATTGAAAATTATCCCGACCATGTTAAGAAAGATTTGCAAGAAAATGCTGAAAATTATCCTGAATGGCTTAGTGAAATTATAGAGACGCTTGGAAAAGTGGTGCAAGATTGTGAAAATTATCTAGAAACTAAAGACGATTCATTTCTCATATCTGCATTGAGTTTATTAAAAGAATTGCAAAGGTTAAGTTATCTTGAATTTGAAACTGCCATTGAAGAATACTTAGATAAAAAGAAAATATGTTAGGTGTCACTCGTTAAGCTCACCCCACCATCTACAAGTGTGTAAATCCTATTGTTGATGTTACATTAACTTATATTTGTATTAATAAATAAATAAATGAATATTATTTTTCCTCTATAGTCCAACTCACCTCAGCCTTTAACCATCACATATTATTATGCTATAAAATTGAAAACCACGTGCGGATGATCTCATGCACGACGCCTATAGCTTCAGGCGGAAACTCGATTCGAATACTTTCCTTGTATTATTCATGTGTAAGGCTAGTCTCATCTCATTTTATTAAATTCAATTTTAGTACAAGGAGCGGCATCTAGTATTTTTATTGAAAAGACTGCCAATGGCGCGCTGCAGGAAACTCGCTTCGAATACTTTCCTTGTCTTATTCACATGTAAATAGGGTATTGCGTTCTTTGTCAGCGTAAATTGATTTTTTTACATATTAAAAATCAATTTTACGCTGACAAAGAAAGCAATACCCTATTTACATGTGAATAAGACAAGGAAAGCATTCGAGTTGAGTTTTCTGCAGCGCGCCATTGACCGCGCGGCGCCTATAGCTACAGGCGGAAACTCGATTCGAATACTTTCCTTGTCTTATTCATGTGTAAATAGGGTATTGTGTTCTTTGTCAGCGTAAATTAATATTTTTACATATTAAAAATCAATTTTTACGCTGACAAAGAAAGCAATACTCTATTTACATGTGAATAAGACAAGGAAAGCATTCGAGTCGAGTTTCCTGCAGCGCGCCATTGTCCGGCTTTTGCTGCATGATGATGACAAACACATATATGGTTAACAACGCACTGGCGGAAGTTCGATTCGAATGCTTTCCTTGTCTTATTCATGCGTAAATAGGGTATTGCTTTCTTTGTCAGCGTAAAAATGATTTTTAATATGTAAAAAATTAATTTTACTCTGACAAAGAAAGCAATACCCTATTTACATGTGAATAAGACAAGGAAAGCATTCGAGGTGAGTTTCCGGCGGCGCGCCATTGACCGTCTTTTGCTGCATGATGACAAACACATATTTCCATTAAGTTATATGGTTAACAACGCACTGACGGAAGTTCGATTCGAATGCTTTCCTTGTCTTATTCATGTGTAAATAGGGTATTGACAAGACACAAGATCTGGACGAAAACCGCTACTACAGAGACAAACGGGAAATATAAGCGACCTAATTAGTGCCATGGAAAACTTAAACCAGGCGATAAACCTCAAAGAATTAGTAAGAATAAATAATCTCGCTACAGTAATGAACAGTTATAGAAAAAAACAGGAAAAGTTAGGACCCGTGATGAGCTTCTACGTGAACCTTGAAGATTAAAATATATAAAGAAAATTCAGAATAAAAATAGCTCAATGGAATGCTAATAGCACGAAACCTAAAATAAATAATCTTGTATATCTTCTCTATTCACACAGAATTGACATCATGGTTTCATCAGAAACCAAACCAAATCAAAACAAAAAAGACTATTTTCAGAAATTCTCGTTACTATAGACAGATTCAAACTGGTCTAATTTACCTAATTAAACCTTGTTTAAGCTAATGTGTACCCGATAAGAACAAAGGTTAATTACCTTCACAAACAAATTTTTTGTTTTTTTGCATACGAAAACTACCCCTTGGCAAGGCCTTTTTGATACCCATCAACCTCTAAATAGGGCCTTTTTTATCTTCTTTACCCCCATACAAACAATGCTTTGACATTTTTTTTACCTGTTCAAACAGGTAATTGTTTCTTAAGACAGGTAGTGCCTTTTCGTCAACTACCTTTTTTTACTTGTTCAAACAGGTAATTAGTTCTTCACAGGTAAATTCATCTCTTCAAACGCCTATTTACTGCTTAAGATAGGTAAATTACCACAGGTACGACCTACAAACTACTAATTACTTCTTGATAGGTAATCTCCAGCTAATTATTTCTTCGCACAGGTTGCACAGATACAGATTAAGGCCCTTCTGGTCAACAGCCTCTGATCAATTGCGGCATTGACAATTACTTCTTCGGCCCCCCAAGATGACCTTGAAAGAACGATTAAGACGCTTCTGGTCAACAGCCTCTAGTAATTTACGTCATTGTCGATCACTTCTTCGATTCTCCAAGGTCATTCTTTAGCTCAAGGTGACCTTCATACTGCCAGAAGTAAGGCCACGCCCAATCTTTGATCACTGCTGGTAGACAGGTGTCAACCTCGGTCACAGTACCACGTTAGGATGACTACTCACCACTATTAGGCTATGGATATGTTTAATAAAATCGTAGATCCTATTATTTCAGTTCTATATTTCCACATTCGCTGTATGTCTACTTCTAGATCTTTACACTTTAACCTTTTTTCTGTTTCTCTTAATATAAGGTTTTCATCGGCTGGTATTGCAACATCTACGAACAGGCCCGTTCTGTCTTCTTCATTTTCTAGCAATATAACTGGTTTGTTGTTTGGCACTGGTCTATCAGGCATCTAGGCAGATGCCTGAATTTGTATGTCCGACATTATTGTTGCTTTGTCGTTGTCCATTATGCTATCTGGCTTATTTTCGTACCGTTTGTTTGTTGTGTCGAATCCGTAGAGTTTTAATGTGTTATATATGTTGTGGCGTCTTAGGTACTCTGATTTTACTAGGACTGGGCAAGCACTGATGATGTACTGTTTCATCAAAAATCTTACAATTTTTACATTTTGGACTGACATCGCTTCTCAGTATTTTATTTTTTTTTACAATTAGTTGCGATTGACTGATCTTGTGCAGCTAGTATTAGAGTTAGTTCTTTATTATTATTTTTTTATTCTTCTTTCTCACATTTGGTTAATGTGATTCCATGTTTGGCTGACGAGCTTAAGCCAAGTCAGCACAAACGCTATTACCATTGTGTCTTAAGAAATGAGCTGACAATGTTACATGTTTTCAAAATCACTGACATGTGAATGTTTTTGTGTATGTTTGTGTTGAGTCCTAATTGTACTAAGTATAATATGAATGTTGTTGGTGTAAGGCATGTGGATGATATGACGAGGGGGACAATAATGACTTTTTCTTGCTGTTGCAAGTTCTGTGTGTTTGGAGATTTTTTCTACGTATTTCGTTTGGATGTTTTTGTCGTTGGGGACAGCTATGTCAATTAGATAGGTGACTTTTCCTTTTTTGTATTAAAAAGTAATATCGGGTCTCTTAGCTGGGACTGTTATATCTGTATGGATATTGATGTCCCAGTAGAGCCTGTAATCTTAATTTTCAGGTATGGATGTTGGTGTGTATTTGTAGTAGTAGTAGGGATCTGTGGTTTCTATGAGTTTGTATGTTGTGATTAGTGCTTTGTGAAGTACCTTTGCTGAGTCATGTCTGGCTGTGTATTCTGTTCCAGCTAATATTTTCCATCTGCTTGTTATGTGTTCGATCGATTCTTTATGCTGGTGGCATTTCCTGCATCTGTCTTCTCTAATAGTTGGGTTTTTGATGATATGTTTTTGGTAGTGTCTGATTAATATAACTTTATCCTGGATGACAAGTAAGAAGCCTTCTGTTTCAGGGAATAGCTGCCCATCCTGTAACCAGGTGTATAATTGTTTTTTATTTACGTAGTCTTGTTCTATGTGGTATCTGTGTTTTCCATGGAGTGTTTTTTCTGACCACGTTTTCATCTTTTCCTGTTGTAATTGTGTGTGACTGTGTGTCTGCTGGGTGGTCTGCCCGGGATAACTCGAGAGGTGTGTAGTTATTGTCTGATTTCACTATTGTGAGTGTTGAGTTTTGTTTGTATAAGTTTCGTAAGACTGTTTTGATGTAAGTGTGGTTGAGTTTAGTTCTTTGATGGAAACCTAGATATTTGTATGTCTCCTTATCGAGTGTTTCATTGTTGATGGTTTCTGTCACATGGTGGCCTTTTCATTGGCCTTTGTTGATGCAGAGCACTTTACATTTACTTATACCAAATGCAAATTGATATCTAAGGTGAATGTCTTTGTGATTTAGAGGAGTTCTTTCAGTTGTGTTTCTATGGCAGTGTAGAGTTTTATGTCATCCATATATAGGAGGTGGTTTATTTTATGTTGGTTCACTTTTTGGTGTTTGATGCAGAAGCCATGGTCTGTTCTGTTTAGTATATTTAAGAGTGGATTGAGACAGAGGCAAAATCATAGAGAGCTGAGCGATCCTCCCTGAAATATACCCCTTCTGATGTACAGTTCTTCTGTTTCGATGCGTTCAGTTTGTATTTTTAGGTGGATTTTGGTTTTCCATGTTTTCATAATTTTCGCGAGAAATTGCCTGAAGTTGTGGTTGATATTGTAGATTTCTAGGGCTCTGATTAACCAGCTGTGAGGTATGCAGTTGAAGGCTTTTTATAGTCTATGTAACCGGTATGAAGGTTTCTGTGTTCTTTTCTAATTTGTCCCATGATCACGATGTCTATGATCAGTTTTTTTTTGCATCCTCGGCTATTTTTCCTGCACCCATTTTACTCTTCTGTAAGAATATTGTTGTCTATTGGGTGTTGTTTTATTTTCTTGGAAATTTTTTCTGTGATGATCTTATATAGGCTTGGAAGACAGGTGATAGTCAGTGGTTTGACGAGTTTGTGTTGTCTGAGCTTTTGGGTTTGACGTATGTTATTCGTTGTGTAAGAAAAGTGGGGAATGTGTGTGGTTTTAGAATGGCTTTGTTGATTTGGTGTTGAGTGCTTCGTGTATGGTGATAAACTATTTGTACCAGAAGTTTTTGTATATTGTCTATTCCAGGACGTTTCCAGTTGTGTGTGTGTGATTGTTTCTGTAATTTATTATGTAGTTAATGTGGAATTTTTTTGTTCTGTCACATGTTTATGTTTGTCTTCTTCGACTTTGATCCAGGAGGTGTTATTATTGTGTAGTTTGGGTTCTGACCAGATACTTTTCCAATAATCTGTGAGTTCTTGTTTGGTCGGTGGTTCAGTCACTGCTGTTCGTTGTACATAGTTTTTCGGTAGAACTGTTTTTCCCTTCTTCGGAAGAGGTTGTCGGTGTCTTTCCTCTCGCTTGATTCTTTATATCTACAGGGTCTTACGGCATATACGGACAGTTTTTATTTCAAAATATCAAGGATATCTGGCAGTGTTTGGTTTGGAGATTTGGATTTGATCTTGTCTACACCCTGTGTGACACGTTTGAACGCGTTCTCGTTTTTAAACTGGATATGGTGTCCTAGATCTCTTCTGATGTTGTTGATTTTGTTTTCTGTTCTTATTTGCATTTGAATTTTGGTTTTGTGCTGTTGGAGTTTCTTTGTCGTTGCGGGAGTTTTTGATTATTTTGTGTTAGAGTGGTGATTGCTGCTGCATATATTATTGCATGAATGTCTTCGATTGTGCTTAAGTCTGTTATGTACTGGGGTACTATGTGCATGTTTATTGTGTTGAGGATTGGTTGCGCGCTCTGTTTGAAATTAAACGAGGGATGGGATTTGTTGTTGTGGGGTCGGTGCCTGACCATCGAGCTAGATGTGATTCTATTTCTGCTTTAAATGTTTGTATGAGAGGTAATTCGGGGTGATGATGTGTAGATGTTGTTAAGGGTGGTGAGTGATTTTGTTTTCTGTGATATGGTATTGTGAGGTGCTTGCTATTTGTCTTGTAATATTATGTTGAGTTATGCTCCTTCTGGGTGGTGGGTCTTTCTGTGTGTATTTTTGTGTTCCGCTGGGTGATTGTATGTGTGAGTTTGGTTCGGTATATGCTCTATTGTTTTTATTGTTTGGTTGGTCTGAGTTCAGTTCAGCAGATACTGTATCTTTGATGGTTTGCAATTCGAAAGGTGTGAGGCGGTTGTTCTTAGTAATAACTCTTTTTGGTCTATTACTCTCTGTTCTGTAACAAGCAATTGCAGATGTGAATATTGGGCGAAGAAAAGTCTGTGCAGTTTCAGTCTGTAGCCGGATGTTATTGTTCTGAGTTTGGTGGCTGTGTATTAACAGCGGATCACTGTTCTGTTTATTTCATCTATCCAATTTAACCGCTGTCTTGGTTTGCCAGCCTTAGTAGTTGCGTGTTGTTCTTGCAAAACATACGTGGTTTGGTTTGGCTTTGGTGGTTGTGTTTGTCCGGCATCTGTGTCGGTGGTGTTTGGTATTGATTTCGGTGGGTCCAGGCGGTGAGTAATTTTTTTCTTAGTGATTTCTTTATCAGGTTTTGTGATTTTATTATAGCCACGCATGACGTATTCGTTGATTTCTGTGGTGCAACTCATGCGTTGCTTTAATTTTCCCGCCTTGGTGGGTGTCGGCTTACTCGCCGGCACAACACTTTTGGCAGGTTCATTTTCTTTTGCCCGGTCTTCATCATTCGGGTAGAGCTGCCATTTCCCGCGACGTCCTCGACCGTTACGTCGCTCGCCCGATGCTTCTTTTATTGATTTACTGTTGTTTGGGGTGTTTTCAGTGTTCTGTAGTGTCAAAAGCTCAAAGGGTCCCGACATTGGGTTGCCTGTTAATAGAATGTAAATAGTTTTGGTGCATTTTCCTGTGCTTATTATTATTGGTCTGTCACTAAAAGTTATTTTTGTATCTCTTGTTCTTCGTTGTTTTCAGAAAATATGAAAGTTTCTATTTTGGGTTTCCGAGACGGCGAGTATCTCTAGGCTCGTTCCATAGGTGCCGTTTTTCCTCATATAATTATAATAGTTATTGCCTTCAATTAATGAAAACGTGTGAAGTTCCGACCAATTTTGTTGTATATATCTTAGAGCAACCTCTCGGTAATTTTGGTGGCCATATAAGTGTAAGCTAACTGCCCTGAAAAGACAATTTCCATCATCTACAATGTAGGATCTGGTAAAACTATCGAGGTTAGGTTCGGCTGTGATGTTTTTTGGCTAGCCTATGGTTGTTATTGTGGTGGGGCTGTAGCTGATTGTTCGACAGGGGCCCGCCTCCGCAACACCCTACCATTATTATTACCATTATTATTCGACATAGTGTTCCCACGAGTATCCTAGAAAAGGGGGGTCGACTGCGACAGAGCCTGGATGCCACAGCAAGGCTACTTACCTCCGGAGGGCGCTCGGTATCCGGGGGAACCGTTCGTGATTCATAAACGCTGAACCATTCATCTTCTTGGCACGGTAGACACCTTAAGATTACGTTGTTATTACAAATAATCTGGACAACACAAAACAGTACAACATGAGTCAGGTACCTCGGGAGCGTCAATATCCGTACTAGGAGAATCCTGGAATTCCCCTTGCCCCTGAGGGGTTATTATTATTATTATCATCATCTGAAAGAGAAGAAAGAATCCGACGCCACTAAACCGGTGGCTTCGACCCAAGCCGTCACGCGGTGTGGTCCGAAAATGATGATCTCTCTCCTCACGTGCATTCGCTTAGTGACCATCGACCAAATTCATTTGCCTGAGCAATCTGAACGACCCAAGGGGAACTCTCTTAGCATCTTCATTGGTAATAAATCAGAAGGTTCTTCAGGAATGTGTCCTTAGTTTTTCCTAAAACTCCAATGACTGAGACCATCATTGCTACTGAATACCCGGGGAACAAAGCGTGAAGTTCGTAGTTTACATCTTTGTACTTAGAATGTTTTTCCTACTCCTTGATTGCTATATTTTGTTTCTGCACTTGCCGAGAATTCAATTAGATAAATTTTCTTTGCTGTTTTATCGAAAAATACTAGAGCGGGTTTTTTGGCTAACAAACACCTCATAGTCAAAAAGGCAAAATTCCAGTAAATGCGACACCTATCATTTTCTACAACCGATTCCATATCTCCCGAAAGATACGGTAGTCTGAGAACGTCATCAATGTCATACGAATGTAATGGTAATATAGGACACGCAACACTGCATTATGACGATGAATGTAAGATGATATAGAGTAAACAGGACATGCTGAAAGTAAATGCATCAGTGATTTGGCGCATTCCCTACACTTAATGTCGGCTAGTTGAGTAACTCGATTAAGATACAATAGGGTATTAAACACATCATCTTGGCAAGCTAGTAAAAATTCTTCGGTCTCTGACTTAAGACTTGCTGACTGTAGAAAACTAAATGAAAGTTTTTTCGACAGCTGCAGCGAATCGATGTTCCTATAAAACTCTCCATGTTGGGGTTTTTCTGTGTGTGCTGCCTATAAAATAGTTGTTTTTTCTGCTATTGTAATGACTGTCTTAAGTCTAGAAGGATCTAAATCTAGAACGTTAACCTTATCAATTTGTTGTTACCTCTGCATCTTCCACAGCCCTAAACAGAAAGGCTCCCACTCCTCTCCGTTCGTGGCCGTCGAATTCTGACGACCAGATCTTTCTTTTTTAGTCGTTTCCTGTACTTGCTACGAAATTCCGTTTTAATAGTTGCTGAAAATTCCTATCAGATAACTGCATGTTCTCTGGATGTTCGTGATAGCGTCCTCTGTTGAGCTTTACAACTGAACATTTGTCCAATCCAAATTCTATACCAATATCCCGCCTGTATTCTTCAACTACTCTAAGTGATTGTCTTCAGTCCCGTTCTGAATCAGCATAAAGTTTAAGGTCATCCATATAAAACAGATGAGTGATCTTATGCCTGAGATCTCCTAGTGGACCACGGTTATACCCACTGGTTTAGCGTAGAGCAAGTAAGCTTAATGAGTCTCCTTGAAAGAATTCCCTTCTAAAAGTCACCGGCTCAGTTTCTATCTTTTGAGTACCTAATGTCATGGTAAATTTGGTTTTCCAGAGCAGTATTAGATGTTCGATGCAGTTAATTAAAGGAGGCGCCACTTTTAGCCTTCCTAACAGGTGAAGAATCAGTTCGTGAGATGTTGTGTCGAACGGTTTCCTGTAGTCAATCCATGCAATGGACAAATTTTCTTTCTATTGAGTCCTGAGTGATACATCTATCAATCAAAAGCCTCTTCTTGCAATCTTCAGCTCCTTTTCTTCCTTCACTCTGCTCTCTGATATCGTGAAGAATCGATTCTATCGTGCTAAATAATCTGTTGTAGATAATACGAGTGAATATTTTGTAAGACGAGTTTAAGCCCGTGATCAGTCTATAGTCTTTGGAGTTGGTCATGTCGCCCCTTATTGGAATCAGTACCGTTCTTCCCTGTACAAATCACTTAGGAATTGGTTGTCTCTCATTTAACCAGATATTAAATATTCTAATGGGCGTTAGAGAATATTTTTTACCAAAAATTGTTGATGGCATCTGGTCCTGGGGCGGCAAAGCTCTTCATGCCTTAAATGGCTTCTGCAACATCTTACTTTGTGATCGCATGATTACCTACGTTCTGCTGTTGGAACTGTACACAGAAAGTCCCGAAACAGTCTAGGACAGCAGTGACGGCATTCAATGGTTTCTTTGTCTCACCACAAAGAATGTATATCCTCTACGCGTCGGTTCAAAATCTTGGTAGCAGTCATACAAATCATCTCTGAGTCTATGAGTCGACTCGAAGCGTCTAGGGATGAGAGAGTCTAAGAATCTCATAACGAGGCCTAACAACCCTGAGTATGTTAGGTCGTTGCTAAAATTAAAGAGGAGAAACCTGAGGACTATGTCAGAGATCCTTACAGGACGGTGCCACCTAAATGAGCACCTAGCTTGCATGGGGGTCAAAGGCGATCCAAATTGCAGCTGGTGCTTGGAGGAGGAGCAAACTTATATCTATATATGACCAATAAAAAAGCAACAGAGTTGAATCTTATTAAAATGATAATGATGTTCTAAGATAAAATAACAAATCTAGAAATAAAAAATGGAGAAAAGAACCGACGTCGTGAGAATATTTAAAGATATGCAGGAAAAAAACTGCAGTCATATGAATACTGGAAGATAAAGATAATGATTATGTGGAAAGAAGAATGATAATAATGAAGAAGTAGGAGTGGTAGAAGAAGGCCAAAAAAAACTAGGTTTTGTGAAAAGACTTCTCCTAAACATCGACTACCCTTTCATTAAAAGTGACAGTGGTTGCTTATGACTGGGATAATACAGTCGCACAAGATGACTGCCTAAATAGCTTGTTTACAGCTTTTTTCACAGATTTTATTTTTAAGTGTATTTAATGTCGTTTTTAAAGAGTTTTGAGCTCTTAAAAAGCTATAGAAAAAAATGATCAAAATACATAGTCAGTCAGTGGATTACTACTGAAATAAAGACACGTGTAAATCATACAAACTGTCTGGTAATGAAACTATTGGATTGTTATATCTTAGCTTAAAAATGGCGAACAGTTATCGGATGTAAGTAAAGAATCTTGTAGCAAAATGCCAATGAGCCTTCTTCCTATAATACCAACCGAGGTTGATAATATCATCCCAAATATGTCTGCAAAATGAAAATACTTCGAAAATAAACTATCAAAAACAAAACAATATTTAATGTTGAAGTACTGTATTATGTGCTGGGAAAATTTTTCGTCCACTAACGATCTTTTACTTATTCAAAAACGTATTGCATGTATAATATTTTTTTAAAACTCAGATTCCTCTAAAAAATTTTTTAGTTAACTACAGATCTTAACTATTCCATCAATATCTGGAAAGGTATATACTCAGTAAAATCTACACTTGATAGTTACATTTCCTGATAGAAATTACATTTATAATCTAGGATATACATCTAATATTATTATAACCTGACACTTACAGTCAGGGTTTGCCTAATTATGCCCTCAAGGCTACTCAATCTTCTGTTTCGAGAAATAAAAGCCATTAAAAGTATTTTAGTCAAAGGAATAAGAAATTTTACTTAGACACAATTTTTATTTTGTAGTATGTTTGAATTTGTAAACTTTTTTATAAATATTAGGGTGTATTTGTTGTAAGTATTCTCTTATTTGCTTTACCTGTCTTAAGAAGTAATTACCTGTTTGAACACGTAAAAAAGGTGTTGAAAAGGTCTTAGTCTATTTTTGAGTTACAATGTTGGATACCATTTCATTTGGAACGTTTGTATATAATGAACTGTAACTTTCGCTAAACAGCCTGATAAATACTTTGAGAGTTTGTAAAAAGGAGAGAGAAACTATTGGTCTTAATAGTAATTACAAGACCATATAACATTGACATTACAAGATTTCACAGAGGCTGTGAAGTTTCACCTTAAACAATAATTAGTTTCAGTATGAAAATTAATTCTACCAGCAATTAAACGGTTGTGCCATGGGATCTCCCATTTCTACCACAATAGCACAGCTAGTGATGGAGTTTTTGGAAGAAAGTGTATCTGAAGCTCTTGATTTTCATGTGCTTTTCTTTAAGAGATTTTTAGATGATTGCCTGACTGCAGCACCAGAAAATAAATTTGATGAACTGGTGACAGCCTTCAACAATTTCCATTTTAAATTCAAATTTACATCAGAAACAGAAACCAATAATCAAATAAATTTTCTTGATTTAGCATTAATTAGCGAAAGTGGACAAAGAATAGCCACTAGGTGGTACACAAAAGAGTCCTGGTCAGGCCGTTATCTTAATTTCAATTCAAATCATCCAAAAAAGCAAATAAACAGCAGTATAATAGGTCTCACAGATAGAGCAGAGTACCGGTCAGAAATCCTACAAATATTTAAACAGAGAACTTTCTTATTTTACAACAAAGATAAAAAGAGAAATAAAAAAAAAATAAAAAATATATTGCTATGCCATATACAGCCGTCTTTCGGAAAAAATAAGTCATATTCTTTCAAAACATGACATTACTCTTTGCCATAGAGCCCAAAATTTAGTAAACTTTTTATTTACACCACTTAAAAGCAAAATACCTCAAAAAAAGAAATCTAACGTAGTTTACTCCATCCCATGTCTAATCTGTCCAAAGAAATACATAGGAAAGACAACACAATAATTAGACAACAGACTAAACGGTCATAAATACACCAAAAATGCTTCAACTGCATTACATAAACATGAAACACAAACAAGACATGAATTTGACTTCAAGAATACTAAGATATTAACACAGGAACCAAACTATACAAAGTTGATATTCAAAGAAATGATCGAAATAAAACGAGAAAAAGAAACAATAAATGATAAAAAAGATATCAAGGGCTAAAGTCAAATCTACCATAATCTAAATTAAATAAATAAATAAAATAAAAAAAATCTTAAACTAATAATTATAAGCAAAATATATGGGACGGCCTTCTATGGAATATATACAAACATCTTGTATAAAATACAGACTAACAAAAAAACAAAATTTTATCTCAAAATAAAAAAATAATAAAAAAAAATAAAAGTCACCTTGACTGTTAAGATAACAGTCAGTTGATATTAGTTCACACAAAAAGAAACTCCAAGGTATGTCACTAAATTAAATTATTATTTTTGTAAATATTTTTAGACAATTTTAAATTTTAATGTATAATTATGAAAGTGTTTTTTAGAAAACTAGATTTAATGGAAAAAATTTTTTTTCGTAAAGAAAAACTTGATAAAGCACAACAAAATGTGCGAAACGTTGTTGTAACCAATAGTGAATTTTATTTTAAATGACAACCAAAACCCAAGAAAAATATTACCTATTATGTGTATATATATATATATATATATATATATATATATATATATATATATATATATATATATATATATATGTACATATATATATATATATATATATATATATATATATATATATATATATATATACATATATATATATATATATATATATATATATAATATATATATATATATATATATATATATATATATATATATATATATATATATATATATATATATATATATATATATATAATATATATATATATATATATATATATATATATATATATATATATATATATATATATATATATATATATATATATATATATATATATATATATATATATATATATATATATATATATTTATATATATATATATATATATATATATATATATATATATATATTGTTGATTTGATGTTTTATTTCTTCCTAGATTTTTCCGATACTAGATATTTTGATGCCCAGGTAATCGACCTCCACCACGTGTTATATTTATTTATCTTCAACCACGAACTTGCACCTGATCGACTTCTTTGCTATTACTATTGTCTTGGTTTTTTCAGTTGAAATTGACATATTATATTGTTTTGCTGTAGAATTCATATAGCAGCCTTTGCAAATGGTTCTTGGTCTCAGCCATTATTATCGAGTCATTTGCATAACATATAACACAGGTCAACATTTTATCTAGGCTTGTACTCGGTAAACCAACTAGGTATCTTAGGGTTTTTGGGGTCGCTGATCACGATGAAGGGGTCGGTTAACCTTCATCAGATCAGGTTCAAGGTCATTTGAAGGTCAAATTGAGCCAATGTAGCCAAAAAATCTGAAAAAATTCATACGTATGGTTTTTGGGTCTCTGAATCCGAATCCGGTGTTATTTTTTCATGTAAGGTCTCCTGAAGGTCACTAGAGGTTACTTCAAGGTCATTCTGAGGTTATTTGGAATAGAACAGTTATGAGCAGGCCAAAAAATCTGAAAAAAAAAATGGTGTATACGTTTTTTAGGTCTCTAGTTCAGAATTAGAGGTCTGTTACCCTTCATCAGATCGGTGCGTTGGGATTCAAATGACCTCCGAATTGATTTTCTTTTATGGTTTACATTTGTGTCTCTTTTAAGGCTCCAACAGTAGTCAGCTAACATATTCGTACCCCAAACTCCTTGATATCTTTGTTTAAATACTTTCAGATCTTGATGCATACGTTCTCCTTGCTCTTCACTGAAGTCTCCTAGGTTCTCGAGAAAGTAGTCAATGTGATAATCTAGGAAATGAACCTTGAGATTCATCAGATATCCTAGTTCCCTGAAGTTATTTACCATTTTCGCAACGATTTCTTTATAAATTTGGATCTTTATTGTTTCCCAAAAACTTTTTCGTCACTTCTTTGAAACTTCTCCAAGCTGCCTTTCCTTTGTCAGTCATCTTTCTTTCGAATTCTACATTTTTGAAAAGTTCTCTTATATCAGGTCCGGTAAAGTCACCTTCATTTATTTTCGCCTCCGAAAGTTTTGGCAATACTTCAAAGATATGCATGAAAGCATCGCTCTGGTTTCTACTCATTACTTTACCAAATTTGTTTTGCCAGACCTAACTTTATGTGCAATGGTGGTAATAGAACTTTATGAGGAAGTACCAAACTTTCTGCTAAAACATTTTTCTCACCTGGGATTAGATTTTTTCTTGGTGGTCAAACTTTTACTACGTAATGTTTATCTCTAGCACGACTGTTCCATTCATAAAGGAAGCATGGATATGATACAAACCCTGATTGCAAACCGAGCATGATCGTTATGATTTTTAAATCACCGCAAAGTTCCCACTTATGAGAATCATATTTCAGTTTTTCTAGTACGAGTTCTAAATTGAAATATTCTTCTTTTAAAATGACCGAATGAGCAAGAGGCAAAGGGGCATACGTATTCCCATTGAAGAGCAAGATCGCTTTCAAACTTCTTTTCGATGAATTGATAAAAAGGCGCCAATGACTAGCTGTATATCCGATACCATATTCTTTGACTAATCCACTAATATCATTGCAATAAATTAATTACCAGATTTTGTAAAATACTTTTTGAATGGTTTTTCTCTTGAACGGTAATATGTTACTTTTGTCCCTGGTGCTAAACAATTTTTTCCTTTTAATCTCGATGCTAAAAGTTCAGAACCTTCTTTTGAAAGTCCTAAGTCTCTACAGAGATCACTCAGGTCACCTTGGTTAAAATGTGTTTGTTCTGACATACCTTTATCTTCCGAGCCTGAAGATACATTGTAGGCTTCACTTTCACCATCTTGAGATGTATCTAATGATTCATCATGCATTTCTATATCATCAGAAACTTCAAAATGCTCTGCATTGCTATGCCTGGTGTCATCATTATCAGGTGCAGTTTCTATATATATGGGCAATGTTACAGATTCTACGCACGGATAAGTTACAGAGTTTTTTTTTATTACGATTATATCCTTTGAGATTCGTTAAACAGAAATAACAATTAGACGTATGGTCTGATGGATTTCTCCATTTCATCGGTGCAGAAAAAATATTTGTGCCCTTGTTCCAAACAAAATATTGCGGCATTTACTACAGATGACATTCGAAGTATAAGAGTTGTTCAAGGAACTCGTGTCGATATTAAACAAACATTTATCTTTTGTTTTCAAAGTCTCAGAAAATTTAAATTTATTTTTGGGAGTATACAGCCGACAAACGATACAAAAACAGTTCACATTATTCTTACAAAATCCTTGACTTATAGCATTAAACTCTTCAAAAGCCAAGTTTCCCACCGTTGAAGAGCTACGGACGCTGGATGACGACGGCTGCGGGCCCGCTTTCCCACCCTGACCAACCGCCGATTCTGGGGTTCCGAGCCCCTGTCTCGTAGAAGTTTTATTTGTAGTTGCCATGACGGTATGGAAGCCATAACCCAGGGACTTCGCCGGATAGTGGAACAACTCCGTTGCCCACCGTCACCGCGTGGAGGTGCCCTGGGTGCAACTACAAGTATTAGTTCATTAGCCCACATTTATTAAATATGCATATCAAATAACTTTATGGAAATGTTAGTGGAGTTTTAAGATTGAGACAAAAACTTTCTGTATAAAATAAACCGACCTTGAAGCAAGTATAATGCTGAAATATACTAGTAGCACTTGATTATAACCTTTTCCTCTACCCATGTTCTTGTATTCCTGCTTGAAACGATCTATGGAAGAAATGGTAGGGAAGAAAAGAACACAGATTAGGAATTAGTGACCCAAAAAAAAGGCGGGTATCGTCTTTTTTAGATTCTTCAGCCGCTATCAATTAAATTGACCTTCAAATGACTTTGAACCAGATTTGATGGAGGTTAACCGACCTCTAATTCTGAACCAGAGACCTAAAAAACGTATACACCATTTTTTTTCAGATTTTTTGGCCTGCTCATAACTGTTTTATTCCAAATAACTTCAGAATGACCTTGAAGTAACCTCTAGTGACCTTCAGGAGACCTTACATGAAAAAATAACACCGGATTCGGATTCAGTGACCCAAAAAACATACGTATGAATTTTTTCAGATTTTTTGGCTGCATTGGCTCAATTTGACCTTCTAATGACCTTGAACCTGAACTGTTGGAGGTTAACCGACCTATAATTCTGAACCAGAGGCTTAAAAAACGTATACACCATTTTTTTCAGATTTTTTGGCCTGCTCATAGCTGTTTTATTCCAAATAACCTCAGAATGACCTTGAAGTAACCTCTAGTGACCTTCAGGAGACCTTATATGAAAAAAATAACACCGGATTCGGATTCAGTGACCCAAAAAACATAAGTAGGAATTTTTTCAGATTTTTTAGCTGCATTGGCTCAATTTGACCTTCAAATGACCTTGAACCTGACCTGATGAAGGTTAACCGACCCCTTCATCGTGATCAGCGACCCCAAAAACCCTAAGATACCTAGTTGGTTTACCGAGTACAAGCCTAGATAAAATGTTGACCTGTGTAATTGTTCGTAAAGTTCTTTGTTACCCGTTCTATAGCCCTTCTTTCTTTTGACATTCTTTATAATTCCAACCATGACAATATTAAATAGAAGAGGACTTAAAGAGTCTCCCTGCCTGATTCCAGATTCATAGTTGATTGATTGTCATTCCTTTTGTTAATTTTGCGACTATTTTATTGTCTTTATATTTTCGATAGTTTTGATTAGATCTAATGGGGTATTCCTGTTACATAATAGACGAATAATGTCTCCTCTTTGTACATTGTCGAAAGCTCTTATTAAGTCTTTCAGGCACACGTACGCAAGAGCATTGTATTTTTCTATTACCTATCTTACAATGAATACGGCATCGGTGCCGGAGTGCCCATTTCTGAATCCTTGCTGTTCTTCTTCCAGTAGTATTCCGGCGTTTATTTTTGTTGTAATAAATTTTGTTTATAATTTCAGTATACAGTTTAGTAGATTTATGCCTCTATAGTTATTTAGATCTTCTCTTTATCCTTTCTTGTGCAATAATATAACTGTCGCTGTTCTATATTCGTCTGGGATTCCATTCGATCTCTCTCACTCTCTCACTCTCTCACTCTCTCTCTCTCTCTCTCTCTCTCTCTCTCTCTCTCTCTCTCTATCTCTCTCTGTATAAGTGTTTGGATCTGCTTAACCAGAGAGTATCCCTCATATTTTAGTAGCTCATGAGCTATTTGGTCTTGGCCGGAAGACAGTTTTTTTAATTTTTACAGTGCTTCTATTACGTTTTCTTCCGTTATATATGTTTCTTCGTTTATAGTTGTATCTCGTGTTTGTGGCACTGTGATAATTGTTCCCTTTTAACATATATAATTGTGTAAGATACGCCAGCCCTGTTCCTTTCTTCACATGTGTATACTCTATTAGTTCTTTCATCTCGGTTCTCTGCTGTCTTATGAATCTCCATATATGTTTTTATTCACCATACAAGTTTGATTCTAATTTTTTTATGTATCTCTCCCAGTATTCCGTTTTTGATCTTCTTACTAATTCGTGGGTTTTTATTCGTATTCTTTTATATCTTTGGTACGCTTCATTTGTCCTGTTTGACCTGTACTCTTTCTTTTCACGGCATTTCTCTTTAATTTCTTTACTGCAGCATGGTGTTTCTGTTCCCTATTTTTTATTTTTATAGATAGTTTTAGTCCCTAGTGCCTCATAAGCATCTTCTAATAAATTTGTTTTTATGTTTAACCAACCGTCATGTATGTTACCATCGTCAGTAATTTGATTTATTCTGATTTTTTCTTTCAATCTTCTCTGGTCTCTCATTGATTTTTCCTGTAGATTTTCTATTCCTATGTTCCTTATTTTGGTGTTTCTTTGTATTTCCTAGTCTACACATAACTAGGTTATGATCACTTCCTACATTTGGTGATGTCAAGCTTCTTACGTCTAATATATGGCGTGGATTTATTTCTTTGTTTGTTAGAACATAATCTATCATTAATCTGTTACCTTTAGTGTTCTCGAATGTATATTTAGATTATTCCTTATGGTCAAAGTATGTATTATTTATTCTCAATTTGTTTATAGCGCAGAAATTTATCATAAAGTCCCCGTTGTTATTTTTTATGTTTTCATTAAATCTCGGTTTAACTCCTGGTATTACATCATTTTCATTTCTTCCGTTATAATCACTCATCATTAGTATTGTTTCGTTGATTGATATCACATCTATCTCTTTCTGGAGTTCTTCATAGAATTTTTCCCTGTCTTTTTCTTGTTTACAATTCAGGTGCGTAAATTCCGACTATATTTTTCTTTTTGTTGTTTATTCTTAGTTTAACCATTACTATTTTTCTCCGATATATATTGATATTTCATTATGTAGTTGATGAATTTCTTCTTTTATATTAGTGCTACGCCTTCTTTTACCTGCTCGTCTTTCGCCCACACCACTCTAAACAGGATTTATTCCCCTTCTATCATTTATCCTTTTCCCTTCCTTTCTGTTTCTTATAAGGCGCATATGTTTATATTGTGTTCCTTAATTTCCTTTTCCACTTCCTCGTCTGTCCTATTTATTGATTCTATATTTCAAATTGCTAGTCTCATTACATCCCGTATTTTCCAATTTCTTAACCTAGGCCTTGCATGTGTCGTCACCGTTAAATCCGTCTTATTTCGAAGCAGACCTTTCATTCTGTGAACGTTCTTGATTTTTTCTCCCAGTTAGGTTGGTAGCCTAATCTGGGAGCCCTCCTTTACCTGGGCTTGGGACCGGCAACAGCCCACTAAGCTCAATCCACCCAGTGACCTGCAGACGGAGTTGTAAATACCTTAGTTGAAAAATTATATTACTGGAGAGGCTATCAGATACAGCTATATACGTCTTTATGTATACCTTTTGAATTTGCCGCTAACGGCGTCCTTGTTACAGGCAACGTTGTATTAGGTATAGTATATTAAAAACTGTGGCTCATAGACGGTCCTTTATCGAGTACTTTATTTTAGCCTATTCTACAAGTTATTTACATTATTAGATAAATAATTGGAACTATTTAACGTCACTTTGTATTTTAATCTAAGGACGCTCTGTAAAAATATATTTCGTTATGATTGGGTAAAGTTCTGTGAATGTCATAGAATAAGACAAATATAAATAGTCCAAAGTTAATTTACAAAAAAATACGGGCTTGAAGATAGTAATAATCAGAAGCCGTCCAAAGAGAGCTGTTGGATTTTCCATTGTGTTTAAAAGAATTAAAAATTTCCAGTATTTATTGAATAGTGTCCAGTGCATCCAATTACTTGTGAGAACATGAAATAAAATAATTTTTGTTTTTAATATTTTAAACACTTATAAAATGAAAAGTATTGATGAAACCCAATTTTTTTTAATCCTTTAAATGTAGTTACAGTAACCAAGGCGAATCATAAAATTTTTAAAAAATCACTGCTTAGCGGCAAATTTAAGTATGTTATTGTACTTAAAATATTATTTTCAATTAAAATAGCCAAAAACATATACTCGTAGAATATCCTATTTAAAATTCAATAGCTGGGGTAATTATGGGAGTGACATACATTTAAGAGAATCTCTGGTATGTGGTAAATTTGCGAAGGATCCGCTTATTATTTATTCAGTTATTCTTTTAGGTCATTAATCAATATGTTTCTTTTTTGAATATTTATTTCAGCGTTATTATAAGTTATCCCAATCAGTGACCACACTGAACGGGATTATAACTATCATATTTCAAAATAATAGTAGGTTGGTTACTTTCTGAAAATATTGGTTTCAGTGATGAAACTTAAAATTTAATATTTATTACATACAATGTGAAAACAATTTTAGGTAGATAAGAATAAATAATTTTATTAAAAGCATTGAAGAACAATTTAGTAATTCTTCGAATATAAGCAAAATTTTTCTACCCTAATTGGATTAAAATAAAAAAAAATCAACCAAACAATTTTCCTGATCTTGTATAGAGGAACTTTAATATGGCTTACTCTTAGACTTGTCATACTAGTTAAGATTTAGTTTGTATTACTAACCTCTCGTCTAGTAAAACCGGAAAATTCTGAACCATATCAAAATACGACAGGTATACCATAAAACAGCTTGAACTATTTCATAAAAGATGATAGGAATATGAGACATATCTGCATTTTTTGGATAATTGAAGCTAAATTAAATGAAAAATAAAAAATGTGAAATCTAGCCTCTCCGTGGTTAGCACTATTTAACAGAAAAAAGGATTAAACCACTTAGATGTAACGTTTTTCGACCTTAGCAGAAAATATTGTATTTATCATCCCGTGCGGGGTTGCTAGTCTTCCATCGGGCGCCTCCCCGGATAGCGGATAGGGAAACGCTACTCAGATATGGGTGGTATCAAGGAAATAAAATACTCGAGCCGGACCAAAACTAGCAATAGGGCACTCTCTTATCCTCAGAGTGAGAAATCGCCACTAAAGGCGGATGAACTACATAAGTAGTCAACGACATGGGAATGCAGAAAAAAATGATAAAGCACTGCATTAATGATTCAAATTGAATATACCTAGTTAAAATCACGATGGCAAAGTTAAAAGCGAAAAATTCCGGAAGTCTCTAGTCCCCTAGTCAGATCTCCGGGGGGAGGAGGGACAGTTTTGAACGCTGCTAAATTAAAAAAAAAAACACAATTAAAAACATCCAAATATGCACCTGAAACGTAAAACTCTATACCAGGCAGCCAAAACTCACAATACGATCCTAGAAATGAAAAGACTTGACATATCAATTATGGGAATAAACGACGTAAGATGGCCAGGTTCAAGTCACTATAGCATGGAAAATTACAAAATATACTATTCAGAATCGGCCGAAAAAAAACATGAGTATGGAGTGGGAATTATAGTTAACAAAGCTACAGACAAATGCGTCACAAATTTTACATCTATTTCAGACAGAATAATGCTTTTCCAAATAAGAACGAAACCTGTTCCTTTTAACGTCATACACTCTCACTGAAGATAAACAGGATGACAAGATCGAACAATTTTACCAGAAAATAACACAAGTCCTAAAAGCAATACCAAAACGAGACTTAGCAGTCATAATGGGAGACTTCAACGCCAAGATTGCAAGAGCTAGGCCAGGAACTTCCGTAGGACCATATGGTGTAGGTGAAAGAAACAACATAGGCGAACGACTAAACATTTTCAGTGCAGAAATAAGTTATGTTATTGCTAATACCATCTTCAATCTACCACCATCAAGGTTATATACGTGGAAGTTCCCACTAAACTCACCAGACCATATCAGCAGAAATTAAATAGATTATATATTCTAGTGAATAAACGTTTTAGAAATAGTGTTGAATCTATCAAAACATATCCCAGTGCTGACATAAACTCGGATCATAATGCCCTGGTGGAGGTTCTAAGAATTAGTTTGAAAAAGTTAAAAAGAAAACAGAAAAACATATACGATATGCGATAACTTAACTAACGTAATTAAAATGGATCTTAATAAAGAACTCAGAAACACAGAGTTAAACGAAGACATAGAATATGGAATAGAAAAGTTAAATGAAATAACAAGGGGGCTAAAGAATAAATATCTAACTATGATACAGACACATAAAAGGAAGGAATGGTTAACAAATGACATTCTAAGAGTCATGGAGGAAAAACGGTTACACAAAAACAGAGGTAACAAAAGAGAATATAGCAGACGTAACACACAAACACAGAATTCTTTCTGTATTTGTGTGTGAACAGCTAAAGATAGGTAGAATGGTGAAAGATGTAAAGAGATAGATGAGTTGCAGAGAAAGTATGATAGCTTTAATATCCAACGAAAAATCAAAGACTTAACTGGAGAACGAAATCAAATTGACGTTTAATAGATCACACAGCCCCACAAAAAAAAGTGGGGTATACTTTTGACGCGATATTTCAGATCCGTAGTATTTTTGCCCGCTGATCACGAATCTGACGTCAAAATATCGCCATCACATCTCAATTTTTTTTCCAACCTCAAAAAATAAAAATAAGTAAAAATTAGTAAAAATTAAGAAAAATATACTCCTAAAAAATTGATTCAAGTTTTTTCATGAATTCAAAGATGTATTAATATGTATTCGGACACGCTAGGCTAATATTCATCGGTTGGATTGAGCCATACAGTTCTGTTTTCTTTCTAACCTCAATAAATCAGACAGATATAGTGCTTCTCGAATGCAAAAAAAACGAATTCAAATTAAAATTCAACCGATCCTTACCAAATTTGGTATACGGGGATTTTTTGGGTCGCTGATCACGAATCTGAGGTTGGATTTGCAAAATTAAAGATGGCAGATGTTTTCGCGCCATTTTGAACGCCGAGAAAATTCATTGGTCGATTTTTATTCTTCTACCTGCATCCAGGGCACCTCCACGTGTTGACGGTGGGCAACGGTGTTACTCCACTAGCCGGCAGAGTCCCTGGATAATGGCTTAGATGCCGTCATGGCAGGTAGAAGAAAGAGAATTACGATGCAGGGACTCGGAAACCCAGTATCGGCGGTTGGTCAGGGTGGGAAAGCGGGCCCGCAGCCGTCGTCATCGAGCGACCGTAGCTTTTCATGTGTGGGTGACTTGGCTCATGTAGAGTATAATGCTACAAGAAAACGGTCTCACGGTACAAGGACTTTTCATAAGTGCGATAAAAACAGTGATTCATTTTGTTATATTTGCTGTCAACACGTATTGAGTAAAATGGGGTCACCGATAACGGATAAGATTAAAACCTTATATAAGGATTATTTTAACATTGAAATACAGCACCAGGATACAGATTGGGTTCCCCACATCATTTGCAGTTCTTGCAAAATAATGTTGTACATCAATAAGAAGGCGATTAAATATTCCAGACCAGCAATATGGAATAGACCATACAGTGAAAATGATTGCTACTTTTGTATGAATGTTGTATCTAGGCATAACCGAAAAAATAAAAGCACTATTACTTATAACGATGTTTCGACAGTAACAAGACCAACTAAACTAATTCCGCCTCCTGAACCACTTGATGCTGATGTTATGGAAACAAATGATTTCACCTTATCAGTTCATGCCGAAAACATTGAGACTGTCGAAAAAGATTCAAACACTGTTACTAATGAATGTTCTAGTGACAACCTATCATATACTAGTGACACAGATAAAGAATTTCTACCACACAACCGTAAACCAGAACCAATACTCGTATCACAATCAGAACTTAGTGATCTAGTCAGAGATTTAGGCTTATCCAAAGATGGTTCAGAGCATCTTGCTTCCTTTTTAAAGAAAAGACATTTACTTAAGCCAGAAGCTACGATTTCTTATTATAGAAACAGAGATGAAGAATTTCGAAAATATTTCACAATGGACGAGGAATTGTCACTTTCATATTGTACCGATGTAAAAGGTCTAATGGATGAATTTCAAAATAACTCATACGATCCTGAAGAATGAAGACTGTTCATTGATTCTTCTAAACGGAGCATTAAGGCAGTTTTGCTGCATAATACCAACGTTTACGCTCCCATTCCGATTGCTCATTCCACAGTTATGGAAGAGCAATATGAAAAAATGAAACAACTTTTGATAAAAATAAAATATGCTGATCATAACTGGAAAATTTGTGGAGATCTGAAAATTGTAACAATATTGCTTGGCCAACAGTCAGGGTTTACACTTTATTCCTGTTATAAATGTCTGTGGAATAGCAGAGACAGGGAACGTCATTATAAGAAAAAAATTTGGCCAACAAGAGAATCGTTCACTCCTGCTGAAAATAATGTATTGTTTCCACCATTGGTAGATCCAGGAAAAGTTCTTATTCCCCCGCTTCACATTAAGCTTGGACTTATGAAGCAATTCACGAGAGCATTAGATACAAACGGCCCATGTTTCAAATATTTGCATAAAAAATTTCCGAAATTTTCTGAAGCTAAAATTAAGGCAGGCGTATTTGACGGGCCACAAATAAGAAAATTGTTTCAAGATTCATTATTTGTTACTAAAATGAATAAAGTTGAAAAAGCTGCTTGGCTTAGTTTTAAAGAAGTCGCAACAAACTTTTTGGGAAATAATAAAAGTCCTAAGTACAAAGAAATAGTCGAGAAAATGGTAAAAAATTTTCAAACATTAGGTTGCTTAATGAATCTAAAATTACATTTCCTGGACTCCCACATCGATGATTTCCCAGATAATCTTGGTGACTACAGTGAGGAGCAAGGGGAACGTTTTCACCAAGATCTGAAAATCATAGAAAATCGGTATCAAGGACGATGGGATGACCATATGCTAGCGGACTATTGCTGGTCGCTAAAAAGAGAAACAAGTCCTCAAAAGCGTTTGGGCAGAAAGCCTTTGAATAGGTCATTCGCGGAAAAAAGAACAAGATACAGCCAAAAAAAGGAAAGTTAGGCGCGGGTCTAACCTTCGCAATTCTAGGGCTTAAGGGTCTACTATTTGAGAGTATATGGTTTAAAAGTCCTGGTTTTGAGTTTATTGGGTCTCATTTTTAAAGTTACAGGGTTATTGAGGTCTATTTTTTGAGGTTACAGGGTGTGGGAGTCTAAGGTTTCAGGGTTTAGGGTTTAAGAGTATCAGGTTTGAGGATTCCCCAACTGTATACCAAATTTGGTAGGAATCGGTTGGTTTTTCAAAAATTTTGTCCGCCATCTTGGATCCGCCATTTTGAATTTTGCAAATCCGACCTCAGATTCATGATCAGCAACCCAAAAAACCCCCGTGTACCAAATTTGGTAAGAATCGGTTGAATTTTAATTTGAATTCGTTTTTGCATTCGAGAAGCACTATATCTGTCTGATTTATTGAGGTTAGAAAGAAAACAGAACTGTACGGCTTAATCCAATTTTTTAGGAGTATATTTTTCTTAATTTTTACTAATTTTTACCTATTTTTTGAGGTTAGAAAAAAATTGAGATGTGATGGCGATATTCTGACGTCAGATTCGTGATCAGCGGGCAAAAATACTACGGATCTGATATATCGCATCAAAAGTATACCCCACTTTTTTTTTGTGGGGCTGTGTCATCAAGGAAATGTTGTTATCGATAAGAAGGAGAAACTGGACATATGGCAAGACTATATCACACAGTTATTTTCTGACGCAAGATCAGATCAACCACAATGCTCAATAGACTTGTTTGGGCCCTGTATTACCACCGATGAAATGCGGATTGCAATAAATCAACCAAAAAATGGAAAAGCCACCGGTCCCGATGAATTTCATGGGTAGTTTCTTAAGCTCTTAGATGAGAATGGGATTAAGTGGCTTACGGTGATCTACAATAAAATCTATGATTAAGGCAGAATGCCAGAAAGTAGTTAAAGTCTGAATTTATAACGATCCCAAAAAATGCAGGCGCTAAAAAATGCGGAGAATATTGAACAGTTAGCCTCATAAACCATCTTTTCAAAACATTCACAGAAGAATATACAAGTTGTGTGAAGAAAACTTGTCAGCTACACAATTCGGCTTTCGTGATACTGGGGGAGCCAGAGAAACCTTATTTCCTATGCAGATTTTGATTCAGCGATGTAGAGACGTCAATTGATACGTACGTCTGTGCCTGATCGACTACCAAACGGCCTTTGATAGAGTTCAACATCACAAAATGGTCGCAATTCTGAAAGACCTTGGTCTAGATGGAAAGGATCTGCGGATTATTAGCAACATCTACTGGAACCAGATGGTATTTATTAGGACAGAAGGGGAGCGTTTAGAAGCAATATCGATTGAGCCTGGATTAAGGCAGGGTTGTGTCTTGTCTCCATTATTGTTTAATATATACTCTGAGCAAATCATTAGAGTGGCATTGGAAGAGGCTGAGAAGGAATAGTGCTTAATGGGGAGCGAATAAATAATATTCATTATGCTGACTATATGGCGGATATGGCTGATAAGTTAAAGAGTCTACAATGTCTTATGACAAAAATAAACAAAATCAGTAATCGATACGGCCTCGAACTTAATATCAGTAAAACAAGGTACATGGTAATCAGTAGGCCTCCGGTTCCTGCTGCCTTTTTGATAGTTAACAATCAACAAACCCAAAGAACTCCACAATATTCATATATAGGTACCATGATAAACGAACAATAGGATCATTTGCAGGAAATTCGTTGCCGAATCGAAAAAGCTTGAGCAGTGTTTCTCAAATTGACATCACTTTTCAAAAGCTCAGCAATAAAATTAAGCACAGAAATAAGACTACTAAGATGTTATGTCTTCAGTGTCCTTCTTTACGGTGTGGAATCTTAAACGCTGACTGAAGCCACTTCTAAGAAACTTGAAGCATTGGAATTATGGCTATATCGCAGAATTTTGAAAATTTCTTATACTGACCATATTACCAACGAGGATGTATTACGTCGCATGAACAAAAGACTGGAAATTATGGAAACTGTTAAAGTGGAAAAATTGAAGTATTTAGGACACATACTGAGAAATTGCCACAGATATGGGTTACTACAGCAAATACTCCAAGGAAAAGTATTTGGAAAAAAAAGGCCAGGACGCAGACGAATCTCCTGGCTAAACAATTTGCGAAATTTATTCTCAACAAATACTACCGGTCTTTTCAGAGCTGCAGTGGATAAAGTAATAATAGCCAGAATGGTTGCCAATATTCGAACCGAATAGGCACTTTAAAAAGAAGAAGATCATCTGTTTAAAGATTTTGACAAGGTTTGATGTTTCATAACACCCAAATACTAAGAAAGTGATAAGTATTTATCACAGAGTCTTACATGGGTGACTTGTGAGGAGTAACACGTCATTTCAAACTTTTACCACTACTATTACTAGGCTTAGTTTAAAATTTATGTTCGTAATATCACCGACTTTTTGTGAGACTGTGGAGAAACAATATTACCCGCATAGCCTTTTGTCCACAATACACAATTCCTACCCTATTATAACATAGTGTCGATAGAGAAATTTAAAATTACCTACTTTTATAATTTAATTTACAATCCAATAAAACATTCAGATTGTGAAATGCTAATATGAGCGAGATAATTAATTAAATTACTGTTCCTGAACTGCATTTCAACTTGAATCAAAAAACAACAAATGAGGGCTTGTTTAAATGTCATACTGCGAAATTTGAAAAATCAAGACACAATTTTCTTTCAAGACGATTTAACGTACAATGGCGGGTAGTTACACTACATGTGAAAAAATAATTAAAATATTGCTGTATTGTTCAAGTAATTATGGCAATCCCTTCTCTCTCAGCGTTTTAGCTCTTACATCTCTTAAGTCGTGTCACGCGCATTGCTCATGTTGCTGAACCAATAGCTTACATAGGATATTACGTTAACTATTAGGAAGATTCCTTGAAAGTTTTTTTTTTGTAATTATTAGGTTAGCCAAAAGCAAAATGAGGACAGGTAAAAATTAAAGAGAAAGTAGAAGGTAATATCTCTTATGTCTACTAGCTCTCAATATTCCCATGTCTCTGGTCACAAAGTCATCACAAATTAATATTAATTTCGGAGAAAATTTCCTTATTTATTAATCTTAGTGAAGGTAACATTGCATCTAAATTTTTGAACAACTAATGTAATGTAAATTCTGTCAACAGGGAGTGTCAGTAATACAATTAAGTTTTGATGTAATTTGAAGTAGATAGATGAGCTTTCGATTTAAATTTCGACTAATATCAAACGCAAATGTTTATCAAAAAATGGGATTAAGGCTCGAAATTTCCTCTTTCTGAGTTTTTTAGCAACTATAAAGTCTAAGTGGTTACTTTTGTGTATAAGAATCGTACATAACCAATTGCATTAGTAAAATCTTTGAGTATTTAAACTTTCACAACTATTTTATTTGGGCAAAAATTTGCAATGTAATAAAAATTCCTAATCCTTAGTATTGAACAAGTTATTTATTAAGTAGATTTGACGATCCATTTCGCAACTAGGCGATGGCAGACACACTCCAATATCACATCTGTGCTCTTGTGGATAAGCCGCCATACGATCGAGGATGTAGCGTACCCAAGGGATTATCATATGCATATTTCCTCCTCCCTTATGCATCTAGAAAGTGGAAGTCTCTTAGAAAGGGTGATTTGTACAGTGGGATTTTTTTTAAATCATAGTTTTTAAAAAATTTTTAATTGGGTTTAACCATTCAAAGGTCAATTATATGAAAGAGTCCTTTTCTCTAAAAGATTTTCCTCTCACCTATGATCATAGATTTTTAAACTGAGTGTAAGTTCCACTGCATGAAATAGTTCTTTTTTATAAAAAAAATATAAATTTTTAGTTTATTGTGTTGGATGTTTCGAAGCTTTTGTAGTTCCAGCACAAAAGTTTTTTTGTGGAATAAGAGGATCCATCCCCGGTTATTGATTGGAAAACCAACGCTCTTTGTATCCATATAGCTCTCCTCTCGAACCTGACGACGCCGCTAGGTCGAAGGGTCATATTCTACCTGACAGTGGTATTTTGGCAACGTACCTTTGGTCCACTTTCGAATGAATATCTAGTGTTTACTGAGAAGTGATTTACATAGTTCCATATTTCTTTTAAACGTGTTTGATGTGATTTTTAAAAAATTTATATTATACTGAAGAAACTAAAAACCTACTGCATGTATTTCCCTATTTGAAATATAAGAACACATACTAAAGGAACTTTTTGTACGTTCGTTTTTATCTCTACTGAATATTTCAATACAGAAAATCGCCGTGAATTTTGAATTAGAAAAATATACAATTTGGATTACATTAACTGAAAACAATAAAAAACTCAAATAATCGAGTAGTATATATATATATATATATATATATATATATATATATATATATATATATATATATATATATATATATATATATATATATATATGTGTATGTACATATGTCTGCAAGTTTTTGACCAAATGTATGTTCACATATTTTAAACCATTTGTAAAATTCTGGGTTTTACTAATAGATCTTTATATAATGCAACGTATTCTTGAACACTACTTAATTTTAAGTCATATACTAAATCTTAATCTAACTTATGAAAATATTTGTATTTATAACTACTTGGCATCTGTAACGAATCTTGAATATTATTCTGGAAAGTAGCTAATAAATCGACCACTAAAGGTCTGTATTAAAAATCAGAGATAAATCTATCGTATTTTTTGTTTTCGTCCGTTGGTAAAAGTTATATAACATACTAGCCGGGCCCGCGGCTCCGCTCGCGTGGAGTTGATTCACTGCTATCGTCACTGCTTATTCCTTATGTTACCCAACGTAATAAAATATCTCCCATTATTTCTCCTTATCTCCCAATATTTCTCCTTATCTATTTCTCTTTATTTCCCATCTCTACAAAATTTCCATTACCTAGGCTTATCTCTGCTCATCTCCCATTATTTCTCCTTATCTCCCATTATCTCA
Source organism: Pachyrhynchus sulphureomaculatus (assembly GCA_019049505.1). NCBI lineage: Eukaryota > Metazoa > Arthropoda > Insecta > Coleoptera > Curculionidae > Pachyrhynchus > Pachyrhynchus sulphureomaculatus. Next base: position 93,316,812 of record CM032453.1, on the reverse strand, counting down.
GCTTATTTCCCATTATCTAGGCTTATCTCGACTTATCTCCCATTATTTCTCCTTATCTCCCATTATTTCTCCTTATCTCCCATTATCTCACCATAACTCCCATTATCTAGACTTATCTCTGCTTATCTCCCATTATCTCTCCTTATCTCCCATTATTTATACTTATCTCCCATTATCTCACCTTATCTCCCATTATCGAGGCCTATCTCGGCTTATCTCCCATTATTTCTCCTTATCTCCCATTATCTCACCTTATCTCCCGTTATCTAGGCTTATATCGAATTATATAGAACATATGTATAAATTTAGAAAACCACGTAAATCGGATAAGTGGGTCTCGAGTGATAAGCGCACTAACGGACAGACAGACAGACAGAGAGACGTTGCATTTTATATATATTGTATTCTTTGCTATATGATATTGTTCCATATTTAATGCTTTAGGGAGTGTATTGAAAGAGAACGCGCTAGCGGCAAACTTTTCTCTGACTTGATTCACTATTATCGTCACTGCTTATTCCTTATGTCACCTAATAAAATATATCCTATAACCTGGCCAGAGAACATACGTATGTTTAAAAAAAAAAAGCACGTAAATTGGATAAGTGGTTCTCCTGTGATAAGCACACTAACGGACGGACAGACAGACAGACAGACAGACGGACGGACAGAGAGACATTGCATTTTATGTATATCATAGATATTCTCTGCTACATAATATTGTTCCATATTTGATTGTTTGGACTGTGTATTGCAAGAGAACGCGCTAGCGGCAAACTTTGTCCGACTTCATTTACTATTATTGTCACTGCTTATTCCTTATGCTACCTATCGTAATAAAATAAAACCTATAACCTGGCCTGAGAACACATGTATGTTTTTTAAAAAAAAAGTACGAAAATCGGATAAGTGGTTTTCCAGTGATAAGCGCACTAACGGACAGACAGACAGACAGAGATACGTTTCATTTTTATATATATTATACATGTAATAAAATATATACCTATAACCTGGTCAGAGAACATATGTATGAATTTAAAAAATCACGTAAATCGGATAAGTGGTTCTCGAGGGATAAGCGCATTAACGGACAGACAGACAGACAAACATTGCATTTTATATATATTATAGATATAGATTATTATTATTATATAACCTGGCCAAAGAATATATGTATGAATTTAAAAAAAGGCAGTTAAATCGGATAAGTGGTTCCCGCGTGATAAACGCACTAACGGACAGACAGACAGAGAGACATTGCATTTTATATATATTATAGATTACACATTACAGATATTCTTTGCTACGTAATATTGTTCCATATTTAATGGTTTAGGCTGTGTATTGCAAAGGCACGCGCTAGCGGCAAACTTATTTCCGACATCATTCACTATTTTACATCACTGCTCATTCCTTATGCGACCTATCGTAATAAAATATAGCCTATAACCTGGCCAGAGAACATATGTATGTTTAAAAAAAAAAGTACGTAAATCGGATACGTGGTTCTTCAGTGATAGGCGCACTAACGGACAGACAGACAGACAGACAGACAGAGAGACGTTGCATTTTATATATATTATAGATAACCTAAGGTAGTATAAAACTTTAGGTTGGCTTGAATTTTGAAGCAAAAAAAATAACTTTTTCATTAATTTTATAAATTACTTTTAATCTTATAAAGTTTCCTGGATTTTTGTAAATGTGGGCTAGAGGTCCTGATAATTACCTTATTAGTAGAACTGATAATATGAAGTGATTATATCATTTTTTATTTATTTTTAGTGTTCCGTACGGAACACTTATAAGATCACTTCGGTCTCTGTCCGTCTGTCCGTCTGTCACACCCGATTTTCTCCGAAACTATTTGTCATAGAAAGTTGAAATTTGTTAATAATATAGGAATTGATGGCCTCTTCAGAGCCATGTAGTTTTGAAAGTCAAATTTTGACTTAAGAGGTTAGTTTTGGGGGATGAAATCGGAATGTAATACTTGCGCGCACTTTTCTTTGTATTATTTTTAAAAAATCGCGGAAAATCGCTGTCCACCCGCCTTATCTCGAAAAGTACTTATCAAAAAATTTTGAAAAAATTCTGGGGTGTAGATTGAACGAAAATTATCACGAGTGCATTACTTGTAATAATTTATCTGGTATATAAAAAAACAGAAATTTCGAGGTCATCAATTTTCAGTAAAGATTGGAAATAAACTTTGTTGAAAACTTATTTGGGGTGTGTTTTGTGAAGTCACTGATCATTTTATACTTCCGTTAAAACATTTTTTATTTTAAAAGCAATCAACGTACGGAACACTAATTGCGCAAGTTCAACTTGCACTTGACCGGTTATTTGAAATGAATATTCTTTATAAGACCGGCAGCTTTATCCCCAACTATTTATTTTCATTATTGTTTTAATATTCTGCGACAATATTTCATTCATATATTTTTTATCACAGCTAACTTTTTTTGTTCAGGAAAAGAGTCTATACTTGGCTTTAATAAAATATGCCCTTTAGCAAACAAAGTTCAAATAAATTTTCCGCAATAAATTCGAAACTATCGAATTCATTTTATGATTTAGAAGCGCCTTCTAGAGGATATTAATTGTACTTCTTGCTATAAAACATATATTGATTTAAATAAAAGAAATGTATCTCCTTTTGATCGATTAACTTACTTGGTAAATTTTTGAGTAAAGGAATTTACCAATTTCTGTTAAGAATATTCAACTATTTATTTATAGATGTCGCGTAATAGCTTTAAATTTAAAAAACGTAAATATTAATAAAACGCAATACCACATATTCTACTTTATGTTGTGGGTTTCACCAATCATCTGAAATGATAATATTACTAACCTAAACTAACCTGAACACGGTCTGCAATTTAACGTGACCCCCGGACTCAGGACATCCATAGAGCTAGTTACTGAAAGGAACAGCTCTTTAAAATTAAAATGTGAAGTACATGTAAAACTATAAACAAATACTGCATGAAATTTAACATTACGTATTTTGTTTTTTGTAAAATTTAGGAGGTTTTGTATAGGTATTATGCAGTGGCGAATTCAATGGACGTAGAGGACAAGGGGAAATATGTCTCTTTCCGCTCCTATGAATGTAGAAAGTAGCCCCCTCCCATACAATTTTTTTTTTGTATAGAAGAAAGGTCCAAGCTTTTAATATTCCCGAATATGAAAATATATTTTTTGCCAGAAATGTGTTACTCCCCCTGCCCCCAGCCATTTATCGATTTTTTAAGTTATTGAAGCCCCACTGTATGAAAGGGCTGCTTTTTGAAAACAATTTTTTAAATTAGTTTTAAGCTATTAACACACTGTAAGAAAGGTTTTTTGTGTAAAAAGTTTCTCCCCCTGGTTTTCGATTTTGACTTTACGATGTTGGGAAGGGTCTAAATATATAAGATTCAATTGCAAAAGAGGTTTTTTTCGTAGATGTTTCGCCGCTGATTATCAAGAGCGATATCTCTTCATGAACAGTTTCCCCTTTGATATTTTCTTGTTTCCTCAAAGAAACGACTTTCGTATTTATCTGCCCCTTTTGCCCTCTGGTATCGGTAACTACACTAATATGATTATATTGTAAAATGACGTTTTAATAGAGTTATTTAATTTTAAAATTCAACATAATAACATTCTCAGGTATCAAAAATTTTAGTTAATGAAATTACTACTTGCAAGATAATAGGAATTATTTATTAAACTGTCTTAATGCTATTATTCAGTAACTGATAGTTACTAGAACTAGTAGCTTATTCTTTGTTGTAAAATATTAACAACAAAAACGTTAAAAATGTTAAATATCCTTTATTACAAAGTAAACTAAAATAAAAAAATTTAGATATTAAAAAATCAAAAATACTCCTCTTCTTCTCCAAAAGAATCATTTTCTTTCGATTCTTCCTTTGATTTTTCCTCCTCTTCTTCCTCTTGCGGAAATATTGTCGAGAGATCTCCCTCCCCGTTATAGACAAGGGACGCCGAAAGAACGTCTGAGACTTCGGTTAGCAGGATATCCCAACTGTCGCCTACAGGAACCTCTGTAGGTGGACTCGGTCCCCTTATTGGCTTCATAAAGGGGATCCACCCTTCATTAAGCATCCAGCCACTACTCTCGATCGATTTTGTAGAACTAATAGGTTCATTTGGAAACGATAAATGAAGCCAACTATCGTGACTTATTGTCATGGAGGCTGCCAAACTATGTTGCGGTATAATTTCGTCGTTACTATCGAAATCTTTGATATAGAAATCTGTTTTAATATTTATTTTAATTGTTTTTTTCAATTTTATTTTAATACTAACTTAGTGTCATCATCCAATCATGGTTCACCCAGTGCACTGGTGGATTGGGTAGGAAGCATGCTAAACAGCAGGATTCTGACGGTTAGCTATGCTGGAACAAATATTAGGGGTCACCTTTACTGTGGTGTATGGTGGTGGATGACCTACTAAGAACCTTACAGGAAGAAGGCATCAACGCTTATGGCTAAGCTGACGATGTGGCAATAGTGGTTAGAGGCCACTTCCTACAACCCCTCAGGGAGATCATGCAGAGAGCCCTGAGGAGCACTCAAAGTTGGTGCATGGCAAAGGGACTAACGGTCAATCCAACAAAAACCAACGCCCTGATCTTTACCAGGAAATACAAACCCCAAGAAATTGCATTACTTAGTTTCTGGGCAGTAAACTGGTCTACTCGAGCTCGGTGAAATACCTTGGAGTTCGCCTTGATCCAAAACTAAACTGGAAACAACACCTCAACGAAAAGAGGAACAAATTCTACACGTCCCTTTGGGCCTGTCGGAAAACTTGGGGATGCAACCCTAGGTCGCACTGTGGATATACAGGGCGGTGCTATTGCCTAGGTTAACGTACGCGGCAGTGATTTAGTGGCCCAGAGTGGGCACGGTGGAGCCAAAGAACCTATTATGCAGCCTACAGGGGAACTACCTTAGCGCAGCAATGGGGGCTATGAGAACGACACCAACGGAGGCGCTAGAAGTAGCACTCTGTCTCCCACCATTGAATCAGTTCATCATATACACGGCGAGATTAGCAGCATATAGACTGAAATGCCAAGGCAAATGGAGGAATGGGGACCGAGGACACTCAGGTCTGAAATTCCTCCAGGAATGCCCATTCGTCTTAAAACAAGACAGAATCACGAAAACAAATCAAGTGATTAAGTCTTTTTCTGTCCAGATCCCTGAAAGGAAGAACACGCAAAAGCTCCTGACCAGGCCAAATACCGACATTTGGTATACTGACGATTCGGGTGCTAACGGCCGCTTTGCGGCGGGAATCTTTTGTCATAAATGAAACCACAAGGAAAGTATACCCATGGGCAATATGGCAAAGGTTTTCGAAGCTGAGGTGCTAGCCATCCCCATATGTGCAAAAATACAAATCTCGAAAGGGACAAATAACAAGAAAATTTTAATCTACTGCGACAGTAAGGCAGCTATACAAGCTCTTGCCAAATATACCACGGACAATTTACTGATCAGGGAATGCGTGCAAGAACTAAACACGTTAGGAGGTAACAACGAGGTTACCCTAATGTGGGTACCAGGCCACCAAGGCATATCTGAAAATGAAATAGCGGACGAACTTGCCAAAAGAGGCACCTTAGAGGACCCGCCTGAACAGGTTGTAGGCGTTCCATTCGCTTTCGGTAAAAACAAGAACAGGGAATGGTTGGACAAGGAACACCAACGCTCTTGGACTGCAGGAGCGGGGTGTCGTCAAGCCAAACTCCTTATGGAACAAAATATGACCTGCAGAACAAAGGAACTCCTGTCGATGTCAAAACAAAGGCTACGCCTGAGTATAGGACTCCTTAGGGGACATGTGGCATTACAAGCCCATTTATATAATCTCAAACTGGCTGAGCGGAAAACATGTCGGCTGTGCGAGGGGGAAAGTGATGATAGCATTCACATTTTGTGCGAATGTCCTGCACTAATGGTCAAAAAATACAGATACTGAGGTCAACTATTCTGTGAATCCAAAGATCTACAAGAGGTCAGGGTGAGTAGCCTATGTCTTTTGGCATAAAATGTCGGACTAGGACTGCGAACCTGATTCGGCAGTGGGAAGTCACAGAAGAACTTTTAGATCTAGGTGACATTCGGGACTTAAGGTACCACCCACTCTTCTTACTACTACTACTACTAGTGAAATAAGGGCAAAGTCAGAATATAGCAAACTCTTCCGAAACCTTTGCTTTTATGCACAACAAATTCGAAATAATGGTAAGAGAAGGTGGATGTTTCAGAAAGGTAAAAAAACATGTTCAAGATAGAAACAAATTACAAAATTATGTAGGTGGAGCTAAACTCCAATATTAACTAGGGAACCCTTTTAGCCTATATTATCACTTTCCTTCCCTTTCCTCACCTTTTTTTCACTTTAAACACTGATAATATCTCTTTCCTAATCGTTTTCCAGCCCCCGTTTTTTCGTTAAATTAGCGATTTTAAATCGAAGAAAAAGCCTCACACTGCTTATCGCAATCCTTATCTATTACGTAAGCAAATTTTGAACTCCATACTAATACAAGTGAGAGTGGTTTAAATAAACCTCGTTCGGTTGAAAGAAAAATATGAAATTAATGTACCAACAGTTAGTTGATGATAACTCTACCAATTAATCTGTCAATTCCATATGCGCAACCTCGACCATTGTCACCACAGATTAATTTACACTTTGAGTCGATTCCAACTTCTTCCGAAGCAATCATTTCGGAATCGCGTAAAACATTACTTGAATAAGCATCTAAAATGATTAGTATAAAAGGAGTTTGTGAGACAAATAATGGAAACTTTTCCCATGTGTTTGCAAACATTATACCGGTTATGAATTTTACTATTTTTGTTGGGAGTTTATAAAATATATAATAAAATAAAAAATAACCAATGAGAAAATGCCAATTCATTCATTGAAGATTTATATTTTATCTTTACAAAGTTAAAATCGATATTTCGAAGCTGTCTTAATATAAAGAATTAAAATTATTTTAAATGAAAAACTTGTGTTTTCGGAAATGCAAATTTAGGTAACTTTAGTCTTCTAGATAACAACATTCAGTGTTCTAATCCCGAACACTCAAGATCGCTAAAGATGCCTCAGATAATCGTTGGTCAAACGTCGAAAGCTACTCCAAATGACACGGCTTAATCCCAAGGGCAACAATTTCTCATCTAACCAAGACTATGAAAGTTTCCGTTCCAAATATTTGATATATGAATTTAATTGAAACCATTTTAATACACATACAACCATCAGCATTATCAATATTGGTTATGAAAACATAACTGAAAAGTCTTAAAAATTTTAATGCTTACTTACTTATTTACTTAATCCTTATGCCTTTCTACCCCTTGAGGAGTGTAAGGCCCGTGGAGTTAAGTTATTCTATAACTGTCTTTTCCATGTTTCCTTCTATATTCTTCCATCCTGTTTAAATTGCCGATTGCCTCTTTTGTTTCTTCTGTATTAGTTTCTTCTGTTTGTATGAGTTCTGTATCTTGTTCCGGTATTATGTCTCTATGTTGATTTTTGTATGCTTTTCCCTCTAATTTTTTGCATCCATTTCCTTTCATTTCTGTTTCAGTAATTCCTACATAGTGTATTTGTTGTTCTTCTGTCAGTTCATCCTCTTTTCCGTTTATATCCCTATTATTCCGTGTTCTCAATCTAAAAACTCGATAGTTATTTCCCATTTCTTTCTTCCTATCTATTTCTTTGATTATCTTCTTATTTATATTCTTTTTACTAATCCTCTCTTCCGTATCCTTTATCTTTGCCAGGGTCGTCGTCAATCTATCTATCTCTCTCTTTTTTCTCAGTTTTTTGACTTGATGGTCGTAGTATTCTTTGTTTGTTCTTTCAGTTTTTCTTCCTCAATTCCTATTTATATTCTCTTCCCTCGATTACTATTTTTTGATATCCTATTTTCACCGTTTTTCCATATTTTCTGTCGTTCTCTGTTATATGCTTCAATTTCCTTTGAATTTCCCGTTCATCCTTTATTAAATCATTGTTTACATAAACTCTCTCTCTCTTAGGTTTCTTAGTTTGTTTTTATTTTTCATTACAGCTTCCTTATCTCCCGTGTTTCCAAGTTCTATCTTGTATATAGTCGCTCCTATTTTTATCACATCTTTAATCTGTACTTTCGTGTCCATACTTCTCTCCATAAAATGTTCTACACCCATTTTCAGATCTGGTTGGCTATTCGCTTCAAATCTCATTCTCGATATTACAATATTATTCCTTACGTTGTCTTTTTCCAGTCTACTCATCTTCAAATCCATACTTCTCATGTTTTCTCTAATTATTTTATTTTCCTCTTTTAACACTTCATTCTTCTTTCTTAGTTCCTTCAACTCTTGTTGGTATCTCTTCTGATCTTGTTTTATATCCTTTATATCTGACATTAGCTCTCTAATCATTTCTATCAAATTGTCTATCTTATCTACTTTTTCGTTTTTCTCTTTCTGTTTTATAATTCAATGCTTAATATATGTAAAATGACACGATATAGTAGGAGCGCAAAACAAATAATTATCCATTTCTAGTTATGCATTAAATATTCAACTTTGTTAATATTTTTGTCATTGTTTTTTAAAAAGTCGTTCTCATTTCAGTTATCTTACATGAAAGTAAAAACAGATTTTCTATACATAAAATTAGATACAGCTTTCAGAATATCAAAAATAAATGAAAAGTACGTTTCGTCTTTGAAGTTTAAAAGATATCGTTATTTCATTTAAAAAAAATGCTTACTGAGGATCACATATAATAAAACAGATGACTATTTTGAAGAAAAAGCATAAGCAACTAGATAGAAACAAACGACAGTGAGGTTGTTTCAGCAAACGGAAACGTGATTAAAGCAGCGCATGTAGACAGAGTCAGAACACGAACCTGGATATACACTTTAGATACAATGGTGCTGGAGCAAGTTGTTGATACCCGACTTTGAATCTCGTCCAAAAATTATTTTTGGTATGCTACGAGCTTCTGGTTTCCCATAAGAGAGGGTTTTGAATTAAATGGGCTACATTTTAATGTTTTGCTCTTTATTTTATACTTCAAATTTAATTTAAAAAAAAAAATTCTGATTTCCGATCACATCTGGTTCACGCATAGTTTATTGCCAATTTACTAGAATACAATAAAATATAAGACAAGGTTTTCTCATGGGTTTCCTTACTGTTCTACAATTTTTAAAATTTTGATTATTTCTATGGAAAACTTTAATTTTGCTCTTATACAAAAATCATGACAAAAATTTTATAGGAAATAATAAAATATTTATTTCAGTTTATCTACAAAATCTTAAATATACAATATTACAACGCATTTTTTTAAATAATAGGTTAGGAAACACGGTAACAGAAAAAATCTTTTTAAATAATCTACTAATATTCGAAACTAAGTTTAAACAAGCAAAAGAAAATAAAACAAAAATAACTCATTCGTGTAGCAAATAGTAAAAGAACAATATTTAAGTTATCATTACGAGAAGAAGAAGAACTATGACCTAACCTAATAGTGTAAATTTTATTGTAATATATATTCAACGCACTGGAGAATCTCTTAATATTTGAGTTAATTTTTATTGTCATACATAATTTTTAATGAATAAGGTACATTTGCAACCTCCTCAATGAGTAGAATAGAACGCATGTTTTAAAGAAAAATATTTAGAAGAAAAATTAGAAAATTAATTTCTTTTCATAATATTACTATTGTTGATGGAAAAATTAAAAAATTCTCAGTCGTGCACTATTATGACGTAAATAGTTTTTAAGAATTTTCTGATTTTTTTTGTTACTTTCTGTTTCTATCAATAATATTAATATAAACATAAACAAAAATATATTTTTAATTTCACAACCTAAAATAAACAAAACTACCTATACGTCATATCTCCTTCTTCCTCTTTAATCTTCCCCAGACTGCAAACAATATTTGTTTTTTTATTTTTTAAATTATTCTTCGCCAGATTTAAAAGGCATCTAAAAATATAACAAATTTAGTAAAAACGTTTAATTTATTAGTTGGAAATATAAAATTTTGCATTTTAAATATCAAATAAAGTATTTTCTACATAAAACAAAAAACCGGTCAAGTGCAAGTTGTACTTGCGCAATTAGTGTTCCGTACGTTGATTGCTTTTAAAATAAAAAATTTTGTTACAGAGGTATAAAATGATCAGTGACTTCACAAAATACAACCCAAATGAGTTTTCAACAAAGTTTGTTTCCAATCTTTACTGAAATTTTTGTTTTTTTGTATACCAGATAAATTATTAAAGGTAATGCACTCGTAATAATTTTCGTTCAATCTACACCCCGTGGAGAATATTCCAGAATTTTCTCAAAATTTTTTGATAAGTACTTTCGAGATAAGCGGACAGCGATTTTTCGCGATTTTTTAAAATTAATACAAACAAAAGTGCGCGCAAGTATTACATTATATGTATATTTTTTACTCGTGTTTTCAAAAGCTTTCATTTGACACCACACTCGATGACCCAGTAATTTTTTTTTCACTTCCGATTTCACCCCCAAAACTACCTCTTAAGTCAAAATTTAACTTTCAAAACTACATGGCTCTGATGAGGCAATCAGTTCCTATATTATTACCAAATTTAAACGTTCTGTGTCAAATAGTTTCGGAGAAAATCGGGTGTGACACACAGACAGACAGACTGACAGACAGGCACCGAAGTCATCTTATAAATGTTTCGTACGGAACACTAACAACAATACAAAATATTGTTTTATACCATTCTCACATAACAAAAACATTATTGATTTTCATTATGTGCGTCATTTAACGTATACATCGCCTATCTTTCCAGAAATAGATTGATATTGACCTCTGTAAACTTTGAGGCAGGAGTCACCTTCAAATATTATAGAGTCTTTGACTAAATTTTTTATCTGTTTTTGGTATATATTCACAGGATCAAATTTCACACACAGACACCATAATCCATTAGAATTCATCTCACCCCTACAGTCACAAAATGACAACTTTTCACAGTCAAATTCATAGGCTACTCAATATTCCAATTAACGACTTGAATTTTAAAAAAGAAGTAAATATAATTAAACAAATAACAAAAAATAATGGATATGACAACAAGATAATAGACAGATTAATATATAAAAAAAAAAAAACAGAAAAAAGCTTTTACCCTTTATCAGTTAACAAAAATATTAAATTTAACACACTATCTTATTGTGACAAGTTTCTAAACATTTAGAAAATATTGAATTAAAGGTAGCCTTCAAAACAAACAATTCTTTGGATAATATAATTAAAAACAACAAAACTAAAGCTAAAAACATAAATACATACATAAAAACATAATTTAAGTTATTATTTTATTTATTTCAATTTGATAAATAAAATATAATATAGTGGAAATCTGAACAACAGTTCGTCTTTTAATTTTCTATAATTACACTAGAAATCTTCTGTAATCTACTTGGCAGATTAAGTAAAAGTGAAAACCTCTAAATATTTATTACAATATGTAAAGTTAGAATTCACAAAGTAAGAAACTTTACATAACACTTAATTTTAAAAATACCTCACTACTGCTTCTTCTTACATGTAAACTTCTCAAATCGATGCGACTAACCCTCTTCTGTATACTACCCATATACTGCGTAGCAAGGTCTACTAATTCCTTCTTGAAATATGGGTACTGGTTGATAACTTCCAAGAAAGATTGTCGACGAATTTCAAAAAGCTCACAAGGAGTCTCTGCTGAAACATTAACAACCTGTAAAAAATAAAAGTTAATAGATTTTAACGGAATAATTTTTAAGCACCGCTTTATAGCGTTACTATTTACTTTTATAATTTTAGTGAATTTTCTTTTCTTGCGACATCGAAATGATCTGAATAAAATTCTTTTCGAGAGTAAGCTAGTATAGACTATTTTGTGTATAAAAAATTCACGAGACAGTGATAATTTTCTGGGCGAACGTATAAAGAATATTTATCATAGGTAAGTTTTAAATCGCATAGAAATCTTCAATATGATTCAGTTTGGGCTTCTACCAAACAGAATCGTAACAAGAAATTTCATATTCGTTACTTAAGTTTAAATCAATACCATTATATATGAAGATGAGGTCATGCAATGACCGCAGCTCATCTGAAATAAGGTATGTAATAAATGATTATAAAATTGCTTCTTCCCAGTTTACAGAACGTGACCACTCGTATTCTTAAAAAAACGCGTTTCTAGAACATTTTTTGATATCAGTGAGTTCCTTGGTGTGCTAACAATGGCGCAATTATCTTAGTAAGTTATCCAATCGGCTTCTGCATCAATAATCGTCTAGCATCTTCGACGCATGCTGTCGACGAGGTTTTCTGCATGCTCTGCAGACTCTTTCCTCTAAGCCAGCGTTTCTCAACCTGTGGGGCGCGCCCCACTAGGGGGGCGTGATTGCAGTATTTGGGGGGCGCGAGCGTATCGAAAAGAAATTATTATTAAAAACATTCATTAAAAACATTCAATATAATTTATTGAAAGGAAAGCAAAAAAAAAATACATTCTGACATAATAAAAAATAAAATACACATTTACACTGATATAATACACCTATAAATAGGATTGTACTGCACAATGTATTTACCTAACTTGAACTAACATATCAATACTAAATTAAAAACAAGTTTAATAAATATTAGTGACTCCCTTGGGCCTGTTTTGCAGAGCAAAGATTTTCGAAGGATGGTTTAATATTAGAAATAGACACTCTGAGTTCTTTTTCTATATTTAGTTGAGATCTATATTTTGTTTTCAAAGCAGCCACCGCAGAAAATCCGGTTTCGCAAAGGTAGGATGTTGAAAATGGTAATAGTGTACGAAATGCTCTTGTTTTCATTGCATCATTCACCCCTGCCCAAAATTCAAAGAGTGATTTATTATTAAATTTTCTTTTGATTTCGCCACTTGCCGTGAAGTCTATGAGGATTTCTTCTTCGGAAGTTGAGAGCCCTTCGGGAGTATTTTGAAATGGATCCCTAACCCTCTCGTAACTTGCTACCAAGTTGGCGTCAGTAAGAAAATACTTTTTAAAATTCTTTGTCAACATGGCTAGATGATTTTTAGTGGTTACTAAAACAACTTTCACATGTTGTTCTTCAGCCTTGTATGTTTTAACACATTCACTCACACTTGCAAACATTTCTAGGTTTTTTTGCTTTACATTTCTGCTCCACAATTCCAATTTTCTACAAAAAGCATTAATTTTATCACTTGTATCGAATATATGTGTATTTGTTCTTTGAAGTTGAAGATTTAAGGTATTTAGTTTCTCGAATATATCAACCAAGTAGCTCAATTTCATCACAAATAAACTATCTCGAAACTTCTCGTCTTCCGGTCGGTTTACCTCTTCTACAAAAATGGCGATTTCATTTCTTAATTCATAAACACGTTGCAAACATTTCCCATGTGATAACCATCTTGCCTCGCAATAAAATAAAATCTTCCAGACATTGAATGAGCACCATCGGTACATATTCCGACGCAATTTTTCCACTCCATATTTGCCTCGTTTATAAAATCATTTAAGTTAGCAAATAATGCGAGTGATGTTGCTTTGAGTTCTATCGGCTTGAAGAAAAATAGTTCTTCTACTGCTGACATACCATCACAAAATCGAACATAGGCAATGAAATGAGCATCTTTATTGCTATCTGTTGCCTCATCAAGCTGAATTGAAAACAATTTGTCACGCAACTTCCCGAAAAGCTGATGCTGTACATCTTCAGCGATATCACCAATTCGATGGGCAATAGTAACATTTGATATAGGTATGGATAGCAATTGTTTGACAAAATGATCTCCAAACATAGTTTCTACAATCTCAATTGCTGATGGCAAAACAAGCTCTTCACCAGTGGTGTGAGGCTTTTTACATCTGGCTTTGTAAGAGGCAACTAAAGCTTTTTCATTCACAGACAAAGATTTTTTTTAAAAAATGATTTCTGCTTTACATATGATTTTAATTTTAATTCGAAGAATTCTCGGGGTTTGTTAAGGTACTCACTATGAAGCGTTTCCAAATGTCTAAGTTTATTTGGTTTCATGCTGTCTGCTGCCAAGATTTTGAGCAAATAATACACAGGGGCATTTCTTCTTCATTTACTTCAGTACTAGTAAATCCTAAATTTAAGTATTCTTGAGAATATTTTCTTTTCGGAACCACGCTCGTCTGTGCACTTGTTGATGCTTCAATATCGTCTAATGCTCGCTTACGCCCACTTAAAAATTTATCCATGATTCTGTATAAATTTACTGCCTTGAATTTGAATTAAAACGTAAATTACAACAAACACATTCGCGATAAATCCGATAGCAGTAGAAGGATCAACTCGACTGAGACGGGCTGTAATTGAACGAAATGCAGCATTTGTACACTTTTGGGCAGACTTTCTGAATGTTCGAGACAACTCGGAACTTCTCGCGAAGCCGCTACCGATATGGTGGACGTGACAGAGAGCAATAGAGAGGCATCGATTCTAGTTTTGTCAACGCAGCAGACATGTGTTGCCAAATATGAATAAATTTACTTATTCTTTGTAGTTTGTAAGGTTTGTAATTAAGGTCATAGTGTAGCTTTAGCATCAAAACACTGAAAATATATTATTATTGTAGGCATTGTTATTGTATGAGAGGGAGGGCAGGCGCGATGAAAATTATGTTTGAAAATTGGGTCGCAAATACTGAAAGGTTGAGAAACGCTACCCTAAGCTTTCTTTTTACAAGAAATCAACCGTTTTCAATAGGGTTGGCGTCCGGTAGTTGTGAGGGCCACTCTAGTATCTTATCGTGGGCCCAAACGAGTCGTTTCGCGACGTGATTTTCGCCCAGCAAAGGATTCTTCAATGTGCTTCGGAATTTGATATCATAAACACGAAGCTATTATCGAATGGTCTCATGGGATACATTCAAACCAGATTTTCTTAATTTTACCGCTCCGCAGTATCAATTCCAGGTCCCGTGAAAACAAAAACACAATTCGTTTTTCGACTTTCGGAGTGACTTTGCCTACCGAGCCACGTTTTTACAAGTCCTCGACATTTTTCGTCTCTTTAAAATGATTTACCCACTTTTTCACAAACTATAGCGACTTTTTAATATATTTAGCGACCGAGGAATGTACCATTTTAGTCTCCTTTGGATGGGAACAAAGAAAGACCGACAGGCAAAAAAGTGACTTATTTTAGATTTTACGTGATTTCGACAAAAGTTCGAAATCGACTGATACTTTTACTAAAATGCCTCGTAAACAAAGGTTCCCTCTACCGTTTTTTGTTGAATCGCTAGAATGACATGAATTATCGCAGACACTTTCTTAGACATACTATACCTTGTAGCCTATGAAAAGGTTTTTACTTGCGCCCCACGTACACTGCGTCATTTTGTAAGGTGTGAAAAAGTGTTCTCAGTTTGAGGCACCTTTTTTTTTTTTTGTACCCTGTGAGAAGTTGTTTGTCCCACGCTTGAGCGCAATTTTGTAACCTTTGAACTTACCCGCTTTAATTTCTGATACTGAATTGAGTGAACCCTGATTTTAAAAGAACTAAAGAAATTAAACACACACTAGCTCAGTTTTCCTTGGTAGAGAGATATGGGTAAGAGATAATTTTCTTACGTCTTTTTGGAATTAATTTCTATTTTTTTAAAAGGCTTTAGCTGTACCAAATTTTTGGGCACCATCCATTTTAAAATAGAAAGGATCTAACTTCAGCTAAAAAAATGGAAAAATGCTGAAGGAAAGTATTGTTGGTAAACAAAAAAAAATCAGTTTGGTACAGCCGTTCTTGCCCTGAAAAGTAGGATAGGTATTCAGTGAGACACTAGCTTTAATCAACAAAAAAAGAGAATTTATTCATGTATTTTTTTTTAAATTAAAAAGTTCTAACGTTTGCAGTTTTACCAAAAAAAATTCAAGCCTATCTAGTAGTTGTTACATTTAAATTTTAAACTATTATAACCCCCGAAGACGAAAAGTCGTGCTTTACACTTCACTTTTTAGTCTGTTTTAAATTGTAGTTAAGGCACTACTCCGGGATAAGTCTATTGAAGGAAGTTTTGTTGACTTACTGTTCTTATTCCGGTTTTGATGGACCACGCCCGATTTCACACTTTTTCTTAGCAAACACTTAGAAAGCCCACTACGGCTTTTAGTTAAGACACTGGTGCTTTTACTTAGCGGCTCTGATGAAAATTAGCCTACTTCGGCTAGATGGAAAATAGCCTCTCGGCTAGACGGTACTGCCTGGCTGCGGCTAGATGGAAAACAGCCACCTACGGCATGATGGTACTAACCTGGCTGCGGCTAGATGGAAAACCGCCTCGATTCAAGCTCTGCGGAGCCTTAAATAATCGTGCGACTTTTGCCTGTAATATCACGACGCTCCAATCAAAACTGCGGATCAAACATTTCACCAATCGCGGCGTAGCGAGAGGTTCGGTCAGGAACCCGCACAACACAGTATATACCGAACGTCTTGGAATCTCTGTTTAATATACCGTTCGATACAAAAATAAAAATAAGTACAATTTGAAATGGAAAAATCAGTAACATTACATGGTCTTAAAATCTAGGAAAAAATGAATGTTACATTTACCCCCTTCCAAAAAGAAATAGACTACACTAGTCTATTAAACTTAGGCTACTTATGAAAAGGTACAAAGTGGTACACTATCACTTAATACTAAGGTCAGAACTTAAAACAAAATTACAAACTTCGGACCTTACTACTAGACTTAATTCAATTAAGCACTAATATTAAGTACAATGAAAATCAAATGAAAATCTTTGCATGATCACAAGAATCTTATAACTAGACTTAACTTAATTAGACACTAAGGTTAAGTACATCAAAAAGCAAATAAAAATCCTTGCATGAACATAAGAAATACCTTTCCAAAATAACAATCGCGGTCTTCTTATATAAAAGAATCAGCTCTGTTATTGTTACCAAAACAAAAAATATAACTTTGTCTAGACTCTTGTCTAAATCAAAAAAAGTGAACTGAAATAAAATATTGAACACCTCCCTTAAAATATTTTAAGGATTGTCTGAAAATTTTCTATTTCAGCAAAAGAAATTTATAAAAATTCTTAAATAAAGAAAAAAAATAAAAAAATGATTCTAGTGCAAACACTTACACTAAAAAGAAAAAGTCTTGTCAGACTATTTAGCACTAGGCCAAAAAAAAAAATTATCTGGATAAATATCCAGACAAACGCTCGGGAAAAATCGCTATCCATGCTCTAGCTCATCGCTAAGAGAACATTCTAAATCTAGTATCACTACTAGTCGCACTCAGAAAATAATCGCACTCTACGTCGCAATGTCGACGTCCTAAGACATCTAGACATGCTAAAATCGCCAGGGAAAACGCTCTGGTTGATCGCCAGATAACACGTCAGCTCATCGCCAACAAAACACTCTGGTATCGCCAGATAATCGCACTCTATAACGCAATGTCGACGTCCTAAGACATCCAGACATGCTAAAGTCGCCAGGGAAAACGCTCTGGTTGATCGCCAGAAAACACTCGGTAAATAGTCCTCGACTACACAAAGCCTGCGTTCTAAAAGAACAATCTCGCCATTAACATAGTGAGCAGCTATAAAAGCTAACAATACCACTATAGGCACAGTGAATAGCTATAAAAGCTAAAATTCACTCTAAACACAGTGAATAGCTATAAAAGCTAAAATTCACCAAACTGAATGATCCTGCTTCAAAAAGCAATGTTCACTAAGAACAGAATGATTAGTCTGCGCACAACTAACATTCAAGGAAACATTCCCAACATAACTATATGAGACAGCAAGTCTCGAAATAGGACCTCCCTAAAGTCATAATCCTATTTATAGGAGTCCATAAGCAAAACGACTCAAAATCACACATTTTGAGCACATGCCCTCAGGCAACCAACATACACTGAAATATATACAGAAATATGTACAGAAATATATACAGAAATACATACAGGAGTTCAAATCCCAAACTCTTGGTTATGATTACTCCATACTGAGCTTGGTGAAAGCTCTTAGCAAAAGCTAATCAAATCTTCGGCACATCGCACCAAAGTGACAAATCCGCCTAGAAACATGAGCCGGAAAAAAACGCCCTCCGTCATTCTTCAGGGTGGCTACACAGAGATATAAAATTTAACCAGCATTGCGCTCCTCCAAGTTGCATGAAGAACCCTCGTGTACTGGTCTCGCCCTAGAACAACAACGAAAATCATTCAATCCATCCCACATAACAGGAGACAAACACCTCACCACGATATACTGAATGGTGGAGACAATAAAATACAGAATTGGTGACCCTGGAGTCCACCAACAAAAGGGAGTAGATTATAGCATCCACTAAACTAAAACGGTGTCTACCACACCACCATAAGTCAAAAAAATTTAATCAATAGGGTGTTCCGAAACACACTACTGCCAACAGCCTGTCACCACTAATAGGCTAATTGGAGCTGAGGTCGACTACAGTAGCTAGGCTCTCCTTTGGTTCAAATAGAAATAACCATTGGGTAACAAAACCTTTAAAGGTCCCAAAGGTCAAACGTTCACCCCCATAGACTACCCTTCCAATCAGTCTGTTCCTCAGGAAGACTAACTCCCTGCCAAACGTCGTAACGGCATCTGTTAGCACCCGGTGCATCACAGCCTGTAAAAACAAATCACTCATGGGATACAACCTAAAAGGTTTACAAGGTTGACTTAACCAAGCTTCTTACGGAAATTTCCAAAAAACGAAACTGAGCTTGAAAAGCTACAGGAAGCAAAAATTGCTCAATTTTTCGGTGGCAACGCAACAAAACTTTTGAAGACGACAAGAGCTTTTCCAGCTTAATCAGAAACAAGAAGAAAACATCGTTGACAGCTAACATATTCGATCATGGTGTTAATCGTCTCCCTAGACAATAGCCTCTAGAAGAAACTGCTACAGGTATCAGGCATAACCGTTTTCTGTCAGCCCAAACTTCTAGACTACCTCTTGGAAATCTAAAAATTCGGTTAGGAATCTTCCTTCACTGCGCTTAGCCTCTCTTGACAAGGTTCTCATCTCGGTATCAGATTTTGATCATTTCTTTGTGAAACGACTGTCTTACTTTGCTCTCATCTCCGGTAAATGATCAGCCTTTAGTTCTCCTGCAGAACTTCAATTTTCTATCAATCTGATAGTAGACCGAAAAAACTCAACATACGCCTATGAGTCCATGCAAAAAAAATTTTTAAAAAAATTAGTGACTCAAAGGTAACGTTTAAACGGCTCTGAAAAAAAATAGAAAATACCCTCAGTTTGTCAATTCAGAAGAAGATCTAAATCAAAATAATCCAAGTCTTAGACTTACTGGATAAACCAAAATCAATTTACTCTTAATTGCACCCAACATATACCACTAAGGTAATAGAAATACACCCACTCGGGTAACAAACTTTGAAATTGCTCATAAAAAAATTTTTGACTCTACATCACACTACACGAGCTACATCTTGCGCTTGTCCTAACTCAAGATCACCTTGGATTGCCTCTAATCAAAATTTCGCTTCCAAGTGTCAAGAACTGGATATTATTTGGGGTCATAAGCAAATCAAATCCCGCGACCACCGACATACCAGTCTTATGATATATCCTGAGTGTGACTCTTTCGCAAGCTCGCAACAGCTGAGTCGATGCTAAACATCAACTACAATCAACCTAAGTTTGGATATGATCAGTACCCAAAACCTTAGCATTAAACAACAAAAGTAAGCTATCCTCTGCTCAACTTTTATAACAGTCAAAAAAAACGAGGTCGTCACCTCTACAGAGCAACATCAAAAAAAATAAAGTAAAGCAATTAAGATAATGTAAATATAAACTATTCTTCTTCTGACAAACTTTCATTAGGGTTAGGTTCATTGAATGGTTTTAAGTCTTTAATATGCCATCGTCCTATTTTAGTCCCATCTAAATTAACTAAACCATAAACTAAATCTGAAATCTTTTCTCTAATCACGCAATGCACATACTTAGGTACCAACTTAGATGTGAATTTATCTGCTGCACTGGAAAGAATTTTATTTTTTCGCCAAACGTGATCACCTATATTAAAGGCAAAATCCCTTTTCCTAAGATTGTAAGACTTACTGTTCCGTTCATAAGCCTTATGTATCCTACTACGCACGTCGGTGAAAATATCTTTTAAACTCTTTAAATTTTCGGCGTACGCACCCCTGTTACCCGGAATTATTTCGCGGTCAACATTGACATCCCAATCTAAGTTTTTATAATATGATCCAGATAGAGGTATCTGTCTGCCGTAAACTAAGAAAGACGGTGTAAACCCTGTTACTTCGTGTCTTGCGGTGTACACGGGATTAAAACGGATGTTAAAACTATATGTCCCACTTAAGCTCTTAAAACACACAGAAGTAAACTGAGTACCGTTATCGCATCTCGAAAGCGATGAAACTCCGTGGATTAGAAAAATATCATTTTCTAAAATTTTCAAAAAGCATTCGGCTTTAGAGCTTTTCAAAGGAAATAACACGATATTCTTTGTTAACCAGCAAGAAATTGCGAAAAGTCATTTATTTCCTTGTTTTGAACGTGGGAATGGACCTACTAGATCAGCTGCTACGACTTGAAAAGGGTAATTAACCGTTTTCTCTTTTCCCATTTGTCCCATATGTAGTGTATTTGGAGATTTCTGCGCTCCACATATTTCACAAGTCCTCACAAACTTTAAGATATCAAAACGCATTTTAAACGCATGTTGTCTCAGCCTAATCGCCCAACGCGCTAGTTTGCCACTAGGGTTTTTAATAGAATTAAGCCACAATAAACTATAATGATCTGTTATGACCGTGAAAGGAACACCTTCTATGTAAGGTCTAAACTTTTTGATGTTAAAGAGTACTGCTAAACATTCTTTTTCAACAACCGAATAGTTACGTTCAGCCTTTGATAAAGTTCTACTGGCATACGCTATCATTCTTTCCTCACCATTGATTTTCTGTGTTAGGACGCCCCCTAAACCGGTATTAGAAGCATCACTAGAAATATAAAACTGTTGGGAAAAATCTGGTTGGGATAAAATGGGAGCTGAAACCAATAGCTCTTTAATCTTTATAAAAGATTCTTCGGCTGCCTTTGTCCAATCTATCGATTGTCCTTTTTTTTGTCCTTTCAAAAGATCATTAATAGGCGACAACAAGGTAGAAAAATTCTCGATAAAACGCCTATACCATGAACACATTCCTACGAAGCGCTTAACTTCCGTAGTATTAGTAGGTCTCGCATAATTAACCATGCTTGCTACTTTATCCGGATCGGTACGTAAGGAATTTGAGCCTACAATATAGCCTAAAAACTTTAGAGAAGTTTTGAAAAAATCACATTTGCTCAAATTTATCGTCAGTCCGGCCTCTTTCAATTTATCTTTTACTTCCTTAAGTAAGCAAATATGCGATTCGAAGTCTTCCGATGTTACTAAAATATCATCGAGATAGGTAAAAATATGTGGCTCATATTTCGGACCAAATATAGCGTCCACTAAACGTTGCTGAGTTTGAGCAGCGTTCTTTAGACCAAACGGCATAGTGACGAACTGAAATAGACCTCGGCCTACTACTGCAAAAGCGGTCTTTTCCTTAGAGGATTTGTCCAAAGGAATTTGCCAGAAAGCCTTTCTAAGGTCTATCGAAGATACATACTTAGCATTCCTGAGTGATGTCAAAATTCTGTCGATGTTCGGTAATGTATAGTTATCAAATTTGCTGACCTCGTTGAGCTTTCTACCGTCAAAGCATAGACGATATCACTCCGAGTTTCAACATTTCGTCTAACTCCTTACGAAATTCTGTCGATGTTCGGTAATGGATAGTTATCAAATTTGCTGACCTCGTTGAGCTTTCTTCCGTCAAAGCATAGACGATTTCACTCCGAGTTTCAACATTTCGTCTAACTCCTTATTCAATACTTTTGACATGTTCGGAGACATGGCGATGGGCCTTGTCTTTACAGGATTGGCATCAGCCGTATCTATAGACATGGTGATTTTATTCGTTCGGCCTAACCTATCTTTACTACTTATTTCTTTGAAAGAGCTTATTACTTTTTCTGCCTTCAAGCGTTCCGTCCGCGAGAGATCATCTAGGGTACATAGACGCGAGAAAAGGTTTTCTAAAGAACTCTCTGAATAACAATCTTTAAAACTTGTATTAGAATTGACTTCTTGGGACTGTGGATACCACGAATTATCTTTAAAATTTACGAAAATTCCGAATTTTTGTGCAAAATCACATCCTAAAACCAAAGTATGTGATAGAGAAGGTACTACTAGAACAGAGATTACCAAAACAATGACCATTGCAGACTAGCGGCAACTCAACCGTACCTAAAACTTTTAGACGGCTGCCATCTGCAGTGGTAACACTTCTATTATTGACATGGCATATTTTTATACTTAAACGACTTAAAATTTTAATACCATTCTGACCTATTACGGAGGCATTTGCACCAGAGTCAAATAAAGCCGAGAAATGGGCACCTAATAGATTTATCTCGATATGCGGTCTGTTATCTGAATATTTATGCACGAATAAAGGAGACATGTGACCATTTGGAGAAGCAGGAGTTTTAACTTGAGAAGGATAAATTTTATTAGACTTAAAAAAATCAGAAACTTTTTGTAACAATTTAGTCCAATCTGATCTATTGGAATATTTCTTTACTTAAGATCCTCGTTAGAATCTTTTCTTTTATCCGCGACCGGACGTTCTGAGAAAGTACGACGGATTTTCAGTTCATAGTCTAACTTATATTCCAGTAGGTGATTGACTTTAAAATTGAAGGCTTCCATGATAAATGAATACAATTTAAAAGAAAAAAAAAATCGTAAAAATATTTCTCCTGTGCTCCCAATAGTCTAAATAAAATCATGTAAAAACAACTAAAATATGTAAACTTCTTTACCAATTATTTAAAAAAACTTCAACAATTTCAAAAAAAAATTTCTAAGTATCGCCTTGTATCTAAATTCTTTTACCAAATATGTTAAGAATTTTCAACAAAAAATCTCCAAATACCGTTTCGTATATCAGCAAAGTATTTTTAATATTCATGCAAAACATCGGTGAAAAAAAACGTACTGTTTTTTGTTCTCGGTTCACCGCAAAATAAATTTAACACTGTAAAAATTAAAGTAAACCAGCACATCTGCTAATCTGAACTATAAAGGTAGCTTTTAAGAAAAAAGTAGGAATCTCTTATCTTAGAGTCAACAACAAAATTCAAATATCTATATCAGATAAATTGAAATAAAAAAATTCTACAAATTTCCTGCTTTTGTCTTACTGCTATAGTGTAGTTTCGTTTAATAAGTATTATGAAATAAAAATATTTGCAAAGTTAGAGCTTTTACTTTGTTCCATAGCTAGTACACTGAACCCTTTTTTAAAAAAATAAAATTCCAAAAGCCCCGCGTTGACAGCGCTATTTTGTAGCCTATGAAAAGGTTTTTACTTGCGCCCCACGTACACTGCGTCATTTTGTAAGGTGTGAAAAAGTGTTCTCAGTTTGAGGCATCTTTTTTTTTTTGTACCCTGTGAGAAGTTGTTTGTCCCACGCTTGAGCGCAATTTTGTAACCTTTGAACTTACCCGCTTTAATTTCTGATACTGAATTGAGTGAACCCTGATTTTAAAAGAACTAAAGAAATTAAACACACACTAGCTCAGTTTTCCTTGGTAGAGAGATATGGGTAAGAGATAATTTTCTTACGTCTTTTTGGAATTAATTTCTATTTTTTTAAAAGGCTTTAGCTGTACCAAATTTTTGGGCACCATCCATTTTAAAATAGAAAGGATCTAACTTCAGCTAAAAAAATGGAAAAATGCTGAAGGAAAGTATTGTTGGTAAACAAAAAAAAATCAGTTTGGTACAGCCGTTCTTGCCCTGAAAAGTAGGATAGGTATTCAGTGAGACACTAGCTTTAATCAACAAAAAAAAGAGAATTTATTCATGTATTTTTTTTTAAATTAAAAAGTTCTAACGTTTGCAGTTTTACCAAAAAAAAATTCAAGCCTATCTAGTAGTTGTTACATTTAAATTTTAAACTATTATAACCCCCGAAGACGAAAAGTCGTGCTTTACACTTCACTTTTTAGTCTGTTTTAAATTGTAGTTACGGCACTACTCCGGGATAAGTCTATTGAAGGAAGTTTTGTTGACTTACTGTTCTTATTCCGGTTTTGATGGACCACGCCCGATTTCACACTTTTTCTTAGCAAACACTTAGAAAGCCCACTACGGCTTTTAGTTAAGACACTGGTGCTTTTACTTAGCGGCTCTGATGAAAATTAGCCTACTTCGGCTAGATGGAAAATAGCCTCTCGGCTAGACGGTACTGCCTGGCTGCGGCTAGATGGAAAACAGCCACCTACGGCATGATGGTACTAACCTGGCTGCGGCTAGATGGAAAACCGCCTCGATTCAAGCTCTGCGGAGCCTTAAATAATCGTGTGACTTTTGCCTGTAATATCACGACGCTCCAATCAAAACTGCGGATCAAACATTTCACCAATCGCGGCGTAGCGAGAGGTTCGGTCAGGAACCCGCACAACACAGTATATACCGAACGTCTTGGAATCTCTGTTTAATATACCGTTCGATACAAAAATAAAAATAAGTACAATTTGAAATGGAAAAATCAGTAACATTACATGGTCTTAAAATCTAGGAAAAAATGAATGTTACAACCTCTTAATTGAATCTATGTCTTATATTTTATTATATTTCGTATCGTAAAATATTGATTTTTATATATAATTAAGACAGTTAACCTACTTCTCTAATTTTTTTCTTGCTCTTTATTTAGCTCCATCCCTTTTATCCCCCCTTTTGAGTTAAAAGTGATAGTAATGAAAAAAATTTTGAACTCTTTGACTTCAAGAGGACACATAACGCTATATATACAAAACACAACCCCTCTAACCTGTTCACTCACCCCCTTTCACTACTTTTATGTCGTCCTATAAATATGCATAGTTTTGTTTATTATCTCAACAAAAAGCAGAAATCATTACCATATTACTATTAAAACAATGCAAAATTTATCTACTCCCTTCACCTTAAACGATATCGTTCAAAAACTATAGACTTTTTCCCTTCCTTAGATGTTACATGCAGGGTGCCCCATATGTATGGAATAATGATTCTACAGCATTTATTAATCAGTGTACCAAAAAAATGTATAAATAAAAGTTATAGGGTGTTATACGGCGCACATGCTGACGTTGATAATAAAATGTTTTGAACTGTTAGTGCGAAGAAATTACGCCGTCTGAAATTTTCTTAAATGGAAAGCCCTGTATATTATTTTATTTTTGAGTCCTACTAAAAATTCTAATTATTATTTGTTTAACATACCATATGTCTAAATTAAACTATTTTGGAATTATTGATATTTGAAATTAAAATCATTTCTTTTTAAGCTGGCTTGTGTCAAACATTTACTGTCAGGTAACGGCTTAACGCGTCAAAAAAAGATTTATTGACGAAAACGTTTGTTGCTGCATTTTGTGAAACTGCAATTTGAGAATAATATCATAATGGTATATTTAACAGAAACTTAAAGAATCACTTTGTTAATGATGGTTGGTTACGGAGACTGCAGGAGAACACAACAAGAGGTGTATGACCTTTTTAACGCAGCGTATTCGAATCGAGAACCTATTACCCAATCCGTAGTTAGAAAAACAATAGAACGATTTAGACAATCAGGTCATGTTAAGGATCGTTCTAAATCTGGACCTCCAAAAGTTAAAACAAGCCATGATAAATAGTTAGATATTTTATTGGAAATTACAGAAAATCCCCATACAGCCACTCGTCAGCTTTGCCTAGACCACAACGTGAGTAAAGGTACCTTAAGTCGTATACTGAATGAAGAAAAATTGCATCCGTATAAACCCATTATATTGCAAAAGTTATCTGAAGATGACTACGATAGACGCGTTAAATTTTTCGAGGTCAAGATGGAACGAATCAATAATGATCTTAACCTAATTCATAATATTGTTTTTTTTTTTGACGAGGCCACATTTTGTCTTAACGGAAGAGTTAATAGTACTGCCGATACTGGTCTACTGAGAATACCCACTGGATAATCGACCGTCATTCTCAAAGACCACAAAAGATAAACGTGTAGGCAGAGATTTGTGGACGTCATATTATTGATCACTTTTTATCGACGGAAATCTTACAGGACAGCGATATTTGGAGTTACTCCAAGAGCAAGTTATTCCAACTTGTGCGGGTCTTTTTCCCGATGAAAATAATTTGGATACCCCTAACAGGAATCTGTGGTATCAACAGGACGGAGCACCTCGTCACTATGAAATCAATCTTCCTAGATATTTGGATGCGATGTTCCCTAATCGATGTTGACCTGAAACTGTAGAAGATTTACAACAAAAAAATTCAATATCAAGTAGCACAGAACACCCTCCGATTCTCTGCAAAACTCTGTTTAGGCTGTTTATGAGAGATTGAGTCATTGCCTCGTTGTTAATGGTACACATTTTGA
Organism: Pachyrhynchus sulphureomaculatus; assembly: GCA_019049505.1. NCBI lineage: Eukaryota > Metazoa > Arthropoda > Insecta > Coleoptera > Curculionidae > Pachyrhynchus > Pachyrhynchus sulphureomaculatus. The sequence continues at coordinate 93,290,127 of CM032453.1, read as the reverse complement.
GCAATTATTACCGTAAAAATAAACCAAGAGTATTTATTAATAGTTTTTTGTCTTTTTTTTTTTATTTTAAATTTAAAATGACAATAATTCCAAAACGGTTAATTTAGACTTAAGGTATATTAGACAAATAACATCTAGAATTTTTAGTGAGACTCAAAAATAAAATATTATATGGGGCTTTTCATTTAAAAAAATTTAAGATGGCGTAATTTCTTCGAACTGACCGTTCAAAACATTTTATTGTCAATTCAGCATGTGCGTCGTATAACTTTTATTTAAACATTTTTTTTTATACACTGATTAATAAATGCTGTGGAATCATTATTCCATACATACGGGGCGCCCTGTATATGCCAAGTTTGATATTAAATTTCATTTCGTTGGAGAATTAGCGAAAGACAGACAGACCAACGGAAATTAGTGACTATGTTTTTTATCACCCAAGAACCCTAAAACGCCAAGAAAAGTAAAAATCTCGGAGGGAGATTTTTTTTCGAATATAATACTTTTCTTTAGCAGAGAGAGCAAAAATAAGGCTATAAATTACAATTTTTTTTTTTTCAAAAATTTGCATTGTATTGTTACTTTTTGAAATATAATTTTTACTGTTTTGCTACTGATTTATCGAAACTTAATTGAGAATAGATCTCTAAAAAAATAGGTGTTTTAAAAGGGAAATTATTTGGATCAAACTTTACTTATCGAAAATTACTTAGATATTATTATGAAAATAACAAAATCTGGACGTGTCTTATACTCTTTGCCCGTGAACGATATCAAATCATGTCCTTGAAGTTCATGATTCTATAACATAGGTTCCCAACGGGGGCGGTATCGCCCCCAGTTGGTGCTAGAGCCTTCCATGGGGGGCGGTAGCGGGTCCAGAATAGGGGAGGGGGTGTTAAGACAATCAAGGGGGCGGCCGTGACGTACCTACCTATTTAGGAAATTAATATAATGAAATACTTTGAGAATACCTACTATTTTCATGAATAAATATTTTATCTAAAATTTTTATCTTATTGTTATCGCGTAAATAAGTATTAAAAAATTTAAATTAGCAATACTTCTAGGTATATAGTAAATCCCAAGATATAAGATCCTACCTTTTTGCTTTTTTCAATGGGGCAATAAACGACCCTATAAAGATTTGTGCATAGATGCCAGGTATTACGATAAACGTATTTTTATTTTACCTGCTTTGTATACCGCCCTCACTTGCACCTGCAATCATATTGGATCTATTTTTACCTATATATTTACTACCTGGCAACCCGGATTGGGGCCCTTTAAGTATTTGATAATATAGTGTAACTTATGAAAATGTTTTTAATTGCGCCCCACGTACACTGCGTCATTTTGTAAGCTGTGAAAAGGTGTTCTCAGTTTGAGGCATCTTTTTTTTGTACCCTGTGAGAAGTTGTTTGTCCCACGCTTGAGCGCAATTTTGTAACCTTTGAACTTACCCGCTTTAATTTCTGATACTGAATTGAGTGAACCCTGATTTTAAAAGAACTAAAGAAATTAAACACACACTAGCTCAGTTTTCCTTGGTAGAGAGATATGGGTAAGAGATAATTTTCTTACGTCTTTTTGGAATTAATTTCTATTTTTTTTAAAAGGCTTTAGCTGTACCAAATTTTTTGGGCACCATCCATTTTAAAATAGAAAGGATCTAACTTCAGCTAAAAAAATGGAAAAATGCTGAAAGAAAGTATTGTTGGTAAACAAAAAAAATCAGTTTGGTACAGCCGTTCTTGCCCTGAAAAGTAGGATAGGTATTCAGTGAGACACTAGCTTTAATCAACAAAAAAAAGAGAATTTATTCATGTATTTTTTTTTTTAAATTAAAAAGTGCTAACCTTGCAGTTTTACCAAAAAAATTCTAGCCTAACTAGTAGTTGTTACATTTAAAGTTTAAACTATTATAACCCCCTAGGATGAAAAATCGTGCTTTACACTTCACTTTTAAGTCTCTTTTGCAGTTAAGGCACTACTCTGGAATAAGTCTATTTTGGGTAACTTACTGTTCTTATTCCTGTTTTGATGGACTACGCCCGATTTCACACTTTTTCTTATCAAACACTTAGAAAGCCTACTACGGCTTTTATTTCCGAAACTGGTACTTTTATTTAGCTCGCTTGTTGGTTGTTCTGAGCTTTATTTTTTTTTTAGTTCAGTCGAAGGAAGCCTACTTGGCGACCAGATGGAAAGTAGCTCGGCTGCGGCTCGATGGAAAACAACCTCGATTCAAGCTCTGCGGAGCCTTAAATAATCGTGCGACTTTTGCCTGTAATATCACGACGCTCCAATCAAAACTGCGGATCAAACATTTCACCAATCGCGGCGTAGCGAGAGGTTCGGTCAGGAACCCGCACAACACAGTATATACCGAACGTCTTGGAATCTCTGTTTAATATACCGTTCGATACAAAAATAAAAATAAGTACAATTTGAAATGGAAAAATCAGTAACATTACATGGTCTTAAAATCTAGGAAAAAATGAAAGTTACATTTACCCCCTTCCAAAAAGAAATAGACTACACTAGTCTATTAAACTTAGGCTACTTATGAAAAGGGTACAAAGTGGTACGCTATCACTTAATACTACGGTCAGAACTTAAAACAAAATTACAAACTTCGGACCTTACTACTAGACTTAATCCAATTAAGCACTAATGTTAAGTACAATGAAAACCAAATGAAGATCGTTGCATGTACACAAGAATCTTATAACTAGACTTAACTTAATTAAGCACTAAGGTTGAGTACATCAAAAAGTAAATAAAAATCCTTGCATGAACATAGGAAATACCTTTCCAAAATAACAATCGCGGTCTTCTTATATAAAAGAATCAGCTCTGTTATTGTTACCAAAACAAAAAAATATAACTTTGTCTAGACTCTTGCCTAAATCAAAAAAAGTGAACTGAAATAAAATATGAACACCCCCCTTAAAACATTTTAAGGATTGTCTGAAAATTTTCTATTTCAGCAAAAGAAATTTATAAAAATTCTTAAATAAAGAAAAAAATAAAAAAATGATTCTAGTGCAAACACTTACACTAAAAAGAAAAAGTCTTGTAAGACCATTTAGCACTAGGCCAAAAAAAAAGAATATCTGGATAAATATCCAGAGAAACGCTCGGGAAAAATCGCCATCCATGCTCTAGCTCATCGCTAAGAGAACATTCTAAATCTAGTATCACTACTAGTCGCACTCGGAAATAATCGCACTCTATCGCGCAATGTCGACGTCCTAAGACATCTAGACATGCTAAAATCGCTAGGGAAAACGCTCTGGTTGATCGCCAGAAAACACGTCAGCTTATCGCCAACAAAACACTCTGGTATATCGCCAGAAAAAAGCCTCGGCTCCTCGCCAAGAAAACATTCTGGTACATCGCCAGAAAAAACTCGGCTCCTCGCCAAGAAAACACTCTGTAAATAGTCCTCGACTACACAAAGTCTGCGTTCTAGAAGAACAATCTCGCCATTAACATAGTGAGCAGCTATAAAAGCTAACAATATCACTATAGGCACAGTGAATAGCTATAAAAGCTAAAATTCACTCTAAACACAGTGAATAGCTATAAAAGCTAAAATTCACCAAACTGAATGATCCTGCTTCTAAAAGCAATGTTCACTAAGAACAGAATGATTAGTCCGCGCGCAACTAACATTCAAGGAAACATTCCCAACATAACTATATGAGACAGCAAGTCTCGAAATAGGACCTCCCTAAAGTCATAATCCTATATATGGGAGTCCATAAGCAAAACGACTCAAAATCTCGCATTTTGAGCACATGCCCTCAGGCAACCAACATACACCGAAATATATACAGAAATATGTACAGAAATATATACAAAAATACATACAGGAGTTCAAATCCCAAACTCTTGGTTATGATAACTCCATACTGAGCTTGGTGAAAGCTCTTAGCAAAAGCTAATCAAATCTTTGGCACATCGCACCAAAGTGACAAATCTGCCTAGAAACATGAGCCGGAAAAAAACGCCCTCCGTCATTCTTCAGGGTGGCTACACAGAGATATAAAACTTAACCAGCATTGCGCTTCTCCAAGTTGCATGAAGAACCCTCGTGTACTGGTCTCGCCCTAGAACAACAACGAAGAACATTCAATCCATCCCACATAACAGGAGACAAACACCTCACCACGATATACTGAATGGTGGAGACAATAAAATACAGAATTGGTGACCCTGGTGTCCACCAACAAAAGGGAGTAGATTATAGCATCCACTAAACTGAAACGGTGTCTACCACACCACCATAAGTCAAAAAAAAAAATTTAATCAATAGGGTGTTCCGAAACACACTACTGCCAACAGCCTGTCACCACTAGTAGGCTAATTGGAGCTGAGGTCGACTACAGTAGCTAGGCTCTCCTTTGGTTCAAATAGAAATAACCATTGGATAACAAAACCCCTAAAGGTCCCAAAGGTCAACCGTTCACCCTCCATAGACTAGCCTTCCAATCAGTCTGTTCCTCAGGAAGACTAACTCCCTGCCAAACGTCGTAACGGCATCTGTTAGCACCCGGTGCATCACAGCCTGTAAAAAACAAATCACTCATGGGATACAACCTAAAAGGTTTACAAGGTTGACTTAACCAAGCTTCTTACGGAAATTTCAAAAAAACGAAACTGAGCTTGAAAAGCTACAGGAAGCAAAAATTGCTCAATTTTTCGGTGGCAACGCAACAAAACTTTTGAAGACGACAAGAGCTTTTCCAGCTTAATCAGAAACAAGAAGAAAACATCGTTGACAGCTAACATATTCGATCATGGTGTTAATCGTCTCCCTAGACAATAGCCTCTAGAAGAAACTGCTACAGGTATCAGGCATAACCGTTTTCTGTCAGCCCAAACTTCTAGATTACCTCTTGGAAATCTAAAAATCCGGTTAGGAATCTTCCTTCACTGCGCTTAGCCTCCCTTGGCAAGGTTCTCATCTCGGTATCAGATTTTGATCATTTCTTTGTGAAACGACTGTCTTACTCTGCTCTCATCTCTTGTAAATGATCAACCTTTAGTTCTCCTGCAGGACTTCAATTTCCTATCAATCTGATAGTAAACCGAAAAAAACTCAACATACGCCTATGAGTCCATGCAAAAAAATTTAAAAAAATTAGTGACTCAAAGGTAACGTTTAAACGGCTCTGAAAAAAAATAGAAAATACCCTCAGTTTGTCAATTCAGAAGAAGATCTAAATCAAAATAATCCAAGTCTTAGACTTACTGGATAAACCAAAATCAATTTACTCTTAATTGCACCCAAAATATACCATTAAGGTAATAAAAATACACCCACTCGGGTAACAAACTTTGAAATTGCTCATAAAAAAAAATTTTTGACTCAACATCATACTACACGAGCTACATCTTGCGCTTGTCCTAACTCAAGATCGCCTTGGATTGCCTCTAATCAAAATTTCGCTTCCAAGTGTCAAGAACTGGATATTATTTGGGGTCATAAGCAAATCAAATCCCGCGACCACCGACATACCAGTCTTATGATATATCCTGAGTGTGACTCTTTCGCAAGCTCGCAACAGCTGAGTCGATGCTAAACATCAACTACAATCAACCTAAGTTTGGATATGATCAGTACCCAAAACCTTAGCAAAAACTATAAAAGTAAGCTATCCTCAGCTCAACTTTTATAACAGTCAAAAAAACGAGGTCGTCACCTCTACAGAGCAACATCAAAAAAAATAACTTAAAGCAATTAAGATAATGTAAATATAAATTATTCTTCTTCTGACAAACTTTCACTAGGGCTAGGTCCGTTGAATGGTTTTAAGTCTTTAATATGCCATCGTCCTATTTTAGTCCCATCTAAATTAACTAAACCATAAACTAAGTCTGAAATCTTTTCTCTTATCACGCAATGCACATACTTAGGTACCAACTTAGATGTGAATTTATCTGCTGCACTGGAAAGAATTTTATTTTTTCGCCAAACGTGATCACCTATTTTAAAGGCAAAATCCCTTTTCCTAAGGTTGTAAGACTTACTGTTCCGTTCATAAGCCTTATGTATCCTACTACGCACGTCGGTGAAAATATCTTTTAAACCCTTTAAATTTTCGGCGTACTCACCCCTGTTACCCGGAATTATTTCGCTGTCAACATTGACATCCAAATCTAAGTTTTTATAATACGATCCAGATAGAGGTATATGTCTGCCGTACTAAGAAAGACGGTGTAAACCCTGTTACTTCGTGTCTTGCGGTGTACACGGGATTAAAACGGATGTTAAAACTATATGTCTCACTTAAGCTCTTAAGACACACAGAAGTAAACTGAGTACCGTTATCGCATCTCGAAAGCGATGAAACTCCGTGGATTAGAAAAATATCATTTTCTAAAATTTTCAAAAAGCATTCGGCTTTAGAGCTTTTCAAAGGAAATAACACGGTATACTTTGTTAACCAGCAAGAAATTACGAAAAGTCATTTATTTCCTTGTTTTGAACGTGGAAATGGACCTACTAGATCAGCTGCTATGACTTGAAAAGGGTAATTAACCGTTTTCTCTTTTCCCATCAGTCCCATAGGTAGTGTATTTGGAGATTTCTGCGCTCCACATACTTCACAAGTCCTCACAAACTTTAAGATATCAAAACGCATTTTGGCCAAATTAAATTAAATGTATGTTGTCTCAGCCTAATCGCCCAACGCGCTAGTTTGCCACTAGGGTTTTTAATAGAATTAAGCCACAATAAACTATAATGATCTGTTATGACCGTGAAAGGAACACCTTCTATGTAAGGTCGAAACTTTTCGATGTTAAAGAGTACTGCTAAACATTCTTTTTCAACAACCGAATAGTTACGTTCAGCCTTTGACAAAGTTCTACTGGCATACGCTATCACTCTTTCCTCACCATTGATTTTCTGTGTTAGGACGCCCCCTAAACCGGTATTAGAAGCATCACTAGAAATATAAAACTGTTGGGAAAAATCTGGTTGGGATAAAATGGGAGCTGAAACCAATAGCTCTTTAATCTTTATAAAAGATTCTTCGGCTGCCTTTGTCCAATCTATCGATTGTCCTTTTTTCCGTCCTTTCAAAAGATCATTAATAGGCGACAACAAGGTAGAAAAAATTCTCGATAAAACGCCTATACCATGAACACATTCCTACGAAGCGCTTAACTTCCGTAGTATTAGTAGGTCTCGCATAATTAACCATGCTTGCTACTTTATCCGGATCGGTACGCAAGGAATTTGAGCCTACAATATAGCCTAAAAACTTTAGAGAAGTTTTGAAAAAATCACATTTGCTCAAATTTATCGTCAGTCCGGCCTCTTTCAATTTATCTTTTACTTCCTTAAGTAAGCGAATATGCGATTCGAAGTCTTCCGATGTTACTAAAATATCATCGAGATAGGTAAAAATATGTGGCTCATATTTCGGACCAAATATAGCGTCTACTAAACGTTGCTGAGTTTGAGCAGCGTTCTTTAGACCAAACGGCATAGTGACGAACTGAAATAGACCTCGGCCTACTACTGCAAAAGCGGTCTTTTCCTTAGAGGATTCGTCCAAAGGAATTTGCCAGAAAGCCTTTCTAAGGTCTATCGAAGATACATACTTAGCATTCCTGAGTGATGTCAAAATTCTGTCGATGCTCGGTAATGGATAGTTATCAAATTTGCTGACCTCGTTGAGCTTTCTACCGTCAAAGCATAGACGATATCACTCCGAGTTTCAACATTTCGTCTAACTCCTTACAAAATTCTGTCGATGTTCGGTAATGGATAGTTATCAAATTTGCTGACCTCGTTGAGCTTTCTTCCGTCAAAGCATAGACGATTTCACTCCGAGTTTCAACATTTCGTCTAACTCCTTATTCAATACTTTTGACATGTTCGGAGACATGGCGATGGGCCTTGTCTTTACAGGACTGGCATCAGCCGTATCTATAGACATGTTGATTTTATTCGTTCGGCCTAACCTATCTTTACTACTTCTTTCATTGAAAGAGCTTATTACTTTTTCTGCTTTTAAGCGTTCCGTCCGCGAGAGATCATCTACGGTACATAGACGCGAGAAAAGGTTTTCTAAAGAACTTTCTGAATAACAATCTTTAAAACTTGTATTAGAATTGACTTCTAGGGACTGTGGATACCACGAGTTATTTTTAAAATTTACGAATTTTTGTGCAAAATCACATCCTAAAACCAAAGTATGTGATAGAGAAGGTACTACTAGAACAGAGATTACTAAACAATGACCATTGCAGACTAGCGGCAACTCAACCGTACCTAAAACTTTTAGACGGCTGCCATCTGCAGTGGTAACACTTCTATTTTTGACATGGCATATTTTTATACTTAAACGACTTAAAATTTTAATACCATTCTGACCTATAACGGAGGCATTTGCACCAGAGTCAAATAAAGCCGAGAAATGGGCACCTAATAGATTTATCTCGATATGCGGTCTGTTATCTGAATATTTATGCACGAATAAAGGAGACATGTGACCATTTGGAGAAGCAGGAGTTTTAACTTGAGAAGGAGAATTTTTATTAGACTTAAAAAAATCAGAAACTTTTGTAACTATTTAGTCCAATCTGATCTATTGGAATATTTCTTTACTTAAGATCCTCGTTGGAATCTTTCTTTTATCCGCGACCGGACGTTCTGAGAAAATACGACGGATTTTCATTTCATAGTCTAACTTATTTTCCAGTAGGTGATTGACTTTAAAATTGAAAGCTTCCATGATAAATGAATACAATTTAAAAGAATTGTTTAAAAGGTCGTGAAAATATTTCTCCTGTGCTCCCAATAGTCAAAAAATATGTAAGGCACTTAAAATATGTAAACTTCTTTATCAAACATTTAAAAAATCTTCGACAATTTCAAAAAAAATTTCTAAGTATCGCCTTGTATTAAAACTCTTTTATTAAATATGTTAAGAATTTCCTATAAAAAAATCTCTAAATACCGTTTCGTATCAGCAAAGTATTTTTAATATTCATGCAAAACATAGGTGAAAAAAACGTACTGTTTTTTGTTCTCGGTTCACCGCAAAATAAATTTAACACTGTAAAAATTAAAGTAAACCAGCACATCTGCTAATCTGAACTATAAAGCTAGCTTTTAAGAAAAAAGTAGGAATCGCTTATCTTAGTGTCAACAACAAAATTTAAATATCTAAACCACCATCGGATAAATTGAAATAAATAATTCTACAAATTTCCTGCTTTTGTCTTATTGCTATAGTGTAATTTCGTTTAATAAATATTATGAAATAAAAATATCTGCAAAGTTAGAGCTTTTACTGAACACTGAACCCTTTTTTAAAAAATAAAATTCCAAAAGCCCCGCGTTGACAGCGCTATTTTGTAACTTATGAAAAGGTGTTGCCCCACGTTGGGCGCCATTTTGTAACTTATGAAAATGTTTTTAATTGCGCCCCACGTACACTGCGTCATTTTGTAAGCTGTGAAAAGGTGTTCTCAGTTTGAGGCATCTTTTTTTTGTACCCTGTGAGAAGTTGTTTGTCCCACGCTTGAGCGCAATTTTGTAACCTTTGAACTTACCCGCTTTAATTTCTGATACTGAATTGAGTGAACCCTGATTTTAAAAGAACTAAAGAAATTAAACACACACTAGCTCAGTTTTCCTTGGTAGAGAGATATGGGTAAGAGATAATTTTCTTACGTCTTTTTGGAATTAATTTCTTTTTTTTAAAAGGCTTTAGCTGTACCAAATTTTTGGGCACCATCCATTTTAAAATAGAAAGGATCTAACTTCAGCTAAAAAAATGGAAAAATGCTGAAAGAAAGTATTGTTGGTAAACAAAAAAAATCAGTTTGGTACAGCCGTTCTTGCCCTGAAAAGTAGGATAGGTATTCAGTGAGACACTAGCTTTAATCAACAAAAAAAGAGAATTTATTCATGTATTTTTTTTTAAATTAAAAAGTTCTAACCTTGCAGTTTTACCAAAAAAAATCTAGCCTAACTAGTAGTTGTTACATTTAAAGTTTAAACTATTATAACCCCCTAGGATGAAAAATCGTGCTTTACACTTCACTTTTAAGTCTCTTTTGCAGTTAAGGCACTACTCTGGAATAAGTCTATTTTGGGTAACTTACTGTTCTTATTCCTGTTTTGATGGACTACGCCCGATTTCACACTTTTTCTTATCAAACACTTAGAAAGCCTACTACGGCTTTTATTTCCGAAACTGGTACTTTTATTTAGCTCGCTTGTTGGTTGTTCTGAGCTTTATTTTTTTTTTTAGTTCAGTCGAAGGAAGCCTACTTGGCGACCAGATGGAAAGTAGCTCGGCTGCGGCTCGATGGAAAACAACCTCGATTCAAGCTCTGCGGAGCCTTAAATAATCGTGCGACTTTTGCCTGCAATATCACGACGCTCCAATCAAAACTGCGGATCAAACATTTCACCAATCGCGGCGTAGCGAGAGGTTCGGTCAGGAACCCGCACAACACAGTATATACCGAACGTCTTGGAATCTCTGTTTAATATACCGTTCGATACAAAAATAAAAATAAGTACAATTTGAAATGGAAAAATCAGTAACATTACATGGTCTTAAAATCTAGGAAAAAATGAATGTTACAATAGGCCTAATGACCACAGGTCCCTATTAAGATTCGAAAGATACTTTATTATTATTTTTATTTTTATTTTTACTTACAACGTAACGGTTCTATTTTATAAAAACAAAACACCGTGGCGTCCGTCGAAAAATTGCACTAGTGGCTATCACAACAGAAAACATTTATCACTTGACGCTAAACAAATAGTGAAAAATGTTTACGACAGTTTGGTAAAAAGAAATTTGAATAAACAAAGTGCTTTGCAAGAAACCAGAACCTGAACCAACAAAAACCCCAATTTCTACGATTAAGGGAAAGATTTTCAAATGCATCATCTAGACGATTGTGAAAAAGACGTCATCAGGAGAAAAATATATTCTATGTATGAAGAGCAGTTGAAGCCGACACTAGACAAAATAAAAATAAGACTGGTGCAGGACGGAACCAATATACATTGTGGAAGATCAACTCTTCACAGAATTCTCTTAAGAATGGGATTCACGTTCCGAAAAATCAACAAAAGGCAAGTAGTGACAGAGTCACAAAGATTACGAATCTTGCGACATACTTATTTACAAGAAATTAAAAAGTATCGATCAGAGAATTGGCCAATAATTTACCTTGACGAAACATGGTTCGATACCCATGACACTGTGCAAAAAGGGTGGGTTGACAGCAGTACAAAATGTCAGACTAACGCACCTTCAAATAAAGGTAAACGAATAACCATTTTCCATGCTGGATCTGAAAAGGGCTGGGTTTCAAATTGTCTACTATTATCTGCAAAAAACATAAAAGATTCTAGTTTGGACTATCACAAAGACCCGACTACAGAACTTTTTGAAAATTGGATTCAACATTCCCTTTTGTCAAATGTTCTCGAACAGAGTGTTATAGTTATGGACAATGCATGTTACCATAGTCGCCTACTAAATAAGATTCCTAATGCAGCCAACAACAAATCGGAAATACAGGAATACATGTTAGAAAATGACATTTATTTTGACTTTAGTTATAAAAAAAGTGATCTTTTGGAAGTTTTGAAAGACTATAAATTGTAAAAGAAATATGTTTGTGATAATATGGCTGAGAAAATGGGACACACTGTTTTGCAGCTTCCTCCGTATTATTGTGTGTTTAATCCAATTGAACATATTTGGCATCAAGTTAAATCAAAAATAAGGGCACAAAATGTTTCTCCTACTTTAAGCGTATCGGTGGTTGAACTATTAAAAAAGTTGTAAGACATATACCTTGTGAAAGCTGAAAGAATTCCACTCAGCACGTTGTTAAAGTTGAAGATTCATATATTTATGTAAATAATACAAAACCACTGATAATTACCTCAGCTGATGACAGTGATAGTGAAACGGAATTAGGCTTAAGCTAAAAGATATTTTTATCTAAACAATATGTCCCCAATTATTCAAACTGTATATTTGTACTTCTTATCCATTTGTTTTTACATGCATCTATAAATAAACATCTCCAGAACCACTTATAATTTTATTTATTTACATTAATGAATAAAATTCTTAAGTCCGTCTTTGCAACCTAGCATAAACAAAAGGTCAGAATTTTTATATTGCCCACTTAAAACAGCAAAAATGACGATCTTATATTTTGAGACAGGCTATACCTAATTCAGTTTAATATTGCCGGTGACAAGTTTTTGTAAGTTGGTAAGCAACGACGCGATTTACGCTATCAAGCATGTTTCGACAAAAATATGGAAGCTAGTAATGACTTGTTTACACAGCAATGACAGCGGCATCGCAAACAAGCAGAGGCATACAAGTTGATGCGTGTAAGAAATTAAATCTATAAAAGGTAGGAATAGCTCCAGGAATGTCTTATTATTTTTGTGTGCCTCGCCAATGATCCATATTCGTGAGTGAAATTGATAGAAGTCATTACGGCAATTATTTTTATAAATATCTGTAAATCTGTTGAAAAGTTAATTTATTTAAACCGTGGCAAAATTTGTATTTCAAAATGTCGGCATTACAGTACTGAATATTTGGAATATGAATTTAAGCACTCTCCTACAAACCAATCATTACCTATGTGTTTAATTTGCCAAAAAGTTTGTTCCAATGAAGCCATGGCGCCTTCTAGGCTACAAGAGCATTTGAATAAAATACATGATGATAAACAGGACAAAGATTTATACTATTTTCAAGGATTGGAAAAGAAATATTTAAAACAGCCAACTATATCAAACTTTTTTGTTCCGTCTTCTCAACAAGAAGATGATGGACTAAGAGCCTCATATGCTGCTGCACATAGAAGATCGTTAGCTCTCAAAATGTATTTGTCTGAATCGTTTTTTCAATCTATTTGACTCAATACTGAACTCCTTGAAAACAGAGACAAAAAACTGCCTAAAAACCTGCTTACATCCAAAAATCACATCGCTTATTTGACAAACCTGTTTAAAATATTTAACGAAGTCAATTTACATTGGCAAAGCGATGAGTTGAAGTTAATTAAAACAAAAAACGTCATAGCTGCTTTTGTAGGAAAACTTCTTCTGTTCAAACGAAATCTAGGTAGAGGTGGATACAGCCACTTTCCAACATTATCAGCAATCTCTGCAAAACAAGAAGATTTACTTACTTACTGCCAACACTTGGACGTTCTTCATGCTGATTTTACTGAGCGATTCCAGAATATTTGAAACATGAATATACCAAGTTAGATTTTAAATCCTTTCTCAAATGTGGATACAGCAGAATCATTAAATTTAGAAGAGGAACTTTTACAACTCACAACTAATGAAGATCTAAAAGTAAAATTCAGAAATGAATGCCAAGAGTTCTGGCTTCAAAAATCAATACCAGCTCTCTACCCTGGATTGTGGGCAAGAGTACAGAAATTTTTAATTGCGTTTCCTTCATCGTATTTGGCTAAGTGTGGGTTCAATGCAGTAGTGTCTAAGAAAAGGAACAGACTGCACATCACTGAACAGACATAAGTCCATGATAAAAATAAGACAAATGTTGTAAGGCTTTAATAGTAGCTTAACTTAGTTAGGAATTACCTGATTTGGCTACTACTATATAGATATACCTACAGACCATAATTTACTGCCTACAAATATTAAGATTAGACTAAAAAAGTTAAAATATGAACAAACAACAACAAATATTAACATCGACAAATTCAAAGAACTCATAAAGATGAGGAAATTGAGAGAAGCCTGGATAGAAACAAGGAACAATCATGGATGACGAATGGGAAATATTGGATAAGATAGAAGTAAGAAGAAATTATAAGAATAACAATAACATAATATGCAAAGAAACGCACAACCTAATAAAAAGAAAGATAAAGGAGGCTAAAGACATGTGGCTAAATGAACAATGCACAGAAATAGAAACACGACAGATTTAATTTGCATAAGAAAATCAAAGAAGCTGCTGGACTAAGGTTACAAAGGCAACCACAAGTAAGAGAGGATAAAGAAGGTAAACTACTACTGAACATACAAGAAGGAATAGATAAATGGGAAGAATATGTAGGGGAAATGTATAGTGACACAACTAGACAACATAATACAAATAAGCTGAATACAGCGGTCCCCCCTCCCATAAATAAAGACGAAATATTAGCAGCAGCAAATCAGCTTAAAAACAAAAAGGCAGTAGGAGAAGATAAAATATCTACAGAAATTATTAAGAATTTTTCTTGAAAAACATATGGACATTATACAGGACCTCTTCAGCAGGGTATACCACAGGTGATGTACCTCATGATTGGTTGACATCAATTTTTATACCATTGCCAAAAAAGAATAACTCTAGACCGTGCGAGGAATACCGGAATATAAGTCTAATGAACCACATCTTAAAACTCTTCCTTAAAATAATCCACCAAAGAGTATACAAAAAACTAGATGAACCTACTGGACAAACACATATGGCTTTAGGAACGCACTAGGAATGAGGGATGCATTATTCTCCATCCGCTTATTGAAAGATATAGGGATGTCAAATCTGATGTTTATTTATGCTTCATAGATTTCCAAAAAGCCTTTGATATGGTAAACCATGAGAAAATGATGGAAATACTACAATCGTGTAACATTGATGAAAAAGACTTACGAATAATAGCAAGTTTATACTGGAACCAGACTGTCAAAATAAAAGTTGAGAATCGCATGTTCAAGGAAATAAAAATAAAGAAAGGCGTACGTCAGGGTTGCATTTTGTTACCCCTGTTATTCAATGTCTATTCGGAGGAAATCTTCAACAAAGCACTTTCTGATAAAAAAAAAGATGGAATTACAATTAATGAAGTGTGCAAATAACCTTCGATACGCTGATGCATTCTAGCGGACAGTGAAGAAGGCCTACAAAGACTCATGAATGGAATTGTTGATGCATGTGTGGAATATGGAATGAAACTGACCACGAACAAAACCAAAACAATGGTGGTCAGTAAGAATCCTAATACAAACATAAATATTAAAGTACATTAACAAACACTTGAAAGGGTAACAAAAATAATGTACTTAGGAAGCGTCATTAGTGAAAATTGGGATCACTCTATTGAAATACACTCAAGAATTGAAAAAGCATGAAGCTCTTTTAATAAAATGAGCAGCATACTCTGTAACTGCCAACTAAACTTAAAAACAAGAACGAGAGTCCTAAGATGCTACGTATTATCGGTCATGTTATACGGTATAGAAGCTGCAACAATTATAGAGACAACACGACAAAGTGTGGAGTCATTCAAGATTTGGTGCTATCACCGAATGCTGCGTGTTCCTCGGACGGAGCATACTACAAACGTGAAAATACTTGATCGGATGTGAAAGGAACGAGAGTTGATTCCAGCTATTAAAGAAAGAAAAAGCCCTTACTTTGGCCATATCAAGAGACGCCAAAAGTATAAGCTCCTGAACCTATAACTGAAGGAAAAATAATCGGTAGTAGAGGACTAGGAAGGCCCTGCAATTCTTGGATGAAAAACTTACGACAGTGGACAAACATAACATCTACTGAACTGTTTAGAGCGGCAATAGAGAAAATCAGATGGGAAGATGTGATCGCCGACGTCCTTAGAAGATAAGGCCAACTAAGAAAAAGAAGATTCGTTGTAGAGTACCTACTTCACTCATCCGACTTGATATTCCATGATGAAATGTCATATAATTAATTATTGTATAAAATTATATTATAAAAAATAAAGTATTTTTATCTCCCACAAAAATATTTTCTGCGTTGCTTTTGTTTAAATAATTAATACCCATTTCGTCATTAAAACCAACACTATCCACAGAAAAGATAGTACGAATCCCATTTTAGAGGGACGGAACGACATCCCTATTGTTCTAACCAAATTTCATTGTTTTCTACAGTTGAGTTTGGTAGATCATTTGTTTTTGTTAAAAAAACTAGTTGTATACAGAAACGCTCATAAATTTTGTTTTAACTTAAACTAGATATTTAACTACTAAGCAGTTAAGAGGAATAATATGAAATTTTTTAATGAGTATGAAGGCAATGAAAATATTAAAAAAAGTAAAGCGAGTAAAGAATGCTCTATAAATTTCAACTCTAAAAATGTAGTCGTTGTTAACTATCTAGTATCTATACATATAAAACAATATTGAGTTTGTTTTGCCATTACATCATTTACAGATACAAGTTGTAAAGTCATACATCCCTTTTTAGTGTTCCGTACGGAACACATATAAGATAACTTCGGTGTCTGTCTGTCTGTCTGTCTGCCTGCCTGCCTGTCTATCTGTCACACCCGATTTTCTCCGAAACTATTTGTCATAGAAAGTTAAAATTTGGTAATAATATAGGAATTGATGGCCTCATCAGATGGCGGTGTAGCTTTTAAAAAATATTATAAATTTGACTTAAGAGGTTAATTTTGGGGGGTAAAAAATCGGAAAAAAAAAAATTGCTAGGTCATCGAGTATGGCGTGTAGAAATGAAAAAATTTGTGCATTAAATAACTAGATAAAAAAAAAAAATATCAAGGTCATAATGTAAATACTTGAAACAAACTTTGTCGAAAACTCACTTGGGGTGTGTTTTGTGACGTCACTGGTCATTTTATACAACAAAATTTTTTATTTTAAAAGCAATCGACGCGACGTACGGAATACTAATTGCGCAAATTCACCGGTTATTTATTTCTGTTAAGGTAGAAAATTATCAATAACTAACATAATTTTTAGATTTATCGACTAAAAGTACCCTAACCCGGATGTATAACACGAAATATTCAAATGACCCTGAGCGTAGACAAATTAAATAGTACGAACTAATTATTTTCTTGGGTTTAAAGTATCGGTCGGTATGATACTAATCCGCAAAAATAGAGTATAACTGTCCCAAAATATAAGATCCTGAACTTGCGTTTTAAGTGGGCAATATAAAAATTCTGACCTATTGTTGCAGAGATGGACTTATAATTTTATTTATTTGTATTAATGAATAAAATTCCTAAGTGTTTTTGGAGATGTTTATTTATAGATGCATGTAAAAACGAATGGATAAGAAGCACAAATATACAGTTTAAATTAATGGGGTTTACAAGAGGGGATATATTGTATAAATAAAAATATATTTTAACTTAAGCCTAATTCGGTTTCACTATCACTGTTATCAGCTGAGGTAATTATCATGGTTTTATATTATTTACATAAATATATGAATCTTCAACTTTAACAACGTGCTGAATGGAATTCTTCCTGCTTTCACAAGGTATATCATTTATAACTTTTTTTACTAATCCAACCACTGACAGGTTTAAAGTAGGAAAAACATTTTGTGCCCTTATTTTTGATTTAACTTGATGCCAAGTATGTTCAATTGGATTAAACACACAATAATACGGAGGAAGCCGCAAAATAGTGTGTCCCATTTTCTCAGCCATATTATCACAAACATATTTCTTTTTCAGTTTATAGTCTTTCAAAACTTCCAAAAAATCACCTTTTTTATAACTAAAGCCAAAATAAATGTCATTTTCTAACATATATTCCGGTATTTCCGATTTAGTGTTGGCTGTATTAGGAACCTTATTTAGTAGGCGACTATGGTAACTTGCATTGTCCATAACTATAACACTCTGTTCGAGAACATTTGGCAAAAGGGAATGCTGAATCCAATTTTCAAAAAGTTCTTAGGTCGTGTCTTCGTGATAGTCCAAACTGGAATCTTTTATGTTTTTTTCCAGATAATAGTAGACAATGTGAAACCCAGCCCTTTTCAGATACAGTATGCAAAATGGTTATTCGTTTACCTTTATTTGAAGGTGCATTAGTCTGACATTTTGTACTGCTGTCAACCCACCCTTTTTGCACAGTGTCATGGGTATCGAACCATGTTTCGTCAAGGCAAATTATTGACCAACTCTCTGATCGATACTTTTTAATTTCTTGTAAATAAGTATGTCACAAGATTCGTAATCTTTGTGACTCCATCACTACTTGCCTTTTGTTCATTTTTCGGAACGTGAATCCGATTTTTAAGAAAATTTTGTGAAGGGTTGATAGGCCACAATGTATATTGATCCCGTCCTGCACCAGTCTTAATTTTATTTTGTCTAGTGTCGGCACCAACTTCTCTTCATACATAGAATATATTTTTCTCCTGATGACGTCTTTTTTACAATCGTCTACATGATGCATTTGAATATCTTTCCGTTTTTTCCTGTTCCTGAGTGACGGTTTTCCTACAATACCCTTAATCGTAGAAATTGGGGTTTTTGTTTGTTCACTGGTTTCTTGCAAAGCACTTTGTTTAATTCAAATGTCTTTTTACCAAACTGTCGTAAACATTTTTCACCATTTCTTTAGCGTCAAATGATAAATGTTTTCTCTTGCGATAGCCACTATTGCAATTTTCCCACGGACCCCACATAATTAAAATAGAACCGTTACGTTGTAAGTTGTAAGTAAAACTAAAAATAACATAATAAAAAGTATCTTTCGAATCTTAATGGGGACCTGTGGTCATTAGGCCTATATTATCAAATACTTAAAGGGCTCCAAATCGGGTTGGCAGGTAGTAAATATATAGGTAAAAATAGATCCAATATGATTGCAGGTGCAAGTGAGGGCGGTATAAAAAGCAGGTAAAATAAAAATGCGTTTATCATAATACCTGTCAACTATGCACAAAACCTTAATAGGGTCGTTTATTGCCCCATTGAAAAAGGCAAAAAGGCAGGCTCTTATATCTTGGGATTTACTTTACCGGTTATTTAAAATGTGTATTGGAATTCGAATAAGTTAGACGTTTCAGACAACGTCGCAGTAAGTATCTCAAGGCATCTAATATCACTGTTATAAGGCATGGAACCGATATAAAATTTTAATAGGCTTAAGTTTACAAATTTTTTCACATTTTTATCAGCCAATCAAGTTAAAATAGTTATCATTATACAACCACCAAAAATATAATGTTTTCACATTACTGTCAGTGTGCTAAGTGACATTTTTTGTCATTGTTAATATTTTTTAACGATGCCATGATACCGTGCTTGATATATTTTCGACACATTACCGACATTAATAAGAACGCATTTTGAATTACGTCGTTCGAGAAGAGTAGGGCTAGACGCTTATAAGACATCAGCTAATACGGAAACATATCGATTAAGACTAAAAAAAGAAAGGATTACTAAACTTTCTACTTTCAGTTTTTCTCCTAATAACTTGACATAAGAACTCAATGAAAAACTCAATTTTTATTTTATTATACTAGTTGCGATAGTAATAAGTCGCAGATAATATAGCCCAGTTGCCAGCGGTTTTGAGCTCTCATTAAATGTTTTTAGACTGCATTATGGCACATAGGTATTTTTTTTGGAAATAGAGAACGATAAAAAAAAATGCTAAAGCTTGATGTACTTGATATCCAAAATCTAATAACACGTGAAAGACCGAGGAATTTTCCAAAAAATTAGCATATAGATTTTTTCCAGATTTTTTTTTTATTAGCGTGAGAATTTATTAAAAAATCGAATAGGTGTTTCAAACAGTGTAGCGCGCCAAGTAAGTTAATTTGAAAGTCTATGCTCATCTCTCGAAGATTAACCAATATTACTTGTTTTCAGAGTGTAAAAAAAAAATTAAAAGATAGCTTCTTGAAGAGGAGCTTTCAGCTTTCCGATGATACCAGTAGTTCATACTTTTGTAGCTTTATAATTTGTGAAACTTAGAACGAAATTTTTGTTTGCATGATTTTAACAGGCGTACAGTAAATTACAAATATTTAATAAAATATAGGATTAAAAACAAAAATCCTTGTACATTATGATTATACCTTAAGTTTCAGTATAAGACTAATTAAGAATATTCATATTGTCTGTGTTATTTAAAAATTTAGTTTTACTCGTAAAATATGAAAATTTTCCTACGGTAGTGCGCCGCTGGCAATTTTACGTTCAAAGCAATACTAAGTCGTCAAGAAAAGTCAGACAATTTTTTAGTTACAGTTAAAAGCATACTTGATATTAGAAAATCATTAAAAACTTAAAAAAACTTTCCCTTTTTTGTAATTTTGCCCTTAAAAAAGTGTTTATGATAAACGTATTTTTTGCTTATTATTAATCAAACAACTAAAACTTAAAATAAAAAAAATATATTTAAAGGTAGGAAATGAAAGATAAAAGTCTAAGCTTTAAGCATAATGTATTTATATTTCATTTAAACCTCCAGGTACAACGAAAACAGTTATTGAAAACACAAAAATTATAAATTACTTGAAGAGATTAATTGAATTACGATTCTCTGGCCGCCATATTGGATCCGCCATTCTGAATTTTTCAAATCTGTCAAATCAGATTCTTAATCAGCACCCTGAGAAGCCCTTTTTTAGTCAATTTCAAAATATTTAGCTGTATACACAAACGTTAATTTAATCATAAATGAGGTGGGAAGCATGATTCCTACTACAACTGAAAAGGTTAAACCAGCCATTTTATTTTAAATATTTTTTTTAAATTACGATAAGATTTAAAAAAGGAATTTATAAACCACATTTTGTAAAGTTTCCTGTTCTTTCACGTGGTGCTATTAGTTTTTAAATATCTTTTTTATTTTTCTGGATATTTGAGAAAAACCGAAATTTTCATTTTATTTTCGATTTTATAGGCTTGGCGTACACTTTACAGGAGCAAACTTTTTTTACCGTATTCTACGTCTGTATGCCACAATGCAGCCTGTTAACATTTAATGTGAGCTTTTCATCAAAATTTGCGTCTGACAACTGGGCTAATATTCTACTGACAACTAGTAATAGAA
Organism: Pachyrhynchus sulphureomaculatus; assembly: GCA_019049505.1. Lineage (NCBI taxonomy): Eukaryota > Metazoa > Arthropoda > Insecta > Coleoptera > Curculionidae > Pachyrhynchus > Pachyrhynchus sulphureomaculatus. The sequence goes on along the minus strand of CM032453.1, from coordinate 93,269,240 downwards.
AATGACCCACGAGGAAATTTTTTAAAAAAAAAGAAGAGTGGATTTATACAGAGAAATAATTATTTTGAGAATGAGGAATCTTTGGCATAACACTACTCAGTATATATCACCACTACACCAAACATTTTATTTTTGCAGTAGACACGCTTTTCGCTAACCATGCTAGCTTCATCAAGGGTCAATCATCGCTCTGATGAAGCTAACGTGGTAAACGAAGCACGCGTCCAGTGCAAAAATAAAGTGTTTGGTGTAGTGATGATATATACTGAGCAGAGAAATAATATTAAATTAAAAAAAGTTTTTACCCTCTGAGTGTTAATCACTAAAGATATCTCTCCAAAGTGGGCACCATCTCTTAAATAACAAACTAGTTTACCATTCGGTGTAGTTACTGTGACCGTGCCGTACCAGATAAAAAACATCGATTTTCCTAAAAAATATATTTGTATATATATATATATATATATATATATATATATATATATATATATATATATATATATATATATATATATATATATATATATATATATATATATATATATATATATATATATATATATATATATATATATATATATATATATATATATATATATATATATATATATATATATATATATATACATATATATTTATGTACAAAATTTTGTTTTAAGTGTTCCAAAAATTATTGGGCAATAGATCAAAACAATTTATAACGAGAACCAATTTTATTCTTTGATATTGTTATTCATATTCATTGTGTGTTCCTGTTACAATTAATATATTTTCATTATGCTTTTAGATAAACAGATAAAAAAAAAACGTGGATGGTTTAATAAGTACCCGTGTTTAAAGGCAAGTTGATGTTACCATCGTGTGCTGTCATATTGTAATATTCATTTTTTCCTAGATTTTAAGATCATGTTACAACACTGTTTTTCTTTCTATAATTAATACTTTATTACATTTTTAAATTTGAGTAGACAGTGATTTCAATTTTTGAGCAGTGTAACTCAACCGTTTATAACGTGTTGCTGACCTAACTTATTTAGTTTGCATTGATTTTGCGTCCCGGAAGTAAGCCATTTTAAAGACTTCAATTTGAAGAAGGGGCAAAATATATATAAACAGCCACATATGGAATTTTTAAGGGCTTTTTCCTCCGTGATGCAGTAACGGCTTTTTCCTCCAGTATGCCGTAGTAGTTTTTTCTTCCGTCATGCAGTAGTGCAATAACGGCTTTTTTTATCACCAAGTGGGTGTTGTTTATAGATCTCAAGTTTGATGCATTTTTCCAATCTTAAAATATTCTGCTCATCCTAAGGTATTTCGAGACAAAAAGTGTTTAGCTTCCCAAATGAGACTAGGAGAGTGGTGGCTGAGACAATATTTTAATGAGAATCTCACTAGGAGAGGCCAAGCAGCTTATGGAAACCCCCGAGGAGAAACCAATCAGAAAGTCAGTAGTACACCAGTTTAAATACCTCACTTCCTGTCTACAAGTGTGTTTCCAACGACTACCCAACACATGAAATCCGCAAAGTCAATTTTATATACTTTTAGATCATGTTTTTTAAAAGCCTTTTGTTTTGTTTACACTTAGGATCAATAATTCATAGAACTCTCATAACATAAGGGGTTTTTATTTAGTTAATGTAATTTTAAGAGTGTAATAACTGCAAGAATTTTTATTTTGTTAATATACTTTTCTCTTCGTTAATGCAGCCTTTTACTGAACTACCTGTTTTTTCTTTCAGGACGTACAGGTCATATTATAATCAATTTTATTTTAACAACTAAATAACTCTTCAATATTTTTTCATTTTTTGAGCTGAATTAGATTCCTTTTATTCTAAAATGAATGGTGCCCAAAACTGTTCGACAAGCCTTAAACAACTATAGAGACTATTTTCAAAAGGCGTACAAAAATTACCTCGATCTCCATGTACTCTACCAGTAAAAAAAAAACGAGCTAGCTGATATCTTAATTCTATCCTCTATTAGTAATAATATCCACTCAATCCATTCTCAAAATTAAGATATACATAAGGGGCAAATAACGGCTTCTATTTAATAAATAAAATATTTATTAAAAATAAAGAAAGTTGGGGCTCTACAAAATAGCGCTCCAACGTGAGGCTATAAAAATGGCCCCGCGAAAAAAGACGCTATAATGTGATAGATGACACACAAAAAAAAATTGACACTCATTCATAGTTTGTCGCTAAGATGGAAAAAGTGCAGTATAGTTCAGTTTTGCTTTTGGATGGGACAATATGTGATGCTGTTTATGGGGACCCTTCCCCATTAATGACAACAGTCAGATATTGGTTCAACGAATTTGGTTGGTTTGGTCGAACATCCGTTTTTGATAAAGATGGCCCGCGTTGCTCATCAGATGTGGTTACCGAACAAATTAGTGAAAAACTCCACAACATGATTCTCGCTGATCGTCAAATGAAAATGCGAGAATTAGCAGAGACCATAAGTGTGTCGACGGGAATAGTAATTAATATTGTATATGAAAAAGTTGTCGACCCGATGGGTGCCGCGATTGTTCACAGTGGACAACAAGCGCGTGCGGCTTTCAACATCGAAGTTGTATTTGGAGCAATTTAGGCAATATCTGAAGGACTTTTTGCGCCTAGTTGTCACCTTCAATGAGACCTGGATCCATCATTATACACCCGAAACCAAACAACAATAAAAAAAAAAAATGGGTTGCTTCCGGTGAATCGGCTCAAAAGAAGGCGAAGGCTGGAAAAGTTATGGCGATGATTTTTTTGGGATGCAAAAGGCAACATACTCATTGACTTCTTAAAAAAAGGAAGAACGATCACTGGATTATACTATAGTGAGTTATTGGACGGCTTCGACAAGGAATTCAAGGAAACAACAAAACATTTAGCGAACAAGAAAGTGCTGTTTTACCACGACAATACTCCAGCACATTCATCCGGAGTTGTCGCCGCAAAACCACATGAATTGCGTTATGAATTACTGCTGCACCCCCTTGTTCGCCCGACCTGGTTTCTCTGCGATTTCTTCTTGTTCCCAAACATGAAGGAACGGCTCGCATGAAAAATTCAACTCAACTGAGGAGGTTATCGCCCAGACAGAAGCGTATTTTGGGCAGTTGAACAATTCCTATTTCTTGGAGGGGTTAAAAAAATGGCAAGAGCATTGGAAAAAGTGTAACTAACCTGAAAGATGTAAAAAAATATTATTGAAAAAATGGCGTCTTCAATCCTAATACGAGTACTTATTGAACCACCCTCGTATTATAATGTTCTTTATATTTTGGCGTATTCTAAATTTGGAAACATATAATGAAATCGTAGCAGAACTACATACTATTCCCAAAAATTAAAGTTATTTTATAAAAGTAGATAATTATTTTCTTGAACAGATATGAACATTTTATTGATCAACAGTAGTGATGTAGAGTAATATAGTTACTAAAAACTATTATTCATATACAAAGTGTGCCACAATAACCGATCAATATTTAATGTTATTGACATGACTTGAAACAACTCTACATCACCACACCAGTTTTCTCTGGACTGTTCAACCTATCCTATAGAAAGGGAAGATTTTTTTTCTGCTGAAAATGCAGTACAGTTCAGCTGATACCCAAAAAAGGCACGAAGTCTTTGCCAAACAACTATCGGGCGCACTGCATTGAATAATATCAACAGTTATGGAAAAAGCTATCAATCAGCATCTTCTAGAATATCTAAAAAGATTGAATATTATTAGCGACTGTAAGCAAAGATCTGCTAAGCTATGCTCTCGTGGATGTCCGAAAGATTTTGTTTATGGCTGTCGTGTTTTCTCAGTGAATGGTCTTTACGAGTAGCACTCGACAGAATTCTTTCTAATATCTTCACTATCAACGCTACGAAGCACCACTGTGCCGCTCAAATTATCCTACAGGTCTTAATTTTGAAGTAATCGGAAAGATTTTTTTTTTAATTATGCGTTTTTTTTCATGGCCAATCGATCTGTCGAACTAGATTTTAGGTCTTTTTCAATAGTTTTCCTGAATTTTCAGAAGAAGTATTAATTTTTGTGAAAAAAACGGCTTTTTCGCGGGGGAAAATCACTCTATAGATCGTAATTTTCACTTAATCATGACACATTTTTTTTAAAAAATTCGTTTTTTATTGCCAATTGATCGGTTGAGCTGGATTTTTGATTTTTCCCACATGTTTTTCACAAACTTGAGAAAAAATTTGTATTTCCATGGAAGTACGGTTTTTCCGCAAATAGCTATTCATAGATTTCATATTCAGGACAGATTTTTCTCAAAAATCAATTCTTTTGATAGACAATCAATCTAAAGACCTTGGATTGTTATTTTTGCCCTAGGTTTTTCAAAAATTGCAGACAGCTTTGGTGTTACTCAGGATACACCACATGGAGTGTGTGTGTCTGTCTGTCTGTATGTGCTGTGTGTATGTGTGTATGTGTAAAAAATTTTGTAGTAACGAATTTTAGGATATATTATATATTTTTTCAAGATTACTGGAAAAGTACAAACAATGAAGATGAAATTTGATAGAAATGAAGACGTCCTAATCTTGAGAAATCAGCAAAGAGCTGCAGCGAATTTTGTGGTATGGGAAATTTCAAAATTTAGGTAAAGATTACAAAATCTAATATTAATATATTTTTTCCATTTCAAACATTTTAATCACTAAATGCGTAAAACGTATTGAAATTAGGAAATTATGTAAATTATTAATATAAATAAAGTTGTTCCATATTGACTGTACAAAAGAAATTTATGACTTTTTTGAATAAAAAAAAAAATATATAATAATCTTGAATTAAATTAATGCGAATTTCAATGAATTAAACTCAAATCTCAAAATTAATCAGTATTCATTGAAATAATTCAAATTTCACTTAATCATGACACATTTTTTTTAAATATTCGTTTTTTATTGCCAATTGATCGGTTGAGCTGGATTTTTGATTTTTCCCACATGTTTTTCACAAACTTGAGAAAAAATTTGTATTTCCATGGAAGTACGGTTTTTCCGCAAATAGCTATTCATAGATTTCATATTCAGGACAGATTTTTCTCAAAAATCAATTCTTTTGATAGACAATCAATCTAAAGACCTTGGATTGTTATTTTTGCCCTAGGTTTTTCAAAAATTGCAGACAGCTTTAGTGTTACTCAGGATACACCACATGGAGTATGTGTGTCTGTCTGTCTGTATGTGCTGTGTGTATGTGTAAAAAATTTTGTAGTAACGAATTTTAGGATATATTATATATTTTTTTCAAGATTACTGGAAAAGTACAAACAATGAAGATGAAATTTGATAGAAATGAAGACGTCCTAATATTGAGAAATCAGTAAAGAGCTGCAGCGAATTTTGTGGTATGGGAAATTTCAAAATTTGGGTAAAGATTACAAAATCTAATATTAATATATTTTTTCCATTTCAAACATTTTAATCACTAAATGCGTAAAACGTATTGAAATTAGGAAATTATGTAAATTATTAATATAAATAAAGTTCCATATTGACTGTACAAAAGAAATTTATGACTTTTTTGAATAATAAAAAAATATATAATAATCTTGAATTAAATTAATGCGAATTTCAATGAATTAAACTCAAATCTCAAAATTAATCAGTATTCATTGAAATAATTCAAATTTCACTGGTTAGCAAGATTTGGTTTAAATTAGTAGCGATTTAATAGAAACTACTTGAATTTACTCAGTTGTGCGAAAAATTTTTCTTCTAAGTAAATTTATTTAATAATCTAGCGATTTCTTTAAATTGCAAGTTATTTCTTCGACTCAATAATAATGAAATTATTTAGATTTAACGGGATTTTTCTTCCTCAGAACTGTCCTGCAATAAATTGGCGGTAATTTTAATACCCAGGATATTTCTAAATTCATTTATGATTATTCCTCGACATCCTGACAATAAATGTAATAGTAAACGCACACACGCCCACACGCACACACGCCCACACGCACACACGCCCACACGCACATACGCTCACACGCACACACGCGCACACGCACACAAGCACACACGCACATACAGGCATACACGCACACCCAAGCACACACCGACACACACACACAAACACACACACACACATATATACAAAGGGATACCAGCAGAGACTACCTCCATGTGGTGTATCCTGAGTAACGCCAAAGATGCTTGCAACCTGGGGCAAAAATGATAATCCGAGGTCGGTAGATTGATTGGCCATCAAAAGAATTGTTTTTTGAGAAAAATCTGTCCTGAATATGGAAGGACAACCATCTATGAATAGCTATTTGCGCACTTCCATGAAAAAACAAACTTTTTCTCAAATTTTTGAAAAACACAGGTGGAAAATCAAAAATCCAGCCCTACCGATCGATTGGCAATAAAAAAACAAATGTTTAGAAAAAAATGTGACATGATTAAGTGAAAAAATACGATCTATAGAGTGATTTTCCACGAAAAACGCCGTTTTTTCATAAAAATTATTACTTCTTCTGAAAATGCCGGAAAAACTGTGGAAAAAAACCTAAAATCTAGCTCGACAGATCGATTAGTTATGAAAAAAAAAAAACGAATAATTAAGAAAAAATATTCCGATTGCTTCAAAATTAAGACTGTAGGATAATTTGAGTGGCACAGTAGGGCTTCGTCCCACTGTGCGACGGTGTCGCCTACTCTTTTTCTCATTTACATTAACAATCTTTTGAAAAACATCAGGAATCCAGCCTACAGCTTTGCAGATGATAGTGCGCTTATTTTTTCTTTCACTTTAAATGCTCGAACTCAGGAAGTCGTTAAACTTAACAAATACCTGGAAGAATTTCTATCTTGAAGTGACAGTAACCAAGGAGAATTTAACGCTACAAAAAACCAGAGTGGTAGTTTTTTCTAAAAAAATTAACGTTACGGAACAATTTTTAATTCTGTATAAAGCTCAAATTCGACGAATGATGGAATACTACTCCCATGTTTGCTGCTCTGCTTCTGAACATATACTGAATTCTTTTAATTATAGTCCGAGGGGAGCTGTTTGCTGTTGCTGTTTGGAGACCTATAACTCACCAGCAACCTTGATTCCTGGTAACGTCAAAGAACGGTTGGTGACTTGAGTCTATTCTATAAGTACTCTCATGAAAGTGTTCGATGGACGTAGCATACTTAATTCCCTCTAGAGCGGACATGTTAAGAATACACGTTGTGTTAATACATCACATCCTTCTAAGGTTCAGCTTTTTACTCCTCGTATGACTATTTTTAAGCAGTCTTTTATATGAAGAACATCATCCCTCTGGAATGTCTTGCCGAGGATTGTGTCTTTTCCCGAGTATAATTTACAGCGATTCCAGAACAACTTCCCACACACTCCCGTAGCGGTTTAGAGATTTCCCTGCAATTCGTGTAGTATGCTCATAAAAAAATTTATATCGAATACTTCTTTTAAAATAAATAGGAAATAAGCATCCTGGGTAATTGACTACTGACTTCTCTGACTTTTATTTGAGCAATAGTCTACCGAAGCGAATTTATACCAGTGGAATCTGTTCCAAAGAAAACAAGCTGCTAGTCGTGCGGCGTCCGCTCACCTTTTGCAAGTTCTGCTGAAATTGTATAGACACACAACCTCCAACAAAACTCAACTTAGCCAATTTATAAGTTAATACCAAAGTCAAAGACTTTTCGTTTAAAATCAAATTAAAATAAATTGTGGGAATTGTGTCCGCACCAACTTCAACTGAGCAATTTATAAGCTGGAAGGTGCACATCTTCCGCATGGATCTCCACCAAGATATTTCCCGTATGAATACTTGTGATTATCATCGCTATTATTAAAAGCAGTGCGACTGAACGATAGTTTTTTGGCAAGATCTTTTTGGGTATCGGCTGAACTGTAGCGTATTTCCAAAAGGAAGGAAACATTCCCTTTCTATAGAACAGGTTGAAAAATTTACAGACAACTGGAGTTAGTTCGCGTGCGAATTTTTGAGTACTATGGCAGGTATTTCATCAGCGCCACGATTTTTTGGTTCCGTTTTATGAAACGCTGTCTGAAGACAATATCGGGCATCCTTGACTTCACTATGGGAATAGTGAGTGGTGTTTTTCTTGGATATTGACTGTAGCATGTGTGTGTTACAGTAGTATTATCTGGCTGTGAGAGTGGTCGTATAGGGGATTTGGTGAAATTTTTACTAATGGCCTTATCGACGAATAAAAATGACCTGGAATTGTTGGAGCAGGCAACAAGCTCGTTTCTAATTTATTGATCGTGGGTTTCCTGGGTTTCGTCGGTAATTTCTTTGGATCTGTTCCAAGCTGGAACAAAGATGTTTATGATTTATGACGTTAGAATTTTCACGCCATTATCGGTAGGCAAGATGTTTAGAAGCAACAACTTCTTTGCACTTCGTTAGAAGTGCATTTCTTCGAAAAAGGGATGTAAGCTTCCATACGAGTCCAAATGACATCGGAGACCTCCTTAGCGCAGTCGGATGGGTCGTCAGATCTAAAACAAACGACTAACCAAGGAAAAATTTAAAAATGAGTTCTTCCCGTTTTGCAGATTTGTAATGCTAAATCTTGTGCTGTTTAAGTGCCTCTTTCTGCCACTGATCGGTACGATACTCGTTATCGAAAGCAGTTTATGGTCGGAAAAACCTAACGGCGGATTTACGGTGACAGTGTAAATCTCTGGATTGGTGGTTAGAAACAAATCTAGAAGACTAACGAACTTTCCATTGCGATGAGGGATTCGTGTTGGTTCATCGACAAGCTGAGTAAAACCACAACTGAATCAGAATGATTCAGGTTTACAATCGCGTTCGTCGGTAGTACTTGAATACTGGCAATTTCAGCACTTGTTTAATTAATCTGTAAATGATCGATGGTGTCTGTAAGAGAAGCGAAAAGTGTTCTAAAGTTAGTATCACTTGGTGGTCGTGTGATTTGTTGTGTCGATATTTCTAACCACATAACGTCAAAGTTTTGAGGCTTCAAGGCAGGAGAGATTGCTTCTGATACAAAAAAAATATTCCAAAATTACGTCTAAACCGGGAATAAAAGTGGTACCCAGAATAGAGAACGTCGACTGTGCTGGTCGATGAACCTTGGTTTCACAGAGTGCGAATATAGGGTGATCATTTTTAGACGCCCGGCCTCGATTTATGGTACATTGTAGGATATATATATATATATATATATATATATATATATATATATATATATATATATATATATATATATATATATATATATATATATATATACATATATTTAAATGTAAAATGATATAGTGCTTGTCAAGAAGTATACTAGCATATTTGACACTTGGTAGTAAAAACGACGCTGAGTGCCGCGACGCCAAACAACATTATTTTTATTAAAACCAAAAAAAACTATATAACTTTTAACATTACATAAATTATCACATATTTATAAAATTAAATGTTTGAAACGTAAAAAATTAAAAATAACATCAAAAGAAATTTTCTGTATGTCTTCCTTCGTCTATCATGCATTTTTCCATTCTTTTCATTAACGTTTGATGAGTGGCTTTGTAAGAAATTTCTCCAAATATGCTATTGAATGCATCTGATATTTTTGCCTTTAAGTGCTCAATATTATTTGTCGCAGTTTTGTATATAATATCTTTAAGAGTCCCCTCCAAGAAAAAAATCTAACGGCGTGAGATCTGGTGACTTAGGTGCCCATCGAATAACTAGGCTGCAAACTCCTATCAATCTTTGTTGAAACGGTTCATTCAAATACCTCTAACAGCAGCAGTTGTATGAGGTGGTGCTCCGTCGCACAATGGGAAATTTCGGAGTTTGGTTTGGTGCTCCGTCGTGAGTCCTGATATTTGTTAGCTTTAAGAGATTTCTGCTTCTCCATAAATAAGAATTTTTTTCAGCATGTAAAACCACTTCAACCAGAAGCTATTAACACACTGTGTAACTTAGTTTAACTTTATTCAATTGAGTAGGTGTGCAAGCAAGAGCCGCCAGATTAAAGTATGACAGCCGCCTACTAGATAAATTGTTTGAGAACCGCCAAACGGGACAAAAAATAATATTTTAGAGGGTTTTTACTACATAACTTTTTTGCAAATGAAATAAAAAAAAAAAAACAGTTTAAGGAAAAAATTAAAAAAAAAAATTAGGGCTTTCTAATGCCGTTTTACAAACGATATGTCATTGGAAAAAAAAAGTCGTTTTCACTACCTAATGTCAAATACGTCAATATACTCCTTGACGTGTACTGTATCATTCTATATTAAAAAAATATATAACACTTTTCCATAAATCGGAGCCAAGCGTTTAAAAATGATCACCCTGTACATGAGGCTCATTTGATTGCAGGTGTTGGTGCACTAAATTTATATTCAAGTTGAAACCTTGTGTTTTACAAAATCTATTTTAGAATTACGATCTCTGCATGATGACTTCAGTTGCAACTATCTCTGTAATTTTTTGACCTTCGTAAATGGAATTATTTCTTAATTCTGTGATAAATACGTTTCTATGGAAGGAATATACCGTGATTAATTTTGAGGAAATAAAAAAAAGCTCTTAGAATAACTTTGTGAATTTAATTCAAAACTATATTACCTAATTTCCCTGCTCTTGCAATGGTATCGCCAGGAAGATATATTTGCGTTACTAAATTAGCCCGCAGATTATCCAAAACTCTGTCAGGAAGTTTTTGAAATAGTTCAACGTTTGAAGTAGTGCTAAGTGAGGTTTGAATTAACGTTTCCTTATATAAAGCAGCTGAAATTAGTTGGTAAACAGCTGCTTCCTAAAAAAAAACTCAAGTCTATTATTAAGATCAATAATATAAAACTAAAAAATGAAAATAAACTATACAAGAAAGATGATTCTTAAAATATAAACTTTAGAGTTTTATATAATAGTGCAGTAAAAAAAGGGCCAAAATAATGATGAGATAGGCATAGTTTAGATATAGCAATATTATGATTTTATCCTCTCTGAGGTATCACCAGGAGGACCTCGAAAAACTTGTGCTCTTTTGTTTATAAACAACTGAAGTTTTCAAAATGCGTTTTTTGAGCTTAAAATGTGAATAACTCCAGTTATATAAGTTTTTAAAAGCATTTTTTGAGCTTAAAATGTGAATAACTCCGATTATATAAGTAATATCGAGACGAAAAAAACAAAACTCTTCGTAATGAAGTTTTCAATAAATCCTCGTTGGCTTTAAGTCGCTCAAGTGCGTACATAACCTACGAAATTGAAAAAATAGGCAAAAAACTGATTTTGTTGTACAGGTTGACTAAGTAAACCGATCGGCTTAAAACTTCCAGAAAATATGCCTTTTGTTATAACATAAATAGTCTGAAATTTTGGTACAAAAATATTGAATCCATTGGGCATAATTGAATTTGTTATTTCAAATTTGAATTGCCCACCATTTTATGCCATTTGGTCCAAAATGGATCTTTTTTTTCAAATTTAGGTCTCCACGTCAGCTTTTCGATTCCATTAAAAAAAATTTTAAGCGTTTTTTACATTTGTTTATTAATCACATAACAAATGCGTCATTTTGAAAAAAAAACTGAAAAATTTATCGAGAATCGCTATAACTTTATTTTAAAAAAAATCATTTCTATTAACGTGAAAATGACCGAAAAAACGTAGTTGTCGTTATTTGATTATTAACCCGGTGCGGCGCCAATGACGCTAGGTCATATTGACCCGAGGAGATTTAAAACGGACATATTTTTTTACGCCGACCGCGCCATTTGAACGTTTGTGTAGCTGGAGATACAGCCTTAATCTACCCAAACCGCTGGTGGACTCAGTGCGACGCTGCCTGTGCAGCGAGATACACGTGTGTCAAATCAAAATGGGTAAATATGACCCAGTGTCATTGCTGGCGTAGTATTTTCGTGACTTATTTGTTTGTGTGTGTGTGATTTGTTTATTTAGTGTTTGTTGTTAATTCACCTTGTTCTTTTTTAGTTTTTTGGCCAAAATGGCACTGAGAAACCACCCGGAGAGAATTTTGGCAGTGTTAGAGTCAGAATCCGAAGAAGAAGAATCAAATACTGCTTCGGACGTCAACATTGAAGACCACTTATCCGAACGTAGTAACAGTAAGAAAACTGAACAAAATGCAAGCGATACGAATACGGACTCGGATTCGTTAGACAATATCGATCTTTTAACCTTACGAAATCAACTACATCGACAGTTTTTCAAAGGAAAGGATGGAACGATGTGGCAAAAATCACCAGCACGACCGAATGTACGTACAAGATCTGAAAATATAATATCTGAATCACTTAGTGTGTGGCTCAAGGTACCAAAACTGTTTCAGAATGCTGGAACTTATTCATAACCCATGACATGCTGTGTCAGATTCAAACATATACCAATTCACATATACAAAATAGAAGAGCATCGTGTGTGGATTTGAGTAATCATAGATATATGGATGAAGTCGAAATAAGTGAATTGCAAGCGTAGATAGGACTTTTGTATATTGCTGGATTTTACCGTTCTAGCAGACAAAATTTGGATGACTTGTGGCAAGCAGATGGTACAGGCATGGAAATTTTTCGACTCACTATGTGAATGCACCGATTCTATTTTATACAAACCTGTCTTTGCTTCGATGACAAGTCTACATCTGCTGAAAGACATGATCTTGATAATTTGGCACCAATACGTAAACTTTTCGAAGCGTTTGTTGAACAGTGTCAAAAAATGTATTCGCCGAGAGTAAACTGCACTACTGACGAGATATTGGTGGCATTCAGAGTACAATGCAAATTTCGGCAATATATACCATCTAAACCGGCAAGATATGGTATAAAAATATTTGCCTTAATGGATTCAAAAACATTCTAGGTGAACAATTTGAAAATATACGCCGGTAAGCAGCCAAATGGCAACAAACCTTTTGATGTGGTAAATCACATTGTGTTGCCAATCTCCAAAACTCACAGTAATGTTATTTTTGATAATTAGTTCACAAGCTACGAGTTGGTGTCTCATCTCCTAGAAGAACACAAACTAACCTCAGTGGGTACCTTACGCAAAAAACAAGAAGCTAGTACCACCTCAATTTATCACAACGTTTGGAAAAAACCTAAACTTTTGGACATCTGGTTTCTTACATTCCAAAGAAAAACAAAGTTATCCTCTTGATCTCAAGCTTGCACCACGATGACAACATTGATAAGTCTACTGGTGATAACCAAAAACCTGAAATAATAACTTTTTATGATTCTACCAAAAGCGGAGTGAATGTAGCTGACGAACTTTATGCAACTTACAACGTGAGCAGAAACTCAAAACGATGGCCATGACTATTTTCTTTGCAATGCTGAATATATCGGACATAAATGCAAACATAATATATCGGGCTAATAATAATGAGTCACGCACGAAAAGGCGACATTTCCTAAAAAACCTGGGACTCGCTATGATATACGAGCATTTACAAGTCCGAGAAAGACGTGTGAATTTACGTCGACAATTGCGCAAAAGAATCGTAGATTTCGTAGGTAATCTCACCGAGAAACCTTCCCAAAAGGTTCCAGAAACTCGGAAGAGATGTCAAATATGCCCGTTCAAAAAGGATAAAAAAAACATCTCATACTTATAATGCATGCCAGATTTATATATGCCCAGAACATTTGATTCCGTACTGCAATAATTGTGTTTTTTTTTTATGGATCTAGGACATGTGCTGCAGGGAAGTCCCTAAAGTGCTACAGGAGCGACACGTGTGCGGAAAAAGCGATTCACGTTGTTCTTGAATCGCTGTAATTTGGGAAACACAGTTCTGGGCAAATTATTTCAAAGGAATGAGGTTCTCCATATAAAAGACTGCTTGAAAAGCGTTGTGCGAGGAGTAACAAGCTAAACCTCATATGGATGTGAAATATTAGCGCGACGTGTATTTCTAACATGCATTGCTCTGGGAGGAATTAAGCGGGTTACATCCTTCGAACACTCTCCATGAAAATACTTGTAGAATAGGCTCAAGTCGCCAACCGTTCTTCGATGTATTTTTGGTTCGAAATAAAATTCCCAACTTTTGAGAAGCTCTCTTTGCTATGCCTCTGACATGTTTGTGCCAAGACATATTTGCTCCCAAATTAACGCCCAACAAATTGAGTGACGATGTTAGAGGAATGGAGTGTCCCGCCATAACTATGTCGGGTTCAGCAATGTTAACTTTTTTAGAAAAAACTGCCGCCTGGGTTTTTGTAGCGTTTAATTCCACTTGGTTACTGTCACCCCAAGATAGAATTTCTTCCAGGTCTTTGTTAAGTTGAATGACTTCCTGCTGTCTGCGGATATTCGCCTGAGCAGCCGATGTCCGAGCGTTCAAAGTGAATGAAGAGCTAAGCTTACTGTCATCTGCAAAGCTGTAGATTGGATTCCCGGTTTTTTCCAACAGATCGTTAATGTAAATCAGAAAGAGAGTAGGAGACAGTATGGAGCCTTGGGGCACACCAGCGTTAACAGTAAAGATGTTAGAAAGAAATCCGTCGACTGCGACTCGTAAAGAACGCTCTCTGAGGAAACATGAGAGCCACAAACAGAACTTTTCAGACATACTATAAGAGCGTAGCTTAGCCAACAGTCCATCGTGCCAAACACGGTCGAATATGTCAAGAGCAACCGCTCGAGATTCTCCAAAGTGTTCAATTGCGTTGTTCCAAACATGTGTTACATAAGTCAGAAGATCTCCTGTTGATCTATGTTTACGAAAGCCATATTGGTGATCGCAAATAATATTGAATCCTTTAAGGTATTTTAAAAGCTGCTGATTGACAGCCTTTTTCATGACTTTCGATATTATTGAAAGCAGTGCGACTGGTCGGTAGTTGTTTGGCAAGGTCTTCTTGCCTTTTTTAGGTATCGGCTGAACTGTGGCGCATTTCCAGCAGGAAGGAAATATTCCCTTTCTGTAGGATAGGTTGAAAAGTCTACAGAAAACTGGTGTTAGTTACCTCCAACAGTTTTTGAGAACTATGGCAGGTATTCCGTCAGCGCCAGAATCTTTTTTGGTATCTAGCTTCATTAAAATACATTTTATGATACGCTGTCTGAAGACAACATCGGGCATCCTTGATTGCACTATGGGAATAATAGGTGGTGTTTTTCCTTGGAAATCGGCAGTAGAATGTGAAGCAAACAGTTCGGCCAACAAGTTTACTTTCTCAACAGGTGTCGTTGCAATAGAACTATCTGGCCGTGTGAGTGGTGGTATGGTGAATTTGGTGAAATTTTGACTAACTGCCTTAGCGACTG
This sequence comes from Pachyrhynchus sulphureomaculatus, assembly GCA_019049505.1. Taxonomy (NCBI): domain Eukaryota; kingdom Metazoa; phylum Arthropoda; class Insecta; order Coleoptera; family Curculionidae; genus Pachyrhynchus; species Pachyrhynchus sulphureomaculatus. Next base: position 93,253,933 of record CM032453.1, on the reverse strand, counting down.
ACCAAAAGGATCTGGAATTGTTGAGACAAGCGAGAAGTTTGTTTCTAATTCGCTGATTGTGTGCCTCCTTGGTTTCGTCGATAATTTCTTTGCATCTGTTCCGGGTACGAACAAAGTTATTACGATTTATGGTGTTAGGATTTTCAGGCCATTGTCGGCAGGCAAGATGTTTAGAAGCAACAGCTTCTTTGCATTTTCGGTCAAACCAAAGCTTGCCGTTAGAAGGACATTTCTTCGAAAATGTAATGTAAGCTTCCATACCAACTAAGATAACATCGGAAACCTCCCTGGCGCAGTCAGATGGGTCGTCGGATCAAAAACAAACGTCTAACTAAGGGAAAGTTCGAAAATATTCCGTGAGATCTTCCCATTTAGCAGATTTGTAATGCCAAATCTTGCGCGGTTTAGGCGCCTCTCTGTCACTGACTGGTAGGATACTCGATGTCGAAAGCAGTTTATGGTCGGAAGAACCCAACGGCGGATTTACGGTGACCTTGTAAATCTCCGGATTGGTGGTTAAAAAAACAAATCAAGAAGACTGGCGAACTCCCCATCTCAATCAGGGATCCCTGTTGGTTCGTCAATAAGCTGAGTTAAGCCATAACTGATTGAGAATGATTCAGCTTCACGACCTTGTTCGTCAGTAGTATTTGAATATTTAAGCCAGTTGATGTTGTGGATATTAAAGTCGCCGAGGATTTCAGCATTTGGATAGTAAATTTGTAAATGATCGATGGTGTATGCAAGAGAAGTTAAAAAGGTTCTAAAATTAGTATCACTTGGAGGTCGATAGAAGATGCAGATGAACCTTATGGTTTGTTAAGTCGTTATTTTTAACCACATAACATCAAAGTGGGGGGCTCCAGAGCCGCTTCTCGTTGGCAAGAGAGGTCGCTTCTGACAAAAAGACAGATTCCAAAGTTACGCCTAAATCTGGAATAGAAGTCGTATCCAGAATAAAGATAGTTTACTGTGCTGGTCGATGAACTGACCTTGGTTTCACAGAGAGCGAGTACATGAGTGTTGGTGCACTGAATTTATATTCGAGTTTAAACCCCGTATGTTGCAAAAATCTATTTTAAAATTATGATCTCTGCATGTCGACGCCCCTAAACCAGCCCCCACCCGGAGATCCGAACGGGGGGCTGTTTTACCTCCGGAATTTTTTGTGGTGGAATTTGGTGGTTCAGTCACTGTCTGTTTGTTGTACATAGCTTTTCGGTAGAACTGTTTTTCGCTTCTTCGAAAGAGGTTATTGGTGTCTTTCCTCTCGTTTGATTCTTTATATCTACGAAGTCTTGCGGCATATACGGATAGTTTTTGCTTCAAAGTATCAAGAATTTCTGGCGGTGTTCTGTTGGGAGACCTGGACTTGATCTTGCCTACACCCTGTGTGACACGTTTGGACGCGTTCCTGTTCATAAACTGGGTAAGGTGTCCTAGACTTCTTCTGATGTTTTTGATTTTGTTTTCTATTCCTATTTGCCATTTCGATTTTGATTTTGTTCTGTTGAGAGATTTTGATTATTTTGTGTTAGAATGGTGTTTGCTGCGTGTTTTTCCGCCTTGGTGGGTGTCGGCTCATTCGCCAGCACAACACTTTTGGCAGGTCCATTTTCGGTCTTCATCGTTTTAGTCGAGCTGCCATTTCCCTCGACGTCCTCGACCTTTACGTCGCTCGCCCGATCCTTCTTTTATTGGTCCACTGTTGTTTGGGATGTTTCTAGTGTTTTGTGGTGTCAGAAGCTCAAAGTGTCCCGACAATGGGTTGCCTGTTAGTAGAAGGTAAATAGTTTCAAAACAAAGAATTCAATATGAAGTAGCACAGATCTCCCTGGATTCTCTGCAAAACTTTGTTCAGGCTGTTTATGACAGATTGTGTCATTGCCTCGCTGTTAACGGGAGACATTTTGAGCAATTGTTACCTAGAGTATTTATTAATAGTTTTTTTTGTCTTTTTTTTTTTTTTATTTTAAATTTCAAATGAAAATAATTCCAAAACAGTTCAATTTAGACCTATAGTATGTTAGACAAATAATATCTAGAATTTTTAGTAAGACTCAAAAATAAAATACCATACAGGGCTTTCCATTTAAAAAAAAATCAAGATGGCGTAATTTCTTCGAACTGACAGTTCAAAATATTTTATTGTCACCATGTGCGCCTTATAACACCCTATAACTTTTATTTAAACATTTTTTGATACACCGATTAATAAATGTTATGGAATCATTATTCTATACATATGGGGCACCCCTTATACATGTAACATATTTTTGCGTAGTACAGCACTAAATATATATCCAGTTGGTTATAATTTGAAATTATGAAATTAAACTGGTACGTAAAACTATAAAGAAATAATATTCTTATTATTAATGTTATCAATGCAGTTTTACCATTTTGATGACTAGATTCTACCTGCTCCACGTATTTTTAGAGCCGTATGTCCACCACATGTAAGGATATTTTTCAGATAAACAATTCTTCCATGAAAGATCGACAATTTCTTTAGAAACATCGTTATTAATATTAGACATACGTATAATTTTTCTAGGAATTTAGAAATATAATCTTATACATAGTATACGATTCAACCTAAAGAAGTTGTATCATTATCGGAGAAAATGAAATACTTTTAGGAGAAGCCAGTTTTGTTAAAATGAAATATTTCATAATTGACTAACTTCAATAATGAAAATATTAAAATAAATTTTAAAAAAAATAACCGGTCAAGTGCAAGTTGAACTTGCGCAATAAGTGTTCCGTACGTTGATTGCTTTTAAGATAAAAAAAATTGCTACGGAGGTATAAAATGATCAGTGACTTCACAAAACACACCCCAAATGAGTTTTCGACAAGGTTTGTTTCCAATCTTTACTGAAAACTGATGACCTTGAAATTTTTTTTTTTTTTATATACCAGATAAATTATTAAAGGTAATGTACTCGTAATAATTTTCGGCCAATCTACACTCCGTGGAAAATATTCCAGAGTTTTTTCAAAATTTTTTGATCAGTACTTTTCGAGATAAGGGAGATGACAGCGATTTTTCGCGATTTTTTAAAAATAATTCAAAGAAAAGTGTGCGCAACTATTACATTTTATATATTTTTTTACTCGTGTTTTCACAAGCTTTCATTTGACACCACACTCGATGACCTAGTAAAATTTTTTTTCACTTCCGATTTCACCTCCACCCCTTAAGTCAAAATTTAACTTTCAAAACTACATGGCTCTAATGGGGCCATCAATTCCTATATTAGTACCAAATTTCAACTTTCTATGACAAATAGTTTCGGAGAAAAAATCGGGGTGTGACAGACGGACAGACACCGAAGTGATTTTATAATTGTTCCGTACGGAACACTAAAAACAATATTCCTGATTTATTTTTTAGGATTTTATTTCGTTCGATCACAAGAACTATATTACGAATCTTTTTCTCAAAACTTTTTGCATTGTTGGTGCTAATATTAAAAGCTTAACGCAATGTTTACTAAATATTGGTCTTTAAAAATTTACCTACTCTTCATTCAGAATTTACTTACCAAAAATGTTTGCAGATTTGCAACCAGCTTTGTTTTAATATACAAAAGGAGCTTCCCCTAAAAGTCCTGGAAGAAAATTTGATGATTTACGAATTTTTATATAAATTACCTTATAGAAATGTTTTTGGTATTTGAAGTCCACATAAAGCCAAATTCTTTCTCTCAGTGGAACCGATAATCCTTTAAAGCGCATGTATGCCTCAATGGAATTAAATGTGGTAGTTTGTAATTTTGTTGTACAAGAAAATCTGTAATAAAGTTCCATCCCCTAAAATATAGCAGGTCGTTTATTACATACAGGTATACATTGGTATAACCTATTTACTTTTAGTTTCGCAATTAGAAAGTTGACAAGAACTAGAAAATGGTAGAAATATCAGTAGTCAAGTAATAAAACAAGTTTTTTTACAAAGCTCTATCTTTAGGACTTGATTACTTTCTTTACATTAAGACAGCATAAGGACCAGAAAAGATATTACTATGTCAATATTTTGGCAATTAACAATGATGAGGACTATCTTACAAATTCAGCAGATTAAACGCAGTAATGTTTTTATTTGGTCAACTCAAAATAATTCAAATTTAAATAAAATGGAAATAAAACAAGTTTTGCAGTTTTTAGCAATCCTTCTTTCCTGATCGCGGTTCGATTCCGAACGTCGTGACCTCTCACGCAACCGTGCTTGCCACGCTCCTCCACTCCCCACAGTCCCCCGCTGTATGCATGACGTCATTAAGCGACATATTTGTTAAATGTTTTATTTGGTCGATGTAACGATTTGATGATCGACCTCTCTTCCGTTTGCCCTTTACTTTTTCCTGAATGACGAACATTTCGATGCCGTCTCGTCTAACAAGATGAGCAAGAAATTTAAGAATTTGCCTTTGAATGATCCCTAATTCCTGCAGAATGGAACCGTTTGTTCGTCTTGCTGTCTATGGGATCCTCACTATCATTCAGTAGCAGGTCATTTCGAAGGCCTGTATTCCTCGGTGACATGCAGCGTTAATGGTCCAGGATTCTGATCCATACATACAGATGGGTCAGGGTTTGGACCAATTCCCATTTTGTTTGTTTTCCGATGTGTCGATCTTTCCATATCTTGGTCAGACTCGATAGTGCAATATTGGCAATGCCGGTTCTCCTCTTTACTTCACCTCCACAGTCAGCTTTATTAGAGATGCACACACCAAGGTAAATTAGGTCTTCTTTTTGCTTGACGCTGCGTAAAGCATATAAATGAATGCTCTGAGAACTTGAAAGTTTCACCATTTTCCAATATGCTTCAGTTACTTCAACAATTATAAAGCAAATTACGAGAAAGTTGTCATACTAATTTGAAATAATCTAAAATTTTTAAGTAACTTAGCAGTCGTGCTTCCTTATTGTTTTAATGTTACAATTTTTTACTTCCAGCTTTCCTAAACTGAGGAGCTACTACTCACGTACTGTAACATTGTCATTGCTAAATTATACCCTAAGAAAAATTACACGAATTTCTAATTAAGAATCTTGTAATTACTTTAAGGAATCGTGATTCAGACGTAACTTTAAACCTGGTTTAATTTGATAATTGAAGGTTTAAATTAACTAAAGTACCAGTATGTCAACTAAAATAACGATGACGTGTAGTACAAGTCCAAAAAATTCCTATAGAAAGAACTGTTATACTTTGTACCTCTTACAATAAATTTTTTTATAATAACATTTATTTAGCGTTACAACACAAAATAAGACATTGTCAAAATCAAAAGTCAGTTAAACAGCTAGAGGTTCTAGATTCCATAGTCAACAATATATTTTATAATGCATATAGATTTTATAACATTTTGGTCCCTAACATTAAGAAAACACTCAATGTAAATATTTATAAAATTAAGTTAAAGCGCATTTTAATTCTACACAACAGTTATCACAACTACACCGAATACTTTATCATCAGGGGCGATAATTGACTCAACGCGCTTCGAATATAAAAATGAATCGTTAGGGGTAGTGGTATAGTAAACCCAATACAGTAGCGAAAATGAGCTCCAAGTTGATGACGAGAATTTGATGGCGCGTGCGTCGACGGCTCCCTCTTTCAAAATATATGGTGGCTCAGTGTTTACATCTGATCTCGGAATATGTCTTTTGAAATGTATTGTCGATCGTTTCTTGATGTAACTGCAGTTTATATGAATGTAAAGAGAGAAGGAAAAAATAGCTTGCATAAAAAAGAATTAAAAATGTTTGTAAGTAAAGAGAATCGAAAAGGTTGACAAAGTATTATATAATCATGGGGAGATGAGGTTATTGTTGTGCCGTTGACAATTGTAAAAATAGTTCAGAAAGTACGCCGGAAGTAAGTTTGTTCTTCTTGTTGTGGAAAGGTAAGTGATTTAATTAAAGAATATTAATTGCGTAAGAAATCGTACGCGGATAAATTGAATAGTTCTGGGAAGCTATTTATCTTATAACATTTGTTTTGGTTATAGAGCAAAGCAGCAGCAACCAAAGGCGTCATCAGTTGTTCAATTGAAATTTCTACGAAAATTATAAAATATGCTGAAAATGCCTTCCTGTCAAGTTTTTCACTTGAATTCAACTGTTTTCTAACTAGGCGCTCCATTCTTTTTGTTTTTTTTTTATACTCGTATTATTCATGCTGCATTAATCTGACATTTTATTAAATCAAAAAATTTCAAACATTTGTATAATATCTCTGATTTTGAATGATAAAACCTTGCACAGTAACATTATTTCTATTTAAAATCTGCTACTGGCCCCCTTTTTAACATGGCAGATTGCCACGTGACCTAAGTTGGGAATGTGGAATCTTTGGCACAATGATACTACTCAGTATATATCACCACTACACCAAACACTTTATTTTTGCGCTCGACGCGCGTTTCGCTAACCATGTTAGCTTCATCAGGAGCGATGATTGACTGTGACCTATTGAAAATTGAGACCTGATTTTCCTATACGGTTATCCCTGAGTTTCGCTACTATATTGGGTTTACTGTGGTAGTGGTAAAAACTGCTGTGTAGTGTTATTCTTCCTGAGATTCCAAAATCCCAAAGTAGTTATATAAAATTTTATTAAGAAGTTATATTAAGTGTCACTCAGATACAATATTATATTATAATATTAGTGCAGTAAAAAAAGGTCAAAATAAAATAACACACCAGGGGTATTGTCTTGAGTTTTGAACTTCGAAAAACTTGTACTCTTTTGTTTATAAACAATTTAAACTTCCAAAAGGCGTTTTTTGAGCTTAAAATGTGAATAACTTCGGTAATATAAGCCGGATAGAGACAAAAAACAAACCTTCGTAATGAAATTTCCAACAAATTTTCATTGGTTTCAAGTCGCTCAAATGCGACAACCTACAAAATTCAAATAACAAGCAAAAAATTGTTTTTTCTTTAATTTTGTTATACAGGTCTCCCCTCAAGGGCTAGGGGAATCCCAGGATACTCCTAATACGGGCACTGACGATCCCGAGGTACCTGAGTAATGTTGTGCTGTCTTGTGTTGTCCAGATTATGTGTAACAAAAACGCAATATTAAGGTGTTTACCGTGCCGAGAAGATGAATGGCTCAGCGTGATGGAAATTGCCTTTTCCGTGCAGTTAGCGGACACTTATATGGCCACCAAAACCACCATGAAAAACTCCGAGAAGTTGCTCTATATACATATATACGGCAGAACTGGTCGGAACTTCACACATTTTCATTAATTGAAGACGACGATATGAAAAACTTCGATAACTACTATAATTATATGAGGAAAAATAGCACCTATGGAACGAGCCTAGAAATACTTGCCCTCTCGAAAACCCAAAATAGCAACTTTCATTTCTTCTCAAAACAACGAAGAACAAGAGATACAAAAATAACGTTTAGGGACAAACCAACAATAAACACAGGAAAACACACCGAAACTATTTACCTTCTACTAACAGGCAACCCAATGTCGGGACACTTCGAGCTTCTGACACCACAAAACACTAGAAACATCCCAAATAACAGTGGACCAATAAAAGAAGCATCAGGCGAGCGACGTAACGGTCGAGGACGTCGCGGGAAATGGCAGCTCGACCAAAACGATGAAGACCGGGCAACCGTGTCGACATGCAGAGATCATAATTTTAAAATAGATTTTTGCAACATACGAGGAATATAAATTCAGTGCACCAACACCTGCAATCAAATAAACCTCATGTACTCGCTCTCTGTGAAACCAAGGTCAGTTCATCGACCAGCACAGTAAACTATCTTTATCCTGGATACGACTTCTATACCCGATTCAGGCGTAACTTTGGAATCTGTCTTTTTGTCAGAAGCGACCTGTCTTGCCAACGAAAAGAGGCTCTGGAGCCCCCTAACTTTGATGTTATGTGGTTAAAAATAACGACTCAACAAACCACAAGGTTCATCTGCATCCTCTATCGACCGCCAAGTGATACTAACTTTAGAACACTTTTCGCTTCTCTTGCAGACACCATCGATCATTTACAAATTAACTATCCAAATGCCGAAATTGCCATCCTGGGCGACTTTAATGTCCACAACATCAACTGGCTTAAATATTCAAATACTACCGACGAACAAGGTCGTGAAACTGAATCATTCTCAATCAGTTGTGGCTTAACTCAGCTTATTGACGAACCAACATGGATCCCTGATCGAGACGGGGAGTTGTCCAGTCTTCTTGATCTGTTTTTAACCACCAATCCGGAGATTTACAAGGTCACCGTAAATCCGCCGTTGAGTTCTTCTGGCCATAAACTGCTTTCGACATCGAGTGTCCTACCAGTCAGTGACAGAGAGGCGCCTAAACCGCGTAAGTTTTGGCATTACAAATCTGCTAAATAGGAAGATCTCACGGAATATTTTCGAAGTTTTCCTTGGTTGGACGTTTGATTTCGATCCGACGACCCATCTGACTGCGCCAGGGAGGTTTCCGATGTTATCCTAGCTGATATGGAAGCTTAAATTCCATTTCCGAAGAAATGTCCTTCTAACGGCAAGCCCCGGTTTGACCGAAAATACAAAGAAGCTGTTGCTTCTAAACATCTTGCCTACCGACAATGGCGTGAAAAGCCTAACACCATAAATCGTAACACCTTTGTTCGTGCCCGGAACAGATGCAAAGAAATTATCGACGAAACCAAGGAGGCACACAATCGACGAATTAGAAACAAATTTCTCGCTTGTCCCAACAATTCCAGGTCCTTTTGGTCAGTCGCTAAGGCAGTTGGTCAAAATTTCACCAAATCCTCCATACCATCACTCACACGGCTAGATAGTTCTATTGCAACGACACCTGTTGAGAAAGCAAATTTGTTGGCCGAACTGCTTGCTTCACATTCTACTGCTGATTTTCAAGGAAAAACACCACCTACTATTCCCATAGTGCTGTCAAGGATGCCCGATGTTGTCTTCAGACAGCGTATCATAAAACGTATTTTAATGAAGCTAGACACCAAAAAAGCTTCTGGCAGCCATAGTTCTCAAAAACTGTGCAAGGGAACTAACAACAGTTTTCTGTAGACTTTTCAACCTATCCTACAGAAAGGGAATATTTCCTTCCTGCTAGAAATGTGCCACAGTTCAGCCGATACCTAAAAAAGGCAAGAAGACCTTGCCAAACAACTACCGACCAGTCTCACTGCTTTCAATAATATAGAAAGTCATGGAAAAGGCTGTCAACCAGCATCTTCTAAAAATCAACAGGAGATCTTCTGACTTATGTAACATATGTTTGGAACAACGCAATTGAACACTTCGGAGAATCTCGAGCGATTGCTCTTGACATATCCAAGGCATTCGACCGTGTTTGGCACGATGGACTGTTGGCTAAGCTACGCTCTTATGGTATGTCTGAAAAGTTCTGTTTGTGGCTCTCATGTTTCCTCAGAGAGCGTTATTTACGAGTCGCAGTCGACGGATTTCTTTCTAACACCTTCACCATCAACGCTGGTGTGCCCCAAGGCTCCATACTGTCGCCTACTCTCTTTCTTATTTACATTAACGATCTGTTGGAAAAGACCGGGAATCCAATCTACAGCTTTGCAGATGACAGTACGCTTATCTCTTTATTCACTTTGAACGTTCGGACATCGTCTGCTCAGGTGAATATCCGCAGACAGCAGGAAGTTATTCAACTTAACAACTCCACAAGAACTGTTAATTCTTTACAAAGCTCAAATACCGACCAATTATGGAAAACTGCTCCCTTTGGAATGGCTTACCCAGGACTGTGTTTCCCACCGAGTACAATTTACAGCGATTCAAGAACAGCGTGAATCGCTTTTTCCGCACACGTGTCGCTCCTGTAGCGCTTTAAGAACTTCCCTGCAGCACGTGTGCTAGACCCATAAAAAAAAAACAGGTCGATTAAGTGAACCGATCGGCTTAAAACTTTCAGAAAATATGCCTTTTGTTATAGCAAAAATACCCTGAAATATTGGTATTAAAATATTGAATCCAGTGGGCACAATTGAATTTGTTATTTAAAATTTAAATTCCCGCCATTTTGTCCCATTTGATCCAAAATGGATATTTTTTTTTTCCAAATATAGGCTTTGACATCAGCTTTCCGATGCCATATGCCTCTAAAAAAATTTGTTTGGTGTCAATTTAATCGTTTTTTTTTTACATTTGTTTATTAATCAAATAACAACAAATGCGTTTTTTCGGTCATTTTCGCGGTAAGATGTGATAAACAATTTTCAATTTTTTTATCAAAATGGCCGAAAAAAGGCATTTGTTGTTATTTGATTCACAAACAAATGTAAATCAAACGGTTAAAATGACTCCAAAAAAAATTTTTTAATGGCATCGGAATGCTGGCGTCGAAACCTAAATTTTGAAAAAAAAGATCCATTTTGGACCAAATGACATAAAATGGCAGGCAATTTAAATTTTAAATAAAACATTTAATTGTGTCCACCGGGATCAATATTTTTGTACCAAAATTTCAGGATGTTTTGCAATAACAAAAGACATACTTTCAAGCCGATCGGTTCACTTAGTCGACCTGTACAATAAAATGAAACTTAAAAGCAACGAGGATTTGTTGGAAATTTCATTACGAAAAGTTTTTTTTTTTTCTCGATCCGCCTTATATAACCGAAGTTATTCACATTTTAAGTTCAAAAAACGCGTTTTGTAAACTTAAATTGTTTTTAAAGATAAGATCACAAGTTTTTCGAGGTCTAAAACTCGAGACAATACTCCTGGTGACACCCTAGAGAGGATAAAATCATAATATTGCTGTATCTAGACTGTACAATTTCAAATGCACTATAATATAATACGTTCTCGTTTTCTTCAATTGTTACTTTTTTCATTAAGGAAAGTATTGTACTCATAAAAAAATCTTCCGAGATTTTTACATTGCTTCACGTTTCAAGGTTCCTAGATTACTAAAAACATAGTTCCCAATTTTCGCATAATTTTCTTTAAGAAATTCTGGTTTTACCATTGAATACATAAGAGCTATGATCATTTATTTTATTTTTACCTTTAAACTTCTCAGTAAGGGAAAACAGTTTTTTTTATTTATTTATTTTTTTAGTTTGAATTGATATATTGGTAATATTTTATTGTAGAATACCTATCTATGCACTATTTATTTGAAATTGATAGTATTAAAAATACCAGTGGACTGACCCACGATCCTATAACATAGGCGTGCTATCTATTCCCAGGTATTTTTCAGGTCACAATGCTCTTTGTACCGAAGTTTTATTGTCGATCAAATCTTTTTATTTACATATCTTCCTGTTGCCCCAACTATAAATACATATTTAGAATAGCATGCCCAAGTGTCAAGCCAGTTAGTGACAAGTCAGTTAGTATGTCTTTATGGAAAAAAAGAATTCCAGCTTTGGATATGATCCTGCAGGCTGCGACAAGCCACCCAGAAATACAGAAAATGAGTAGAGTAAAACTATGGAGTATTTTAAAAGATATGAATTTTTATTAGAAAAAGTGTAAAACAAAATCTTTATTGATGGAAAGTGGAGCAATTGTACACTGGAGAAGAGACTATTTAAGGAAAGTTAGAAAAGCTCACTCTGAAAGAAAAAGGATACTTAGAAGAGGAATATCAAAAATGCTCTCCAAGCATTTAATGAAAGTCTCTACTGGTCTTAAAACGCCATCTGGTAAAGGACGTAGGTTAATTATTACGCATATTGGAAGCGAAAGTGGTCTTGTAGACGGATGTCTTTTAACATTCGTGTCCAAATAAAAAGGAGATTATCACGAAGATATGAATTCCGATGTATTTAAAGACTGGTTTTCGCAGATGATAGACTTAATACCAGACGGTTCTGTTATTGTTATGGATAACGCAAGCTATCATTCTAAAAATTTAGAACAAGTTCCAACCTTGCGTTGGCTGAAAAACGACATCCATTCTTGGATGACCGAGAAAAACATTTCATGTCCAAAAGACAGCGTTAAGAGAGAATTATCAGAACTTGTAAAGCTTGAAGTTCTCAGAAATAAAGACAAGCACACAAGTTACGTCATCAATGAAATGGCAAAAAAAACCTAATATTGCTGTTTATCGCCTGCCACCATATCATTGCGAGCTTAATCCGATAGAACTTATATGGGCACAAATTAAAGGTGAAGTGGCCAGGAACAATACGACCTATAAATTAGTAGGGTACAAAACCTTTTTCAAAATGCCATATCTAATGTTTCCACACAAAATTGGCGAAAATGCGTCGAGCATGTATTGAGGGTGAAAGATAAAATGTGGACTGTGGACATGGTGGTGGATGCCATTGTTGAAACTTTAATTATACACGTAAATTCAAAAATGAGTCAGACAATGATAGTTGTTCATGTCGGAGATAGAAGATTGGTAATACTTTTTTCATTATTGTTTGATTTCCTCTTTTGTATATTTTTTAATTAATAATGTTTCATCTTAAAACACTATTTTTTTTTTCTAATAAATGTTTAAACATTTTAAAACTCTTTCACGCATACTATTCGCAAATAAGGCGTGTACGCCCAGGTGCACCACCACTGGCCAGAACTATTTCAGACTATTTAACCCCAAACAATAAAAAATGGTCGTTTTCCTATTGTATGCAAACATCAAAGATCACGAATATTAGACCGATGCCAGATGGTTTTCCAATAAATTTGTTGAACTGCTTCTTTACATGTAAAATGTAGGTAAAACTTTGGGGCCCTGACTACTGCTTGATGCTAATTTGCATAGTTCTAGACGATTTATTGCTATCACTTTCAAATAAATAGAGTCCGGTACTAAATTAGCATAAAAGTTTTATTTTATTTTTCAATCTGTGCATTTATTTTTTTTATGGGTCTAGCACACGTGCTGCAGGGAAGTCCCTAAAGCGCTCCAAGAACGGCATGTGTGCAGAAAAAGCCTTTCACTTGTTCTCGAATCGCTGTAAATTGTACTCGGTGGGAAACACAGCGCTGGGCAAATTATTCCAAAGTGATGATGTTCTCCATATAAAAGACTGCTTGAAAAGCGTTGTACCCGGAGTAACAAGCTGAACCTCATATGGATGTGAAGCACCAGCGCAACGTGTATTTCTAACATGCATCGCTTTGGGAGGAATTAAGCGGGCTACATCCTTCGAACACTTTCCGTGAAAATATTTGTAGAACAGACTCAAGTCGCCAACCGTTCTTCGATGTTCCATCCAATCAGACAGCTCTACTCTGAACAGAAACCAACAAATGCAGGGAATCTTTGGGAACAGAGCCCCAAACATGGGAGCTGTTTTCCATAGTTGGTCGGTATTTGAGCTTTGTAAAGAATTAACAGTTCTTGTGGAGTGTAAAGCTTTCTGGGTCAAAATAATATTCCTAACTTTTGAGAAGCTCTCCTTGCTATGCCTGCAACATGTTCATGCTAGGACATATTTGCTCCCAAACTAACGCCCAACAAATTGAGCATAAATGTAATGTAAATTATAACCGGTTTGATAAGAACTGTATTTTTATTTAAGTTTATGATCAACTTTTTGTCTGGCTCGATTAAAGTATGCCTCTTCACGAGTGAGTTAATTTATGTGTTATCTTGAGAATGTGGAATCTTTGGCACAATGATGGAAGCGATGATTGACTGTCGATCATCGCTCCTGATGAAGCTAACATGGTTAACGAAAGGCGCGTCAACTGCAAAAATAAATAAATTGTTTAGTGTAGTAGAATGCAGAATGTTGCAAGCAATATTACAGTATTTTTTCTAATTAGAGAAAGTGTTTTTGCTAACAAATAGGCAATTATTTTCCTAACATTCAAAAAATACCTTCAAGACATACATTACTTGATTTTTTGGTGAAATGATACTGGCTCCGTAGGTAACATTAAGTAATGGTGATTTAAAAAAAAACAACCATCGATATAAAATTCCGAACGATTTTCTTAACGATTATTGTACTTATATATATGTAAATATATATATATATATATATATATATATATATATATATATATATATATATATATATATATACAGTCTCTGGCCAAATTATTAGACGCACTGTATTTTTTTTAGTAATTTTATGTTTCTTAAGAGTTTTTATGCAATAATGGTATATTTAAACTACAATATTATTGATTTTTATTTAAAAGAATTGTTGTAGACTACATATTTGTATTTATTTTTAACATATGGCAACACTGTGTTGACAAAGTGATACATGAACGTAAATAAGTACAAACCTGTATCAGTCGCGATCGGAATCGAGTCAGGTTTGTTTAACAGTTTTATACTACTCAGTTATTAGTTTATTTTGTATGCAGTGTTTTAAAAAAGTAATTGGACTATTTTCATTATGGGTAGAAAAGGCGATCTTTCACCACGTAAAAAAGCTGAAGTGAAGGCCCTTGTGATTGCGAAAACATTTACAAACCAAGAAATATCACGAAGATTGGAGGTTTCTGAAGCTAGTATACGACACATAAAAAAGAAAATTGAGTCAGGGAAGGAATTAAGCCCAAAAAGAGAGAAAAGATGCGGTAGAAAACCAATTTTCACTCCACGGTCAGAGAGTTGTTTGAAGAAAATTTGTGTAGAAAACAGATTTGCTACCACAAAGGTAATAAAATCACAACTCCAGGATGCTAGCGTAAATGCTTCTGAGCGCACTGTTCGAAGAAAATTGAAAGAATTAGATTTTAAGGCTTGTCGCCCCGCCAGGAAGCCCAAGTTAACAGCTGCAATGAAAGCAAAACGCCTGAAGTGGGCCAAACAATGGCAAGACAAAGATGTGGACTTCTGGAGATCGGTAAGATACAGCAATTTAATCAATAATTGATACATTATTATCATTTTCAGTTAAATAAAGCAAATAAACATGGAAGTTTATATATTTTTCCTATTTTTGACAGGTCTGCTTCAGTGACGAAAGCACATTCGAAATATTGCAGAATAAAGCTCAGTATGTGCCTCGTCGTCATGGAGAAAAGTTTCATCCTGATTGTGTCGTCCCGACGGTTAAACATCCCACCAAAGTGATGATTTGGTCAGTCATCAGCGGCAAGGGCACTGGACGTCTGTACGTCGTCAAAGGAATAATGAGGCAAGATCAGTACAAAGAAGTATTACAAAATCGGTTGATTCCGCAGCTCAGAGAATGGTTTCCAAATGGGGAATCATTCACTTTCATGCAAGATGCCACACTGCTTGGTCTGTTAAAGCTTTTTTGGCAGAAAAAAATATCCCTCTGTTGGATTGGCCGGGTAATAGCCCATTGAAAATGTGTGGGAGCTGATGAAAAGAGAAGTGGCTAAAGATGTGATTACCAACAAAACCCAGCTCCTAGAAAAGATTATTCATGTGTGGAATCATCATCCTCAAATGCAGGAGATAGTACAATCTTGCATTGATAGCATGCCGCGCAGAATTAAAGCTTTGATAGCGGCTAAAGGTGGCTCAACTAAATATTGACTTTTACTAACATTAATTTCACTTTTCTTTAAAGCTTAATAAACTTATGCTTTTCTAAATTAATGCTGTTTTATTTATGTCAAATAAATAGGTAATTGATTGGATAATATAAAAATAAAAAACAAATCAATTTAAAATAATAAAACGGTACAATATCACTCGGTAATTAATATTTTACATGAAATCTTGCAGTGCGTCTAATAATTTGGCCAGGGACTGTATATATATATATATATATATATATATATATATATATATATATATATATATATATATATATATATATATATATATATATATATATATATATATATATATATATATATATATATATATATATATATATATATATATATATGAATTGTATTTAGAAAACTAGATCAATTGTTAACTTGACTTTGACTAAACTTCTAATAATTAATTCGGCTCTGGTTGACTGAATATCATGGACTAGTTACATAAATATCAATAACTTTTATTAAAGACCAAAATAAATAACTAATGCTTACCTCCACGCATAAAATCAAATGTAAAATAAAACCACCAAGGAGACAAATTATGCTACAACATACTTCTAGTAAGTGGTGATTTTCCCCTAACCCATGATCAACCAATACAAGCATCGTCAGCACATCTTCAAAAGTTGAAGACACCGCTCTCTCGGAAAAATCAGGAATTTCATGCTAAAGGAAACAATTTGTTACATTTCCGAACAAAATTAAATTATTCCCTATATTTTACTTAATTCTTAAATTATCAGGTTACCTGTGATAAATGTCAAACATTCTTACATAATAAGCGCTATTCTAGAAAAAATTAATGAAGAATCATTTGAAATCAGTTTGAAAGAAGCAACTCCCGAATCAGCAAGAAAGAGAAAGAAGGCACCAGAGAATGGAAAAGAAATATCCAAAGAAAGCTAATGAAGTATTACAAATTTAATTGTCCCAGTATCTTTTATTTATTTAGCACAAAATTAATTATCGTCCATGTGTGTGTGTTTTTTTTTAGATATTCGCTCAAAGGTATGCCCACTACGCCAAGTTTCAAGCAAAGGGGTAAGATGATTGATATACAAAAGTTTCACTAAGCATTCTATGAAGTTACAAAAAAGTTTAACTACGTAAGTACGTGAAGAAAACTGTTCCTCAAAGACGTCGAGGGCAAACCTATTACTTTAAATTATTTTATTGAGAACCAAATGGGAAATTTAATGAGAGTTTGCCGCAAAACTTTCGTAGATGTCCTAGGTATAACAAAGCATAGAATAGAGGGAATATTTCGTCACTTAAAAAAAAAAATGTAGGGAAACTTAGTTCCAATTGAAACAAGAGGTAGATGGAAAAATGAAGTGCAATGGGCAGGCAAACGGTCCTCAGTCATAAATTTTATAAAATCTCTAAAAGGCGTAGAATCACATGATTATAGAGGGAATAGCAACAGAATGTACCTAACCAGTGAGTTAAATATTTCAAAACTCTGGTGCATGTATAATAGTACTGTTTCTGAAGAATACAAGGTAAAAATTTCTTACTTTCGTTCCATCTTTGTAATTAAATTTAATCTTTCCTTCACTAAGCCTGCCACGGATGAGTGCAACACATGACGAACTGAAAAATAAAATTAAGACAGCAACAGATCCGGTCACCAAAAATCACTCCAAGTCCCTAAATTTGCCCAAAACAAAAGCGAAGTGCTTTTTTTAATTCCTTAAAATATAGCCGGATGACTGCTTATTACTCTCATTTGACTGCCAAAAAAATCTTGTCTTACCTAAAGTCAGTGATCAGTCAGCGTACTACCCTCGTCAACTGTATTGCTATAACTTAACAGTTGTAACAGGTGCGTCCACCGGTAAATTGTACTCTGAGTCAGTTTCCGTGTACACATGGACTGAGGACGAGGGAAAAGAAGGCTCTAATGCGGTGGCGTCTGTTGTCTTTGGTGAATGACGAATTAAAGATCTTACTAGGTATAGAACCATGAGACTGGTAGCAGACGGCTGCGGAGGCCAAAACAACCACTGTCACTCGTTCATGCCAAGTAATCGAGTATTTAGTCACGGTACCACCAAGTTTTTGATAAATTCGGCAACGTAAAGAAAATAGGTGAGTTTTGAAAACCATACGACTGGAAACAAGAACCAAGGATTTATATCAAAACGTTGGCGCAATTACACTTCCATATAAGTAAAGTAAAGAAGATTATTCTAACTAAAACTAAAAAGAACAATATCCTTGCTAGAGGAAAAATTGCTTACAATATTGACACAGGAGTAGCACAATTCATTCATAAAAAAGGCAAATCTATTTCAAACATTAATCCTCAAGAAATCAAAATAGGAGTTAAAGTGAATGATTTTAAACTAAAAGATGTGGGAACTTCTGGAGACACATTTTGGAGAAAACTGGAAATTAATGGAAGAACTTGATAGGTACAAGGAGGTACTATCACAGCAATCAAGGACTCCAGTAACTGCGTCAGCAGTTCTAGAAGAAGACGTTGTAGAACCTTGCCAGTGTTTTAGTCCCGACTATGTTGTATGAAGAAGAAATTTATTGTGCTACAAGGAGCACTCTATAAAATGTTATAATTTTATTGGGTTTGTTTAAATACCCTTCTCACACTCCTTTTTTTTATTAAGAAATATACAGCGTACGTATTGTCGTCATGCATTATTTCTTATATATGTTTTAACGATTATAATAATAAAGAATGTTTTATTAGGTATAGTCGACGGCATTCTAATAAATCGGGTCAGACGTCATTTCACTTTCTGAATTAAATCGGAAAAAGTAGAGTTCCCCAAAATGTGTGCGAAGAAAATTTGTCAAATTTAGTTTACTTGTTGTCAAATTTGATATTGGTATGTTTAAAATTTAAAGAACGGCCCCTAAAGGATTGCGTTCAGCATTCAATAAAATACAGTTAACAACAGCTTAAGGTTTCAATTATCAATCAAAGTTAGATAAGGATTGAAATTAGAATGAACCATGTATGCTAAACAGAAGGAAAGGGAACGTACATAAATATAAAAAAACGATCATCTACTAAAATATACCTACCTAGGAATATTATATACTCGATTCTGTATGCTGAAAGAGAAAAGTATGAAACGCGTTTAGCAAATAGAAATCGGAAGATTCTTCCCGTTTGTTGAATTTTTAAAGCGATTTTCTAATAGGATGCGGAAGGGGCACCTTGAATCCTATTTCCTACGTATCGAATTATTTTATTATGTATAACATACCTATAGGGTAGTCCACGTAAAATAAACGATTACACTGTACACATACCTTATCTCGGAAAGTTCTAAGTACTTATATCAACAGTTTATATCAGATTAATAGCATTTAGGATACTTATTTGAGGAAAGGGGGACATCATTGATGATGTTTTTTTCGCGACACCCTCACCCTTCTGAAGGGAGGGGGTCACCTTCAAAAATTTAAATGAAATAGTGTACTTCTTTTTTCCAGAATTGATAATCGATTCTATTAATCAAAAAGTGTATACATGTCTTTTTTTTAAATCGATTTAGTATATAGTTTTACTTTTAATTTGAACGAAAATTGGCAAAAGTACTGCTTACTTATTAAAGCAACAGTCAACCATATCACTTTTACAAGATCGTTAAAAACAATATTTTTTTCCTAAGAAAATCTTTATTGTAGTGTTTTATCTCCAGCCCTTCTGGTAATTACGATTTTTTTTACGTCGAATTGGATTATTGCATATTTTTGGGGCACTTTACATAAAAAAATAAATTGTTCTATTTTATTTTTATTTAATTAAAAAGCAAAAAATTTTTATGAAAATTAACTTTTTTCACAAAACTTAAAGGCGCAAATTTTCCATTTGATGGCTACAAAAATCACGCACACGCTCCGTGCTGTGTATACATGCTGCACACAACTTGTGCATTTATTACATATAGATATGTAGGTAACAACTTACTTCAAAAATGGTGCTTAATTTATTAAGCTACTCTAAAGAGGAGCAAAGAATATCTTTAGAAGGCGGTAACTTAATAAATCCGAAGTCCACCCAGAAAGAATATATCAGGAGCATTAAATTTAAACAGAAAAACTGAACAAACGGTTGTTAAAACAAAAAGCAACGATAATGCTACATTAAAAATAATAATAAAATTAAAAAATTAAAATTAAGAGAGTTCAAATTCGCTATCTGAGCCATCAGAGGTATCTGTCATCTTTAGATACGAAGAGAACTACAGGATTTACTTGGACATCCAAGACTTTTTCTCTATCCCACCATTTCAAAATTGTTTTTTCTGTATGCTCTACTACTTTTTTCCAGTACTCTTCGGTGATATGGTCTAGAGAGTCTTGCCATACCATTTCAGGTTCATGAGATGTAGGTCCTTCAGTAATATGCTTTTCATAATAGGCTTTTGCGCCTGCCCATATTAATTCTATGGCATTAAATTGGCAATGGTAAGGTGGCAAACGCAAAACCTCATGAGGCTGTTCCCTTAAAATTTCATCAACCGCGTGTGTTTTAGGTTTTCTAAAAGTTTTTGCCATTAAGAGTAATTCTGATTTAATAAATTTGAAAAATGGTTTTGACTTTGCTCTACTAACCATTGAAATCTTTCATTTTTTTTCTACGATTAATTTGGTTGTTTATTCAAAATTCTAGAATGATATGAAGAATTGTCCAGAAACAATTGATGAGGGTTGATCTAAATTTGGAATAAACATTTCTTTTAGCCACTTTTCGAATGTTTCATTGATCATCCTGTCGTGGAAATCGGCGCGCGGTTTTCGTTGTAGTTGAAAATATTAAACTGGCAGGTACAAATCTGTTGTACAAACCAGCATTCCAAATAATAAACCTCTTTCCAGAACTGTACCCCTTCTTCCTTTTTACTGATTTAGCCGAATTATCTTGCCAGGATTTGGATCCACTTCCGTTTCAAAAAATCCATGTTTCATCCAAAAAAATTACTTTTCTAAACTGTGAATTTAAATTTTCAATATACTTCCTTAAAAATGTTACTCGTTGACTGGTAATATTGGGAAGTTCACACAATCTTCGGTTGCAGCCTTTTTTTATATCGAAATCTCAAATGTTTCATTAATTTTGACAAAGACTTCAGTCCAATTTCTAAAATCTTTCTATCCCGTAAAGTATCTTTTAAAGTCGAAAGAGTTATACTCATGTTAGATTTCTACATGTCATATATTATATCATAAAATAAAATAATCCAGTCATTGTTCCATAGCATATGAAAATTACTATTTTTGGTTTTGTCAGTGTGTTCTTTTAAATATTTTTTGAACAATTTTAAAAGTAATGTTTGAAGTTTGAACGCACTAATATTTTTAATATTTAACGATTCTGAACGAGTTTTTTTCTCAAAATATGTAGATAGTTGCTTGCCACTGGAAATTATAGTTGGCTCTCTGTCTCGGACATAAAAAGTCTATTAGACTTTTTCAATTTTCCGACGTGGTATTAATTAAGTTCATACTGACTGCAACTTTAACAAGGTTAGTTAGTTAGTTAGATTTGTATAGAGGCGCATCAACTGCTAGGGTTATTTTGCGCCACTGTTGTTATTAGATTAAGTTGTAGTATTTGATATCTTTGAGGTATGAAATGATTTTTTTTATATTGGTTGAAATGGTTTCAGGATCAAGTGTTGATTTCACTGTATGTGGAATGAGATATTTGTTTCTAATGTCTTCATGTATGGGATCCTCGAATAAGTGTATTACGGATAGTGGTCCATCACAAAGTTGACATTTTGGTAGGGCTTCATTTTTTAGTAATGGGTTGCATAGATGTGACCCACAAGCAGTCTGCGCCATAATATGTTTTCCCTTCTGGTGAGTGTTTCATTGTGAAATGGTGGTTAAACAAGGGGCTTTACCTCCCAGAGTTTATTTGAGGTGTCTAATAAATCCCATTGTAATTGATAGAAATTTCTATGTTTGATTTAATAGGTTATAGTAATCGGTGGGGTATTTTCTTCTTTTATGTTCTGCCCTGTTATTGTGGCTCTTTTTGCCAGTGAATCAGCTAATTCATTGCCTCTGATTTCTGCATGCCCAGGAATCCATATGAAATCAATTGTGATGTTTTTGATTTTTGCTACGTATAATAGATCCTAGATACGTCTAGTGTACGCATAGGTAAGTTTTCCTGAGTCAATTGCTCTCAATGCACTCTGGGAATCAGATACTATAAGATATCTCCGATTTTTATTGAATTTGACCACATCTCTTATGCTTTCTTTAATTGCCCACAGTTCAGCAGCAAAGATAGAACAGTGGGATGGTAATTTGAAGATTTTTTGTGAATTTTTGGAATAATAAGTCGCACCAACACCCATATTGGATTTGGAGCCATCGGAGTATAGTAGTGTTTGGTTTTGATATTTTTCATTTATGATAGACCGAAATGTTGTAATAATGTTTTTGTTGTAATCTGCCGTAGTTAATGGCGATAAGGAGAAGTTGATGGATGGGTGTGGTGTTTTCCATGGTGGAAAGGAGGTGAATAAGGGGTAAGAGTATGTAGGTATTGGTAAGTTGAGGGAGAGTATAAGTGTTCTGATTCTGTTTTGAATAGAGTTTTTGGGAAAAGGGAGATTTCGATGTATGTTGGTAAGGTTTATAGAAGATTTGAGGTGTGGACGATAAAGAGTTGAGGCTAGATATTTAAGTAGGGATTTCTGTCGGACTAGATTTAGGGGGGAAAAGAAGAAATAAATTGCAGACTGTGAATAGGGGTGGTTCTAAATGCCCCCGTGATAGTTCTGAGTGCTTGATTTTGCACTGTTTCTAGTGATTTTTTATTCTGTTGATTTATCGTGTTATAAATGAAATCACCATACTTTAGTTTAGCTAAAATTAGCGTTTTGTATAATATGGATAGAGACGGATAGTCAGCTCCCCAGGTAGTGTTGGCAAGTGAACGTAGGTTAAGGTCATTTGATGTTTTAGTTCTCAGGGCTTTAATGTGAGCAGTCCAATTTAGTTTAGTGTCAAAAATTAATCCCAAAATGCTGAGAGTATTTTTTATTGGATTGGGAGTGTTATTAATGGAGAGAAGATTTGTTTTTGTGCAAGTGTTAGAGTGGCAGAAATGTATTACAGAGGATTTAGTTGAAGAGAAAGGAAATCCATTTGTCTTTGGTCAAGTTTCAAGTGTTTTTAATGTGTCTTGGAGTGTAATGTTGAAATAGTCATTTGTGGGTGAGTCAAGGAAAAGTATAATGTCATCAGCAAAGAGCTTATACTTGACGTTTTCTGGGATGTGGTTTATCAAGGAAGTCATGGCTATGTTGAATAGTGTGGGGCTAAGTACTGAGCCCTGTAGAAGCCCTCCGGTAATAACATGGGAATTAGAGGTTTGGTTGTTTGCCTTAACTTTTATTGTCCTAGGACAAAGGAAGTTTCTCATAAAGCGGGGTAAGTTCCTTTCGAATCCCATGTCATTCAGTTGGTGTAGGATTAGTTTCTTGCTGGTGACGTCAAAAGCGCTTGATAGGTCTAGAGATATGAGCACAACATGTTTTTTGTGTTGGATTGCACAGTTTATATCATTATACAAAGAAGTTAAGTGGTCAGTCGCAGAGAGATGCTTACGGAACCCATATTGGTATGGCGACAGTAACTGCCTTGTTTCTAAAAGCCACGATAGTCTTTTATTAACCATTCTTTCTAACACTTTACCAAGGTGGTTGGTTAAAGAAATGGGTCTATAACTGTCTGTAAGCATTCTAGGTTTTCCAGTTTTGTGTATTGGAACAATCAGGGATTCTTTCCAGGATTCCGGATATGGGCCATGTGTGGTTATAACAATCAAGGAGCGATATTGAAATGTCATAGGGAAAGGTGTTTGATCATTTTAAGATGGATTGCATCGGGACCAGGTGCAGTGTTTCTACTTAGTGAAAGTGCTGGAAAATTCTCTAAAGGTGAAAGGATCATTGTAATGTGGTTTAGTTTTGGGTTTGGAAAGTACAGGTGTGTTAATTGTAGATTCTGGTTGAAGGGATGTCGATTTAAGTTGTAAGGAAAGGGCTAGATAATTGCATATATCTCTGGGATCTGTGGTCGTATTGTTGTTTTATGTTATAGCTGGAATAGTTCTTGCATTTTTACCTATCATTTTGTTTACGGCGTTCCAGAGAGTGCCAGTACTAGTGTCAGGACGAATGTTGTTTACGAAATTTTGCCAAGATTCGGCTTTTGCTTTTGTTAAAACTTTTTTGGCGATGGCTCTCATTTTTTTGAATTGTACACAATTGTTTGGGGATGGATGCCTTCGGAAAAGGTTCAGGGCTCTTCTCCTGTTTGTTACTCCCACATGGCACTCAGTTGACCACCAGGGAACATGTTTTTGGGGGAGAGAGAAATGCGCTGTATGGCGGAATCTGCAGCGTTGGTGATGGATATGGAGTTCATGCAAGAAGTTGTTTACTAATTTAGCAGAACATGTTGTGGTGGAATGATAACTCAAATAAGGAGGTGGGAGTTGAGAGGTTAAGGTTAATATAGAATTGAAAGAAATTGTAAGGGATGGGGGTAGGTAAATAGGAAAATTTTTCCCAGTCAGCTTTTTTTATGTTCCATTTGGTTTGGATAGGAGAAGGTTGTGAAGGGATATGATGGAGGAACGGATAAAAATGGGGAAGTGGTCACTCCCAGTAGTGTTCAAGTCTGTGACCAGTGTGAAAGATGGATGCAATTGAAGGGGTGTGGGATTGTTTTGGGTTTGGAGAATGGGTTTTTTAATATGGTTTGTGTGTGCTTGGGGGAGGGGGAGGGGGGGGGTGATTGTGGGAGTGATTGTGATTGGGGTCACGAGGAAGTGGAGAGTGGGTTGAGGTGATATGATGGTGGTTTTGGTCTGTAAGGACAGTGATTCCGTCATGTCACACTGAGTGGCAACTGTGATCATTTGGGGTTTTTTCCTCGTAACAGAACTGTATGTGTTTGTTGTGAAGGGCATAGTCGAATTTAGTTTTCTTTTTGCTTCAAAAAAAAATTAATGTTTCAAATTCCCTCTTATAAGTGGGGCATCCCTTATATCCAGGGAAGTGGTTCTCACCACAATTAATGCATTTTGCCGGGGAGAGACAGGGAGTATCAGGATGTTTGGAATGACCACATGATGGAGAGTTTGGCGTGTTTGTACATTTTGGAGCTGTGCGTCTAAAACGCTGACAATTATAACAACGCATGGGATTTGGATAATATTGTCTAACACATAGCGAATGGAATCCGGCTTTAATTGTTTTAGGTAATTTGTGAAGTTTAAAGGATAGGATTAGTGTGCTAGAGGGTGTATTTGTACCTGTTTTTCCTGGTATTCTGTATATATCTGTCACTGCGCGGTCTTTTAAATTCTCCAAAATCTCCTCTTTATTACAATTTATGAGATCAGTACAAAGGATTACACCCTTAACGATGTTGAGCGTCTTATGGGGTACAGTTGATACATCATAAATGTGCAGTTTGTTGAATTTTTCAGCTTTCTGCTACTGCCCCTCGTTGCCTACTCCTATTAGCAAAGAGCCATCAGACAATTTTTTTATATCTTGAAGTGTACCGAATTCAGACAGTAGACATTTGTTAATTAAAAATGGAGACATGGTTTGGAATGTTCCATTCTGTAATGTTATTTTGAAAAATCTATCATAATCACTTGGTATTGGTGAACTAGGGTCTGACTCTATTCTGGGCCGTTTTAGCCCGCTTAGGGGGGGGGTAATTATTTGGATTATTGGAATACATAAAGTTCCCACGAGTATCCTCAGAATAAACGGTCCACTGTGGCAGAGCTGGGGTACCACAGCAAGGCTTACTACTACCAGAGGTTCGCGACTCAATTATGGCAGAGCCATTCATCCCGTTGGCACGTTATCTATACATCTTGGGATTACCTTTAACATGTAAGAAACAACCACAAGACGAACACAAACGTGACTCAGGATCCTCGGGGGCGTCACTCCCCGTACTGTTGAATAAATTCAACAGTCCCTGAGGGGAACTTTAACAAGGGCGACAACAGAAAAGTTTAGCGTAGCTAAGACGATACACCCCACTTATTAGAATGCCGTCGACTATAAATACTGTTTTTATAAAACTATTCTACCACCCAACTCATTTGAAAAAAAGAGATTATTTACAAAGATTGCCATTTTGCAACCCAGTGGTTTTAAAGATGGCCATATCCCTGTTGTAGTTACAAAAACGGCCACAAGGCATTTTTGAATTCAGTTTTTCAATCACAACATAAAATTGTCTTTTTCTTGAAATCACATGATATGGAGATGGCCGGCTCACTCAATTATACTTAAAACTTATTTATTATCTTAATTAAACACCAGAAAAAAATTATCTGGAGGTATAATAATTTTAATTTTATTATTTGTATTGAATAAATTGTTTATAACTGTTCTATTTTAACTTCCTAATAGTGGTTCCTCGTAGTTCTCTTGCGTTGCTTTTTAATTTCGGTGTCTTTGAAATAAATGAAATAATAAAACAATCTTTACGAAACCTTGAAGATTGTTCTGCATATAAAGTCGTAATCCATTATGGCCTTTAACTTACTATAGTCATTAAATATTGATTTACTGTTACATGTTTTCTGATTTTTCAACATTTTTTTGAATGTAGAATCAAAACCATTTTTTGGTTATTATTATCCAAACATTAACTTGACTTACCAAAATATAGTACAGAACAAATATCATTAAAAGAAGGAACGTTACAAAATGTGATAAAAATTTTATAGCTTGGTATACAAAGGTGCTTAATCCACTTGCTAATTTTACTTGATACAATACTTCTATGCAGTAAAAATATCTAAAAATAATACAATATATTTAAACTAATGACAGACAATTCAACTATATGTAAAATAATAAAAAAAAAGAACTATTAACAAGAATCTTAAATCATGTTTTCGTTGTGTTTTTTTTAGAAGTCGAAGAATAAAAAATATAGGGAGGAAAAATTATGCAACTGTGCAAATTGCAAACTAAAATGACAGTGTTATAATTATATTTAACTGGCTGGTTTTAACATAATTGATAAATAACAGCTCAATGAAAGTTCAGTAGATAATAATCATAATTTATATATTTTGAGATCTATTTTTAGTGTTCCGTACGGAACCCTTATAAGATGACTTCGGTGTCTGTCCGTCTGTCTGTCCGTCCGTCCGTCCGTCTGTCTGTCTGTCTGTCACACCCGATTTTCTCCGAAACTATTTGTCATAGAAAGTTGAAATTTGGTAATAATATAGGAATTGATGGCCGCATCAGAGCCGCGTAGTTTTGAAAGTTAAATTTTGACTTAAGGGGTTAGTTTTGGGGGGTGAAATCGGAAGTGAAAAAAAAAATCTTTTTACTAGGTCATCGAGTGTGGTGTCAAATGAAAGCTTGTGAAATCACGAGTAAAAAATATATATATAAAGTAATACTTGCGCACACTTTTCTCTGTATTATTTTTTTAAAAAATCGCGAAAAATCGCTGTCCCCCCACCTTATCTCGAAAAGTACTGATCAAAAAATTTTGAAATAATTCTGAAATATTCTCCACGAGATGTAGATTGAACGAAAATTGGCACGAGTGCATTACCTTTAATAATTTATATGGTATATAAAAAAAAAAATTCAAGGTCATCAGTTTTCAGCAAAGATTGGAAACAAACATTGTTGATAACTCATTTGGGGTGTGTTTATACCACCAGAACAAAATTTTTTATTTTAAAAGCAATCAACGTACGGAACAACCGGTCAAGTGCAAGTTCAACTTGCACTTGACCGGTTATTTCTATTCTAATTTTTATTTAAATGATAAAAATATATAGAGTTATATGAAATATAACTAGCACTTAGTGGACTTATTCCAAATATGATTAAGATTTCGTTTAGCGTTTCAAATCTCAAAACTCAATATATTCGAAATAAATTCCATAATGCACCGCTGTTACGTATATTTTGGAAAATAATAGTGAGGTAGAGTTTAGTTGACAATTTTTGCTAAATATACTTAATCACCATTACAGAGTAACGTGCCCCCATCATGTCGTAGATTGGCGGCTACTCTTTTATGTTTCTACCAAAACGGGTCTCCGCGGATGTATTATATAACAGGAAAAATCAAAAATATAATTATTTTTCTGACTTGAATTATACTCTGATGTGATAAGCGAATATTCTGAAACGACAGATATTAAGAAGCGTTATTCATATGATTTTCAAATTTAATTACCTAAATGAATAAGGTTCCTTTATTATATCAAGATTATAAAGTACCTAATTATTTTTTGTTTAATTTATAAGCTTATTTATAGAAAGGCCATCGACTTCCTCGATAACCATCAAAGGCGTTTTATTTTCTTTGGTAAAAATAATACTGTTGTGCGAATTGCTACCAATATGGTATATAGTACATTGTATTACAATTTTCACCTTTATTGTATGTGGAGGGACATTTTTTAAGTAT
>CM032453.1:93103436-93220936 GCA_019049505.1 Pachyrhynchus sulphureomaculatus | reverse complement strand
TTCAGATATAAAACACCAGAATTTTGTATCAGATGCTGTGGCTTTGAGATGTATATCTGATATAATCTGCACTTACCCATTTTCAAAAAAATGAACATGAGACTTGCTATTTCAGTAGCTAATTCCTAAATGTTTTTACACGAAAAAGGATAACTCATAAATGATGCGATATTTGCCAATTTACTGAAATCATATAAACGTATTTCGAATTGCCCCAAAATATTTGATAATTCTGCCTCATAAATATCATAATTCAACTGAGGAATCCTTACTTTCAAAGACGGAAAATTTTTCAGATCCTTTCTTTTCAGTCGATCTATCATAAGTTGCAATTTACTTTTGAATGCGTTTATTGCGCTAATCATCTCAATAATAGTTTTTCCTTTACCTTGAAGCTCCAAATTAATGGTGTTTAAATGCATTGTGATGTCTGTCAAAAATGCTAAATCAGTCAGCCATTTTCCGTTTTTCAGCTGACTCACTATCTTCCAACTGCAATTTAAAGAGTCGTCGTTGGAAGCTACGTGCACGGATAGAATTCACAATTTTTATTGCAATGCCCATAATCTCCTCCATGTTTAGAACTTTTGAACACAAAACTTGTTGATGTATAATGCAATGAAAGGAGAAAAATAAAGGGAAATCATCATTAGCTCTACACAATGCCATAAAACCGTTTTCGTTTTCAGTCATTGCTGGTGCTCCATCGGTTGTAATGCACACTAGTTTATATATTGGTAGCTTGTAGTTTGTTACAAAATTGAAGAAAACGTCATATATATCTTCGCCACGGGTCTTTCCTTTCAGAGGAATCATTGTCAAAAACTTTTCCTTAGCCGACATGTCATTGAATACCATTCGAATAAAAATACACAGCTGGGCAGTGTCTGTCATATCGGTGGATTCGTCGAACTGTAAAGAAAAGTATGTACATTCCATGATATCATGTTTTAGTTTATCTGCGATGTCCTGACTCATGACTTCAACACGCCTTGTGACAGTCGGACGAGATAACTGAAGTTCGCTAATAGCAGACATAATCTCTGTTTTATTTTAAAATCTCCAAATAAAGTCTCACCCGCTTCAATAAATGCTTCCTTCACAACCAATCCATCATCAAATGGTTTCTTGTGTTTCGCCAATATATGAGATATTTTAAATGACGCGATCGTTGCAGCTTTGCATGGTTTGTTCTTTTTTCAAACAAGTTATCAAATCACGTATTTTTCGTTTTCTTAATTCACTCTGTGACGGAAAATCCTTTTCATAGTTTTTATGAACCGTTTTATGATGCCTCTCTCCCACGCTTAGGTATTGCAACTGACGCCCGGCAAATGAGACAAATGCACTTATCCTTTACCATACAAAAGAAAAATTCTTCCTCCCAATCGTTATTAAAATGATAAGTTTTACTTTTCTTCGCCGCACTCATTTTGAACTATTTATTAATAAACTTTGTATCGATGTATCGCCTTCAAGTTACAACTCAGACTGACTCCTATTCCTGCAGGTGCAACATTTATATCGGCGCGAACGAAGTCTCGAATGTTCCCGTCAAACACGCCGCCCGAAGTTTCTAGAAAAATCGGCGGGAATCAAAAACGCGGCTTTTCTTTGACAAGTACCGCGCGTTCCTTTGATAAAGCCACCTTTTGCAGCTAGCAGGGGGTTATTACGATAAAAGAAAGTGATGAGGGGGTTATTCTGGCCTAATTGTGGATCGAATAAATTTTAGTAGTGAATTCATTACATTTTGTTTTAGTTACCTAAAACAAAATCTGTGAATAGTTCTACGAGTATATCGGAATTTTTTTCTCGAGATCGACTAAAAAAGCACTCGCGATCGACTTGTCGATCGCGATCGACCGTTTGAGCACCCCTGATGTAGACAATATTCCTGCAGATATACAAGCCAGATGTGAATGAGTTTCGACAAATAAGCACCAGCGGATCAACTGAGAACATGGCTTAAAGCAGCAGCTAAGCCCTTACTAAGTTAAAGCTGGAGAAAGATAATTTTCCTCAGGCAGCTACTGGCGGCAATCAGATTACGATTTAATCGGCAGTAATACTGCAAGCAGACTAGGGCACCCTCTTGTCGTTGAGGCTAAAAATGACCTCTAAAGAATGATGAACTTAGCAAAGAAGTCAAGGAAAAGGATCGGACAGGTAAGAGTAAACCACCTGATTATTATGCCATAAACACTTATGATTCAACGTGATAAGGGTAGCGTTTTTGTGTCATGCGATCTGAATATCGACCGGCACTTGTTAGGTTTCGGTGCAACTAGTGTGAAGTTCAAGCTACTGGAAAACTCCCCAAAAATCTATTATAAACATGGAATGTTCGAGGGCTCCTTAATTTGAGAAAATTACAGGTATGTGTGTGGACTAGCAGAAACACATTGAAAAGGCAAGGAATATTTTACAACATCTGATCACCCAATATTCGTATCCGGCGCAGACGCTACAGGTTATAATGGAGGAGCTATAATGGTTAGTAAACGAATAGCGTAGTACATTAAGAACTATGAAACTATAAGCGATCGTATTATTAAAGTCGCTCTGCGTACAAAGTCTACAAATCTGTATCTGATTCAAGTTTATATGCTAAAGTCAGACACAGATGATTAACACATTGAAAACATTTACCAAGAAATAGAGGAGCTAATCGTAGTTATACCAAAAAGAGGACCTATAGTTATCTTAGGGGATTTTAACGCAATGGTTGGAAAAATGACGACAACAACGGTCTGCAAAACATTTTGGGTAGACATAGGCTGGGGAACAGAAATGATAAAGAAGAGCGACTAATCCAATTTGATAAAAAATTACCTTACGATTGCAAATACTACGTTTCAACTCATCCTAGACACCTATTAAGGCCGCAAGATTAAACAAAATGAGAATATATATATATATATATATATATATATATATATATATATATATATATATATATATATATATATATATATATATATATGTATATATATATATATATATATATATATATATATATATATATATATATATATATATATATATATATATATATATATATATGTCTATATATATGCATATATATATATATATATATATATATATATATATATATATATATATATATATATATATATTATATATATATATATATATATTATATATATATATATATATATATATATATATATATATATATATATATATATATATATATATATATATATATATATATATATATATATATATATATATATATATATATATATATATATATATATATATATATATATATATATATATATATATATATATATATATACATATGTATATATATATATATATATATATATATATATATATATATATATATATATATATATTATTATATTTTGTCATTTTCAAGATTCAAGACTATCGAGTAAAACAAGGGCCTAAGTGTCGGTCTGACCACTACATGCTTGAATTAAAAATTATGAACAAGTAGATGATATAGAAAATGAATATACGAACATCAACAAAGCACTCCATAGTGCTGCCTATCAAGCACTTGGAACAATAGATAAGAAGAAAAAGAAACAAAAACCCTTTGGCAGAAAAGAAAAAACTACATAACAGATGGTTAACTAAAAAGACTCGTAAAAGAAAAGAGGAACACAAAGAAAAAAATAAAGAGCTAAGAAGAAGAATCAAAGAAACAAAAAACCAATATTGGAAACAGAAATGTATTCAGATTGAAGGAATGATAGGAGGAGCTCGGTCTACAGAAGTCTGGAAGACAGTCAAAGGGATGAAGACAAACGACATACAACAAGGCGGTCAATTAATAAGTGTGAGTGAATGGGAAAACCATTAAACCATTATGAAGAGTTACTGACAGAAAACCGCAACGAATACTAGGAGTTACAACACACAATAGAAGAAAGGGAGGACGACAACCTACTAATAACAGAAGAAGAAACCAAAAAACATATTATTAACATGAACAATTCAAGATCACCAGGACCAGGAAATATACCTATAGAGCTAGTAAAATATGGAGGAAAAGAAATTATAACCCGAAAAAGAAGTTAATAAACCAATGTGTTAGATCAGTACAGATCCCCCAGGAATGGAAAAAAGCCTATATAACACCGATTTTTAAAAAAGGAAATAGAAAGGGCTCTGGTTGCTACAGAAGCATTAGTGTTACTGGTAGTATCAGCAGGCTGTTTGGAAAAATACTCCAGGAAAATGTAAAAGCAAATGTTGGCTACAGCATAGGTGAAGATCAGAGTGGCTGTGTACCGGGTCGCTCCTGTATCGACAATTTCTTTACACTACCACAAATATTAGAAAACAAGATCTCAACGGGAGAGGAAATACATCTCGCCTTCATTGATCTTGGAAAGGCATATGATTTTATACCACAAAGTAAACTTTGGAAAACTCTGACTGAACTAAACATGAATATCCATCTGATAGCTATTATAAAAGAACTTTATAACAACAATACATACTATGTAAAAGAGGAAAACAGTTATCAACACCGATATTAATTAATAACTAAAGGACTCCGCCAAGAATGCAGTCTATCACCAATACTATTTAATTTCTACGTAAAACTAGCATTAAGGGAATGGAAAAGAAAATGCATAGGAATAGGTATACCAATAAATGGAAACTATCTCTTTACAATAGGTTTTGCGGATGATCAAGTACTTATGGCGCAAGATTCATTCGATCTGGAATTTATGCTGAAGAAATACTACACCGCATACCAGAATTGTGGACTGCAAGTGAGCTTACAGAAAACAGAGTATCTGGTAGTCAATAGTAAGACACAATTTCAAGTTTTCATAAATGATGAGACACTTGTAAAACAAGTTGAAGAATTTAAATACCTTGAGGCCATTGTAGATCGAAAAGGGCTAGGAGAAGGAGAAATAAAACACAGAATTCAAAATAGCAGACAAATGAAGGCAGAGACAGTTTTTGATAGAATTGAGATGCGCGGTTTATGCTGGTTTGGACATTTAATGAGAATGCCAGAAAATAGATGGCCACAAAGAATATGTCGCTGGCAACCTCCAGGGAAAAAGAAGCGAGGGCCACCTAGATATTCCTGGAAGGAAGGCATGAGGACAGCAACGGAAAAACAAAACCTGAACGAAGACATGACTCAGGACAGAGAGGATTGGATAAAGGATTTGAGCAGGTAGCACTTGGTTGTATGAAGATAATATAACGTGTATTGTAATTATCTAACTCAATATATATATATATATATATATATATATATATATATATATATATATATATATATATATATATATATTGATTTTGTCATTCATTTCAAATTATCATGTTCGCAAGTTTTTATCCTACATTATTTGATATAAAAGGAACTCTTGATGTGTGCGTATATATATATATATATATATATATATATATATATATATATATATATATATATATACAAATATATAATTGTCGGTCTGACCACTACATGCTTGAATTAAAAATATATATATATATATATATATATATATATATATATATATATATATATATATATATATATATATATATATATATATATATATATATATATATATATATATATATAAATATTAGCAGTGCCGGCAGCTCCGCTCGCGTGGACTTGATTCACTACTATCGTCACTGCTTATTCCTTATGTTACCTAACGTAATAAAATATCTGCCATTATTGCCCCTTATTTCCCATTATTTCTCCTTATCTCCCATTATCTCTACATAATTTCATTATTTAGGCTTATCTCTGCTCATCTCTCATTATTTCTCCTTATCTCCCATTATTTCCCCTTATCTCCCATTATCTCACCTTATCTCCCATAATCTAGGCTTATCTCGACTTATCTCGCAATATTTCTCCTTATCTCCCAATATTTCTCATTATCTCCCATTATATCACCATTACTTCCATTATCTAGACTTATTTCAGCTTATCTCCCATTATTTCTCCTTATCTCCCGTTATTTATACTTATCTCCCATTATCTCACCTTATCTCCCATTATCTCACCTTATCTCTCATTATTTAGGCTTATATGGAATTATATAAAACATATGTATAAATTTATAAAAACGCGTAAATCGGAAGTGGTTCTCAAGTGATAAGCGCACTAACGGACAGCCAGACAGAGAGACGTTGGATTTTTATATATATATTATATATATATATATATATATATATATATATATATATATATATATATATAATATTCTTTGCAACATGATATTGTTCCATATGTAATGGTTTAGGCAATATATTGCAAGAGAACGCGCTAAAGGTAACCTTTTTTTCCGACTTGATTCACTATTGTCATCACTGCTTATTCTTTATGTTACCTAACGCAATAAAATATATCCT
The DNA here is from genome assembly GCA_019049505.1 of Pachyrhynchus sulphureomaculatus. Taxonomy (NCBI): domain Eukaryota; kingdom Metazoa; phylum Arthropoda; class Insecta; order Coleoptera; family Curculionidae; genus Pachyrhynchus; species Pachyrhynchus sulphureomaculatus. Next base: position 93,214,540 of record CM032453.1, on the reverse strand, counting down.
ATAATCTGGCTAGAGAACATATGTATGTTTTAAAAAAAAAAAACACGTAACGGACACACAGGCAGAGAGACGTTGCATTTTATATATATATATATATATATATATATATATATATATATATATATATATATATATATTATAGATAGATAACCTGGCCAGAGAACATAGGTATATTTAAAAAAAAAAAGCACGTAAATCGGATAAGTGGTTCTCCAATGATAAGCGCCCTAACGGACAGACAGGCAGAGAGACGGGCAGACAAACAGACAGAGGGACGTTGCATTTTGTATACATTATATTATTTGCTACATGATATTGTTCCAATTTAATGGTTTAGGCAGTGTTTTGCAAGAGAACGCGCTAGCGGCAAACTTTTCTCCGACTTGATTTACTATTATCGTCACTGCTTATTCCTTATGTCACCTAACGTTATAAAATATAGCCTATAACCTGGCTAGAGAACATATGTATGTTTAAAAAAAGCACGTAAATCGGATAAGTGGTTCTCCAGTGATAAGAGCACTAACGGACAGACAGACAGAGATATATTATAGATATAGATTATTATCATTATATAACCTGGCCAAAGAATATATGTTTGAATTTAAAAAATAACACATAAATCGGATAAGTGGTTCTCATGTGATAAACGCACTAATGGACAGACAGACAGACAGAGCGACATTGCATTTTATATATATTATAGATTATAGATATTCTCTGTTACATAATATTGTTCCAGTTTTAATCGTCTAGGCTGGGTATTGCAAGAGAACGCGCTAGCGACAAACTTTTTTCCGACTTTATTCACTATTATCGTCACTGCTTATTCCTTATGCTACCTATCGTAATAAAATACAGCCTATATCCTGGCCGGAAAACATATGTACACAGATTTTTCTAATCTGCAGACTTCTCCCTATACGACAGTATTAACAACTTTGACAATCTTTTATATATATATATATATATATATATATATATATATATATATATATATATATATATATATATATATATATATATATATATATATATATATATATATATATATATATATATATATATATATATATATATATATATATATATATATATATATATATATATATATATATATATATATATATATATATATATATATATATATATATATATATATATATATATATATATATATATATATATACATATATTTATATATATTTATACGAGTATATATGTTACAATAGAGGCTTTCACGGATGGTGGAATGTAACACATTAAAATTCCGGGTTTCAATCTGTTCATCTAACAATGAATTTGCACGACGTTTCACCAAAATCTCATTTGGCATTTTCAAGTGCTCTTGCTGCTGCTCGATACTATGATCTTGCTTCTGCTGCCGCTCGAAGCTAACTCGTACAAATTCATTGTTAGACGAACGGATTGAAACCCGGAATTTTATTGTGTTATATAAATATATATGGGACGTTCTACGTCAACGGGGACACTCGTATGACCAGAACTGAGAGAGGCCCATATATATGTAATGGTTCAAAATTTTTGTTAAAATGTCTACTTTCGAATGATACCTGGCCTTTTCATAAATTCAATATGGCGGACGCAACGTTGCGGCTAAACTTATAATGTTTAAACAAAAAATGTATTTTTATATCAAAAAAAAAATAACAGTTTCCGAGGGTACTGAGTTCATTTCTGCGGTTAGTTTTTGATTTTGTACCCTTACAGGAGATGAAAACAGTGGTTGAGGTAACTAATCATTAGAATTTGTAAAAATTTAGTTCTGCAAATTGCGGAATGGAAATTTAAGGGGTTTTATGCTTCTAATTATATTTTTGTCGGTAGTTTTCTATTTCGTACCCCTTATAAAGGTGAAAATTAAGAGTTAGGGTGAAATATTGACATAATTATGTTTAATTGTTTCTAGATTTAAATATTTGTTATCAGAGGTTTTGCGAGGACGCATATTAGACTATGTAACGTAAAGTTCCTGTTCCTGTTTTATAAGCTATAGTATGTCAAGTTAAGGTAGTTTAAGTTGCCTATCTGTGTGGGCTAAGTCAAGCTCGGTTATATTAAGTTGCCTTCCTATGGTGTGGGCTAAGAATGTTAAGTTAGTATATTTAACCAAGGTTATACTTTTTTTCACCATTTATAACTTTGATAGAAGATTGTTGACATAGATGATTATTAACAGCACTAATGTTATTTATTTTCTGTATTGAGTTTTATTACCGATTTTGAAAGTGATTTTAGCTGATTTAACCCATTATCACCCAATCGACCATTCGACTTTGAGTTCTTACTTCTAAAACTTTAGGCTGATGCCAATTTTGACTCGGGTGTCAGTTTTATACCTTTTCACCCTTGGAGAGGTGAAAATAAGGGTTTTGTCTTAAAATAGGAGTAGGGGGTGGTGTCGAAATTTTGACAACGTCAATAATTTATGTGTACAGATTCAAAAAATTTTTTATCAAGGGTTTTTGAGGATGTCATTTTTGACTTTGATATTCCTTGCAGGGATGAAAATAAGGACTTTTACTTTTGTAAGGGTGCAGCGTTATAAAACTAATGTTAAATTCAAAATTAGCATCCTTAAAAACTTCAACAGAGAACAAGTTCTTAATTACTAATAGAAAAATTCCTAATTATGTAAAAATTTCACTCTTCTCTACCCCGTTGATGTGAAACGTCTCATCTATATATATATATATATATATATATATATATATATATATATATATATATATATATATATATATATATATATATATATATAAAAATAAAGAGAGAGAAAGCAAAAGTTGCCGTATCTAACAAAATCCTAAGATATGAAAATAGTTGGGAAACTCGGCAAAGGGGGCACAACAGATGTTCACACAATATTCATTTAGCCAATATTTCGGTGCTAGGTTGGGACCTTCATCAGGGCACAAACTAAAAAAGATAATGAAGCACCAAATAAGGAAAGTCGGCGTAGAAAATGATTATTGTTAAGTTTAATTTTTAATTTTTTATTTATAATTTTTTTCTTTTTTATTAAGTTCTTATTGTTGTTATAAAGAAGTATACATTATTATTATTATAAAGAAGTACCAAAGTAAAAGTTGCAAGTGACTCACATGCAGTGTGCGACTTAATCTAACAAGAATGACCATAAATAACAATTGTCATAACAAAGACCGACACTGAAACATCCTGGCTGTAAATGCCATATTTTTAAATTAATATGTTAGTGAATAGTGGCTGTTTTGCTTCAATGTCAGTCCTTGTTATGACAATTGTTATTTATGGGCATTCTTGTTAGATTAAGTCGCACACTGCATGTGAGTCACTTGCAACTTTTACTTTGGTACTTCTTTATAATAATAATAATAATGTATACTTCTTTTATAACAACAACAAGAACTTATTAAATATATATATATATATATATATATATATATATATATATATAATATATATATATATATATATATAAATTAAAAATTTAACTTAACAATAATCATTTTCTACGCCCGACTTTCCTTATTTGGTGCTTCATTATCTTTTTTAGTTTGTGCCCTGATGAAGGCTCCAACCTAGAACGGAAATATTGGCTAAATGAATATTGTGTGAACATCTGTTGTGCCCCCTTTGCCGAGTTCCCCAACTATTTTCATATATATATATATATATATATATATATATATATATATATATATATATATATATACAAAACTTATTTTTCACTTCCTCGTCTGTCAAACCATCTGAGAATGCGTTTCATCACATCTCAACTCATCAGCTAAGCTGGGAACTACAGTAGACGCTCTTGTGATTTAAGTTTACTCTGCCACTTCAATGGTTGGTATTATTTTAACAAATAAATTAATTCTGTTGCTATTTTCCACCCAGACTGAAATGCTCATATATGAATAGTCACAGATTGTCAAAGTCACAGCTGTAACATGCGACTATGGCGGATAAAAGCTAAGTGTTCATATAATAAACATAGAAATGTATGTATCTTAATACTAAATGCCTCGTTTCTGTACTAAAGTTAATAAGCAGAAATAACATAAATTTACCTATTATTCATGATGGTACTCTTATTATTACTACTTGGTATTTTATGCATATTTGTCGACTCAATTCGAATTTCTACACCTAAATATCCTTCACTATATGTCAGATACTTACTGTTTTTAAATGCAAAAAAATTTTGCGTTAACCATATTTGATCATCCCAAGAAGGCGTTAATATTGGAGATAGCAGAAAAGTTCCATACAGTATTGATGCCGTAAATATATTAAAGCCAAAAGTGAACATACTCAGTGGATGAATCATCGTTTTATGGTTAATGAGCTGTCTTTTTTTCTCTTGTTGAAGCCTATTAAGAGATGGGGCATAGATCTTAGTGTAAGGATGTTTTGGATGGATTACTATTAAGCTAAAATTGTAAAATAAGTTATATACTAGTTAAACATAAACAAATTAGCTTATTAGAAAGTAAATAGGTCATGAAAAATTGAAATTGCATCTACTTTAACGATATTTTGGTTGTGGCAACTCTAGCTACATAGTATAGTTCTGGTTTATCATACCATGTGGAGAAATTACGGAAATGAATAAAAAAGGGAAGCAACACTTAGGAGACATACATAAGTGTACAATTACATGAAGCTAGGAAGAAGAAAAAAATATAATGGGTTAATAGATTTGGAAAATTAAGGAAAGATAGAACAGCAGAAATCAGCAAAAAGTGAAGGAAAAGTATATGTAATACATCACAATTATGAAAATTGTTTTGAAATGTTTCCTTTCTTCATAAAAGAAACATTTTTTTTTACTCGACATTTGTGTTTCACCTTCTATTTCAGTACAATTTAAGCATGCAATTGTATTATTTTTATCATTAAGTTATACGAATTCACAACCAATTGTGTCCTCGTCACATTCGGAAAGTATCAGTATTATTGCACTACACGTAAATGTTCCTTCCGAGGCATCATTCTAAAACTTACTGTTTCTCCAAAATACCCCTTTCCACACTTGACACGTAAATAACTATTGATGCCCCAGCTATAGTGGCGCTTAAATGCTAACAATGTATAGCCTGTCCCAAAATATAAGATCCCGATTTTTGCCGTTTTTAAGTGGGCAATATAAAAATTCTGACCTTTTGTTTATGACAGGTTGCAGAGATGGACTTAAGAATTGTATTAATTAATGTAAATAAATAAAATTATAAGTGTTTTTGGAGATGTTTATTAATAGATGCATGTAAAAACAAATGGATAAGAAGTACGAATAAACAGTTTAAATGAATGTGGTTTAGAAGAGGGGACATATTGTATAAATGAAAATATATTTTAACTTAAGCCTAATTCGGTTTCACTATCACTGTCATCAGCTGAGGTAATTTATCAGTGGTTTTATATCATTTACATAAATATATGAATCTTTAACAACGTGCTGAAAGGAATTCTTCCAGCTTTCACAAGACAATTTGAAACCCAGCCCTTTTCATATCCAGCATACAAAATGGTTATTCGTTTACCTTTATTTGAAGCCGCGTAAGTCTGACATTTTGTACTGATGTCAACCCACTCTTTTTGCACAGTGTCATGAGTATCGAACCATGTTTCGCCAAGGTAAATTATTGGCCAGTTCTCTGATCGATACTTTTTAATTTCTTGTAAATAAGTATGTCGCAAGATTCGTAATCTTTGTGACTCCATCACTACTTGCCTTTTGTTTATTATTCAAAACGTGACTCCCATTCTTAAGAGAATTCTGTGAAGAGTTGATCAGCCACAATGTATATTGGTTCCGTCCTGCACCAGTCTTAATTTTATTTTGTCTAGTGTCGGCACCAACTGTTCTTCATACATAGAATATATTTTTCTCCTGATGACGTCTTTTTCACAATCGTCTACATGATGTGTTTGAAAATCTTTCCGTTTTTTCCTGTTCCTGAGTGATGGTGTTCCTACAATACCCTTAATCGCAGAAATTAGGGTTTTTGTTAGTTCACCGGTTTCTTGCAAAACACCTTGCTTATTCAAATTTCTTTTTACCAAACTGTCGTAAACATTTTCCACTACTTGTTTAGCGTCAAGTGATAAATGTTTTCTCTTGCGATAGCCACTATTTCAATTTTCCCACGAACGCCACATAATTAAAATAGAACCGTTACGTTGTAAGTTGTAAGTAAAATTAAAAATAAAAATAATAAAAGGTATCTTTCGAATATTAATGGGGACCTGTGGTCATTAGGCCTATATTATCAAATACTTAAAGGGCTCCAAACCGGGTTGCCAGGTAGTACATATATAGGTAAAAATAGATCCAATATGATTGCAGGTGCAAGTGAGGACGGTATACAAAGCAGGTAAAATAAAAATACGTTTATCGTAATACCTGGCGCCTATGCACAAAACCATATATGGTATATTTAAACTACAATATTATTGATTTTTATTTAAAAGAATTGTTGTAGACTACATATTTGTATTTATTTTTAACATATGGCAACACTGTGTTGACAAAGTGATACATGAACGTAAAGAAGTACAAACCTGTATCAGTCGCGATCGGAATCGAGTCAGGTATGGACGTGTTTCTGTAGCTTTATGGACTGTGATTGTTTGTTTAACAGTTTTATACTACTCAGTTATTAGTTTATTTTGTATGCAGTGTTTTAAAAAAGTAATTGGACTATTTTCATTATGGGTAGAAAAGGCGATCTTTCACCACGTAAAAAAGCTGAAGTGAAGGCCCTTGTGATTGCGAAAACATTTACAAACCGAGAAATATCACGAAGATTGGAGGTTTCTGAAGCTAGTGTACGACGCATAAAAAAAGAAAATTGAGTCAGGGAAGGAATTAAGCCCGAAAAGAAAGAAAAGATGCGGTAGAAAACCAATTTTCACTCCACGGTCAGAGAGATGTTTGAAGAAAATTTGTGTAGAAAACAGATTTGCTACCACAAAGGTAATAAAATCACAACTCCAGGATGCTAGCGTAAATGCTTCTGAGCGCACTGTTCGAAGAAAATTGAAAGAATTAGATTTTAAGGTCTGTCGCCCCGCCAGGAAGCCCAAGTTAACAGCTGCAATGAAAGCAAAGCGCCTGAAGTGGGCCAAACAATGGCAAGACAAAGACGTGGACTTCTGGAGATCGGTAAGATACAGCAATTTAATCAATAATTGATACATTATTATTATTTTCAGTTAAATAAAGCAAATAAACATGGAAGTTTATATATTTTTCCTATTTTTGACAGGTCTGCTTCAGTGACGAAAGCACATTCGAAATTTTGCAGAATAAAGCTCAGTATGTGCGTCGTCGTCATGGAGAAAAGTTTCATCCTGATTGTGTCGTCCCGACGGTTAAACATCCCACCAAAGTGATGATTTGGTCAGTCATCAGCGGCAAGGGCACTGGACGTCTGTACGTCGTCAAAGGAATAATGAGGCAAGATCAGTACAAAGAAGTATTACAAAATCGGTTGATTCCGCAGCTCAGAGAATGGTTTCCAAATGGGGAACCATTCACTTTCATGCAAGATGGAGCTCCCTGCCACACTGCTCGGTCTGTTAAAGCTTTTTTGGCAGAAAAAAATATCCCTCTGTTGGATTGGCCCCATTGAAAATGTGTGGGAGCTGATGAAAAGAGAAGTGGCTAAAGATGTGATTACCAACAAAACCCAGCTCCTAGAAAAGATTATTCATGTGTGGAATCATCATCCTCAAATGCAGGAGACAGTACAATCTTGCATTGATAGCATGCCGCGCAGAATTAAAGCTTTGATAGCGGCTAAAGGTGGCTCAACTAAATATTGACTTTTACTAACATTAATTTCACTTTTCTTTAAAACTTAATAAACTTATGCTTTTCTAAATTAATGCTGTTTTATTTATGTCAAATAAATAGGTAATTGATTGGATAATATAAAAATAAAAAACAAATCAATTTAAAATAATAAAACGGTACAAATATCACTCGGTAATTAATATTTTACATGAAATCTTGCAGTGCGTCTAATAATTGCCAGGGACTGTACACAATTAGTTTTACTAATGGGGCATTTCACGAAGCGGACAACCAAAAAACTTGTGAGATCTTCAAATTCTTTCCAGTTTAGTGTAATTATACTTCTATTAGTCCTTATTACGAACTTAATTTGATCCTGTTAAGCGAGGCCTATTTGCCGAGTTACGAGATTTTGAAGATTTGGCGAAGTAACAGGGATATTTTAAGACCTGCTCCTCAGTTAAATAAACTTATGCAAAAGTAAGTTATCAATGAATTATTTAATACATAGAGTGCCCTTTTAGCCATGGCAGCAAATTTTAAATTTATTTTTTTTTATCATAGAAAACCGTTGATTTAAATTTTGACCAACTTCGACCACTTTAATTATTTATTTAAATAACTCAAAAAAATGCTTAAAATACATAGATAATGCTTGCTAAGTTTCATAATGGATTCCATCTGTAATGTAGATTATTTTTGATACTATTATATTTTTACTGAGAAGATATTTGTGCAGTAGTTTTTGAAATGAGTAGAATATAGCAGTATCGTGTTTTAGATCATCCGATATCATAATAATAATTCCCTATTTTATATTCTCTCCTTTACTGTGGTAAAACACTGACGTTAGGGGGAGATTACGCAGCCTCGCAACACTTTGAAAATAGATTTAATTTCGTAAACCTTTTTAATTACAAGGAAGATTTTGGTACCAATGCTGAAATTCATTTTCACGCCACGTCTCACGGAAAAGGGCCATGTGATGGTCTTAGCGGGAACCTAAAACGGTTAGCGACTCGTGCAAGTTTGCAAATAGAGTCCCTAGGCGTTTATACGAATGGGCAATATCGTCTTTGCCTCATACTGCAATTATTTATTGCAGCAAATAGGACATTTAGCGGCACAGACTTTTTTTGAAACCTCGCTTTGATTCTGCTGTAACAATTTTAGAAACTAAAAAGTACCACGCCTTCTTTCCAACGAATGACGGCCTCATAGTAAACCGAACAGGTACCAGCAGTTCACATAGCAAATTTTTAAAAATAACAAAATAGACTTGCAAATGTAGAGAGTAGTTTGTATTTTCCCCTTATTAAACATTGAACAAATATCTATGGGCGTTAAAAAAGTTTCATTTATATCAATAATACGCATAAAGAAAACTAGAATTGAAATTACGTTTTAATTAATGTTACACCATAAAGCGATGGACCTAAGCAAGTGCGGTGAACGCAGTTTAGCTTGGCGCCATAGCACTTTAAATTATCTATCTCTGTCTGTATAATAATAATAATACAATATCTTACAAATAAATAAATACCTTATTTCTATCAAATCACTTAAAGAATGTGTCATACTGCCAAGAAAAAACTGACAACACTGTATGTATTGGACAACAGGTGATGGCGTCAGCCCTTTTTAACCTCTGTTGTTGCATAATATTTCTAAGCGTTTAAAGAACAAAAAACTGATGACAGCAAATTATTTTCTGTTTTTGAAAAAAATATTATATTGTGCATTTACCCTTTAAAAGTTTGTTAAAGAATAAATGTTTTAAGAACAAAAAAGTGATGAAAATAAGTTATTTTCTATATTTGTCTGTTTGCGAACAAAAATATTAAATTATGCTGCAAACTTTATTTTTTTTAAATTTTTACAAAAATAATATGTAAAGAGAAATTTTGAGTTATAAATATCTCTGCTGAGCAAGTTCAGCACATTCAGTATTTATTTTAGAATCACTTGTTTGTCATGAGACAACTTTAAAACAGCTTTAATTCAAAAAAAATATTACAAAACTTGGTTAATATGTTGTTCACTTAATCCCAACATATAATATAGCCAGTGTTTTGTGACGCATTTAGAACCAAAACTTGTTAATGCAAACTAAATATCTTGTGTAGTGGAGACAAATGTAAAATTTTCATTTTTGGAAGTTTTTGGGTACAGTTTAAAAATCGATTTAGCTGCTTCGAAACGAGTTTTCTCAGCCTAATTTTGACCGCCAGGCCACTTTCCTTCTATTTTAGTGCATTTTCTAATATTTTAACGCTTTGAGCTCATGATTTCTTAAATATCTCAGCTTCTGCTGGTTGTTATGCCACAGAAAAGAATTCATTTTATTCGTCATAAACTGCGTAGATTGCAATAAAAACTATTATTTAAGTACATAACTTAAAAAAGTATTTACTATGGCACATTGAAAAATGTTTTTTTTACGGGTAATTACCGTTCAATTCGATATTACGCCTTCAAATTATAGAAAAATATGCTCTTATATTAACAAAAAAAGTGTGTCAAATTTTATTAAAAAATATTGAGAGGATTGGTCAAAATTCACATTTTAGTCCAATTTTTCTTGTGGACAAAAGGTTGTAGGGAGCTTTTTTTTAAATATGCGACATTTTATGCTCTTCAAGATGGTTAGAAGGAACAATAAAAAACAGACAAAAAACCATCTTATTTTTAATTTTTTTTTTACGAAAATTTTTTTTTTTTTTTTTTTTCGCTTTTGCTTTAGAAAAGGTCCGGTTCAAAGTGGTCTTGCGGTCAAAATTAGGCTGAGAAAACGTTTACATTATGTTGGCACTGTTTTAAAGTAGTTAAATCGACTTCTAAGCTGTAACCAAAAATCATGAAAATTGTACGCTATTTGCCTTCACTAGTGTATATAAAGATTTCTCTTTGTAAAAAATTTGCTTTACAATGGGAATGTAAATAAGATATATTTTTAATACAACTTTTTTATGGGCCTAACAAGGGCAAATTATTCCATAGTGATGATGTTCTCCATATAAAATTGATTGATGATTTTATTTGACGCGTCGAGAACTTAAATCATTTAGCTCCATATAGTACCAGGATAAATTAAATTTTTGAGTACAGGTGAGTTTCCTTGAGAAATCCGATCAAATTTCTGATTCCGATTGGGTCAGGTTTTACGATCTGTTTCAACGGTTTTAATAGGTTATATTTAGCTTTTTTGTTTGAGTCTTCGTTTGACTGGAATATGTGATTAATTGTAAGGGTGGAATTGCAATTTATGCAGTTTGGTGGAGGTTCGTTTTTTAGTAAATGCGAATGAGTAATGTAGGTATGACCTATAGCAATTCTTCTCCATATTACATTCTCTCTGCGAGATAAAGACGTGAGATGTAAGGGGGGGAACCCTCCTATAAATCCCAGTCCAGTTGAAATGGTTTATCAAAGGTATGCTTAAAATAATTAGTTAGGTCTTGGGCGAGATAATGAGATTTACAATTGAGCCTGATGCTATGGTAGATTTAGCATTTAGATCCGCCTTTTCATTTCCGGGGATAGTCGTGTGACTGGCTACCCACAGGAAGGGTGAGTATATACCTCTATTGTAACCCCTTTGTAATAAATTAGTAATGTTCAGTAGTGTAGGATTTAAGAAGTTAACTGAATTTAGTGCTTGTAGAGAACTGTGATTATGAGATTTTTTTGCTAGTCTTAGATGATATGGCCCATCTCCTCATTGCTATTAGTTCAGCTGAGAATATTCAACTAATCGGATTAGTTTAAATTTCCTGATGGTCATTCCTGCTACCATACCGGCTCCTGTTCCAGAATCAGTCTTAGCGCCATCTGTGTAAATATGAAAAGAATCTAGGTATTTATCTTTAGTAGTTGATGGAAAGACATTCTAATCAAGGAAATTGGGCATGAATTCTTGTCATATTTTAGGAGGGTAAGATCAATTTTAGATTTGATTGATGTTCATGGTGGAAATATTGGGAATTTAGAGGTTTTCTTCAGCTTGAAATGATAGGTTGTGAATGGATAAAAATGAGATCATTCGGGTTGAAATTGAGTTTGGGAAGATGTTTGGAGTCTGATCTAAGCGATTTAGAAGTAAGGAACGTTTGATGTGAGGTTTGAAGATTACCGAGGCATAGTACAGCATCAGTTAGCGTTGTCTCACGAGAGAAAGTGGAGGAGTAAAGGACCCACATTGTAGACGCGGAATAGGTGAGGTTCGAAAGGCATCCGTAGCTAGGCGCAGCGCTTGATTCTGTATAGTGTCTAGTGTCCTTTTGTAAGAGTTCCTGGCTATATAAAATCGCCGTATTTCAGTTTAGGTAATATGAGAGTATTATAAATCCTGATTAAGGAAGTGAAGTTTCCTCCCCATTGTGTATTCGATAAGAATTGCATTATGTTGAGGTCATTAGATGTCTTGGTCTTCAGATGTTTTAGATGTTCCTTCCAGTTTCATGTGGAATCAAAGATCATTCCCAAAATTTTAAGGTTGTCTTGTAATGTTAGAGCTTCATTAAGTATATCAAGGGTATGTCATTTGGGACAATTTCTTTTCTTACAAAAATGAACTATGGAGGATTTGTTAGGAGAGAAGGAGTAATCAGTGTTTGTTTTTTTTATGGGTCTAGCACACGTGCTGCAGGGAAGTCCCTAAAGCGCTCCAGGAACGGCATGAGTGCGGAAAAAGCAATTCACGTTGTTCTTGAATCGCTGTAAATTGTACTCGGTGGGAAACACAGCGCTGGGCAAATTATTCCAAAGGGATGACGTTCTCCATATAAAAGATTGCTTGAAAAGCGTTGTACGCGGAGTAACAAGCTGAACCTCATACGGATGTGAAGCACCAGCTCGACGTGTATTTCTAACATGCACCGCTTTGGGAGGAATTAAGCGGGCTACATCCTTCGAACACTTTCCATGAAAATACTTGTAGAACAGACTCAAGTCGCCAACCGTTCTTCGATGTTCCAGCGAATCAAGGCCGCCGGTCAATTCCGGGTCCCCAATCAGACGGACCGCTCTTCTCTGAACAGAATCCAACAAATGCAGTGTGTGTTTGGGAGCGGAGCCCCAAACGTCGGAGCAGTATTTCATAGTTGGTCGAATTTGGGCTTTGTAAAGAATTAACAATTGTTGTGGAGTGTAAAGCTTTCTGGTTCTAAATAATATTCCCAACTTTTGAGAAGCTCTCCTTGCTATGCCTGCAACATGTTCATGCCAGGACATATTTGCTCCCAAACTAACGCCCAACAAATTGATCCACGATGCTAGGTGAATGGAGTGCCCCGACATAACTATGTCGGGTTCAGCAACGTTAACTTGTAGTCCAAGTTTGAATGTTATCTAAAGTTGTTTACATGTTGTGAGTTAGGATGTTGTTGTCAGATGAGGAAAGTTAGAGTAAAATGTCATCCGCGAATAGTTTTACTTTTGTGTAATTAGGAATGTGATCCTCTATAGTCTGAATGGCCAATTGGAATAGCGTCGGGCTAAGTATGGATCCCTGACGGATACCCGATACTGATCGTAGATGTCAGACAGAAGACCATTGCTTTAACCCTGAAGGTGCGAGGCTGGCTAAAGTTCATAATGAATTTGGGGAGGTGGCCCATGAAATTCAATTTCATAAATTGTTCCATACTTATCCTGTTGCTGGTCATGTCGAACGCATTTTGCAGATCTAGGGAGACAGCTATTAGATGCTTATTTGCATAAAATAAAGTTCCTATGTCAGATTCGAAAGAAGATAAGTGATCCAAAGCAGAAGTGTTTTTTCGAAAACCGTATTGATGGGGAAAAAACATGTTTTTCGTCTCCAGAACCCAGTAAAGCCGATTTTTTACCATTCTTTCTAGTAACTTAGTCAAGTGGTTTGTCAGGGCAATTGATCTGTAACTGTTTGGGTTGTTCCTGGGTTTACCTGGCTTATGTATGGGTACTATTGTTGAATGTAGCCAAGAATGTGGGAATTCATTGTTCAGCCATAGGTGGTCGAAGAAATTCAGGATGATTTTCAAGAACGAGATCGGCATATTGGTGATCATTTGTAGATGAACACCATCCGGACCCGGCGCTGATTTTCTTGCGTTGGTCAGTGAATTTTGTAGTTCATTCAGAGTAAATAGTAAGTTATAGGGATGGAGAGAATGAGTGTTGAATGCATTCTTTAGTTATTTAGGTAATGCTGTGAAATTGGGTTGAGCAGAGGATTTTACGCTATAGTGTTCGACTAATGTGTTGCATATGGATAAAGGATCGGTTTTCCGGATGTTGTTATGTAATAGACCCGGAATAACTCTGGATGGAGAACCTTTCGTTTTTTTTTATATTTCTTCAATAATGAAATGAAGGTCTGCCAAGAAGATATTTTAACTTCTTTTATAATTCTCCTGGCTGCTGCTCCCATTCTTTTAAATTCTATGAAATTTTCAGGGGAGGGATGTCTTTTGAAGCGGCTTAAGGCCTTTTTTCTGTTTTTGATAGCGGTGGCGCATTGTTCGAACCACCATGTGACTGGAGGTTTCGTAGGGTTTGAGGGCTGTAGAGTTATGGACTGGAAGGTAGCTTGTAAGATGCTCTGAGTTAAGTCGATGATGACGGAATTTGTGTGTGATAGGTGAGTTGTAGGAGGGATTAGTTTAGTAGCGTAAATATTGCAGTCCGCTCGACTAAAGTTCCACTTTGTAGGGAGTGAGCGGGGATAGTTGGAGATAGAAACGGGGTTTCTCATAACTATTGGGAAATGATCGCTATCGTGAGAGTCACCAAAAACGTCCCATTTGAAATTGAGGGCTGCTGAGGAACTACAAGTTAATAGATCGACATTAGAAAAAGACCCCGAGAAGGAGCTCAGAAAAGTCGGTGCAGGTTGGTTTAGAAGGAATAGGTTTTGGTTAAGTATCAGGGCTTCTACTAGGTTTCCCCTGGGGAAAGTGTTAGTAGTGCCCTAAATAGAGTTGTGAGCGTTGAAGTGTCCCAAGTTCAGAAAAGGGGTAGGAAGGGATCTAATTAGGCTGCCTAGAGAGACGATGGTGATGTTTTGGTGAAGAGGCAAGTAGAGACTACAAATCTAAGTGGTTGAGGATAGCACACGCTTCCAGCTCGGTAGTCTAGTCGATTATGTTAAAGTCCAGGGAGTTGTGAATATAAATCGCAACCCCTCCCGAAGCTCTATCGGGATCTGTTCGATTTTTAAGTACTACTTTAAAGTTATTTATGTTGGTGTGTGAAGTTTGTTTAAAGTTAGTTTCTTGCAAAGCGATGATTGATGGTTTGTAATGTGCGACTAGTAGTTGCAGATCCTCTTTTCTGGGTGAAAAACCTTACGTTCCATTAAATAATGGGGTTGAATGGGAAGTGAACGGCAGTTAAGACTTTTTCTTGGTAATCTTTGAAGGGGTGAAGGGTATTAGGATCTTGGGTTGGGTGCGATTCCATGGATATATTCCTTAGAAGATTTTGAAGTTTCGTTCTATTTATGTTTTGTTTTGAATAAGATTTGGGTTTATTTAGTAAAGTTGACGGAGGGGGGGTTCCGAATTTTTTGTGGAATTTGAATGATTCGACTTCGTAACTATGTTGGAGAGGTCTATTTTTCGAGGAGTGGAAAGGGGAGGGGACTGGGGATTGAGGGTATTGGGGGTAGAGGGACTTTGGGTGGATTGGGGGAAGGTTTGAGAGGGGGGATTGAGGAGAGACGGAGTGGAGGGGGTTTAGGTTAAGAGGGGAATTGAAGTAGGGGTCAGCAGGGGGAAGGTTACATTGGATAGCTATTGATGATTTCTTTTTAGTAGTAATGGAGCTGTATGTTTGTGTGAAACTTGGGTGTAGAGAGATGAATTTCCGTATTTCAAATTCATTCTTGAAGGTAGGGCAGCCCTTATAGCGGGGGAAGTGTTCACCGTTACAATTTATGCAAAATGAGAGTGATGTACATACATGGATCCTCGCCGTGGTTTTGGTGACCACAAAAGAGGCAGATTGGGATGGGTGCTTGTAACTACTTCATATGAATGTAACTTGGTAAGTTTCTCTGCCAAAAGAGACTGTCTTTCGTTTGCACTTCGATAGGTAGAAGACCATCGGCTAGTTTTTTTTGTGTCTGATAACGTGCCAAAATAAGATTCTAAAATTTTATGGAAGATGAATGGGGAAATTTCTTTAAACGAACTATTTAGTAATTTGATTTAAAAAAATCGGTCATATATAGGCTGAATGACAGAGGGAGACTCAGTTCTGGGTCTTTTGGACCCGTTTAGTGAAGGAAAATCACTATTAATATTAAATTTACTTGGAAACATATTTGTTCCCACGAGAATCCTAGGAATATACCTGATTGCGCCTGGTGTCAGGAGGGAGCGGTTAGCGACCACATAAGCTAGGCCATTCGTCCCATCAGCACGACGTCTACACTTTGAGATTGCTTTTTGACACTAGACAAGGACTGAAAGACAAGGGACAACGGACTAGGGTACCTCGGGTGGGGCCCATAGTCTGGATTTTTCCAGACCCTTTGAGGAGTTCTCCATATAAAAGACTGCTTGAAAAGGGTTGTACGAGGAGTAATGAGCTGAACCTCATACGGATGTGAAGTATTAGCGCGATGTATATTCCTAGCATACACCGCTCTGAGAGGAATTAAGCGGGCCACATCCATCGAACACTTTCCATAAAAATACTTGCAAAATAGACTCAAGTCACCAACCGTCCTTCAATGTTTCGATGATTCAATGTTTCTAGCCAGTTCCAGGCCTTCAATCAGGCGAATAGCTCTCTTCTGTAATGCATGCTGAACTATTTTTCCTTATTTTAGTTTCTATTTTTCTCATTTCCTTTTCAGACAGAATTTTTTTAGTTTAGCTTTATATTTGAACACACACACTAATTGAAAATAAAAAAGTAAATGTCCTTTTAACAGTATTAGAACAATTTAACAACTAATGAACTGAATTTTGAGCAGAAGTATTGAGTATCAGTCAGTATAAGTATTTAGCGTAAATATCAAGTCGTCACGACTAAGGCGCTTTTGAGTAATAATTTATTTTTCAAACGTTTCTTTAAAGGTTTATTTACAAAATAAAGGCCATCTAATTTTCTGCGTGAGTCCTAAAGTGTCCACAATTAAAATACATATTCGAGAACAACGTTGTTGTCAATTAAAACTTTTGGTTTAATTCACTGACTACTTATTATTCTTTATCCTAATCAGCTGTTAACTATATAGTTGTGAATATATGTGAATTACTTGCTTAACAAATTTAATTGTCTAGTAAATAACAAGAAAAATCTGAACTACACACATATAGTCCTAAGAAAGCATTAAAAATGATATAATTCAATCATTACAAGGCGATATTTTAAATAATAGGTACTTTATAAAAAAAATAATCACAAAAATAGTTGAGAATAAGAGAGCCCGAGAAACATTTATAACTCAAATCTGATATTTTCTCCTACACAATAATTCTACTAAAACCGAAAATATTGAGAAATATTAAAGAAATTTTGGATTCTTCGCCTCAAAAAACTCCAAAAAGGACTTATAAGACAAAGTATATGAGGCTCTAAATCCCGCACATTTTTTGTCATAAAAAATTGAAAATATTGAAAAAATAACACAATTCTTAGAATTATCGACTTCAGGAAGCTCGATAAACACGTGTAATACAACATATTTGAAACAAACCCTCCAACATTCTCTTCTTCCTCTAACATATCTGACCATAAATAATTACGGTAACAATTTCTTCATTACATCAACCGAAAATCAACAAAAAATAGTGAGAAAGTAAACAAAATTTATTTGTCTCCACCCTTTTTATCCTCTTCCCTTTAAATGATATGGTCCAAAAATTATAGATTCTATCCCTACTTTAAGTATAATATGCGTACTGAATTAAAAATCGATATTTGATTTCATTCGGGTGTTATCATGTCAACAAACCGACACACGATAGACCAATGGACAGACATACTGATGGACTGATAGAAATAGGTGACTATGTTTTTCGCGATCTGGGGCCCTGAAATATATAGGAAAACAAAAATTTCGGAGTGCAATTTTTTCGCGAATACAATACTTTCCTCTAGTAGGGGAAGAAAAAGTTATCTGACAGGGATACATCTGGTTAAAATATTATGACTATGAAACTTTTACAATTTATTTACCAGTGTAGCTTATCAACTACTTTATATGACTTAAGAAGAAACATGAAGCTTTAGTAAATGAATAGGTACCCAAAAAATACACCTCTATGAAATTAAAAGAATAAACGTAATTTCACTACTTACTTTTGAAGGGTTCTTCTGAAATTCACAAGAATGCCAGCATCTATCAGATAATTTACTACATCTTCCTTCCTCTCCGGTAATTTACAAACGTGATTTTTAGTATCACACTTGTTTCTCGACATATTTCACAAGATCAAATTATCAAGAACAATAGGAATACGTTCTATTGCTTCCTAAAAAGAAATATCAAAATAAAAAAATATTTTTATTATTTAACAGAATGTGGCAGAAAAAATAATGAGACTGGCAACACTGAGGGAGATCTGGCAACACCGCAGGCTTCTCCATCTCATAACTTTTAGCTTAATCCCTCCTAGACGCTAAATCCAAGTTTTAGTCTCGTAAAGTATCTACGCGACCCTAAAGCGCGTGATGAGTAAAGTATTTTTGTAGTGCGTTAAGAAAAATGGAACAGCGAAATTTGGAGCAACGGTGTGCCATTAAATTTTGTGTTAACCTTGATGAACTCACAACTTTGACCCACGAAAAGTTGCAAGAAGCCTATGGAAAACATTCCATATCAAGTAGCACAAAGTATTTTTGGAGGGACGAGAAGCACTGGAAGACGAGCCTTGCTCAGGGTGGTTTCCAACATCGAAAACTGAGAAAAATGTGGAACTTGTGAGGTCAGACTGCCGACTACGATTGTGGCTGATAAGTAGTGAGTAAAATTTGAATCGTTTTAGCCTTCATCAGATTCTGTCTTAAAATTAGGACAAGAGAAATATGTGTGTAAAGATCGCGCCAAAAACGATTATCTCCATAAACAAGTTTTTGATGGAAAAAAGGAATTCTGTAGTTCCTCAGCCTCCCTATTCGCCTGATCTCAGTCCATATGACCTTTTTTGTGTTCTCAAGATCAAAACCTACACGAAAGGGCGTCATTTTGGTACTGTCAATAACATCTAAAGAACGTAACCAAGGCCATTTCAGTTGAAGCCATCCAGCATTGTTAAGAACACTGGAAACAACGCCTCTACCAATGTATAGCTGCCCAAGGCAACTATTTTGTACAAGACATTGATGTATAAAAATAAAATAAAATCGTTGCAAAAAATCATCAGCTCCACAGCTCTAGGTAATGGTTTGGGCTGTGTGAGGCTTATGGACCCCGCAGTTATCATGCACCAGCAATGACGCCATTTTCATAACTAGGCAGATGGTATAAAAAATAACTTCGTAGCTTCGCAACAACCAAAAGAAGAAATGCGTAAAAAGTGCTATTAAAAACGTACAAAAATTTTTTCCCTCCTACCTCTTTCATCCCTTCTTCTGAAAACTCAATTACGAGAGTATTCATTCTTCTTCTTCTTACGAAGCCTTTGCCTCACGAAGGTTGGCGATCCATAGAGCTAAACAATTCTGGTGGTAGAGTCTTTTTTGTTATTAGTATCCACTTGGTTTTTCTTATATTCTTAGTTAATTCAAATTTTTCGCTGGCTGTTACGACTCGATTGATCAGTTACTGGAGATCTTTGATATTATTTGCTAACAGAACAGTATCATCAGTAGAGACCGGATTATATGCAAGATAAAAATCTTGAAATATGCATGAAAAATGCTTAAAATATGCATGAAAAGGGTCAAAATATCCAGTAATTTTTAGTTTTTTATTTCAAAATCAGGATAAAATTAACAAGTTATTGACGATGTTTAAATTTAATTAACATTTTTTAAAATTATTTAACATTTGTATTCTTGTACACATAAACAATAAGGTATTTCTCATTACTTTTCTGCCACACTTCGTACGTTCATGTCTAAACAAAAGTCTCAATTTAACATGCTACAAGAAGAAATTATAATTTTAATAATAATATTGAAAATTAATAACTTAATGCTAATTTGCATCTATACTCTCACTTAACCAAATATAATAAACATTACATGTAGAGGAGGATAAAATATTGGTTCCGGTATTAGTAATAAAATGTTTGAATAGGTTTAGTGTATAATTAAGATATATTCAAATTTAAAATTCAGCAATTCAAAAGAATCAGTCTTACCACATAATAATTTGTTTATTTCATGCATATTGAATTTCACATTTCTCGAAAGATCACGTAAAAATTTTTATTAACAAATTGAACTCTCCGATACCTATTGGTGAATTTACACCATCTAGCCTTTTTACTAGAAATTTTACGAAACGTTTACATCATCAATGGCATTTTCCGACTCAGTTATTTTCCCACGACTTGGAAGAAAGCCGAAATTGTGATGATTCGGAAGCCTGGCTCTCCTTCCCACGAGGCTGACAGCTACCGGCCAATTAGCCTAATATCAACATTGGGCAAAGTGGCCGAGAGGGTTATCCTTGAGGAAATCAGAGACAAAAGCACCGAACTCAACATCATCCCTGATGAACAATTCGGCTTTCAACCAAAGCATGATACCATTCATCACGCCACAAAACTGGCACAGTGCATCTCCAGCGGTTTCAACCGCGGTTTCCGGGTTGGCGCTGTTTTCCTTGACATCTCCAAAGCATTCGATAAAGTCTGGCACGAAGGCTTAATCCTTAAGCTTATCCGTTTTGGCTACCCTTCTCACCTAACAACTCTGGTTCAATCATTCCTCTCCGATAGGACTTTCCAAGTCCGTGTCGAACAATCCCTGTCCGAGGTAAAGAGTATAAGGGCCGGAGTCCCACAAGGCTCCGCCTTATCCCCGCACCTCTTCAATATCTTCTCGTCCGATATCCCTAAGGATCGATTCACCAACCTCCAATTGTACGCTGACGACACGGCCATTACCGCTTCAGCAGCGAGAACTGATCATATCACGGCCCGACTTCAACGTCATCTAACGCGCCTCTCTGACTGGTTTGACCGGTAGAGGATTAAAGTCAATCCAGCCAAGACCCAGGCCATAATCTTTGGAAAAGGCTTCCGCATACCTCCTCCTCAACTCTCACTGAATGGAACCAGGCTCCGATGGGCCAACAACATCAAGTACCTGGGCCTTCTATACGACAAACGGCTCGTATGGAAGGACCAAGTGCCTA
Organism: Pachyrhynchus sulphureomaculatus; assembly: GCA_019049505.1. NCBI lineage: Eukaryota > Metazoa > Arthropoda > Insecta > Coleoptera > Curculionidae > Pachyrhynchus > Pachyrhynchus sulphureomaculatus. The sequence continues at coordinate 93,193,433 of CM032453.1, read as the reverse complement.
TGGTCGTGCGCAAGGGAAATCAGCTTCTAGGGAAGCTGTATCCGCTCCTGAATCATCGTAGTAAGTTATCAACTAACAACAAGTTGCTAATTTACAAATCGATAATCAGGGCCGGACTTACGTACGTCTGTCAGGCCTGGTGCCAGATGTCCAAAACTCATCGGATCAAGGTCCAGACAGTCCAAAATAAAGCCCTCCGTATCATAGCAGGAGCTCCCTGGTTCGTCCGCAACAATCAGTTGCACAGGGAGTTTGAAATGCCCACGATAAAAGAATTCACGCGTAATGCCCAGCTTCGCTTCCTTGAGAAAGCAGCGGTCCATCCTAACCCCGAGATAGCAAACACTTTCAGAGGCAACGTAAATGTCGGCAATCGATACCTACGACCAACGGACATTCTTCCACTAGACTAACTAACACTAGATCCAACATGGACTACCCTTGATTAATTAAGGCCGTAGTTTAGTTGAGCAACTCCTTCAGTTTTAAAAAGTGTAAACAACACACACGACTAACACAATTATAACACCACACCCCCGGAAAATGGGGAACTAGGTTAAGTTAGCATTAAGTTAGGTTAGATCCACATATTAGAAAATTAACCTTAGAGTTAGCATACATCAAATATCTAGACATTGACAAACCAGAATTGTAAAAGGAGTAGAGGGTTTTCCCAGCTCACAAGGAGTTTTTGTGGGTATGCCAACCCTTCAGGTCGGTGAGCCCCACATACCTGAAGCACTTTGGGGCACCCTTACGGTGACGCAGACTGCTCCAGAAATCCATAAAGCGGATTTCTCCCTGTATAAAAAAAAAAAAAAAAACGAAACGTAATTGAATTTTTTTCTTACTAGTAGTTTTGCTTGAAATTTTGAGAAATAATAGATTTTTATCATGATGCATTCACTGCTTCAATATAAAGATGATTTACTACGTCGCATTGCCATAAATAATTTTAAAAGTTTGTAACATTCATTTTTTCCTAGATTTTAAGATCATGTTACAACACTGTTTTTCTTCCTATAATTTATATTTTAACATATTACATTTTTATATTTGATTAGGCAGTGATTTCAATTTTTGAGCAATGTAACTTAAAACAATGAATTAAATTTTTGAACAGTGTAACTCAACCGTGTATAACGTGTTGCTGACTTAATGTATTTCGTTTGCATTGAATGCATCTGATTTGTTAAAAATTGCGTTCCGGAAGTGAGCCATTTTAAAGACTTCACGTTGAAGAAGGGGAAAAAGATATATCGGGTCTTCCATTAGGGACTTGACAACTTTTTTTTTAAATAAAACGCAACCCATTTGAGACATTTCGAAAATTTTACTATCGGCTTGAAGTACAATCAAAACATTTATGATGGAATTCGACTTCATTCATATGTTCACCACGGGCACGTTTGCAGAGGTTGATTCGTTGAACCCAATTTTCGATGACTCGGCCACACATTTCGACGGAGACGGCCGCTATCTCTCTTTCAATATTGGCTCTGAGCTCCTCTAACGACGCAGGCTTGTTAGCATAGACCAATGATTTAATGTACCCCCATAAAAAGAAGTCTAGAGGTGTTAAATTACACGATCTAGGCGGCCATTCGACGGGACCATTTCTCGATACAACACGTTCACCGAATTTAGATTGCAGTAAGTCGATTGTTACACCCGCTGTGTGGCTTGTGGCGCCGTCTTGTTGAAACCACATATCATTAATGTCTAGCCCCATGCAATTGATCAAAGAAATAACGTTGCAACATGCCTCTGTAGCGATCTCCATTGACTGTAACGTGACGGTTATTTACATCAACGAAAAAGAACGGCATGAAAACCGCACCAAACAGTAATTTTTTGTGGATGAAGTAATGTTTCTTCAAGTACATGAGGGTTTTCACCTGACCAATAACGCATATTCTGTTTGTTGACGAAGCCGTTTATCCAAAAATGCGCTTCATCACTAAAGATGATTTTGCGATGAAATTGGTCATCTTCTTCCAACATTTCTAGAGCCCAATTCGAGAACGTACGTCGCTTCATATGATCGAGTGGCTTTAGTTCTTGAGTTAACTTTAACTTATAAGAGTGCAGGCCAAGATCCTTTCGCCATAGTGTGGTCTGAGCGATGCCCAATTCTTGAGAACGCCGTGAAATCGACTGTTTTGGTTCGTTTGAGATGGACGCTTGAACGGCAGCAATATTCTGGCCACTTCGACCAACCCGTTGTCTCACTGGCACGGGAATATCCAGCAGCGAATATGTTAACTCAAATTTTTTTACTAGACTATGAATTGCTTGTTTACTGGGCGAGAATTACGACCAAAAATTGGCGTTAATGCTCTTAAAGTTGCAGTCACCGACTCCAAATTTTGGTAGTAAATTTTAATTATTTGTAAACGTTGTTCGTTCGTGTACTTCACCATGATGAAAATGTTGATTTTACTGAATGTTTTGACGTTGACAGTTCAGTGATTCGCTTAAGGGTGCGTTCACAGTGAAATTTCAAATTTGTCAAGTCCCAAATGGAAGACCCTTTATAAACGGCCATATGGAATTTTTAAGGGCTTTTTCCTCCAGTATGCCGTAGGGGTTTTGTTCTTCCGTCATGCCGTAGTGCAGTAACAGCTTTTTTATCACCAAGTGGGTGTAGTTTCTAGATCTCAAGTTTGATGCCTTTTTCCGATCTTAAAATATTCTGCTCATCCTAAGGGGGCAAATAACGGCTTTAATAAATAACATATTTATTAAAAAAATAAGGCAACGAGAGGCTATATAAAATAGCGCCGCAAAAGAGACGTTTCAAGTTTCAGACATTTAACACGTAAAAGATAGGAATCTATACTTTTTCCTCTATCAAAAACATGCGTTTTTTACAATTTTTGTTATCGTATGCGCAATAAAAAGCAAAGGTCACAAAAAGTCATTAATACATAACAAAATTACTTTGCTTTCGTTTGTTAAAATATGAAGGCAGTTTACCTCCTAACTGTTGCAAAAATATTAGATAAATATTACTTTTTATTGAATTTTACGAAGTGAATTTTTGCTGTGGCAACGTATCTTGAAGAAGACTGCTAGCACGGATGCGGGGATTCTTTCAAATTTTCTTCAAAACATATATAGTCCGGGAGCTCATAACCAAGATTTTGGACTTATCGAAGAGCGGCAGATAAATATACCACTTATTAAATGTGACAAACTGAACTAAAAAATACAACTTATAGATGTAAATTCCGGTTCCTGCCGTAGTTATGGAGGGCGGAAATTGTAAAAAATTGAGGGTAGATGAACCCATCGCAGAGTGGCAGTACCATATATGATGTGAGGATACTATAGCCTTAATATCTGTCACGGAGACCGGTTCCTGTGGGAGTAAAAAAAAATAGGCTCACTCTCACACTCATCACTGCGTGGAAGATATTCGTGACATAGTTAGTTTTGGATCCAAAAAGAAATGAAAAAATATTATCTGCCATAGATCCTGGTTATTTGAATTTCTACGAATTATTCAACCTATTCGAGAGCGGTAGATAAATAAACTTTTTGGTATTCTTTCCCATAAAAATAACGGTCAATATTTTCATTTCTTGCATCTTAAAAAGCATCGTTTTCCTTAAACTTGATATGTTTTAAATCAATGCTTTTCCTAAAGGTGATTGAATTTAATAATACATTTTTTCTGTTTATTTTAAGAGGTTTATGTCCTGTAGTTTCTATAATAGTTGGTACAACATTATACTAGTTATATTTTCCTTGATTATTGAAATATTTCCACATAATATTTCTTCCAATTAGAAAAATTATTACAATGATTAATTTTACAATTATTCATTAGCTGTTAAAAATTTCCAATATAAAATTCTCTCCCCAGGTCTATTTGAAAATTTTCTGGCTTCATTGTTTTATCTAAATTTGTTTTTAGAGGGAGTGTAACATCCTTATCACTTTTGCTTATCAGTGGTTCAGTCTAAACGTGTTTATTACTACTAAAATTTAATTCTACCATTTATTAAATTTGGCATACGGTGAAATTTTAACTAAATCAGTTTGCCCTAAATCGTTTAACCCTTAATTTTATCTTTTTTGATAAACCAGTTTCTCCTTTAATCTCTTTTAATGCAGAATTTCTCGGGCTAATTTTATTGTATTATTAAATTCTGTTCTAGACACTACAGCTGCTCTTTGAATCATCTCAGATTTTATTTCCTTAAATAACTGATCTTTCACTTTTTTATTTCTAATATATTCCTTATTATTTTTAACTGATTCATCATAAATAATTTTAACAGTATTTATATGGTCATTGTTATCTTTAATCCCTCTTTCATTTTTTTCAATTTTATTTAGTAATTTTTTACAGGATTTCAATCCAAATTTTAATTGTTTCTAATAGAGCGTCTTTTTCTTTGAGTAATTTATCTTTATTCATCAGTATCAATTAAATTTCAGGACTTCGCAATTATCTAAAAATTTCATCGATTTTTTCTGTATTTCTTGTAATTTTATTTAGTAAATTTTTCTTTGTAATGTAAGGCTCTCCTACTGTACATCTTACTTCTTCATTTCAGATCATATTTCTATCAATAATTTGTCATCTACGTTGGTTTGATAATTTCATACCACTTTATGTAGTTATGAAAACCTTATTGATTTTTTTACTATTTCTTATTACATTAACAACTAAGTTGTTTTATAAAGCTACCTCTATAGTTTATATTTTTCTTCTTCAAAAACTGTACTTCCTTTGAGTATTATTTTTCTACATCAGCTCTCTAATTTTTTTTTAGCTAACTCGACCACCGTTGCACTGTTGTTATTGGAGATTAGGAAGTATATTATTTGTATATGTTTCAAAACATTTATTTGCAACGCCATGAACTTTTTTTAAATTTTTCACTTCTTCAGAGATTCTGTGAAATGTTGAAACTTTGCTACTTGTATATATATATATATATATATATATATATATATATATATATATATATATATATATATATATATATATATATATATATATATATATATATATATATATATATATGTATATATATATATATATATATATATATATATATATATATATATATATATATATATATATATATATATATATATATATATATATATATATATATATATATATATATATATATATATATATATATATATATATATATATATATATATATATATATATATATATATATATATATATATATATATATATATATATATATATATATATATATATATATATATATATATATATATATATATATATATATATATATACCAAGTAGCAAAGTGAAAAATTTAAAAAAAGTTCATGGCGTTGCAAATAAATGTTTTGAAACATATACAAATAATATACTTCCTAATCTCCAATAACAACAGTGCAACGGTGGTCGAGTTAGCTAAAAAAAAATTAGAGAGCTGATGTAGTGTATATATATATATATATATATATATATATATATATATATATATATATATATATATATATATTATATATATATATATATATATATATATATATATATATATATATATATATATATATATATATTATATATATATATATATATATATATATATATATATATATATATATATATATATATATATATATATATATATATATATATATATATATAATATATATAATAAAAATAATTTCATTGTTAGGGCTTGTGTGGCCTGCAATTGTAGATGTCACTAATAAGCAAAATCTATCAGCCAGTCTACTAATATCATCCTAGTTCATGTGAGTATAATTTTTAAAGTTAAGTCCCATTTGTAGTTGAAAATACTTTGTTAGCTTTGGTCTGTCTCTTGTTCATTTTAATATTTCTTTTATTTTTGAATAATAACTTCTGAATAGTATTAAATTTAGTTTTAATTATATATTCTTTTGCAGATAAGGTCCTATTATTATAACATACTTGTATCAACCGATTTCTTGAACCGTTAAGTTGAAATGATAAGTCCATCGATATGCATTAGTTCTTTTTAAAATATCCATGTAATTATCCAGGTCGTTTTCGGTAGAGCCAACATGTTTTTTGTGTTTAAATAACAACTAATATAAACCTGCTGTATCGGAAATACTTCTTTTTTATTAATCCTTGGTACAATCTTTCTATTTTATAATAGTGAACTATTCCAATGATCAAACTGATATTCTGTATCCCTTACACCAGCATCAGTATATTGACAAAGTAATTCATCAAACTGATTCAACCAATTATTACAGTATTAACAAGTCTATTTACGGTTTATCTCGTCTACTCCAAAATATTAGGAAAGTTATGAGGTGTCGACTCTGATAATTGCAAAAGAGGTGGTTTGTAATACTGTGTAATATAATGTATATGACTGATAGTAAAACCATTGTTAAAAAATTATGGTATTTGATAAGCGGGATTTGAAATCGTCTCAGGCTTTTTGTTTTTTTTTTGTTTAGTTGGCGTGTCAGGAAAAATATCTTTTCCTGGCGTTGATCCTTCAGGAAACAATTATATCGATGATTCATGGGATTTTTTAACTGGAGTTTACTGTACTTCTTTTAAGTAGACATGTTCAATTTTAGCAAATATTAAAACTATTTGTTTTATAGTTTGTGTAATTAAGTTTCTGCTAGTTTAGATTATGTACCAAATTCTTCATTTTTTAGACTCTTTTATTTTTGTTGCGTGTTTTCCTTGATTTAACAAGTTGTATTGCAAATCATTCGCCCATAATTGATATTTGCGTCGATTTTCTTTAGTAATGAATCAAATTCTTCTTGATACCTCCCAGACTTTAAATCACAATATTTGTCTAGTACCAAAAATCTAAACTTATCTTTCTAGCATATTAAACATTTATTGAATAAATAGCATATTAACACTAACATGATATTCATAAATATGTTTTAGATTTGTATTGTCTTGCTAAAATCAACAATTAAATTTGTATAATCACGAATCAGTTGTTTAGGAATATATCAGTATGTTCGCCATAAATCAAAAATTCGAATACTATAGTCTAGTCTCCCCCTTAAACCGCAGAATTTTTGTATGTTTAATGCAAAGCTTAAGTTATAAACAAATTGATTTTTCCTATTCGCATTATTACCTAGCTGGGATGCATGAGTTCATATGTTTTTTGACACGTTAAAGTCGAATTATTAATCCATTTTTGCTAAGAATTTATTAATTTTCGTTAAAAATAAATACTTTTTTGCTATAATATTATTTAACTCGCTAAATTTAAATTCTCTGTCCATTTTTTCAGAAACTCAATCACTTTATTATTACTGACAATTTATTAGAATTAAATTAATTTTTTTTTTTCGGAATTTAACACAAGTATTTTTATTTAATTGCGTATAAATAAACTGATTATCCTTTAATTTTAATAAACGGGAAAAATGGATTAGAAATTCAGGCAGCAGGTCAAAATTCATCTAAAAACTTGGGCGGAGCTCGTAAATAGCTTAGATTTTGCTGTTATGGAGATAAATTCTATGAAATTCTGTTCATTACCATAATTGTTTATAACAATAAAAAGGCTAAGTTTGAAAAGTCCGTGCAAAGTCCGAGAGATGGCACCACCGGCGCGTATCGAGGTCATGTTTAGTTAGTAGCATCTCTTGAATGAACGCACACCAAGTTTCAGCCATATTGGTCTATTTCTTTGTGTTTGGCATTCGTGTGAATCAAGGAAGTCGAGTGATTTTCAAGAAATGGACGAAAAAGAATTTCGTGTGGTGATTAAACATTACTTTATGAAAGGCAAAACGCCTCAGGAGACTAAAGAGAAGCTTGATAAACATTATGGTGACTCTGCACCTTCGCTTAGAACAGTCTATAAGTAGTTTCAAAATTTTCGGACTGGCCATATGGGCATAAGTGACGCTGAACGTTCTGGACGGCCTGTGGAGGTTAAGACTCCAGAAATCATTGATCAAATCCATGATATGGTGATGGATGACAGAAGAGTTAAGGTGCGTGAGATTGCTAGTGCTGTGGGCATCTCGACTGAACGGGTACATAATATTTTGCATAAACATTTGGACATGAGAAAGCTATCCGCAAGATGGGTGCCGCGATTGCTCACGCTTGACCAAAAACGGAATCGTGTGAAGTGTTGCAAGGATGGTTTGCAGCTGTTCCAGAAGAATCCGGAGGACTTTAAGCGTCGTTTCGTCACTGTGGATGAAACATGGATACATTACTGTACTCCTGAGACCAAACAACAATCTAAACAATGGGTTACCAAGGGGGAATCTGCACCAAAAAAGGCGAAGACCGTTCCTTCGGCCGGAAAGGTTATGGCGACTGTCTTTTGGGATTCGCAAGGGATAATCCTCATCGACTATCTGGAAAAGGGTAAAACTATTACAGGTGAATATTATTCATCGTTATTGGACCGTTTGAAAACCGAGCTGCAAGAAAAACGCTCGCGATTGGCCCACAAGAAAGTCCTTTTCCATCACGACAACGCACCAGCACACACCTCAGCAGTTGTGGTCGCAAAATTAATGGAAATAGGGTTCCAACTCGTTTCACATCCCCCCTATTCTCCAGACTTGGCTCCCTCGGACTACTATTTGTTCCCCAACTTGAAGAAATGGCTGGCGGGACAAAGATTTTATTCAAACGAGGAGGTCATTGCAGACACTAATGGATATTTTGCAGACTTGGACAAATCCTATTATTCGGAAGGGATCAACAAACTAGAACATCGTTGGACGAAGTGTGTAACAATAAAACTATTTAATTACTTTGTTAACTGTCACTAAATATATTTGTAAAGATTTTACAATTGCGTTATCGCGATTTCGTAGTACAACTACATTGTCAAACGCTTAACTAAGACTAAAACAGATTTTTGGTATTTTATGTTTATATGATGAACAGATGTGGGTCTATTTTATGTTAAAAAAGTTTGAACAAAGGAGAATTTGCTACGTCTAATTGACTATTCAGTAAATTTATATTATGGTCCTTTGAATGTCTGTAAATTTCTATAGATTCTAAGAAGTTGAGTTTTGACCCTTTAGGTGCCATATGGAGTATTTGTAAACAATCGATATTGGGAAAAGTATGGCCTGTTTCTAAGAAATGTTTAGCAAAGTGTGATTTTTCATTTTTTAGCCTATAAGAGGCATTGTGTTCTGCGAATCTTGTCTTGAAATTCCGTCCCGTTTGGCCTACGTAACAGCTATTGCACTCTTGACAGTTAAGTTTATAAACTCCTGATTTATTATATTTATTAGTTTTATCTTTGGCATTAAAAAATATATTGGATAATTTTTGAGCGGGTTTTAAAGCTATTCTTGTTTTTTTCGGTCGTGAGAACTTGGGATATTTTATCCGAGATGGGACCAAAATATGTCAGAGGTATGAATGTTTTCTTTTCTCGGTATTCTTTTACGGGGTAGATTAAGCTGAGAGTAATTTGTTTTCGTTTACGGCTTATTAAGGTATTAATTATTTTAGGTTGGAAGCCGTTATTGAGTGCTATATTTTTGATTGTGTCCAGTTCTTTTTTTAAATTATTTTTACTAAGAGGGATATTGAAGGCTCTATGGATCATAGATCTATAGGCTGCCAGTTTATGGGAGTTAGGGTGTATTGAGGCCGCTGGGATGGTGACATCTGAAAAGGTTGGTTTGCGGAAGATATCGAATTCTAGTCTATTTTCCTTTTTTAAAATTGTAATATCTAAGAAATTTATTTTATTATCGGTTTCCTTTTCAAGTGTGAATTTTATGTTGGGGTGTAAATTATTTAGCTGATTTAAAGTGGAATTTAGTTCAGTATCATTTCCAAGGAAACATACTAAGATGTCGTCCACATATCTAAACCAAAAGAGAATATTTTCCGCGTGATGAGTTTTTAGAAAACTGTTTTCCAATTCTGACATAAAGATTTCGGCTAGCAAAGGACTAAGTGGAGACCCCATGGCAAGTCCATCTCTTTGTTTGAAAAATTGATTATTGAACTGAAAATAATTTTCGGATATACAAAATTCGAACAGTTTCAATATATCTTGTTGTATTGTTATATTGACGTTGTTTTTTTGTAACATAGTTTTTATAATTTCTAAACAATCTTTATTTGGGATATTGGAGAACATATTTGTTACATCGAATGAAACCAGAAGGGCGTTATTTGGGATGGAGATATTTTTAAGTTTATTTGTAAGGTCTATAGAGTTTTTTGTTTTGTATTTTGGATTGAATTGTGTAATTTCTTTGAAGATGGTGTTGAGATGTGTTGCCAGATTTTTTAGGGGGGTGTTGCTGTACGATACTACTGGTCTTATTGGCGAATTTTCTTTATGTATTTTTATCAGGCCATAAAGTTTTGGTGATGTAGGATTTTGGTTTATTATTTTAAACTTTTCTCTTTCATCCACAATGCTCAGGGTTTCATTTAGCAGGGTCTTGAGTTGTTTTTGAATTTTATCCGTTGGATCTTTTTTTAGTTTTTTTTAATTAGTTTAGTAAATGATTTTTTGGAAAAAGAAAATACAGTAAAACTAAAAAAAGATCCAACGGATAAAATTCAAAAACAACTCAAGACCCTGCTAAATGAAACCCTGAGCATTGCGGATGAAAGAGAAAAGTTTAAAAAAATAAACCAAAATCCTACATCACCAAAACTTTATGGCCTGATAAAAATACATAAAGAAAATTCGCCAATAAGACCAGTACCATCGTACAGCAACACCCCCCTAAAAAATCTGGCAACACATCTCAACACCATCTTCAAAGAAATTACACAATTCAATCCAAAATACAAAACAAAAAACTCTATAGACCTTACAAATAAACTTAAAAATATCTCCATCCCAAATAACGCCCTTCTGGTTTCATTCGATGTAACAAATATGTTCTCCAATATCCCAAATAAAGATTGTTTAGAAATTATAAAAACTATGTTACAAAAAAACAACGTCAATATAACAATACAACAAGATATATTGAAACTGTTCGAATTTTGTATATCCGAAAATTATTTTCAGTTCAATAATCAATTTTTCAAACAAAGAGATGGACTTGCCATGGGGTCTCCACTTAGTCCTTTGCTAGCCGAAATCTTTATGTCAGAATTGTAAAACAGTTTTCTAACATAAAAACTCAACACGCGGAAAATATTCTCTTTTGGTTTAGATACGTGGACGACATCTTAGTATGTTTCCTTGGAAATGATACTGAACTAAATTCCACTTTAAATCAGCTAAATAATTTACACCCCAACATAAAATTCACACTTGAAAAGGAAACCGATAATAAAATAAATTTCTTAGATATTACAATTTTAAAAAAGGAAAATAGACTAGAATTCGATATCTTCCCGGAAACCAACCTTTTCAGATGTCACCATCCCAGCTGACTCAATACACCCTAACTCCCATAAACTGGCAGCCTATAGATCTATGATCCATAGAGCCTTCAATATCCCTCTTAGTAAAAATAATTTAAAAAAAGAACTGGACACAATCAAAAATATAGCACTCAATAACGGCTTCCAACCTAAAATAATTAATACCTTAATAAGCCGTAAACGAAAACAAATCACTCTCAGCTTAATCTACCCCGTAAAAGAATACCGAGAAAAGAAAACATTCATACCTCTGACATATTTTGGTCCCATCTCGGATAAAATATCCCAAGTTCTCACGACCGAAAAAACAAGAATAGCTTTAAAACCCGCTCAAAAATTATCCAATATATTTTTTAATGCCAAAGATAAAACTAATAAATATAATAAATCAGGAGTTTATAAACTTAATTGTCAAGAGTGCAATAGCTGTTACGTAGGCCAAACGGGACGGAATTTCAAGACAAGATTCGCAGAACACAATGCCTCTTATAGGCTAAAAAATGAAAAATCACACTTTGCTAAACATTTCTTAGAAACAGGCCATACTTTTCCCAATATCGATTGTTTACAAATACTCCATATGGCACCTAAAGGATCAAAACTCAACTTCTTAGAATCTATAGAAATTTACAGACATTCAAAGGACCATAATATAAATTTACTGAATAGTCAATTAGACGTAGCAAATTCTCCTTTGTTCAAACTTTTTTAACATAAAATAGACCCACATCTGTTCATCATATAAACATAAAATACCAAAAATCTGTTTTAGTCTTAGTTAAGCGTTTGACAATGTAGTTGTACTACGAAATCGCGATAACGCAATTGTAAAATCTTTACAAATATATTTAGTGACAGTTAACAAAGTAATTAAGTAGTTTTATTGTTAAAATGTACTGTCACAAAGTAACGGACCACTCAATCAACTCTCGAAGTGTGTAAGCCTAAAAGGAGACTATGTCAAAAAATAAAAAAGGTTTACCCCAAACACATAAGTAGTTTTTATTTTTGCACGGACTTTTCAAACCAGCCTCGTACTTTGAATTCGTATTCAGCGGGTCGAAATACGACTAGAAAAAAGTTGGGTGGAGCGCTTAATAAACTTAGATTTCGCTAGTATTAAAATAAATTATATCAAATTCCTTTTTTTTTGAATAACTGCTTAAAAAATTGTTAATAACAATTAATGGGTCATTTTTTCAAAAACTATTGCAGATCGGATTCTGCGACTCAAAAAACATAAAGTACACTAGAGTGGAGCCGCAATGTTAAAGTTTAAAAAGAACACAGTGAAACCTGGGGCGGCTGATGGAGTATTCGGTCATTGTTGTATTGGCATTAACCGGATACGGCAAAAATTATTATACATTTTAAATGTTTAAAATTTTGATTCTTGAAGGTAGGTCCATCTTTCTGCAACTTGGGACCGTTATAACTTTGGCTTGACCCAATAGCCATGGCAGATATTAATTTTTCAGTCATATTTCACAAAAATGAAGCTATACCCAGAATATCTTGCCACTCAGCGATGGGTTCGTCCACCAATTTTTTCTTGCAGCTTTAAAGTGCATTTCCAGGAACAGGGAGCAGACTTGACGCTTCAAGCTACCTAGAGGGACTAAGAGGGCCATAATTAACAAAGTGGTACTATTATTTGCCACTCTTAGATGAGGTCGCATTTTGGTCGTGAGCTCCCGGACCTGCTGTTATGGAGATAAATTCTATGAAATTCTGTTCATTAGCATAATTGTTTATAACAATAAAAAGGCTAAGTTTATGCAAAAATATACTTTGAATTCGTATTCAGTGGGTCGAAATACGTCTAGAAAAAAGTTGGGTGGAGCGCTTAATAATCTTAGATTTCGCTAGTATAAAAATAAATTATATCAAATTCCTTGTTTCCAGTCAATGTGCATCGTACTGATCGGACTTTCTTTTAAAAGATACTAGAATAAATGCGTGCCTCGCACGGCCTAATAATTGATATATTTTTAATAAATAATCCAAAGTATCTTTTTAATTAAACATAATTTTTATTGTATATCATGTAAAAGTGTCAATGTTACTCTAAATAACACGTTATTGCGTGAAGCAATATACCTTGAAAACCAAATTATTTCGCGTCTTTCTCTAACATAATGCTCTATCTCTCTGTTTTCTCGTAAGAAATACCTTAAGAAATGTCTTTGAATTTTTGTCTTTATAGACATCATAGTTTTTTTTAGTTAGTTTAGTAAATGATTTTTTGGAAAAAGAAAATCCAGTAAAACTAAAAAAAGATCCAACGGATAAAATTCAAAAACAACTCAAGACCCTGCTAAATGAAACCCTGAGCATTGTGGATGAAAGAGAAAAGTTTAAAATAATAAACCAAAATCCTACATCACCAAAACTTTATGGCCTGATAAAAATACATAAAGAAAATTCGCCAATAAGACCAGTAGTATCGTACAGCAACACCCCCCCTAAAAAATCTGGCAACACATCTCAACACCATCTTCAAAGAAATTACACAATTCAATCCAAAATACAAAACAAAAAACTCTATAGGCCTTACAAATAAACTTAAAAATATCTCCATCCCAAATAACGCCCTTCTGGTTTCATTCGATGTAACAAATATGTTCTCCAATATCCCAAATAAAGATTGTTTAGAAATTATAAAAACTATGTTACAAAAAAACAACGTCAGTATAACAATACAACAAGATATATTGAAACTGTTCGAATTTTGTATATCCGAAAATTATTTTCAGTTCAATAATCAATTTTTCAAACAAAGAGATGGACTTGCCATGGGGTCTCCACTTAGTCCTTTGCTAGCCGAAATCTTTATGTCAGAATTGGAAAACAGTTTTCTAAAAACTCAACACGCGGAAAATATTCTCTTTTGGTTTAGATACGTGGACGACATCTTAGTATGTTTCCTTGGAAATGATACTGAACTAAATTCCACTTTAAATCAGCTAAATAATTTACACCCCAACATAAAATTCACACTTGAAAAGGAAACCGATAATAAAATAAATTTCTTAGATATTACAATTTTAAAAAAGGAAAATAGACTAGAATTCGATATCTTCCGCAAACCAACCTTTTCAGATGTCACCATCCCAGCTGACTCAATACACCCTAACTCCCATAAACTGGCAGCCTATAGATCTATGATCCATAGAGCCTTCAATATCCCTCTTAGTAAAAATAATTTAAAAAAAGAACTGGACACAATCAAAAATATAGCACTCAATAACGGCTTCCAACCTAAAATAATTAATACCTTAATAAGCCGTAAACGAAAACAAATCACTCTCAGCTTAATCTACCCCGTAAAAGAATACCGAGAAAAGAAAACATTCATACCTCTGACATATTTTGGTCCCATCTCGGATAAAATATCCCAAGTTCTCACGACCGAAAAAACAAGAATAGCTTTAAAAACCCGCTCAAAAATTATCCAATATATTTTTTAATGCCAAAGATAAAACTAATAAATATAATAAATCAGGAGTTTAAAACTTAATTGTCAAGAGTGCAATAGCTGTTACGTAGGCCAAACGGGACGGAATTTCAAGACAAGATTCGCAGAACACAATGCCTCTTATAGGCTAAAAAATGAAAAATCACACTTTGCTAAACATTTCTTAGAAACAGGCCATACTTTTCCCAATATCGATTGTTTACAAATACTCCATATGGCACCTAAAGGATCAAAACTCAACTTCATAGAATCTATAGAAATTTACAGACATTCAAAGGACCATAATATAAATTTACTGAATAGTCAATTAGGCGTAGCAAATTCTCCTTTGTTCAAACTTTTTAAACATAAAATAGACCCACATCTGTTCATCATATAAACATAAAATACCAAAAATCTGTTTTAGTCTTAGTTAAGCGTTTGACAATGTAGTTGTACTACGAAATCGCGATAACGCAATTGTAAAATCTTTACAAATATATTTAGTGACAGTTAACAAAGTAATTAAGTAGTTTTATTGTTAAAATGTACTGTTACAAAGTAACGGACCACTCAATCAACTCTCGAAGTGTGTAAGCCTAAAAGGAGACTATGTCAAAAAATAAAAAATGTTTACCCCCAAACACATAAGTAGTTTTTATTTTTGCACGGACTTTTCAAACCAGCCTCGTACTTTGAATTCGTATTCAGCGGGTCGAAATACGACTAGAAAAAAGTTGGGTGGAGCGCTTAATAAACTTAGATTTCGCTAGTATTAAAATAAATTATATCAAATTCCTTTTTTTTTGAATAACTGCTTAAAAAATTGTTAATAACAATTAATGGGTCATTTTTTCAAAAACTATTGCAGATCGGATTCTGCGACTCAAAAAACATAAAGTACACTAGAGTGGAGCCGCAATGTTAAAGTTTAAAAAGAACACAGTGAAACCTGGGGCGGCTGATGGAGTATTCGGTCATTGTTGTATTGGCATTAACCGGATACGGCAAAAATTATTATACATTTTAAATGTTTAAAATTTTGATTCGTAAAGGTAGGTCCATCTTTCTGCAACTTGGGACCGTTATAACTTTGGCTTGACCCAATAGCCATGGCAGATATTAATTTTTCAGTCATATTTCACAAAAATGAAGATATACCCAGAATATCTTGCCACTCAGCGATGGGTTCGTCCACCAATTTTTTCTTGCAGCTTTAAAGTGCATTTCCAGCAACAGGGAGCAGACTTGGCGCTTCAAGCTACCTAGAGGGACTAAGAGGGCCATAATTAACAAAGTGGTACTATTATTTGCCACTCTTAGATGAGGTCGCATTTTGGTCGTGAGCTCCCGGACCAGTATGTGCATCGTACTGATCGGACTTTCTTTTAAAAGATACTAGAATAAATGCGTGCCGCACACGGCCTTTTATTTAGTTATAAATACCTAATAATTGATATATTTTTAATAAATAATCCAAAGTATCTTTTTAATTAAATATAATTTTTATTGTATATCATGTAAAAGTGTCAATGTTACTCTAAATAACACGTGATTGCGTGAAGCAATATACCTTGAAAACCAAATTATTTCGCGTCTTTCTCTAACATAATGCTCTCTCTCTCTGTTTTCTCGTAAGAAATACCTTAAGAAATGTCTTTGAATTTTTGTCTTTATAGACATCATAAGTATATACATTAAAGTGGAAGAAATAAATGGTAAATAAATATAAGGTAAAATAAAATAAAGGTAAAATATTCTTAGATAATAAAAAAATGTGAAAACGGACCATTAAATTCAACTCATAAGCCGATATTGTTTTTTTTTATCGCTCACCTCCCCGCCTCAGTAGGGATTTTACCTTTTTTTCCATATCCCAAGGATATCGGCGAGAATGTCGTAATAATGATGAATGAATGAATAATCGACGCTTTCAACTTGTTATTAAATAAACTAGAAAAATATCTAACAAGCACACTGCAACCTATAGCAGAAAAAGTCGAATCATATCTACGAATCTCATAATACTTCATGCAGATTCTAGACTCCCAATACATATAAATACACATCTGAATGCGAAATCTCACTACCATCTCTCACAATTATAATCTCTAGTTAGCACACTAGTTTCCAGACCAAACGGTATTACACGCAACGATAATAAAACAGACCAGTTAAAGAAAAATACCACAGCCCTAAAATAAAATAAATATAAAAACCATACAATAAATAAGGTCATAAAACAACAAAAAATCTACAAAGAAAATTATATAGAGGCTCGAACAAAAGAATAAAAGCCATTCCACCATACATTAAAAGAACTACTAAAATGATTAGACTCCTTTTACAGAGACAAAACATATCTGCTCTAGACAAGCCACTACTCAATTGACAATTTTTATCAATCTATAGACAAGCACGGGGATGGAAGCCACCAAAATAGGGAGCATATAGGCCGAGCCAACTAAAACCTACTACTTTTTTCTTCCCATTGTTTTGATTTTCCATTCCATTATATATATAGAGATTGTTAATATATTTAAACTGGTATGTCTCTGTAGCAAAAGAGATTGTAGAAAAATATTGATAAATAGCGTCCCTGTCTATTAACACGTAAAACTAACTCAAATGAGACTCAAACTTTTTTTCCAAAATCATCGCCATCATTGTCTGATTGACCCTGAAACCAGAACGACAAAGCAATATCACAGAGAAATCGCAGATAGAACCGTACACATCTTATTTCATCAAAGAAATCAGCTAGCTATTCAAAATGTACCTAACAAACGAGACTTCTTGGGAATCAAAGCAGCAAAAAATGCATTAAACACATCGATTCAGATTAAATACGCTACGCACAACAAACAAATTGACACTAATTTGGTTAATTAAGTCAACTAAATCAGAAAATAATTAACTTCGGCTAAACTTTGGCAACATCAATAATAATACTTAAAACACTTCTTGCATTATTAATTTATGATATTTCATGAAAAAAAAAATTCTTATAGCATTCAACATTTCAATAGTTAAATATGAGGGTCAATGCTTTTAACAGCTGATGATGGCTCCGCTTCTTTCTTCCAATCGGCTGAAACACTTCCTGTCTATTTTACTCATGTATGTTTAACACACAGTCAATGGCGGCGCAATACTTTTTTACATTACTACTCTCTGTGGACCGTATAAAGGCATAGATCACTGATTAAAAGAGTGTCCCGATTCGGACATATATATCCCTTGGATTTGAGAATCTTTATCAGCGGACAGTAATGAAGCTGAAAGGTTGTGTGTGCCGCATTAGGACGTACGTCACAAATAAACGAAGCTCCAATGCAGCACGTCCTATTGACTGAAAGATTTCTGTTGATTACGAGTTTGCTCCCTATGGAAAAATCCGTGTAGACCTCTCGATCAATCGCACCTAGACCCATACAAAAAGTACGGAGTTCCATAAGTATTTATCCTGAATTCCATATTGCTTTTTGTTTTACCGTTGCCATTACTGCGGCGATCATGCATTCCAATTTAGTATCATTAGTTATCCTACATCCTGTATTCCTTTTTGTTTTATCGTTGTTATTGCTATTGTAATACGTGATTACAGTTTTATAACCGTCCTTATAACCGTCATCACTCGAACAGTTATTTAATATCAACCTCACCATCTTTACTTTACTGGATAGACGTCAAACAAACTTAGCGAGAATTTTAGCTTGTATGGCATAATTAGGGTATTTTTAGTGCATGTAAATATCTGTAAGTAAGGACTGTAAGTTAATTCTTCATTCGGACGTCTCGACCTCTGTTGTTTACTTTCTCTACTAGAAGCGGCCTGAGGTAAGTCGAATCGAAGCTCCGATACGGTTTAGCGTTTTAGTTTTATATGACCAAGCCTTATATAGTACGCTTGACCATGTGTAGCATCCAATTACTCGTAACCGGGTGTTCAGTGGTAGATGTTCATGAAAGGAGAGCAGTTTAAAGAAGGCTGCTTCTGCATCACGAAATCTTTTGTTCACCTTTCCTTCACCGTAATACTGTTCATCTAGAGAACGGCCGACGTATTTGAATTTTGCGACTTCCTCAATAATTTCTCCGTTGATCTCGTGAGAAATATTGTTGTGTTGCCTACTAATTTTCATTAATTTTGTTTTGTCAATATTGGTACTTAGGCCGTTTTTGTCACAACATTAATTAAGTTTGTTTAAAAATGACTAGAGGTCTTAGGGATTGTTAGCTAAAACTGTGATATCGTCAGCCCCATGAATAAAATTTATGGGGATGGCATTCACTATGATACCTTGTTTTTGATTGCATAGTGCTAAATAAAATATTTTATCAATGTAGATATTAAATAAAACGGGTGAAAGTACGCATTCCTGATAGAGTTTGGTCTTTGAGAACCATTAATGTCGACTTCAGCTGACTGGGACCAGTTCAGTTCTCTTAACACCTTTATCATCAGTTTCAATTTCTTTAAGTCTTCTCTGTTGAGGTGTGTGCTTGGCGTTGTCGAAACTTTTCTAATAAAGTCGATAAAGAAAATAAATATAACCTGGTTTTAGTCTTAGAATTTCTGTACCAACAATTCAATGAAAAAGATAACTTCTCTCGTGACAAATATTCCTTAGCGAAGTCAACATGTTTCATCACTAATATTTGATTACTTTATATATATATATATATATATATATATATATATATATATATATATATATATATATATATATATTACTAAACGATTTAACCTAAAAAACAGCTAAAAAGCGTAGTTCATCATACTTATAAGCTTGTTGTCTTCGCAATTTTTGGGACTTGTTTCCTTAAGATTATTAACGAAAGTTGGCGCTCTGTCGGTCAGTACCTAGAATCATACTCGTATATCACATAAAACAGATCGATAATTTATTGAACATTGACTTGTTTTAAAGCGTCTTTATAAGTATCGCGGCGATCTAAATTGTTACCACACATTATATCCTTTACTGCATATTCAAGAATTCTTGAGCAAGTAATATTTTCAATGTTATTAATCGGGTTTGTCCGAACCTGATTTCTAAATATTGTTTCTGCGTGGTTCCTTAATGTACCCTTAATTCCACGATATGTCAGATACGAGACGTATTTCATACTGATGGTAGCTATATTGTTCTTAACAATCTAGTGATAGTAGAGGCAAATGCAGTAAAATTTTCATGATTTTTGAAACAATGCCAAGATAAAGCAAACGAGTTTCCTTAGCCTAATTTTGAACGCAAGGTCACTTTTCTTCAATTTTAGTGCATTTTTCACATTCTAATGCATTCAGGTCACTATTTCTTAAATATCTCATCTTCTATTCGTTGCTATGCGACAGAAAAAAAAATCATTTTATTCGTCATAAAATTGGCTAAGTAAATAACCTAAAAAAATTATTTACTACGACAAATTGAAAAATGGTTTTTTACGGGGAACTTCCGTTCAATTTGATATGACAGCTTTAAATTATAGGAAAACATAGCTTATTGTTTTATTGTATTAACAAAAAAGTGTGCCAAATTTTATTAAAAAATATTAAAAATCAAAATTCGCAATTTAGCCCAAATCTTATTACAGAATTTTCTTGTGGGCAAAAGGTAGTAGGAAGCTTTTTTTTTTAAAAAAAAAAAAATAGGAACAATTTTATATTTCTCAAGATGGTTAGAAGAAAAAATAAGGAGTATGGAAAAAACCATTTTCAACTTTTTTCGTTAAAAAAATTGAATTTTTTCCGCTTTTTCTTTAGAAAAGGTCTGGTTCATTCTCTTTATTTCTATTCAATATTATATCTTCAATATAACATAAAAACATGATTTTAAAACAAATACTATCTATTTTACAATAAAATTATGATTTAGATAACAGAAACGTATTAATTATTATCATTTTAATGCTTAAATAATAGTAACAGTAACATGAATACAGCTTAAAAATAAAACAACCATATTAAAAAATAATATTTCGATTTAGAGACATTACCTACTTATACCTAAATAAAATATAAGATAATTTGAAAATTACCGCATAATGCCTCGACGCTACACTTCGAAATACGTTGCAATGCTAACAACCTTCGTAAGTATACAGATGGCACCTGTATCGTAAGTATCAAACATCTCATCGTAGTTAGTCTTATCGTAGTGTACTGTAGTTCGTGGACAGCACTTATTTTCAGGGACATGTTAACATCTCTCTGTTTATTTTACGTATGTGTCTCGTGTATTCTTTAACTCATTAAACATTTCAGAATATTACAGTTTTGTGATTTGCAATTATATTTTTTGTTAAGATTTTATTATTTACATATTTAAGAAGTATATATCACGATCACCATCACGATAAGCCTATTTCCGTCCACTGCTGAACATAGGCCTTCCCATTTCAGTGCATCTCTCCTATCCGTGGCTATCGTCGTCCAATTTATTCCAGCATGCCTCCTAATATCATCTCGCTAGCGGGTGTTCGGCCTTCAAAAACCTCGTTTGTTATCTCGCGGTCTCTTCTTTATCATTATTCTTTCTCCTAAGTAGATGTAGCTAACCACCATTTCCAAGGGTGTTCCGTCTAGCAGGATGTTGAGGGGTTCTTGTGTGTTTGACATAATCTTATTTATATTTCCTTTCAGTCCAATGTCCTTGGTTGCGTTATTTAACTCATCTAGCATATCCTGCAGCTCTTCCTGTTTACCACTTATCAAGACAATATCGTCTGCGAATCTCAGATGGTTTAAATAAACTCCATCGATTTTAATTCCTTTACTAGACCAGTTGAGACTGCGTATTGCGTCTTCTAAAGCACTAATAAACAATTAGGAGACCATGTATCCCCCTGGCGTATTCCTTTTTTGATAGGAATCGAATTTGTGTTTTGAAAAGCTTTAACGTACATTTGACCATTTTTATAGATATTTTCTATGAGAGTGGTATATCTGCTATCGATGCCGCAATTTGCCCATATTTCCATAGAATCGAAAGCATTTTCATAATCTATAAACGCCATGTATAGTTTGATGTTGTACTCATTGACCTTTTCTATTACATACATATGATCGCAAGTATTGAACCCTGACCGAAAGCCAGCTTGTTCGTACGGTTGGTAAAAATCGATCTTTTTGGTGATTCGATTGGCGATTATTCTAGAGAATAGCTTGTACATCTGAAAAAGGAGACTTATAGGTCTATAGTTGTCGAGTTTGGATATGCATCCATTTTTATGAATTAAGATGACTTCCGCCATCTGCCATTCCCTCGGGATATTAGCCGTTTCCAAGCACTTAATGTAAAGAGCTCCTAGTTTAAGTGTCGTTTGTTTGTGTAATCTTTTCTACTGTTACGTTATCGGGTCCAGGGGCTTTGTTCTTTTTCATTGATCTTAAGGCACAGTTAAGGTCAGCGATTTCAATTTCAGGGATTTCCTCTAATCCTTCCTTACTACTTTTTTGCTGTTTAGTTGGTGTAGTATATTGGGTCTGACTTTAGATGTATATAGATTTGTATAGTATTCTTCTAGTGCTTTTAAGATACCTTCTCTATCTGTTATTGTTTCGCCTTGTTCATTCTGAACTTTTACAAGTTAATGTTTTCCTATACTAAGTTGGTTTTTGATAGCCTTTGGACCTTTATTCGCGTCTATGGTCCTTTCTTATTTCCTTCTTCGTTAGTTTGGTTAGTTCGCACCATTATGTCTTATTCCTGTTGTTTTTATCCGGTTTTAAAGCTCTTCTTTTTTCTATCAGTGCTTGTGTTCTGTCACTTATTTTTCTTCCTTTGTGTTGTTTTTGTTTTAGACCCCACAGTGTGAACTGCAGACAGCAATGCTTGGGTCAGGTTCTCGGCTTATAAGTGTACATCATTGTTTGTGGTATGTTGTTGGAGTTTGTATTTATCTCTTGAATGTGTCGCTGCCGTTCTTATGCTAGTTCAGTGCTATCAATTTGTACTCTTTGTTTGGTAAATCTTATCATTCTTTAAGACCTTGTAACACGTACCATTCTATAAACACTTCGTTACTGAGTTTAGGACTGTCACGTCTTGCCCAATTCGTTTGTGGTTGGAGTTAACAAAATCAATTTCATTTTTCGTTGTTCAGTTAGGGCTTACTACCGATCTTTCGTTCTCCTCTTGCTGTTTGTCTATCTTAGCGTTTACATCTCCAATAATAAGTATATACGTGGTTGGGTTTGTATGTAAACTGTCGGTAAGTTTTTCATAAAATTCCTCTATTACCTCCTCCGTATGTGTGCTAGTCGGGGCTTACACTTGAATGACTTTTAAACTCTTGTTATTTGAGAGTCCTATTGTAATATACATTATTCTGTCTGAGATTCCCACATAGTTTGTTATTTTGTCGTGTATGTCCTTGTGAATCATGAATCCTACCCCGTTTACCTTACTGTTCTCGTCTCCATTACTGTATAGTGCATGTCCTGATTTCAACTTTACCATGTTTTCTCCGGTGCGCCTCACCTCACTCAGACCCAGGGTGCTCCATTTAATGTTTTTCACTTCGTTCTCCAGTTCCTCAAGTTTGTCATCTGAGGAGAGTGTTTGGACATTATATGTAGCCACGTAGATAGTCCTTTTCCTTGCGGTTGTCCTTATGCAATAGCGCCCTGGTATTACCCAGGTATTCTTGGCACCCTCTGCCTTGTTCCTTATCCGGTTGCCGCTGTGACCGAAAAACGCAAGACTACTGGGGTCTAGAGCCCTTCCTGTGTCTGCTGTAACTTCATATGGGAGGAGTTTAGCCAATAATGCATCACGCTGGCCGGACGTCTTAATGCATAGTATTCAGCCGCCCCTAACAAAGGGGGCAAACGCTGTCTGCAGCCGCCTTTCTGAGGATCAAACGCTGCACATTTGTGTTTATATTTCCCCAACGCAGGGCTGCCACATAAGCCGGATTCGCCGTCCTCAAGCCTTCCTTCTCCGCCTTCTCCGCCGATGTGGTCTACGCCCGTAACCCTGGACAACTAAGTTCAGTATCCAAGTGATTTTGTGACCAAATTAGAAACACCTTTATTAAAAATTTTTGATTCTCAACAGTTTCTTTGTTTGCATTATTTTAGTCCATTTTTGTTTCGTTGTATTTTTTCTTTTATCTATATCACAATTTTATTGTAAAATAGGTAGTATTTGTTTTAAAATCACATCTTCATGTTATATTTAAGATAAAATATTGAATAGAAATAAAAAGAATGAACCAGACCTTTTCTAGAGCAAATGCGAAAAAATTGAATTTATTGTAACGAAAAAATTCAAAACTAAGATAGTTATTTTTATATTCTTAATTTTTCCTTCTAACCAGCTTGAAGAGCATAAAATATCGCAAATTTTTTTAACAAGCTTCCTATGACCTTTTGCCCACAAGAAAAATCAATAATAACATTCAGACTAAAATGCGAATTTTCACCAATCCTCTTAATATTTTTTAATAAGATTTGGCACACTTTTTTGTTAATACAAAAGCCATAGCCTCCTATAATGTGAAGCCGTAATATGGAATTGAACAGAAGTTCATTACATTACATCCGTAAAAAACCGCCGTAGTAAATACTTTTTTTAGGTTATGTACTTAATATTTTTTAATGCAATCTACGTAGTTTTTTAGACAATTTTATGACGAGTAAAATGGATTTTTTCTGTAGCATAACAACGAACAGAAGCTGAGATATTTAAAAAATAGTGAGACGAACGCGTTAAAATATGAAAAAATACACTAAAATAGAAAAAAAAGTGGCTTTGCGATCAAAATTAGGCTAAAAGAACTTGCTTACATTAGGCTGGCACTGTTTCAAAGTAGTTAAAAATCGATTTCCAAACTGTACCCAAAAATTATGAAAATTTTACATTTGCCTCCACTATGATGGATTTTATCTTCACTTTACAAAAATTAAAGGAATCATGCAGTTTGCAGTATTTCTGTGCTATTCTTTCATCAATTTTTCTATAGCTTTATTTGTCTTTCTCTTGATGATTCGATTAAGTTCGTTAATTAATTCTGTTAATTTTTAGCACGAGTTCAATATTTTATCAGTCATTCAAGGTTTAACTCTTCATTCTTCATCCCAGTTTCAATACCCTCTTGGATGTTCACTTTAAGCTATTATAGATTTCATTCCGCTGGACACCTTGGGATGAAAGACCCCGTCAGTGTCACTCGTCTTTGTGAGACTGATGTGTGTAATTTGATATACTAAGGTCAACAGTCAATATATATTGAATAAATAATCATTCTGGTTTGAATAATTTTACTCAGTACATTTTCTTAATAAAACATGCCCTTCCACGAAAATTATTCAAGAATCTTGTAACATAATGTAATAGTTAAAAATTTACTGTTCCAAACTTTAGTATGCAATTTTTAATTATTTATAAAAAATTATCTACTAGAAAAATTAAAAAAATCTCTCGACAATTTGTAGAAAAAGTAATTATTATATTAATAAAAAATAAAACTAATTATTTATTTATATATATATATATATATATATATATATATATATATATATATATATATATATATATACATATATATATATATATATATATATATATATATATATATATATATATATATATATATATATATATATATATATATATATATATATATATATATATATATATATATATATATATATATATATATATATATATATATATATATATATATATATATATATATATATATATATATATATATATATATATATATATATATATATATAAATATATATATATACATATTTATATATATATATATATATATATATATATATATATATATATATATATATATATATATTTATATATATATATATATATATATATATATATATATATATATATATACATATTTTATATATATATATATATATATATATATATATATATATATATATATATATATATATATATATATATATATATATATATATATATATATATATATATATAATATATATATATATATATATAATATATATATATATATATATATATATATATATATATATATATATATATATATATATATATATATATATATATATATATATATATATATATATATATATATATATATATATATATATATATATATATATATATATATATATATATATATATATATATATATATAATATATATATATATATATATATATATATATATATATATATATATATATATATATATATATATATATATATATATGGGACGATCCGCGTCAACCGGATCAGAGCTACGACCAAAATTAGAAACAACCAAAAAACTTGACCAAGGGCTCATTTTAAAGCTTAGAGCGTCTACTTTCAAATGCCGAGTGCGCCTTTGAAAAATCTAATATGGCGGCTCCAATATGGCGGCCGGTAGCCGGAGAAAAATCAAGTGTCCAGCAAAAAAAGCTTGTAAAAATAAAAATTCGCAACTGTTTGGGTCCTTTTTTGGCTCAAATTGTAGCTGATGGACGCCCCAAAAAATTGGGGTGGTAAGTTGACAAAATCCAACATAGCGGATCCAATATGGCGGTCAAAAATCCAATATGGTGGACGAATTTTCACAAATGAACCAATTTGCAGTATTGGTAAACGGGGGTTTTTAGAGTCGCTGATCACGAATCCGAGGTCTGATTTGCCAAATTCAAGATGGCGGATCCAAGATTGCGGATGAAATTTTCGAAAATCTATCGATTTGTACCAAATTTATTATACGGGCGTTTTTGGGGTCGCCGATTACGAATCAGAAGTTCGATTCTCAAAATCCAAGATGGCGGACCCAATATAGTAGATTGCCTTATTCAGTTTCCGCCATATTGGGCCCACCTTCTTGAATTTTATAAATTTGACTTCAGATTCGTAATTAGCGACCCCAAAAACCCCCGTATGCCAAATTTAGTGCAAAAATGTCAATACTGTTGAGCAATAACTAATTGAAATTTGAGCCATGAATGAGCCTCGACCTTCAATCTGTCAAAATTTTTAAATTCTTATCACAGATATATGATCAGCGACCTCAAAAACCCCTTTACATAAAATTCGGTGTCAATTGGTTGATTTTCGAATATATCGCCGCCATATTGAATCAGCCATTTTAGATCCGCCATATTGAATTAAGAATTTTAGAAATTTGACCTCAGTTATCACCCCAAAAACCACCGTATAACAAATTTGGTACAAATCGATAGATTTTCGAAAATTTCATGCGCCATCTTGGATCCGCCATCTTGAATTTGGCAAATCAGACCTTGGATTCGTGATCAGCGACCCTAAAAACCCCGTTTACCAAATTTAGTGCAAATCGGTTCATTTGCGAAAATTCGGCCACCATATCGGATTTTTGACCGCCATATTGGATCCGCCATGTTGGATTTTGTCAACCTACCACCCCAATTTCTTGGGGCGTCCATCAGCTACAATTTGAGCCAAAAAAACGACCAAAACAGTTGTGACTTTTTATTTTTACAAGCTTTTTTTTTGCTGAACACTTGATTTTTTCTCCGGCTACCGGCCGCCATATTGGAGCCGCCATATTGGATTTTTCAAAGGCGCACTCGGCATTTGAAAGTAGACGCTCTAAGCTTTAAAATGAGCCCTTGGTCAAGTTTTTTGGTTGCTTCTAATTTTGGTCGTAGCTCTGATCCGGTTGACGCGGATCGTCCCATATATATATTTATATTTATATATATTTATATATGTATATATATATATATATATATATATATATATATATATATATATATAAATATAAAAATATATATATATATATATATATATATATATATATATATATATATATATATATATATATATGGTTGTTAAAAAATATTAAAAATTGACTGAGTAATATTGCAGATAGTGTCTAAAAACAGATAGCGGTATGTATTTTTTTAAAATTTTTCTTAGAAGTATAGAGATTAAAAATATGTAAAAAAAAATCGAATTTTTGAAAACTCGAGGTGTATATAACCCCTTAAGGTTTCCAAGACTTAAGATGTTTCAACTTACGATATTTAATTTAAGATACTCGAGAACGATATTTCATGACCATTACAAACTTAAAACTAAACCTAGTCTACTTCCATCGTTAGGGGTCCTTGGTTAGGGGTTCTGAGGGTCCTAGGTAGGTCCATTTGGAGGAGGTCTATAAGGATTTCCGATAGTGAAGTTGGAATGGTGGGTGGCTTTGTTCAAGAATCTGAGATTAGCGTTGCGCATGCATTTCCGGATGGTTGCCATCTGGAGGTCGCGATGAATTTGCGTGTTGCGGACGAACGATGGGACGTTCGAAGTAAAGGACATTGGTTTGGACAGTCTGGAGGGAGGATCTATGGGCACGTGACATCTGGGACCACGTCGGACGTTGGTGATTATAAATTGTCAACTTGTTGCATGATGTCAATGGACCGGACAGGAAAAGTGGGTAGGTTTTGGCTAGGAGCTGGTTGCCCTTCTTGGTGGATGTAGCGATCTGGATATTCCATACTAGCCGCTTCTCTTAATGGAGGCTCAAGTATTCGATGTTATTGATCCAACCAAATCTGGTGCCATAGAGTAATAATATAATAATAATAGAGTAAAGAGTAACATTTTGATGGAAGCCTCCCTCTCAAACCGAAAATTTTGATATAGGTATATGAATTCTTTAGCAACATGGTTAACAACATCTGTCTTGTCTTTTTAGACCATCCCAATAACCAAAATTCAAACATAAAATTTACAATGGGAACTGAATCATATGATGCTGTGAACTTTCTAGATGTACCGGTAAAATGAGAAAGTAAACGACCTCTTATATTTGTTTAAAAAAGTAACTAATACAAATAAATATCTAGCTTGGTTAGCAACACATCAGTATTTAGAGTTCTATTAGTATGTGATAAATATTCTGTTCCTTCAGAAACAGATCAACTCTCTATTGCTGTAGTGACCAATGGATAATACACTGACGATAATAGATCTTTTACCTGCTTTTAAAACCTAACTTTATACTTGACACTAATAAGAATGCAACAGTAAATAATTTATTTTTAACACTCATATCTGGAGGAAATAACTAAATATTTAAAAGAATAAATATTTGCAAAACTTTCGATACTTGTAATAAAATTTATCTATATTTGAGTTTAAAAAAAAATATAATTCCTTTACCAACTGACAAAGATTTTAGAATTTCCTGTTCCTCTAATATTGTTTATAAGAGTTATTAAATGGTAAATATCACTTAAAATTAAATCATAAATCATACATGAAAAATAATTTAAAAACTCTATAGTAGCAGTACTGACGACTCTATAGAATATTTATAAAAAACCATAGTTTGCACTTCGATACCAAATGAAAAAATGTATAAAGTGTATTAACGGACAAACAGACAGACAGACAGAGAGATGTTGCATTATATATATATTATAGAAGATTATAGATAACCTGACCAGAGAACAAATGTATAAATTTAAAAAATAAACACCTAAATCGGATAAGTGGCTCTCGAGTGATACGCGCACTAACGGACAAACAGATAGACAGACAGACAGAGAGACGTTGCATTTTATATATATATATATATATATATATATATATATATATATATATATATATATATATATATATATATATATATATATATATATATATATGTATATATATATATATATATATATATATATATATATATATATATATATATATATATATATATATATATATATATATATATATATATATATATATATATATATATATATATATATTATAGAAGACTATAGATAACTTGGCCAGAGAACAAATATATGAATTTTAAAAAAAAATGTAAATCGGATAAGTGGCTCTCAAGTCATAAGCCGACAGACAGACGGACAGAGAGACGTTGCGTTTTATATATATTATATTCTTTGCTACATGATATTGTTCCATATTTAATGGTTTAGGCAGTGTTTTGCAAGAGAACGCGCTAGCGGAAAACTTTTTTCCGACTTAATTCACTATTATCGCCATATTCCTTATGTTACCTAACGTAATAAAATATATCCTATAACCTAGCCAGAGAATGTATGTGTGTTAAAACAAAAGCACGTAAATCGGATAAATGGTTCTCAAGTAATAAGCGCACTAACGGATAGACAGACAGACAGAGTGACGTTACATTTTATATATATTATAGATTATTATTAGACCTAGCCAGAGAACATATGTATGAATTTAAAAAAAAACACGTAAATCGAATAAGTGGTTCTCGAGAGATAAGCGCACTAACGGACAGACAGACAGACAGAGACACGTTGCATTTTATATATATTGTATTCTTTGTTACATGATATTGTTCCATATTTAACGGTTTAGGCAGAGTATGGTAAGAAAGTGCGCTACCGGCAAACTTTTTTCCGACTTGATTGACTATTATAGTCACTGCTTATTTCTTATATTACTTAACGTAATAAAGTATATCTTATAACCTCGCCAGAGAACATATGTATAAATCTAAAAAAAAAAAAACACGTAAATCGGATATGCGGTTTTCGAGTGATAACGAACAGACAGACAGACTGAGAGACGTTGCATTTTATATATATTATATTCTTAGCTACATAATATTGTTCCATATTGAATGGTTTAGATTTTATATATATAAAAAAAAACGCGTTAATCGAATAACTGGTTCTCGAGTGTTAGGTGCACTAACGGAAAAACAGATAGACAGACAGAGAGACGTTGAATTTTATATATATTATATTTTTGACTACATGATATTGTTCAATATTTAACCTGAAATAACCTGAACTAACCTGAACTAACGGACAAACAGACAGACAGAGAGATGTTGCATTTTATATATATTATAGAAGATTATAGATAACCTGGCCAGAGAAGAAATGTATGAATTAAAAAAAAACATGTAAATTGGATAAGTGGTTCTCAAGTCATAAGCGCACTAACGGACAGATAGACAGACAGAGAGACGTTGCATTTTATACATGATATTGTTCCATATTTAATGGTTTAGGCAGTGCAAGAGAACGCTCTGGCGACAAACTTTTTTCCGATTTGATTTACTATTATCGCCACTGCTTATTCCTTATGTAACCTAACGTAATAAAATATATCCTGTAACCCGGCCAGAGAATGTTCAAAAAAAAAAGCACGTAAATCGGATAAGGGGTTCTCGAGCGATAAACGCACTAACGGACAGGCAGACAGAGAGACGTTATATATATATATATATATATATATATATATATATATATATATATATATATATATATATATATATATATATATATATATATATATATATATATATATATATATATATATATATATATATATATATATATATATATATATATATATATATATATATATATATATAAAACCTAGAATTCTTAGAGCAGTTGACATATATAGTACCTTTATAATTTATGTTAGAAAATATTAAAGGAGAAAAAACTTACCAATAATTTTTAATTTAGAACTTAAAGAAATAGCTTTTGCTTGACATATTATATTTATCACAACAATATTATTGATATCTTTAAAAGTAAATTATTGCTAGGCTACCAGAGACGAAATAATATTATGTGTGATTGTTATAAAATGGTAACTAATGGTAATATAGCCACTAGAAAAACAAAAAAAAAGCAAACGATATTGACTTTTAGCAAATTTTATATACAAGGTATATTAAGAATTTATTGTATTATTAGGAACAAAAGCGACCTACAATTAACTCTCTCTCTTCTCATGTAATGAACTACTAAAAATTTAGTTTCTAGAATTTTAAATTCTTGTTTTGCTGCTACAGATTTCTTTATAAGTACAGTTTAAATTTCTGCTAATGTTAATATTTAGGGTTTACTTCTAGATCGAAGCTCGATGAATACAATGTTTTTTAGTAATGTTAAATTTTTATGTCCTAAATAATGCACTTTTAAGCGTTTTTGAATTTTAACCCCTTTTTGGCAGTAATAGGTTTACTTTCTTAAGGTGAAATAATGGTGTTTACTGAATATGTAAATGGAAAAATTTATCTGTTAATCAGCAGTATGCGCAGGAAATGATGTCATGGAAGACAAGTATTTTTTTTTAGTCAGTGTCGTCATGATAAACTGCTATAATAACTCCAAACATAACAGCCCAAATTTGAAATGATAGTAGTAGATAAAAGAAGGGTATTACTGGAACTGTGTCTTCCAAGATCCAGGCTTATCCAAGAAAATAAACCACACAATAATAATAAAAGGAAAAATATATTAAAGATATAGATCTGTATAAACTACACAGGCTATTTTCGAGATATTATCGGAAATGGTAATTAGTATTCTCTATGCAATGAGAATATACTATTCTAATTTAACAAATTACCACCGTACCGTAATTCATTTTGATTATTTTAAATGAGAATTCAGACAACGCTTAACTATAGTTATTTTTTGAGCAGTAGTCAAATTCAACGTGGGATGCAGATGGATATATAGGGGATGTTAAATGTTTACTAAAACATAAATACTCGCTTCTCTTCTCCCCTAAATATAATTTGTTCATAAGTAAATAGGCCTATTACCATGGAGACAGTGCAAAATAACTGAAGACTTACAGTCTTGAGTATATTATGCTCTCTTTCACCTGCTGTATTCAAGTTGTTGAGTCCTTCTAAATTATCAAGTTCAGTGAACAGACTTTCCCAAACATGTTGTTTAAAACATGCTTGATACAATGCCGTGCTCCAAATGCAAATGCCCAAAATCTCTCCTACTACAGCGACCAGCCATACAAGATTAAAATCGTCGGTCTGGTAAATTCTGTAAATAAAATATAACATTAAGTAATAATACAGATTTCATATTATTTATTTCTTATTTACTAATCTATTTATCCATAGATCCACTGTCTACTGTAACACACTTATTTCAACGTTTCTTGAGTTATTTGATTCTGTCCAATATGGTAAAGTATTCTATTTCTAGAGCGGAATACCATTTTCGAAAATCATAGGGGCGGAATGGGCTTCCATCCTTTCTCTGTAGGTGTTGTTACAATAATATTATGGTCGTGCAAGTGATGGTATAGTGGATTTAGTGAAATTTTTTCTCATAGCCATAGCGGTATGAACCAAGATGGTACGATATATGAAGTTATTAATTGTAGGCAAGGTGTTTAAAAGTAACAGCTTATTTGCATTTTCGATCGAAGCAAAGCTTGCCGTTAAAAGGATATTCCTTCGAAAAAAGGATATAGGTTTCCAGGCCAGACAAATTGATATCGGAAAACTCCTGAGCGAAGTCAGATGAATCGTTAAATCTGAAACAAGCGTCTAACCAAGGAAAAGTTCAAAAATATTCCAAGAATTTTTCATTAGCAGATTTGTAGTATCAAATTTTGCACGGATTCGGCACCCCTTAATAATTAATTGGCAGAATACTCGATATCCATACCAGTTTATGGTCGGAATATCGTAACGGCTAATTTAGGGCGACAGTGTGATATTAGCGAACTTTTAGGCACCTACATCATTTGTGTTGGTTCTTCGATAAGCTTCAGCTTCAGCTATTAAGAATATTCATTTTTGGCACGTCACTGTGATGATATATTATCATCTCTAGTAATAGTTCTACCTACAATATTTAAAAAAAAACACCTTAAAGCTTATAAAATACTCTTCTTCCAGCACGAATTTGTTATGATATTTCTTCAAAAGTCTATCAGAAATACGAAAATAAAAAACACAGCTTTGATATTCTGATATTTTAGTGTTTCGGAATAAATTAAAAAAAAAAAACGTTTGAAATTAAATGTTTTAAACTGAAATTAAAACGGAGTACAAGAAATATTTGATACTACTTTCTAGTATAAAGATTCTTACTTATAACCTCTTAAAACTATATCCTTATAAGAGAATGTATTTACTCGAATGAAAGTAATGTCTATTTTATTACATTTTTAGTTCAATCAAAAAGGAGTGTGGAAATTTAAAATGTAACAAATTTACTTACTTTAAAATGTAATTATATTATTAACTTAATAATAACTAGCCTTATTAGTTAAACAAAATCATTTACTTAGGTGTGATTGCCAAATTCATTAATAATCATCATTTAAATTACAACTGAAATTTTATGAAATACTTACCATGAAAATTTAATAATTTTTAAAAAAATTATATATTTGGCAATAGTTCAGCAGTATTCCATGTGTTTCTTATGCAAGCCTGACAATTAATATTTACTGGAGATCTCTGGGTATCCCTCTGGACCCAGTAAATTTACCTTTTAAAAAATGATCAAATATGGGCTAACAAAAAAGTGTTGATTAATTTCCTATTTCATCTATTTAAGTCATCCATTTCAATAGGCAGGAATGGAATTCTCGAAAGATCATTGTCTTAAATATTATTTATATAAAATACCGATTATTGCTTAGCGTTATGATAAATAATATGTACTATTACTATCAAAAATATTCCTACAATTTCAGCTTGGTTTTAAAAGAAGTATTTTACAAGACAAATAAGTACAATTCAGGATTTCGTCTTCTACGGGGTTCTGAAAGCTTATGAGTCCTTCTCCAAAGTTGTCTGTGCATTCTGGATCAGAAACTATTCATTTTTGAACATATTTTTTAACACAATCAAATCCTTTAAAGAGTATTTGCTTGTCGATATTCCTTTAAAATATTTAGTTCTTCATTCCAATATAAAAAATAATTTAAATCTTTATAAATTACGTAAGTTCATCTTTTTTACTCATTTATCTGTTGTTTTTTTAAATGTATTTTTATTTATATTAATAAATTATTACACGTATAATTTTTTTATTAACTAGATACATTGTCCCTATTTTAGTATAGCCTGCTTAATAGTGATAAATACCTTCACAAAAATTTATTTAATTTAGCTCTGATACCTTGAATCTCATAAGATACAAACTCCTTTATAATAATATTTTGCGAAACGGCGAATAGTTTTCCGGAATATTTCTTGTTCCTTCCGAATATTTTGCTTGCTCCTCTGGGCAATGTACAGAGTGAGTCAACGATAAAGTAAAGTTCATTATCTCATTTGTTGCGGGAATGACGAAAAAATGTTATACAATAGTTTTAGGGAATGTTAAGATGCACAGTTTAAAATTATTTTTGGGTATACAGGGTACTTCAAAAAAGTGTGGCCGATATAACATATTTTTTTTTTTAAATGGAACATCCTATTTTGAAATTTATTTTTAAATTCTGCGAAAAATTTTATAACATTAATAATGTTATATACAGTTGGAGGGTTTTGAAAAATCTATCAGAAAAAAAATAATAATATACAGGGTGCGCCATTTAAAAAATTTGAGATTTTTCAATTTGAAAAAATGTCGTTACACCCTGTAGCATCTAACTCAAATTTCTTTACATATATCTTTTTTTCATTTCTATAGAACGCTCGTACCAATTATGAGTATTCCACCTTCAGAAACAATGGCGCTCTTGGAAATTTTTTTACAAAACTGAAAACTAGTATTTTAAAAAAAAAAATGAAATATTATAAAAACTACTAGGTTTAGGTATATATTAACTGTATTAATGAAAAAGTTATAAAATATTACGCAGAATTTAAAAATAAATTAGAAAATAAGATGTTCCATTTCAAAAAATATATGTTATATCGGACACACTTTTTTGAAGTACCCTGTATACTCAAAAATAATTTTAAACTGTGCACCTTAACATTCCCTAAAACAATTGCATTTAACATTTTTTCGTCATTCCCGAAACAAATGAGATAATGAACTTCACTTTATCGTTGACTCACCCTGTACAAGGTCCGACATTGTTTATTTAAAAATTGTCATTCCACTTCTAGGTTTAGTTGCTCTAAATTGATTTATTCAATTTATACCTCCCCATTATTTGGTTTTGCATGTTGTTATTTAATATACAACAATGCTAGTAATAGATGTTTTTTCTGCCGAAGAGAGAATTGTGGTCAGTTATAAAATTATTTAACCAATTTTTATTAAACTTGAATTGCACAAATAGTTGATAGCAGACATGTGATATAAATCGTCATAAGTAAACGTGAAGTGTTTAATATCTGATTGCTTGAACAGTAGAGTAACTTTTACATTTTCTCCGAATAATCATGATACGCAAATACAAATACCAAAAATAATACACTATTAAATAATTCAATATAGTTAAACTTCGAAATAAGATAAAAAAGCTTGCTATTCTAGCGTTAAAACACGACAATTCTTACTTGCTGACCAATTACATACCGAGCTCTTTGCGTTAACTTTTAAGTCCACATATCGCAATTTACGTTAACTATATATATAATTTTGTGCTCATATATTAACTGTAATAAAGAACTTGAAAAAACTCTTCAATAAGAGTATAATTGAAGGAGTGATACCAAAGAATTAGGAGACTGCCATAATTATAATGATACACAAAAAAAGAACAATTTGGAGAACTATAGAGCTATCGCAAATATATAAATTATGCATAAAAATAATCACAAATCGATTAGATAAGAAGTTTGAGACTTATCAACCCTAAAGAACAAGCAGGCTTCCGAAAAAGATTCAGAACAATCAAACATCTACACATGATCAGACAACTTCTAGAAATGGTAACTGAATACAATATCACAGCCTGGATGGCACTGGTCGACTGTTTTTGACACAGTAGAATTCTGGGCAATGGAGAAAGCGATGAAAAATGCAAGAGTCGATCAAAGGTATATTGACATATGAAAAAAATAAATGACCAATCAAAACTGAAAGTAAGATTACCCAAGGATGCCATCAAAGTAAAAATAAATAGAGGTAATATCATGTCACCTAAAATTTTCACTCTAGCACTAGAAGATATCTTCAAGAGCCTTCAGGGGACTAAAAATATTCGGAGAGACTCAACAACCTGACATTTGCTGATGACATCGCACTTTTTGCAAAAACGAATTAGAGTTGAAAGAAATGCTCCAAGAATTACAAAGCGGAGCAAAAAAGGTCGATTTAGAGATGAACAACACAAACACCAAATTCAAGACGAACGAACAAATAACTCAGTATCCCTAAACGGGCAACAAGTGGAAAGGGTGGATTCATGTGTGTATTTGGAGAACGGAGTTACAATTGTAAAAAGAACTGGAAGTCAATCGAAGGATACGCCGACTTACGGTAAAATGAAGCAAGTCAGTCCAAACTGTCCTTGAGACTTAAGCGTAGAGAATGTAATAAATGCATACTACCAGTAACAGCATATGGTATAGAAACATGGGTCGTAACAAAGAAGTTATTATAAGATTACAAGCCCACCAGAGAGCCATTGAAAGGATAATACTGGGTATATCACTCAGGAAGCCCAAACCAAACGATTGCATAAGGTATAAAACGGCCCATGACAAAATTAAAATATCTTTCCTTAAATGAAACTGAGCTAGCCAAGTGGCTAGAAACATTGATAACTAGAGCAGAAAAGTGACTCGATGGAGACAATCGGAAGAAAAATGAAGTACTGATAGACCTCAATAACGTTGGTACGACGATATTAAAAAATCGGCGGCGCTCAATTGGTATAAAATTGCTCAAAACATGGAACACATGAGCGAGGTCTACATCCAAAGGATAGAGAAGAGTAAGAGAAAGAAGGAAGGAAGATATTAACTCTAACTATATAGGGCAGTCACAACTTAAGCGCTAAATCCTAATATGAATGATTATTTAATCATATATGTGTATGCAGAAAAGTATGTAATAGTAATACGTGTATATGCTTGAAGAGACAATGAAGACTCCGACCTCTCTAACGAGATAACTATCCTTGTTCTATAAAAAAATAATAACAGTAAATGAGGTTAAACTTTCAGATTTTTATACTCAACGGATAAAAATATTCTATTAATTATTAATAGGGGAGCGAATTTAAAAAATATATCCAAATTTTTAAATGCCCTCCTAAACCTGTTTAAAAAAAGAACACCCTATCCCTGAAAGCTTTAGATTCACTTGGCTCTCTTCATTCTTAAAGCCTAACCACGCCACTGAGCAGTATAGTATTTTTCACGATCTAAGAATGTGACTTGGCTACCTATACCCATTCAAAATTCAACAAGATTCGAAAGTGATTATTTTATGGCTGTTTAATGACAAGGCATCGTGCAGGGCCGCACTTTACTTGATCATATAATTGTTGGGTTTAAAATTTTATTGTGATAAGACAGTTGACTTTTAATGTTTTATGTACTAAATAATACACAATATAGCAATTAAACAAATATTAAAACAGTGTACAGTGTCCTCGCGTACATTTATGACCATTTTAGTTATTTATATCTAGTTTAATTTCGCTATCGCTACTATCTTGTAAATCAATAATAAGTTTTTTTGCAGGTCCTAAACTATTTATATTTATGTACATACATCTATATTTTTTTGACGTGTTGAATACAATTTCTCCAGTTTTCAACGGTTACATTTTTGACTTCTGTCTTTATCAACTCAATCACACTACTGTTTAAAGTGGGTGTATTATTGTGAGCACGTATATTACACTTTATTTCATACCATATCAACTCGATCGCATTAAAGATACAATAATATGGTGGAAGCCGAATTATTTCGTGTCCTGCTTCCTTTGCAATTTTATCACAAACATATTCCTTTGAAAAATTGTAACTTTTTAAAACTTCTAACAATTGTTTAACTGTATAACTTTCATGGAAATATATGTCACGGTCGCACAAAAAGGCTTGTATTTCCCTTCTTCTACTGGTGGAACTTGGTACCTTATTCATTTGACGACTATGATAGGATGCATTATCCATCACAATATAGCTATTCGGTGGTATATTCGGTATTAATTTGTTTTGAAGCCGATCTTCAAAAACTTCAGCGGTTGTACCATAATGATAATCCAAGCTGGAATCTGAAATATTCTTGGCTGCTAGAAATAGACATTCTCGTATCCAGCCTTCTTCGGACCCCGCATGTAAAATAGTTATTCTTTTACCTTTATTTGATGGAGCTTTGGTGGCATTTTTTGGATTTATCAATCCATCATTTACTGGGTGTGTCGTGGGTGTCATACCAAGTCTCATATAGGTAGACTATCGTCCGATTTTCCGATCTAGCTGTATTTATTTTTTCAAAATATTCCATTCTGAGTTGTTGTAAGCGCCGTGATTCCATTACAACTTGCCTTTTGTCTATTTATTTGAACAAAAACCCCGAACGACCTAGAATACGTCATAAAGTTGTAGTGGAACATTTTATGTCACAACTATCCTCGGATAGCCTCCGTGACAGTGACAATAACGTAAGAACTTTTTGTTCTGCATACATTTCATAAATTTTGCGGTTGATAAAGTGTTCTTGACAGAAATCAATACATTTCGACACACCTTTGTCTTTTCATGTTTTTTTAAGGCGCTATCGAATTATTTACAATTTTCCAAACTGTACTTTCAGGGATGCTTGTTAAAGCTGATGTCTCCATCAATGAAAAGTACTTTTCGTGGCCTCGCTCCACTAACTTTAAATAAACACTTTTAACTATCTCTGTTGCCTCAACGGGCAAACCTTTGCGGCTTCTGATAGAAAGGGCTTCGGACAATTTAAGACACTATTGAACTTTATAATACACACTATTTCAGTATAATACTGCAGATAAAATGAAGGATATTCTTTATATTTATAAACACGAAACAGCCAATAAAATGTTAGATTGAAAGGGAGGCATATATATATATATATATATATATATATATATATATATATATATATATATATATATATATATATATATATGTATATATAAATATGTTACGACCCTGTTACGACCAGGCAAACGTTTCTTCAACGTGTTCCAAAATTTGACATCATGAGCACGAAGATGTTGTCGAATGGTCTCATGGAACATATTTAAACTCAATTTTCTTAATATTGCCACTCTTTGACGTAGCGTCAATTTCGGGTCTCGTTTAAACAAATACACGATTCATTTTTCGACTTTCTGAGTGACTTTGCCTACTGAGCCACATTTTGGCAAGACGTCGATATTTTTCGTCTCGTTAAAATGATTTACACACTTCTTTACAAAAGACACCGACGTTTTAATAAATTTAATGGCCGCGGAATGTGTTATTTTAGGCTCCTTTGGATGAGAACAAAGTCACTTGTTCGCGCAAATTTAAATAAAAGTTTTCATAAACAGCAACATCGGCACAAATTCGTATGCCTTCTTCTAACAGCAGTCTACAATTACGTCACAAAATTTTAGGCTCTGTTCATTTTAATTATGCCGTGATGGGAAAGAGAAGTTACGAACTCTCGGAGTATAAAAATTCGTTTGCGCTACTTTGACTGTCATATTCGCTAATAAATAGACTTACTTTCTCTTATGTCTCTCAGGCTAACTCATATTAGCATTATGACATAATTATGAAAAAACATATTTCTTATGTGCTAAGTTCCGACAATGGTAAGGTAAGTAATTATTTATTTGTCAAAACCTGCCGAACTAATACAAAAAATTGACAAACACATCTCATGGCCTGTTATTGCCCTTGGTTCTAATATCCACAGCTCTACTAACATAACAGATTTGATCAGAAGAATCGCACGGGATTAGTCCCGTGCCATTTTAATATGATTTACTCCCTACAAAACATCCTCTTTCCAAAAAAAACCAGACTCTTCGAACATAGAAAATTTTCAATTTATTCCCCAACAAGGAAAAAAACTGATTTAAACCAGTGTGGCTTATTTCTCTTCCCCCAATTTCACTTGTGCATGAAAGAAAATCCATACAACACTACTGAAAATGTTCAAGAGACAGTAACCACGACCCTCAACAGTATCTCAAAAGTCAATACTATAAACTTATTTAGTAAATTAATTAACCGTTCAAAATGGTGTATTGAAACTGAGGAAGAGTATATTGATTACAATAAGTAATTTGCACTATTTTAAAATTTACCTCTGTTTTGTATTCACTTGCTTTTTGGACACTCGGTCAATTCAGTAGTCCCATATTATTGTTTGTGGTCACAGTAAGCATTAAATTAGTTCGATTGCCGATGCGCATAATTGTGTTAATCTCAAAAATATGCAAATACTCTACGGTTGTATCTTATATGACCGACTGTCACGAATAAAGCGGGCGATATGCAACGGTTGAAACTGCTCCTATGCTTGTTGTTCTTTCCAAACATACACCGCATTTGTTGGATTCTACTGTTCGTCTGATTAGGGACCCAGAACTCACTAGAAACCCTGATACCTTGGAACATCGAAGAACAGTTGGCGACTTGAGTCTATTATACAAGCATTTTCATGGAAAGTGTTCGATGATGTAGTCCGCTTAATTCTTCCCTGGAGTGTGTTCCCTACCGAATATAACAAGACCAACGAGTTTTAAGGATTTCCCTGCAGCACGTGTGCTATGCCCATAGAAATAAATAGTATGGGAAGGTGAGTGAAATTTTGATTAATAGCCTTAGCGAGCAACCTAAAAGTTCTTAAATTGTTGGGACAGGCAAGACTGTTTTTAATTCCTTAATTGTACGTCTTCTTGGCTTTATCGATTATGTGTTTACATCTGTTCCTAGCCTAATAATGATGTTACGATTTATGAAGTTAGGGTTT
This sequence comes from Pachyrhynchus sulphureomaculatus, assembly GCA_019049505.1. NCBI lineage: Eukaryota > Metazoa > Arthropoda > Insecta > Coleoptera > Curculionidae > Pachyrhynchus > Pachyrhynchus sulphureomaculatus. Next base: position 93,151,952 of record CM032453.1, on the reverse strand, counting down.
TTACGTTTGATCGGTAGGCAAGATGTTTAGAAGCAACAGCTTCTTTGCATTTCCAATTGAATCAAGGCTTGTCGTTCGAAGGGCATTTCTTCGAAAAATGGATGCTAACGTTCATGCTTGCCAATTCGTTTATTGATAATATTTTTATTCAACATCACATTACTAAAAATTAGTGTTAAAAAAAACTTAAAAAGGAAATTCTAAACTGTGTCAATGTTCGACGACTTATTCAAAAAATTGTTTTCATCAGTATACTCAAAGAAGCTGCTTTTAAATCTATGAATGTGTATTATTCTTTTAAGTCCAAATTCAAAACTATATACAATAATCATTTTCTAATAAAGTATAAAACATCATAAGTCCGAGCCTAGTTCTGAATAAGCAACGGATTTGTTCTTATATATAGGGTGTTATGGAAATCACTGCACATATTGGAGTACCTTCTTGTAGCAAGACCGATTGCAGAAAATTCACCTTAAATATCAGCTCTCAATAATAAAATAAAAAATCGACCCAAAAGACTTAAAAAAAGCCTTAAAAAAGGAAGAGGAAGAATACTGAGTTACGGCATTATTTTTCAACATTTTAAGTAAGAAACCTTTTTTTCTTTCGAATTTAGAAGTTCTGTGGATTTATGCATAATTATATCTACATATATATATATATATATATATATATATATATATATATATATATACATACATATATATACATACATATATATTATATATATATATATATATATATATATATATATATATATATATATATATATATATATATATATATATATAATATATATATATATATATATATATATATATATATATATATATATATATATATATATATATATATATATATATATATATATATATATATATATATATATATATATATATATATATATATATATATATATATATATATATATATATATATATATATATATATATATATATATATATATATATATATATATATATATATATATATATATATATATATATATATATATATATATATATATATATATATATATATATATATATATATATATATATATATATATATATATATATATATATATATATATATATATGTATAAATTGACTGCGCTATACAGGATGTTAAAATTTGTTTTTCTTTATGACTTTTTTTTACTTTTCTACCTGTTCCATGGTTCACACCCTCCATTTTTGTTATAAAGTTTCTTATAAAAACGTTTTTTTGGTAATATGTTTAAACGAAATATGTATAATACTATCAACAACAGACAAACAGACTAGACAACTATAAATTTATTTAGTAGATCTGGCTCCTAATATTTTACCAACGAATTAGATCGTTTGCTATAAGATCTCAGTAACTTAAATGATTACTTTGTTCTTGTATAAAGAAAGTATAATATATTGTTGTCTCTTTCTATCCAGCGCTAATCGGCCCTGAGGGGAGATACGCATCTTCTATTTTCGTCCATCTGTTTCTATTCTATGTTACGTTTGTCTACCCTTTCTGTGCCACTATACTAATGTCATCATATCAACTTAAGATGGGCCGTCCTGGATCTATTTCTTCTCATTCCGTCGTTTTCCTGGTCTATTTTCCAGTTTTCATCTTTAGTACATATCATTCCCATCTTCATTTTGCCTTTAATACTGTGTCTTTGTTCTCTAATCCATTCTAACCTGAACTAACCTTTACTACCGAGGAATCATAGGTAGAAGAAGAAGCTAAATCACATAAAGAATAAGATTTTTCTCAGGAATTAGAAATTTGATAGCAAGAAATGCATTAAATACATCGATACAACTTAAATATGCTACACACAACATAACCAGTAATTTGTTTAATTAAGTAAAGTGAATTAGAAAGTAATTGTAACTAAACTTTGACAACATCAACAAAACACTTTTTGAGTTAGAAATTTACGATATTTTATTAAAAAAAGTTTATTCTTATGGCTCATTTCAATAGCTAACAGTCGACGAAAACTCGGCATCTCTCTTCCAATTAGATAAAAAATTTCCTGTTTCTCTTACTCATGCATGTTGAAAGGGGAGTCAATGGCGGCGAAATACTTTTTTAAATTACATAGTCCAGTGATTTTGTAAATTTATATATGTATACATATATATATATATATATATATATATATATATATATATATATATATATATATACTTACATATATATATATATATATATATATATATATATATATATATATATATTTTATAAATTTTATTAATCATTATAAAACCCGCATAGTCAGAGAAGCCATGGAAGGGTCTACTAACTAAACCAAGGAATAACCAAAATATCGAGAAGGCAACAGTCAGCATAGCGCCGGAATCCGTAATTACCACCCAGCAGGCAAACACCGATGCTGGGATGAACACTTCCGACTCCCCCCACCTACAATCTGCGTAGACCCCGACTTATAAAAGACGGCGACCGCACGTCGGTTTTCCAGTTAGCTTCGAGCGCCAGCAGCAGCAAGATCACAGTATCGAGTAGCAGTAGCAGCAGGAGCACTTGAAAATGCCAAATGAGATTTTGGCGAAACGTCGTGCCTATTCATTGTTAACCGGACGGATTGATACCCGGAATTTTAATGTACATAACATAATATATATATATATATATATATATATATATATATATATATATATATATATATATATATATATATATATATACATTTATATTATATTGTATATTACATATACAGGCATATAATATATATATATATATATATATATATTATATATATATATATATATATATATATATATATATATATATATATATATATACATGTATATACAAATTTTTGTGCACCTAATAATTTTATGTCACGGACATATAATAATGGGGTTATGAGTACGAAAAAAAACCACCTTTAGTTTTATACATATTTATATATCTATTTATGGCTATGGTGTATATAGAAAAAAAGGCAATTTACAAACCTTGTTATAAAAAATTTGTTATTAAGTTACGATAACAGCTTTTTAGGAAGAATTGTGGGGGTCTAATTAAGTGGTATGTCTAAACTCGTAGGAAATATATTTTTAGTATTTTATAAAAGATATAAAGAAAAACTGCGCTTATACATTATTAATATAATATTTTTATTACCTATCATGCATTCCAATAATAAAATACTTTGCGATACTTGAGTTTTATAAAATTAGGCCATATTATTTTAAAATTTTGAATACATGCAATTCATAAGAAATACAAAAAATAAATGTCTAAGAGGATACAGCCGCAATTTTCTATTATTGAAGTAATCAAAACGTTTTAAGTCTTCTTCAGCTGAAAGAATTTGAAAAAAATATAAATCGATCGTTTCCTCTTTTATATTAGAAATAATATTGAAAGTTGATTTTAAAATAGTAATAACAAATTGTTGCTAGTAATCTTTTTGTACAAAAAAATCTTACAAGTTCATAGAAATTGTTATTTATATGATGTAAATATGTAACTTAGAAATTGTTGGTAGTCCCAAAATTTGATTCAATTAAAATAAATTAAAGTACAAATTTTAAATAATGTCTTAAAAGGTGGGTGAAAACAAATTATTCATTCACTTCTTTATTTAAAAAAAAATATATATGTTTAGCCATAATAATATACCTATTTTATTTTGCGAAATAATTCATACGTATTTTTTAACTTTTAAACTTTATAATTTTTGGGAATACGAAGTGCACATTTTGATCACTAAAAATATAAAATATAATATTATAGATAATCTTCGAAATATTTTTAGTTTAGGTACTAAAACTGACTAATAACTAATCATTAGTGGAAAATTTTTAACAAATCCTACTTAAATCGAAAATATAGATCTGCAACAACACAAAGATAATCGTGGCAAAAAATAAATTATATAATAAGAAAAAATATGTATTTACAATAAAAATTTGAAAGCACTATTCTGTCTCTAGTTTAGAAGGGGTTAGCAAAAGACATTAATTTATTAACGAAATCATTGTCTTCTAAATACTTAATAAATGAGGCTAAAATAACTTAAAGCTAGTTGGTACATATCTGGCACATGGTGTAGGTTGACTTAAAACAGCCAAAATTTGATTCTACATTTTAAAACCTCTTTAAGAGTTAACATGCTGGTTTTGTTCTGAACATTCATCTGAAGCAACTGATATATCGGCAATGATACCACTTTCTGTAAAAAAAAATAATAACATAAGTATTATTCTAGAGAAATAAATTAATAATAAATATATATATATATATATATATATATATATATATATATATATATATTATATATATATATATATATATATATATATATATATATATATATATATATATATATATATATATATATATATATACATATGAATATAAATAAAAGAACATCGTATGTGACACTTTCACGTAAAGTCATATTTTGTTGGTCAAAGATATGTTGTAACGTCATCCATATTATATGTATAACTCAGAAGGGTCTGAAAACTGGTTCAAGAGGTAACAGCTATTTTGAACTTTATCATAACTGCATAGAATTCAGAAACAAAATCGTAAGTGCCAAAGGATATTTAATCCTAGCCGCCGTACGATAAAAATAATGCACAGTTTGATTAACAGAAATTGAGAAATACGCCCCACGGTCATAATTTGTATTATGCAAGTATGCATTCTACAGTGAAACCGTTTACAAAAGTGGCGAAAGATCTAGATTCTGGCAGTTGTGGGGAGAATCAGATGGAAATCCTCAATAATGTATAAGTATTTGCAATGTGTAAATAATAGAAAACAGCAATCTACAGTAAAATTATACAGCAATAGCGGTGCAGGACAAAAAATCGACGAAAGTTATGCTGGCAATGATATCGTTTTTTTATTTAATAATTCTACTCATATAACTAAGGTATCAATTGGATATCTACTTCCAGAAGATACGATGATGCCCGTAGATGCTGTTTACGCGTCCTTCTGTCGCCAATGTGATCTGGGCACCTTCGGAATAGCTAACGATTATTGATATAGTAGAACGGATCCCAAATCTTTGGAAACGATTGTTTCATCCTAATGGGATTTCCTAGAATAAAAATCTTTTTCACAAGTTTCTTTCCCGGCAAAATGCAAAATTTTATTTAATGATCTAACACTTGCAATGTTCAAATAAAATGATCCTAATATTTAGATATTTCGGGCACAGAAAAGCTAACACTATAAATCTCTAGCAAATTTAAGATCACGAAAGAATTCTGCTACTGTTTCCACATTACCGCATAGTTTATATCATGCCAAACTTAAAATTTCGAAAAAAAAAATTATTAATTTAAAAGGCCTTTGCGAAAAGGGTATAATCCCAGAAAAATTTCATAGGAAATATCATCTGGACTTACCATACAATGATGCAGTGAACAGTATATTGCCTCATATAATCGATGAAGACAGCATAAGTAACGATGATTAATTTAATAATAATTGTTTCTCTTGAAAGAAAAAAATCAGATTAATAGTTAAAAACTTTTAATTTGGTTTGCTGATGTCATAAGGGGCAATGTTTACTGTGTTTCCTACTTTTATTTAATTTTTTTATGATCAGGTAGGTATAGTTTAGAACAAAATTTTTATTTTCAGTTTACTTAAAATAAATGCATTTTAACTGCGCCTATAAATTTTGTTGATGCCAAAGGAGAGAATTTTCACGTGTTTCTGCCTGCTTTTAAGCTAGAAAAGCTAAAAAGTTCCTATTACTCTAAAAACTAACAGATTTTTCAAACTTCAAAATGCAAAATATTAATAGTTAATAAACTGTTTTATTTATTAAGTCCTTTCATTTCCCCAACCAAGTTATTTTTAATGTTTACTGTATCTTAAAACCAAATATAAGTTATTTTTCTAACTATCGTAAATTAGATCGTAAATATCATTTCAAAATATATTGATTTTGTCACTCCGAACTATCTATTATTAGGCTCCATTGTCATAGCTTACAGAAGCTTAAAAAAAAAAATTCTCTAATAGCTCAAGTTCTTCTAACTCGTTTAATATTCAAGCAAAATGAAAAAACCGCCTCCTGAAAAAATTGATTTTTGTCTTACAGTGTTCTTTCATTTGGGGGTATGGATGGATGGATGGATTAATGGATGGATGGATGGATGGATGGATGGATATATATATATATATATATATATATATATATATATATATATATATATATATATATATATATATATATATATATATATATATACAGTAATACCCCGCTTAGCGCGACCCCGTTACGCGCGGTTTCACTATAACGCGAATTTCAAATTTCGCGCTCATGTAGTCATTAACTTCTCTATGGTCGCGGGGGGATCCCCGCTTTCTCTGAATATTCTCTTTGAAGAATTGGGAATTCCCTGTCCTTCGACTTTGTTCTATGGGGATTTCCTCGTTCGTTTCGTGTGTTCATTTGTTCCGTAATGTTAGTTCGGTCGGCTGGCAGTTTTTGTTTTAATATTTATTGGAGATACATACATACATAATTTAACCCTACGTTAAAAATGCCGCCTGTAAAGAAAAAAGAGCGTAAAAGCGTCACTTTGGAATTGAAGATGAAAGTGTTAAGAAGAATGGAAAATGGAGGCAAAGCAACAATTGTTGGGAGAGATTTAGGACTCTCAGAATCGACTGTGAGAACGATTTATAAAAATCGGGAAAAAATTAAAATCTCCAGCGAAGGTTCAACACCTATAAGTGCAACAAAACTTTTTCGTTCGAGATCATCTATCTTAGAAAGAATGGAGAAATTACTGTCAGTCTGGATCGAAGATTTGAATAAGAAGAACACACCACTAAGTCAAGATCTCATATGCACAAAAGCAAAATCTTTGTATGAGATGCTGAAAACAAAAGAAGGAGAAGGGAGTGCCACTCCGACTTTTGCTGCCAGCAGAGGCTGGTTCCATCGGTTCAAGCAGCGTTCTAATCTTCACAATATCCACATAACAGGCGAGGCGGCCAGCGCGGACATTCAAGCTGCAGCTGAGTTTCCAGACAAGTTTCAAGACTTCGTTAGACGAGAGAAAATTCCTGCTTGTCTCATCTTCAATGTTGATGAGACCGCACTTTACTGGAAACAAAAAAAAAAAAATGCCATCTCGAACATTCATTTCTAAGGAAGAACGTCAAGCCAGTGGTTTCAAAGCTGCGAAAGATCGACTAACACTTCTGCTGGGTGGTAATGCCACTGGTGATTTCAAACTGAAACCTTTACTAGTGTACCATTCAGAAACACCCCGTGCAATGCGAGGCACAGACAAGACAAGTCTACCAGTTGTGTGGCGATCAAACAGAAAGGCGTGGGTTACACGGGAAATTTTTCAAGAATGGTATTCTAATAGTTTTTGCCCATCAGTCAAATCATACTGTGACAGAAATGGGCTTGAACCTAAAGTTATATTACTCTTAGACAATGCCCCAGGACATCCAACCTCACTTGATACGCCCAGAGACTTAAAAGTGTACGTAAAGTTCCTTCCACCAAACACTACGTCAATATTACAACCTATGGACCAGGGAGCAATAGCAAACTTCAAAGCTTATTACCATCGCCGCACTTTTAGCCAACTAATTCATGAAACTGACGGGGAAGGAAGACAGTCTATGCGAGAGTGGTGGAAGTCATACAACATTATGAAGTCTATTCACAACATAGAAGAGGCTTGGAAGGAAGTTAAAATGAGTTGTATGAATGGGGTGTGGCGTAATCTTTGGCCAGATGTAGTGGAAGCACCTAGAAGAATTGTCCAGATGCAGAGACAAGTGCTTGAAGACATTGCTGCAATGATTGAGGGGTCTGAACTTGAAGATGTCACGGTAGAAGATCTCGTAGAACTTGTAGCAACGCACGACGATCCTATTAGCAATGAAGATCTGATCGAGTTACAGAATAATCCTATCTACGATGAGGAAGAACAAGTAGAAGAGAAAGTTTTATCTTCAGGGGAAATACAAAATGCACTTTCAAAAATTTATTCAGGTTTGGACATATTGCAGAGTATAGACAATAATGATGACCGTGTCTTGACCGTGTGTCAAACAATTAAAAACAGTGTTGGGTGTTATGAACGTATTTTACAAGAACGTAAACAAAAACGTTACCCAAAAGACAATAGATGTATTTTTCCGTAAAAAATAAGAGTATGTATTGCATAAAGTGTTCTTAGAATTAAAGTGATTGATTAAAATGATTTGTATTTTTTTTGTATTAAATTTTGACTATGTTTAATCATAAACCTCGATATACGCGAATTTCAGTTAACGCGATTTTTTTCGGAACGTATCCCTCGCGTAAAGCGGGGTATTACTGTATATATATATATATATATATATATATATATATATATATATATATATATATATATATATATATATATATAATTTAACGAAAGCTCATTTTTGCAAGTCTACAACGCAAAAAAAATATTAATAATGTTAGGAGATCCAGTTAAAGATCTAGCTAGTACGAACATTTATACTATGGAACGTAACTGTGTCCATCAAATTTCCAGAACTTACATAATCATATAACATTTAATTTATTACGATGTGACGTCATAATTCTTTTTAGCGAATATTTATAGTGATACGTAACTATGTAACACGGAGAATGAGACAATTTGGCCCTAACAGTGATGTTCTAGAGCTGCTCCTAGCAAGTCAAGAGACGCCTCATTTGGCTTAGTTAGTTGAGGTTCGTGTACAAATTTGCCATGTTTCATTAGCTGTAAGAGTAATATTATGCGAAGATTGACTTTCTGAATAATGCACTTCTTAAAATAGGCATGACGTTATGAAATGCCTATTATAAGATAATTTTACACCATTTCTGATAATATAATTATTCATATAAATCAAATCTCGCATCCTGTAAGTTAGCTTAAAGCCATATGTATTATTATTAATTTTGTTAGGAAACTTCCACAATGTACATAACTTCTAGGTATAATTCTTCTGGATTTCCCCCGTATTGATTAACAAAGTGATGCTGGGTTTTAGCCGATCATCCTGTCAGCTTCTTCAGAGCTCGTTCCGAGAACTAACTTCTTTGAAATTTAGTATGTCAGCACCAGTGTGTCAACGGACACGGGAGAAATCCAGAAGAATTATACCTATATATTTTTATTATTAAAAATTGAATATTGCATCATTCACGAAATTGATACACATGTATTTTATTATGGAAACTGACTCAAAATGCTAAGAGGTTTGAGATATTCCGTTTGTTATAATTAAAACGGATGCGAAAGAGTGGATACTAATATATTTTAATGAAGTAGAAACATTAGGCAAGCAACCATTTATTTTAGTTTCGGATTAATTTTCTTAAAGATTTTCAAACCGAAGGGGATCAAGAAGCATTTGTTTGCCACTGAATCCCATTTTACATGTTCGTCGATTTGTTTAAAAGTACATCCTAGACTTTATTCTTAAACTAAAAAATCAGAAAAATCGAACATTTTACACTATGAAGAATAACGTGAGAGTTAGTAACTGAAATGTTTTCAAACGTTGAGGTGACTCTAATCTAACTGTTTTTTTTTCTGTGTCAAACGACACAGTGTTTTGAATTGACTTTAATAATATGAAAAAAGAAAGTCATAATCAGCTTAATAGTGTCCGAGACCAAGAAAACAAAACTGAAGCTTACGATATTTTTTTCATATAAAAGACAGTTTTCTAGAGTAAAAATTAATTTTGCTACATACAAGCCATTTTAAACTATTATCATCAGCGGCGTAGGTAAGCGTGGGCGAAGCGCGCCCATGCTCACGGCTTCGCACCCAAAGGGGCCTCGCGCGAGGCCCCTTTGAGAGGAGGATTTAAGGATGACTTAAGACCGACAACAAACCCACCACGTAATTACAAATAAATTATCTTACAGTTTGGCGAAAACATTAATACTTTAAAAACATTATTAATTCTGTTTTTTCGCCATTCTTTTCTTGAAAATGTAATATATATATACTACTAGTTTAACTATATACTTAAATAGACGCCGTGCTACGCTCAGATTGTTGTGGCGCGATCATTTCAAACTTTACCGCATTGCATGAAAAGTTACCTTAAAACCATTATAAAATGAATGTCTATGAACGGGGGATTCCCCGATCTTTCTTTGAATCTCTCACTTATGTTCGATACAAACCGACGCCGGCGTCGTTTCGTTGCGTCTCGTTGTGATTGTGAATGTGATTGTTTATATTGATTGATCGTGTGTACTCAACAGTTTTTATTATAAAACAAAACACTCACTACCTATGTTAAATTCTCACTAAGTGTATAGTTTAAAAGTGAGAGAATTCTTTCTTGAAATTTTTCTATAAGTATTTATTTCATAAAAATCAATCAAAAAGGAATTAAATCAGTAGGTAAGTAATAAAATTTATCTAAGCTAATTATTCCAATCGATGAGATTTCTGATCATGTAAGAACTAGACTAGCGCGGACCCAGTTATTTATACACAATGATATTTTAAGGAAAGATAGGTTATATCTGCTCTCACTACTTAACCGATTTTAACATTCATTTGTTTACATTCCTGTACATTACAAAATTGTTTGAAAAGGAAGACGAAATTAAAACCATCAATACAAAAAGTGACATCTAGTTTTCGAGACTTGCGACACATTACCGAATTGTGTAAAAAAGAAGGCATAATTAAGAACATAAATAAAAAAGAGACAACTATCTATCATAATTTGCGCGTGGTGCACGTGTTGCACGTTTATTATGGACTAACTAGCACTTTCGCAACCCATCCTTCTATAAAATATCATTGGTATTGGTTAGGAGAACGCTACTAATGATTCTCACTCCCATCTTACACTCACGATTTCATAAAGAATCTTTGAAAAATAAAATGCCATATCATTGGTACATGTAAATTACCATATTTTTACAGATATCATGTCCGCCCCGAGCAGAGATAGAGATGCGCACCGAAAATGGAAATCTGGTGCATCGAAGCGGAAAAGAAAAGCTGAGCTGGCCGTAAATAATAAAGCTCTTAGTTCTTGTATGTTGAAATTTTTGAAACAGAACAAAATTCTTTCGACCGCTGACACAGCAGAATCAGAAATAATAACTGATTCACAAATGAATGAAGAGACGTCGTCACCAGAAGAATCCGAAAAAACTATAGGTAACACTGAGTCCGGTGCTGGAACTTCCTTTGACCTTGACGAGGCCACTTTGTCAGTTAATATTGAGGAGAACAAAGAGTCAGAATCCTGTAAACTCGAAATAAATGATTCAGGACAATGGATGCATATCGTCATGATTTAGTCCAATGTGGTCCCCATCAAAAATTTAGATCTTAACAATGAATACTACCCGAAAAATGAAAATGGACGACACTTTTCTAAATTTTATTTTACAAGAAAATTGAGCAATGGTGAAAATCAGCATCGTAGGTGGTTAGTGAATTCACCTTCACAAGATAAAGTATATTGTTTCAGTTGCAAACTTTTCTCTGGTTTACAAACACAAATGGTTATAGGCTGTAATGACTGGAAACACTTAAATACTACTCTTGAACGCCACGAAAATCAGAACGAACACAGAAAAAGCATGGTTCAGTGGCTAGAATATTAAAAAGGTATTAAACATGGAAAGACTATTGATCAAGAAAACGAGAGACTGATTCAAGAAAGTCAGAAACATTGGTATAATTTATTTGAGAGATTGGTTGATATTATAAATTATTTAGCTTCACATAACCTGGCTTTTAGAGGCCATCGGGAATCTCTTGATTCGGATCACATTGGAAATAGCGGCAATTTCATCGATCTGTTTAAATTATTATCTAAATATCATTTGACTCTTCGTGACCATTTAAATCGCATTAATGAAAAACAGCTAAATCAACATTATTTAAGTCCTCAAATCCAAAACGAACTTATCTCGTTAATGTCACAAGCGATTGTTAATGAGATAATAGGAAAAATTAAACCAACTAAGTACTATGCCATAATGCTGGATTGCACAAGAGACGTAAGTCGGGTCCAACAAATGTCCGTTATAATTCGATTCGTGAATACCTGTACCGGTACTATAGAAGAACATTTTCTTGGTTTTTTAGCAGTATCAGAAACAACTGGAGAGTTTTTAACTGAGGCAATACTCGTCAAACTAGAAAAACATCAATTAAATATCCAAAATTGTAGAGGCCAAGGCTACGATAACGGCGCCAATATGGTCGGTATCAACAAGGGAGTAAAATCAAGAATATTGACTATCAATCCAAGAGCATTCTTCACTCCTTGCGGGTGCCACAGTTGGAATCTTCTCTTAGTTGACGCCGCCAAGACATCATTTACCACAAAAGTATTTTTTGGCTTTATCCAAAAAATATATGTCCTATTTTCAAAATCTAGCAAGAGATGGGAAAGCTGAATCGCCGCAGTGAAAGCTATATTATTTCAGTATGATGATATTATCGATTGCTTAAATAGTCTTAAAAATTATTCTGAAAATGCGGATATTCTTTGTGATTGCGAAGCAATTGTTACTGAAATGCTTACTCTGGAATTTATTATTTCGATATACGTCTGGTATGAAATATTAATCCGTATTAATAATATAAGTAAAATCTGGCAAAAAGTCAATATAAATTTAAAGGTAGCTATAGACAATTTGCGCAATTTTTGTAACTGGATCCAAGAATTTCGGGAAACAGGCTTCAATAATCGTACTGCAAAAGCCTACCAGTTCATAGAAAAAAGCAGTTATGAGATTCCAACGACTTTCAAAGAGAAAAGGGTTCGCAGAAAAAGGAGCTTATTTAGTTATGAAGCAGTAGATGAGCCTATTGATTCTGCTGAAAGTAGATTCAGAAATTTTTTTAATCCAATGGTTGATGCCGTAATACAAGATACTGACACGAGATTTACTGCACTCACTCAATAGTATAACAATTTTGGATTTTTGTACGAAATAAATAATCTAAAATCCTTGATAAATAGTGAACTTTTGAAGCACTGTTATGACAGAGGTACTGTTCTTCAACATGGAGAAAGCAAAGATATAGAATCCTATGAGTTGTACGAAGAACTACGGCTTCTAGCGCCTTGTATACCAGTCTCTATTAAAGACACCAATGATCTGATTGTATACATAATTGAAAATTAATTGCAAGACATTTATCTTAATGTTTATATTGTTATTAGAATCATGCTGACTATGCCTGTAAGTACAGCTTCCGCAGAAAGAAGTTTTTCTAAGTTAAAAATCATTAAAAATTATTTGAGGAATAGTATGAAGCAAGAGAGACTGTCTTGTCAGCTTTAGGAGTACTATCCATAGAAGCAGAGTTAGCTTCAAAACTCAACTACAAATCTTTATTACAAGACTTTAGCGAAGCAAAAAGCCGAAGAGCATTATTTTTGTAAAAGATTAGATCTGTAGGTTAAAAAAAATATAATTTAAATTTATTTTAAATATGTATGCATTTTATTATTCCTTGCGCACTTCACTATCATGAATGTGAGCAACCATGAACCCAAAGTGGTTTGATTTTGTATTTATAAAAATATTATGAGAGGATAAATGCATTGTTCTTAGGAATAAATACTGATAATAGGGCCTCGCTAATGCGACTTCGCCCACGTCTAGATTAGTCCCCGCTACGCCGCTGATTATCATAATAATGTCGTTTTTGTTTCTATCAGAGTACCAATTTGACAAGTTTATCTTGAATATGTTAGAACAACTATATTTTATTTTATCAGTGGATTAAATCTGGAAAAAAAAACTAAAGAGACCGTATTTCCACGATGGTGTCAACCAATAAGTCTGTTCAGTTAAATCTTACAGGAAAATTTGTCACGATTGACAACCAACAGTTTATTTACCTTGTTATTCAATACATTGTTATTAAAAAGAAAGGCCACGTTGTTACGACAGACGGATTAGCTTGCAAAATATAATGAAGTCTTTTAATTAAATAGAACAGATGCAATTAATGTTTAACGATTAGTTGAAAACACCAATATGAGAATGAAGGTATTTTTTTAGATAATTAATGCATTTAGTTAACACACAGAACCCACGTAGTAGCTATAAGTTATCGGTATTAAGGACCGGTAGGTTCAAGTATGAAGCAGCAGTTTCTTTAAAACATTTTATAAAAAATAATAGCAAAACATACTAAAAAGGCGAACCTTGTTTTCCTACTCTCTGAGAATGTAGTATTCCAAATGTTGTAGTTAACACGGTGAAATATGAAATTGATCATATTTTAGTTCCAGTTAGATGCTGAAATGTATATAATTTAAATATTAAAACCTATGGTAATTCAGTATAATAAAAATGTACTGTTTAAAATAAATATTTAAAATCTCACACTATGCAGAGGATATTATTGTAACGATTAAGGTTGAGTCCTTCACTTGTTGCATGACTTCCGTGTTTTGAGATTAAGTGATCAATAGTAAGGCCATTTCAAATTATAGCTAATACAGGTTCTTTTATTTAGTGGTAAAGTTTCATATTAACTTCGATTAACTTTAAAAAAGTTTGAAAATCGCCCTAGGGGAAATGATGCCAAACTTTTTTAGTGTTCCGTACGAAACACTTATAAGATCACCTCGGTGTCTGTCCGTTTGTCTGTCGCATCCGATTTTCTCCGAAACTCTTTGATATAGAAAGTTAAAATTTGGCACTAATGATGGCCTCATCAGAGCCGTGTAGTTTTGAAAATTCAATTTTTACTAGTTTTGGGGGAGTGAAATCGGAAGTGAATAAAAAAAAAATTTACCAGGTCATCGAGTGGAGCGTCAAATGAAAATTTGTAAAAACACGAGTTAAAAAATATATATAATGTAATACTTGTGAACACTTTACTTTGTATCCCCCCCTTATCTGGAACATAACTCATCAAAAAATTTGTTTTCATTAAAGATCGGAAAAAAAACTTGGTTGAAAACTCATTTGGGGTGTTTTTTTTTTTTGTGAAGTCATTGATCGTTTTATACTTCCGAAACAAAAAATTTTATTATAAAAACACGCAACGTACGAAACACTAATTGCGCAAGTCCGATGTGCACTTGGCAGCTTTTATTTTACTTTAATTTTTATATATAGTCTATTATATATCATGAAAAAACCAAAAGTATAAAAATTACCAACTTCATGTGGCTGACAGAGTTATAAATATTATCAAAAACAATAATAATTATTGAATTATTAGAAAAGAAAGGTTCTAAAATAAGAAATTCTCATTTCTGCGTTCGTTTAATATATCATACCTTTTAATATTTTTAATAATAAAATTCTTAACGTGGACATATTATTTTTTAAAGAATGTTTAGTTCATTGGACGTTGGAATTCTACTTGCACTCTTAATAACTGGAATATACTCTAGACCAAGACAAATGTTTTATTTCCTTCTAATATTAATATTTTTTAACGTTACTAGTTGTAGCTTTATAACATAAAATTTAAAATAACTTTATATTACAATTTTTGATTTTTCATTAGAAAATGACTCATTTTTAATGAAAAATTTTGAAGTACCAGTTCCACTAGAAGTAAATTGGAAATTAGCATTTAAATAAAAAAGCTAAAAAAATTGAGAAACTTATTTTTATATATGTATAAGATCACTTGTTGTTTGTCTGTCTGTCTATCTGTCTACCACACCCGATTTTCTCCGAAACTATTTGACATAAAAGTTGAAATTTGGTACTACTATAGGAATTGATGGCCTTATCAGAGCCGCGTAGCTTTGAAAGTTAAATTTTGACTTAAAGGCTTAGTTTTGGGAGGTGAAATCGGAAGTGAAAAAAATTTTTTTTACGAGGTCATCGAGTGGGGTGTCAAATAAAATCTTGTAAAAACACGAGTTTAAAAACATATATAATGTAATACTTGCGCACATTTTTCTTTGGATCATTTTTAAAAAATCGCGAAAAGTCGCTGTCCCCCCTTATCTCAAAAAGTACTGACCAAAAAATTTTCTAAAAATTCTGGAATATTCTCCGCAGGGTGTTTGTTGATCGAAAATGATCATTAGTGCATTACCTTTAATAATTTATCTGGTATATAAAAAAAAAACAAAAATTTTAAGGTCAACAGTTTTCAGTAAAGGTCGGAAAAAACTCTGTTGGAAACTCCTTTGGGGTGTGTTTTGTGAAGTCACTGATGATTTTAAACCTCCGTAACAAAAATTTTAATTTGAAAAACAATCAACATACGGAACACTAATTGCACTTGACCGGTTATTTATCAATATATATCATTACAATGCTATAAAGTGTAATACAGGTCTTTTAATTAAATATCCCGAATATCATTAAATCGCACAATTAATTTAGATTTTAGTGTTCCGTAGGGATCACTTCAGAGTCTGTCCGTCTGTCGGTCACACCCGATTTTCTCCGAAATTACTTGACATAGAAAATTAAAATTTGGCACTAATATAGAAATTGATGGCCCCTTGAAAACCGTGTAGTTTTAAGAGTTAAATTTTGACTTAAAGGGGGGTGAAACCGAAAATGAAAAAAACAAATTACGAGTT
Organism: Pachyrhynchus sulphureomaculatus; assembly: GCA_019049505.1. Taxonomy (NCBI): domain Eukaryota; kingdom Metazoa; phylum Arthropoda; class Insecta; order Coleoptera; family Curculionidae; genus Pachyrhynchus; species Pachyrhynchus sulphureomaculatus. The sequence goes on along the minus strand of CM032453.1, from coordinate 93,135,392 downwards.
CATCGAGTGAGGTGTTAAATGAAAGCTTGTGAAAACAGGAATTCAAGAATATATATAATGTAATACTTGCGCACACCGTTCTTTGTATTATTTTTAGAAAACTGTCAAAAATCGCTTTCCTCATCTTATCTCAAAAAGTACTGATCAAAAAATTTTGAAAAAATTCTCCACACGGTGTAGATTGAACGAAAATTATCACGAGCGCACTACCATTAATAACACAGGGCAACAAAAAAATATTTTTGTTTTGGTGCCTGGGATTTTAGAGCTGATTTTAACTATATTTGGGACGCTAAATCTATACATGCAATCCGTTTTTCTCTATCAGCTCTACTTTTTTAGATACATCAACTTATCTACCAATGTGGTTTTTATTCAGTATATTCATTTATGAGAGTTCTAAAATTATTATATATTCATTAATGTAGGTACAATGGTTTTATTGTCAGTCTGTAATTGAGTAAATTCCAGGTAAATCTATAAATAGTGGAACCATTGCCTATCAGGTACCTGAACTGACCCTTTTAATCACCTAACTCGGGTAAGTCTCGTCAGTTTGTGCGTTCTTACTAATGAGAGTAGATCGAATTCGGCGTATTATTTTATGTTAAGAAAAGAGTGTTTTTGTGTTATTGAACAGAATTAAAATGAGTTCAGGTTCCAGTTCAAGAAGAAGTTGTGTAAATCAACCTGATGTGTTTTGCTATATATGCGGAGAATACATGTTTCAACAAAACAGACAAACTATTACTGACTTTGTAAAGCGAGCGTATCTTGGATACTTTGGAGTTAAGCTTGGTGATCAGGACAAAACGTGGGCCCCGCATCTCGTATGTAAAACTTGTACAGAGCATTTACGGCAGTGGACTACCGGGAAAAGAAAATGTCTAAAATTCGGCGTACCAATGGTTTGGAGAGAACCAAAAAACCACTTCAATGATTGTTATTTCTGTTTAGTAAATACTAATGGAATCAATCGAAATAACTGCAGTAAGTGGACTTATCCCAATTTAGACTCGGCAATACGCCCTATCCCGCACTCAGATGAAATACCGATTCCAACATTTCATCAGCTACCACATATCTCTGATGACGAATATTTTCCCTCTGATCGCTCTTCTGATGCTAATAAAAGTTCTGATGCTAATGAAACTAACAGTGACTATGAGGGGACGTCATCAGTTCCTCAACGCTTCAATCAAAATGAATTAAATGATCTCACCAGGGATCTCAATTTATCGAAAAAAAGCTTCTGAAGTACTGGCTTCTAGGTTGAACGACAAAAATTTACTGGAACAAGGAACCAAAATTACCTTTTACCGTACAAGAGAAAAAGATCTGCTACCATTCTTTTCTCAAGAAGACAATCTTGTATTTTGTCACGAAATTAGGGGACTCATGAAAGAAATGGGACTTTCTGAATATATTCCAGATGATTGGCGCCTATTTATTGACAGTTCAAAGTTTAAAATGTGTCCTTCTACATAATGGGAATAAATATGGTTCAATACCACTAGCTCACTCAACGAAACTGAAAGAAGAATGTAATACCATAGCTTTGGTCTTGCAGAAGATAAAGTATTACGAACATCAATGGATGATTTGTGTAGACTTAAAAATGGTAAACTTTCTTCTTGGGCAGCAAAGTGGTTACACGAAATATCCGTGTTTCTTGTGCCTCTGGGATAGTAGGGAAAAAACACACCACTGGGTTAGAAAAGATTGGCCTCAGAGAGAAAACATGGATGTTGGGGAAAAGAATGTCATTAACGACGCTTTGGTTGAAAGAGAAAAAATCATACTTCCTCCGTTACATATAAAGTTGGGCTTAATGAAGCAATTTGTAAAGGCTCTTGATAAGAATGGGTCTTGTTTTGCATATATAGGGGTAAAAATGCATCAGTTGAGCACAGAAAAACTCAAAGCAGGGATATTTGACGGCCCACAAATAAGACAATTAATTAAGGATCCTGCCTTCATAAATTCAATGAATCAAGTTGAACGAGAAGCTTGGACATCATTTGTTGCAGTTGTAGAAAATTTTCTAGGCAAACATAAAGCTCAAAACTATGTTGAAATGGTTAACAAGATGCTTAATAGTTTCAAATCCTTAGGGTGCAATATGAGTATTAAAATACACTATTTACACAGCCACTTAGACCGTTTTCCAGAAAATTTAGGAGACATGAGTGAGGAACAAGGTGAAAGATTTCACCAAGATATTAAAGTTATGGAGGACCGCTACCAAGGAAGATGGGACATGCACATGATGGCAGATTACTGCTGGAGTTTAAAAAGGGACTATTTAAAAAACATTCAAGAATGTCGCGGAAAAGAAGCTTTCCAAGTGTTGAGTGACTATTTCATTTCTTCAATGTTTTTTTTTTGTTTGTAAGTACGACATAATATTGTATTTTGTATAACTAAAATAAAAATTTCGTATCTATTTTTGTTTACTACACTTACGGATTTGAGTTACAATAATGTAACTTATATTTCTCTAAAATTGTATATCTTAAAAATTTGAGCTCCTAGGTACAAATGAATACGTTATTTGAATTCAGGACATCAAATTGATATAGAATCAGCTCAAAAAACCTCGACACCAAAACAGCTGTTCCCCTGTGTAATTTATCTGGTACATAAAAAACAAAAATTTCAACGTCATCAGTTTTCAACAAAGATCGGAAACAAACTTTGTTTGAAAACTTATTTGGGGTGTGTTTTTTTAAGTCGCTGATTATTTTATACCTCCGTAATAAAAAAAATTATTTTAAAAGCAATCAACCTACGGAACACTAATTGCGCAAGTCCGACTTGCACTTGGTCAGTTATTTTAGTATTGAAAGCGTTTCCAAACAATAAGTTATCTGAATAGTAAAGGTGCTAAGTGAAAAAGGAAAACAATACTCCAGCTACCCAGGTTTGATTCATTTAACAATAATTTTTGAAATTCGCATCGACTTTAAGTTATTTTCGTATTTCTTTCCTAAATATAAGAAATAAGAAAAAAATATATAAAACTAAAGTACAAAATGTGCTGTGTTTAATTGTGAATTTATAAATTATCACACATTTACTGAAAGGTAAGGATAGTTTCCTTCAAATTCTACTGTAACCTAAAATTACTTGCAAAACACCATTAAAGTTTAAGCTAGTTTAAAAAATAATTATCTTCTAATCTAAAAATTTACTTTAAAATGGTCATGTAGGCTTCATAAATGTCAGTACGTCGTTAAAAAAATAATGCAAACGATAATTATACTAACATCTACTTAGATCAGGGGGGTGCTCAAACAGTCGATCGCGATCGACAAGTCGATCGCGAGTGCTTTTTGAGTCGATCTCGAGAAAAAAATTCCGATATAGAACTATTCACAGATTTTGTTTTAGGTAACTAAAACAAAATATAATGAATTAACTACTAAAATTTATTCGATCTACAATTAGGCCAGAATAACCCCCTCATCACTTTCTTTTATCGTAATAACCCCCTGCTAGCGGCAAAAGGCGGCTTTATCAAAGGAACGCGCGGTACTTGTCAAAGAAAAGCCGCGTTCTTGATTCCCGCCGATTTTTCTAGTAACTTTGGGCGGCGTGTTTGACGGGAACATTCGAGACTTCGTTCGCGCCGATATAAATGTTGCGCCTGCAGGAATAGGAGTCAGTCTCAGTTGTAACTTGAAGGCGATACATCGATACAAAGTTTATTAATAAATAGTCCAAAATGAATGCGGCGAAGAAAAGTAAAACTTATCATTTTAATAACGATTGGGAGGAAGAATTTTTCTTTTGTATGGTGCATTTGTCTCATTTGCCGTGCATCAGTTGCAATACCTAAGCGTGGGAACTTAGAGAAGCATCATAAAATGGTTCATAAAAACTATGAAAAGGATTTTCCGTCACAGAGTGAATTAAGAAAACGAAAAGTACGTGATTTGATAACTTGTTTGAAAAAAGAACAAACCATGTTTACAAGACCAGCCAAACAATCAAAAGCTGCACCGATCGCGTCATTTAAAATATCTCATATATTGGCGAAACACAAGAAACCATTTGATGATGGATTGGTTGTAAAGGAAGCATTTATTGAAGCGGGTGAGACTTTATTTGGAGATTTTAAAAATAAAACAGAGATTATGTCTGCTATTAGAGAACTTCAGTTATCTCGTCCGACTGTCACAAGGCGTGTTGAAGTCATGAGTCAGGACATAGCAGATAAACTAAAACATGATATCATGGAATGTACATACTTTTCTTTACAGTTCGACGAATCCACCGATATGACAGACACTGCCCAGCTGTGTATTTTTATTCGAATGGTATTCAATGACATGTCGGCTAAGGAAGAGTTTTTGACAATGATTCCTTTGAAGGGAAAGACCCGTGGCGAAGATATATATGACGTTTTCTTTAATTTTGTAATAAACTACAAGCTACCAATATATAAACTAGTGTGCATTACAACCGATGGAGCACCAGCAATGACTGAAAACGAAAGCGGTTTTGTGGCATTGTATCGAGCTAATGATGATTTCCCTTCATTTTTCTCCTTCCATTGCATTATACATCAACAAGTTTTGTGTTCAAAAGTACTAAACATGGAGGAGATTATGGGCATTGCAACAAAAATTGTGAATTCTATCCGAGCACGTAGCTTGCAACGACGGCTCTTTAAATTGCAGTTGGAAGATAGTGAGTCAGCTGAACACACTGATTTAGTTCTTCACACGGACGTCAGGTGGTTGAGTCGCGGAAAATTCCTAGAAAGGTTTCAAGAATTATTGCCCGAAATAACAGCTTTTCTGGACGAAAGAGGTGATGACACTCAGATGCTGAAAAACGGAAAATGGCTGACTGATTTGGCATTTTTGACAGACATCATTAAACACCATTAATTTGGAGCTTCAAGGTAAAGGAAAAACTATTATTGAGATGATTAGCGCAATAAACGCATTCAAAAGTAAATTGCAACTTATGATAAATCAACTGAAAAGAAAGGATCTGAAAAATTTTCCGTCTTTGAAAGCAAGGATTCCTCAGTTGAATTATGATATTTATGAGGCAGAATTATCAAATATTTTGGGCCAATTCGAAATACGTTTTTATGATTTCAGTAAATTGGCAAATATCGCATCATTTATGACTTATCCTTTTTCGTGTAAAAACATTGAGGAATTAGCTACTGAAATAGCAAGTCAGTTTAACATGGACTCATGTTCTGTTGAAAATGAGTTAGTGCAGATTATATCAGATATACATCTCAAAGCCACAGCATCTGATACAAAATTCTGGTGTTTTATATCTGAAGATAAATATCCGAATCTAAGGCAAATCGCCCTTCAACTGACGCCAATGTTTGGGTCAACTTACTTGTGCGAGTCTGCATTTTCTGAAATGAAGATAATTAAGTCAAAATATCGCAATCGACTAACTGACGAACATATGTCATCATGCTTGCGATTAGCACTCGGTAATTACGTAGCATCTTATGAAAAGTATGCTGAGGACATGCAGTGCCACGCTTCAACATCCAAAGTCACTCTTTAGTTAAGTTTAGACACTAGAACTCGTTTGTTTTGTAAGAACCAATAAACTAGCAATTTTGAATAATTATGAGTTTTTTCATTGACATTTTAGAGCAGACCTACACTTACCTTGACTAAAAAAATGCATATTGTGCGGAAAACTAATCTCTATGCCACGATACACCCTACCTAGACGACAATCCTGCATCACACTTACTTGCAGCCTCTCAGAGTCGATCGATCGTAGTCTAACAATATTGAGGTAGATCGCCAGCAGTTCAAGTTTGAGCACCCCTGACTTAGATGATCTGAGTATAGTTAAATGTGAAATTGATAGAAAAAAGGCAGGTAGAGAATAATCAAAATTACTTTTATTCCAAGTTTTTTTAACACTAAAAGGATCTATTTCTTAAGGTGATCATTTTAACAATAAAATGTCAAATAATATAAAATAAATTTTCAAACATTTTGAATCAGTTTTCATAAGAAAATTGTCAAATAACGTAACCTGGTGCATCCCCTTCAATAATAATAATAAAAAACAAGTTAACTTAGGTAAGTTTATACAGTAATTTGTCATCACATTTTCGATTTGATGTGTACTTCAAGTTTTAGGGCACGTCAAATATCAAAATAACCAAGACACTGTATATTTTTAAGAGCTTGTTAATGCAAGTTGAACGGTGCAAAGTTCAAAAATTCTAGTGCACACTTCCTATAAGTTTAATGAGTAAATGAATTTATTTCTACCGATTAACTGCAAAAGTATCCATTAAGGCTAGACAAATAATCATTTCAATTATTTGGTATTTAATCGGGCAAATCGCCCTATTCGTTTCTAGTCCACTGTCGTATTTATTTTTGCTTACATCTGATCTCGTCAACTTTTCCTTTTTGATACCTTAATTTTACGTAACGCGATTTTTACACGGGTAAGTAAAAAATCTAATTTTTAAAAATTTTGGGTCAAAATAAGTAAAACGGGTCACCTAAAAATTTTTTTCTTCGTATTTCAAAGAGAGCTATGTTTTTCGATATAGGTACAAGTACCTTTTGCCTCCTAATTTTTTTTTACAGTACTTCAATTACTTTGCGAATAATTGCTAGTTGAATATTTACGTATAGAACTTTTCATTTATTCATATTTCGAAAACGAATAGAGATAGTTAAGTTATTATTTTTTAAAATGAAGCTAAATGTTTATACTTTTCAGTTGAATTCATGCGGTTGTTGTAAAAATTTAATTTCTTAAAATTATAAACAATTTTTTAAAACAATTGCGAATTAAACCATCATCTCGGTTGCACTCGAAAACGAGATCACAATCTTTTAATGCGTAAAACACCACTGAGTAAATTTAACAAAAAAGTTAGTAACCTCTTATATTAAAGAGACTATTAATATTTTGCTGATGACGCAGGTCTCTAACGCGCTCGTTGACTCTAACGCGCGAGCCGCTAACGTTGACGCTCTTGAAAAACTCATTAATTTTTAACAAAGGAATCATAACCTTTTGCATTTATAATCTAATTAACAATTAAGTAAAAATTGTACAATACATATTAAATTATTTCAAACATTAACTGTTACTGCTTCTTCAGAACCAAAAAATATTTTGCACATTATTTGGTTATTTTCTTTCCATATAAATGCATGGAATTGGCGAGTCTTAGATATAGCTTTAGAAGTACGACGCTTCGATTGATAAACGTTTTTGTGAGCCTGACATTCTTGATTTGTACGAAAATCGAAGCTTACATTTTCAAAATAATTAACTACCCAATCAAACAAGCGCTTGGGAGATGTCATTTGATTTTCACTATTTCTCTGAAGACTTGCAGTTCTCGCCGTACTTTTAACGCATCCTCCAATCCCATCTCAAGCCCCTTTTCCAAGGGAAGTGGCGAAAAAATGACCCTCCGCACTAATTCCACATTCAAATTCATGCGAGAGTAGAGAAGAACAATTAACTTTTTTTTTGATATTAGGACCCAGCTCCGTCAGAAAAATAATAAATTTCTCGAATGGCAGAGTCACCGAATGTAGCCTTCAAATGTTCAATCAATTTCTTATTATAGAAATTAACTGAAGCCACTGAATGATTCACGTTCTCTAATTAATTTATTCAGTGGCGTTTTTTACGCATGAAAAGAGTGCGATCTCTCGAGTGAAACCGACAACATGGTTTAATTCGCAATTGTATAAAAAAATTGTTTGTAACTCTAACAAATTAAATTTTTACAACAACCGCATGAATTCGACTGAAAAGTATAAACATTTAACTTCATTTTAAAAAAACTTCTTATACCTATATCGAAAAACATAGTTATCTTTAAAATTCGAGGAAAAAATTTTTCAGGTGGCCTGTTTTACTTATTTTGACCCTTTATGAGATATGTCCTATTTCTCAAAGATTTAAGAATGACGTTATCATTATTATTTTAGATATTTTTAGAGATAAGAACGTCTTTTAGGGTGGTCACAAAAAATTAATGTTCGAATTTTTGGGAGGGACCTTCCTAAAAGTTGCCAATTGACTAAGAAATGAGATTGGTAAAGTTTCAGCTCAGTTGGATAACGTTAACCCGTGCCTCATCAAGGTTGAAGCTTTGCCTTTTTATGAAAACGTCTAAAAACATTGCAAGATTCAATAACATCGGCTCTCTACGTTTTACTTTATTTATTTTTTCAATATGTACATAAAAAAAGGATTTAGATAAAACTGGTTTCAAAAGTAAATAGAGCAAAGTCCAAATTGAAAATGGAGGATTTAGGAGAAAAGAAAAGCAAAAAGGTATAAAAATGAGAAAAGAAATGCATTTTATTATTTAAAGTTTAGTTATAAAAAAAGGAAGCAATATAAAGGAAAGAAGTTATTATTATTATTTACATTTACAATTTATTATCGGATCAAGGTGGTAATGGCTTAGATAAGGTGGCCTTTGAAGAGCCAGAAAAAAATTTCTACATTCAGATACAATTTGTAACAGAAACTGCCGTTGTTCTTCATCTTTCATCAAACAGGAATTGAAGTCTTGAATTAAAACTTAAAACTGTTACTATTTTGTTAGCTTTTAAATAGTGTGAACTGTCACACTATTCATCGGGATTAGTATTTGAAAAGAAAATTTCAAATTTCTTGAAAAATTTAGAGTTTGATGAGAAAAAAAATAATCAATTTTTTTGTCCAATAAATCACCCACTTGTTCGAGATTGAGTCTTGCTTTTACATCCCTACCATCATAACTTTTTCTTTCAACGGAAATTAATTTTAGACATTTTGCAGCCATGGTTGTTTTGACACTGTTTTCTAAAGATTCATCAAAAAATGAAAATGAGACTAGCCCCTAATTGAGATACCACAGATGATATTAGACAGTGCCTTGTCTGCAAGTTCTTTATCAATTTGTCTATATTTCACAAAAGATTTTAACAATTGTAGGTCTTGGTTGGGGGAGTTGAACCACGCTTTTACATAAATATTGATTATAAATAAACAAATGTGTATGACCTGAATAACCTGAAAGCTTCTACTTTTTTATTTTGCACTGTGCTTTTAGATCTTTTAACGTTTTTTTTGCAGTTTTCTCCACTCTTCGTACACTTTTTCTAATTTTGCAAAACAACCTTTCAGGTGTCTGGTTGGTATTTTAGCTTTTTCCTAAAAAATTAAAACTTTCTGTATTGTAAGTCTTGCAGCTTCTCTGGTGTTTAGTTTCACTTGCCGCATATTTTAAAATAAACTGCGTAAAACTTGACAATTAGATGATAATTTACTGCAACTGATTTGATGAGACATGTGGCCGATTAAATACACCATTTCTTTCTGCCTTGAACTCGAACTCGAACCCGAACAAGCATCGCTTGTTGATACTGTAGAAGACATTGTCCCACAAACCTCGCAGAGAAGTTACTAAACGAGTTAAAATGTTTACTGCTGGAAAGGCAAACGTAAACTAAAACTCTCCGACTTCTCCCCGGGCATTCCCGACAAGGAACAAAAAAAGAAGGAGTGTGGTTTATGATACTCCAGGTAGAATTCTCTGATAAAAGGGTCCTTAGCAATAGCTTTTTTGTAACAAAAACAAACCTTTTAAAGAATAGAACTAAATATCAGGTAAGTACCCACTACCGTGCAATTCGTAAAATTATTCATAAAGTTAAAACAAAGGACAATTTTAGGTCTTATTATATATTGTATAATAATGTGTTTGTATAATTGTTCATAATACAAAGGAAACAAAAAAGTATTTAAGTTAGGGATCTCTGTTGCCATTTTTCACTTTCGTTTTCTAAACAGGTCGAAGGTCGAATTTGAGGATTCGAATCATGTCCGGTCTTGGATGATGAATATCTTCAAATATCAACGTTTTAGCAAAAAAGTGGTAGGAATAAAACTTTAAGACAACAACATTTCCTATGAAATGAAATAAGAGTCAGGTTTCTAGGACGAATGGTTTTCATTTTATGAGGGAAAAACCACGATTTTTTGCAAAAAATCGAATTTTACAGCTTTAACGTCGATGAGGCACGGGATAACGTTATTTAATTAAGCTAAAACTGCGCAAATCTTATTTTTTATACAAATGGCAAATTTTAGGGGGGTCTCGCCGGCATTACGATAAAGACATTTTCCCCCCCTATACCTTGTGACCACCCTAATATCCTTACACTATTTTCCAAATGATACTTTGTAGTGCTTGGGTAAATTTTACTGTCAAAAAGTTTTATGTAACATTTAATAAAAAAAAACAGTTCTTACCTACTGAACACTGACTATTAAGCGTAGCAGATCGATAAGGCTTGGAACTATCATAATTTGAGTCAAAACCCATACTTGAATGCCCTTGACTTGTAGTATGTGGTCCTGAACTACCAGAGCTGGTACTGCTTGAAGAGACGCTCGATACGGAAATAACAGAATGTGGTCTCTTGACAGTTCTGCACGTTTCTGGATTAGTACCTGCAATCGAGTTGCGAAATCTTGGTGCTGCTGAGAATGGAAAAATTTAAGATTACATAATTTTACAATAAACTATTTAACCTGTACATTCAAATAAAAGCCCATTTGTCACTGGTCTAATTAAAGAATTTTGTAGTTTTTGAACTTTCTAAGGATATTTTTAAGAAAAATTGTCAATGAGAATTTGTATTGTGCTCAGTAAGTATAGGGCGACGCAACTAAAAATATTGACAGGAATTAATTGAACAACAAATAATTTTTCTGAAAAATACAAGAATTTAAGATAAGAACTGTTAGGAGGACATTGTAATTACTTCTAGAGTTCCTGTTAATCCCTTTGATTTAGATCTGCACAATTTTAATAGAACGCCTTTAAATATTTTGAAATCAAATCTTTGATTAGATCTTAAAATATTTTACTAGCCAATATTTCTCAAAATATGGATTTTCTAATACAGTTTAATAATGAGTTCTGTACACTGAAAAAGTGTCTTAGAAATATTTTTTATTTTTCTATTATTAATTACACAGGCCAACATTTTTTAAACCCTAAGACCAGACTATACTTTTTCGAAGGTTCCTGGTGCACTGAATCCAACTCTGACATCAGAATTGCTCTATCTCGTCAGGTTTTCGATATATCCTAACATAAAAATGCAAAAAACATTCGCTATATTCGGGATTATATTACACCGCGAATTAATTTTGTTCCAGAAAGTCGTTGCGGTATCTTCAAAATGCATTTTGAATTTTTCAGATATTTTATTTCTTGGAGAAATCGTCCGTTGAAATTAATTAATTGAGCGTCTTCGTTACAACCACATCAATTTGATTAAGAGTTTGTTACGTTTGTCTTTTTGTTGTGTTAAATTTTGATTCTTTTAGGATTTGAGAATGCAATATCTTTTCCCAATTTTCACTCAACGAGGTTATATTAGGTTCATTTGCCTTTATGCTTGTTTGAGGATTAAGCGTGTAATGTTTTTTATCAATGGAGTATTGAAGAACGGAGTACTATCGAGAAAAAATTTTCGAAGAAAAGTTGTGTATTTTTACTAGAGAAATATGATGTCGTCATAAAAAATATGGCTTTCCAATTAAAAAATCAAAGGTGACCTTGAAATGACCTTCAAAATGATCTCGCAATGTCATTACAATTATATCATTTTATTGTCCCTTCAAAATCCTTCAACTTTTTTCCCAAACTTTTTTTACTAAAAGTTGACATAAAAAAAAACAATCCTGGTGCATCAAAATGGGACGTGTATCACTTTTTGATTGAGCGCACCAAAAACCTTTGGAAAATTATACTTTGGTCTCAAGGTCTGGAGTTTCGTCCAATTTTGTCGGCCTGTGTTATGATTATATCCGTAAAATATATTTAAAATAGGAAACAATTAAGCTAGGTGCAAAAAACTATTCGTAAATTTTTAGTATGTTATACGAAAACGACGTATTACCGCAATAACGAAACTTGCAATACTTAACAAAAATACCACATCTAAGTATACGTCGATATAGTACTGTCCCAACTAGCACAATAACCGTATAATAGTAATGATTTATTAAAACAGTACCCATTTGATCCGGATAATAAGTAATCGGCTAATGATACTAAATTTTACACATATTTTTGTATATTTAGATTTTTTTTTGTTATGTAAAGGTTTAGTTAAATCGCAGCATAATGAAATATATTCACTTAGCTATAAAATAATCCAATTTCAGCCAGTGAATCTATTGTGATAAAGATGAAATACTTTAAGATGTAAGCTGAAAAGAATGAGTCTTAAATTTGTATTAGTCAGAACGCATATTGATAAAATTTGCAGGGCCACATGAAATAAACAGTGTTAATTATCAACCCGCTATAGAAACAGTTGTTTAAAAATTAGATATTAAAATTTCCAAGGCCTAAGTTGCACTTAGACTTTAAGATTGCCCTGAGTTGCACCTATGTACAGGGTGATCATTTTTAGATGCCCGGCCCCGATTTGTCAAAAATTGTTGGATATTTATTTAGTACAACAGCCGCCTACTAGACAAATTGTTTGAAAACCACCAAACGTCGCATACGATCCATGGCAACAGCGATGACCAAAAAATAATATTTTGGAGGGTTTTTGCCGCTTAACCTTTTACCCAAATAAAATTAGAAAAAACAGTTTAAGGATGGAAAAAAAAGTTGTTTGGCGTCGCGGCGCACTATGGCGAAATACGTAGTTTTTCCTCAAATTAATTCTCTGGTCGCAATTTTCAAGAAGTCTAAGTAATTATTTTATTAAATCTTCGTTACTGATTTCTCCATCAATCTGTCTGAGCGGATTTTTGATTATTTACCGTGATTTTTACTAATTTATCAATATTTATTGCTTTGTTGTCCACAAAACACCTTTTTTTTAGGCAATAAAATGAACCTCAGTCACGCAATTTTCAAGGAATCTCAATAATTTTTTCATAATCTTCGTTTTTGATTTCTCTGTCGATCTGTCTGGGTGGATTTTTGATTATTTACCATGATTTTTATTAATTTATCAATATATATTTTTTTTTTTTTTTTTTTTTTCCAAAAAATACCTTTTTAGGTAATAAAATGAGCCTCAGTCACGCAATTTTCAAGGAATGATAAGGTCCGTCAAGCTCTTTGAGGCACGATTTCTTTTCAGAAGTGCTCTATATGCAATGCTCTTCCGAAAGAAATGAACAAATTAGAAATTATTGAGGGGATGGAGGTGAATGTAGAAGCGTACAAGTATGGTCTTTCAACTCTCCATACATGGATAAGGAATACGGAGTGGTTTCTACATTTAGCATATAAAATACCTTTAGAAAAGTGGAATGAAAATACTATGTTAGAGAAGAAAATTCATAAGATTCCGAATAACATTCAGAAAGAATTGGGTATACTGGTTGAGTGTGTCAAGCAAGGGGCTGGTAATACGAATAAAGGCGATGCAGCCAGGAAGTTCTTCCAAATTTTAATGTTATTGCTAAAATCATATGTGTTGCTGAAGATTTTATTAACAGACTATACATTATTGCTGCAGCTAATGGTATCGAAAAATGATATTGACGTCAATAAATTCAAAAACTTCTGTATTGAAACAGCCAAGAAATATGTAGAGAAGTACCCGTGGTACCCAATGCCTTCTTCGTGTCATGAGTCACACACCACACACGGAATACTTTTCGACCCTACCTAGTCGTGATGTATCCTGGGTAATACAAAAAGGTCTGTAAATTTCAGGGGCATATCGTACTTTGTAGCTTTAAAACCTTCAAATCTTGGCCATTTTTCAACTTTACTTTAATTTTCTAAACCCTAAGTATCTATATTAATAAGTATAATTTATCCTGTTACCTTAGATTTGTAATTCGTTGGGCTTAGAAAAAATTCATAAATATATTTTTTAGTATATATACACATAAATATGTATATTTTTATGTATAGGTTATGTATGGTTTAAAATCGTTGTGTTCTAATCTAATGCAATAACTTTAGGAAACAATATATATAATATATATATATATATATATATATATATATATATATATATATATATATATATATATATATATATTTGTACATTACGTTATATACAGTTCGGAATGTAAATTTCAAAAATTTATTTTCTTTTACATTATGTTAAGTTTGGAGTTCCTGGTTTAAAAGCTTTAAGTTTAGGAAACGTTAATCTGATGTTCTTGGTGTAAATGGATAAAAACTATGTATATTGAAAAATGAGTTCAAATCATGGTCTAGACAGTCGTCTAGACAAATCGATAGAGAAATTAAAAACAAGGATTATAAAAAAGATATTGAGATTCCTTGAAAATTGCATGACTGAGACTCATTTTATTGCGTAAAAAGGTGTTCTTTGGAAAAAAAGCAATATTAATAAATTAATAAAAATAATGGTAAATAATCAAAAATCTGCCCAGGCAGATCGATAGAGAAATCAAAAACGAAGATTATAAAAAAAAATTATCGAGATTCCTTGAAAATTGCATGACTGAGGATCATTTTATTGCCTAAAAAGGTGTTTTTTGGACAACAAAGCAATATATATTGATAAATTTGTAAAAATCGTGGTAAGTAATCAAAAATCCGCTTAGACAGATCGATAGAGAAATCAACAACGAACATTTAAAAAAAAATACTGAGATTCCTTGAAAATTGCGGGTAAAAATTACGTATTGCCGTCGTCGTTTTCACTACCAAATGTCAAATACGTCAGTATACTCCTTGATATATACTGTATCATTCTACATTAAAAAAAAAATAAATAAATATCCAACAATTTTTCATAAATCGGGACCGAGCGTCTAAAAATGATCACCGTGTACATGGTCCTAAGGTGTATTTACAATTAACCCCCTTAACCCTATAATTCGTGTTATTTATAATACGTAGGCTGAAAATTTTTTGGTCTTGATGTCGCCCTTTTCAAAATATTCATATGATTTTTAGGAAGTACCAACCTTCAAACGATACGTGTCAAAATTTTAAGACATTTCGACGATTAGTTTACAAGTTACAGTGGTTTTAATGACGCTACTTTTGATATTTTCAAGACAATGGAAAAAATCGAATACCGTTCAAGCAAAGCAATGGCTTGAGAAGTGTTACGGGGACTCTGCCCTTGGAAAATCACTCATCATTTACTGGTATGCTGAATTTAAACGCGGTCGTACAGATACAAATTATTTGTTTTGGAGGACCATAAAGTAAAATTGCGTGAGATAGTGAACACCCTAAAGATATCAAAAGAACGTGTTGGTCATATTTTGCATGAACATTTGGGCATAAGAAAGCTCTGTTCGAAATGGGTATCGCGTTTGCTCACAGTGGACCAAAAACAACGTGTTGATGATTTTAAGCGGTGTTTGGACTTGTTTAAGCGCAATAAAAAGGATTTTTTCATACGATATGTGGCAATGGATGAAACATAGATCCACCACTTCACACCGGAATCAAATCTGCAGTCAGCTAACTGGACAGCAGCTGAAAGCCGCCTGCAGTGACCAAAGTTACAACAGTCGGCTGGGAAGGTTTTTGCCTCTGTATTTTGGGTTGCACCTGGAAGAATTTTCATCGACTATGCTGAGAAGGGAATTTGAAGGCAGAAATCGCAAAGAAACGGCCCCAAATGAACAAGAAAAACTGCTCTTTCATCAAGACAATGCACCGTGTCACAAGTCAATAGTTACGATGGCAAAATTGTATGAATTGAAGTTCGAATTGTTTCCTCATCCACCGTATTCTCAAGATTTGGCCCCCAGCGACTATCATCTATTCGCAGACCTCAAAAAAATGCTCGAAGAAAAGAGATTTGGCTTCAATGAAGAAGTTATCGCCGAAACTGAGGCCTATTTTGAAGGCAAAGACAAATCCTTCTACAAGAAAGGTATAAAAATGTTAGAAAAGCATTGGAATGATTGTATCGCTCTTGAAGGAGACTATATTGATGAATAAAGTCGAATTTTACAAAAAAAAAAGTGTTTTAAGTAGCTAGACCAAAAACTTTTCAGCCTATGTGTTAGATTAACAGATTTTTAGTCCAAATTTTGTAGTAACTGTAAATAAATGTTCAATAATCTAATGACATGTCCTTTCAGCCTCGAGAGGATATGGTGATTTTGTGCTCAATAAATGGATTGAATTATCATCTGCCACTGATCTTGGTGCTGTGCATGCTCTAATTGCTTCATGCAATGACTTCCGGGTTAACTGTTTCATTTGATCCACTCAACATGAAGGTAATCTATCCCTGCAACGCTTACCTTCAATTTTTCGCTGTATGACCAGTGATTCCAGCTCATGACTTCTGCTGAGGTGGCCCAAATACCTCAAGTATGTCTGCTTTACAAGTGAGTTCGGTCTTTTAGTAATTTTGAATTCTTGTAAAATAGCCTGGCTAGTTTAATATTCTACCCACGATATCCTGAGAATTCGACGACACGCCCACATCTCAAATGCAGCAATTTTATTTCTATTAGTTTTCTTTATCGTCCATGTTTCCGACGCATATGTTGCAATCGGAAATATTGGGTGATTGCAAAAGTTCGTGCCCGATTAGAAACCAAATTAAATACAACACATTTTCATAAAAAATATTATTAACTGGATTGTTTTGGCCGATACTTGGTGGAGATCCATTAAGCTTAAGTTAAGTGTTTTAGTTTTTACTGTTCACTTAACTTAAAAATATTATTTATTAATCAATAATGTACTCTACAACATTTTCTATAATTGTCTTCCATCGTTTTACAAGTTTTTGAATTCCTTCTTTGTAGAAACTGACTTGTTTCTCTTCAAAGAAAGTCTTATGGTAGTTTTTGACTTCTTCCATAGAATCAAATTTTTGCCATTTAAATTATTTTGCAAAGAACGAAACAGATGAAAATCTGAAGGGGCAAGGTCAGAGGAATACGGCGGGTGCTGGAGGATTTTCCATTTTAACTCCCTAAGTTTTGCAGTGTCTGTTGAGCGACTAATGGTAAAAAATGATGCCTTTTCAATTGACCAAATTTGGACGCTTTGCTTGGATTTCAACATTGAGATGGGTGAGTTGCTTACGGTACTTCTTTGCAGTTATTGTTTGGCCATGTGGAAGAAGCTCGTAAAAATTATTCTTCTGCAAACCCACCAGGCACATAACAACACTTTCATTGGATGCAATTCAGCCTTTGTCACAGATTCTGCTTTTCACTTCCATGCTTCCAGCTTCTTTTTCTTATTATATCGTTATACACAACGCATTTTTCATCCCTAGTTATGACTTGGGCGAAGAGAGAAATGGCTGTAGAAATACGGTCCTGTCAAAACGTGCGAAACCCATATATTGAGTTTCGAAATGTATCCAAGTTCCTTTAAATGACGAAATGCGAAAGTCAAATTGTCAACATTTAGTCTCTCAGCAATCTCTTCAGTGGTAATCCGTGGATTATTATTCACTAAGTCACGGATAAAGTCATTACCAATGCCGGAAGATCGCCCAGAGCGAAGTTTATTGTTTAGATTGAAGTTACCATTTTGAAAATCGACCAAACCAGGTTTTAAATATCCTAAGAGCAAGAGCACGATCCAAATAAATGTCTTCAATATTTTTTGTTCCAGTTACAACAATCATTCCCTTTTTAAATTCATATAACATAACCTGACGAAAATGTAAATTTTCATTTTTCATTTTGAATGCACACAAATTAATTTAAACTTTTTTTTAAGGTTATGTTAACTCACGACGCATTTACATAGATAACAGTCAGTTAATAATATAATTATAGAAGAAACAACAGCATGTTTCTGCTATCTATGACAATCGGTCACGAACTTTTGCAATTACGCACAGGCTCGCCGCAAAACTTGCTATGCCGCCCCCCCAGAAATTGTCCGTGGCCGCCCCATTCCCGCTGACTGCAATTTATACAAAACAGATCTCTGTATTTGCCGCCCCCCTGGATGTGCCGCCCGCGTGCGATGCACGCCCTGCACACCCGCTTACGGCGGCCTGATTACCCAGTATAAGCGTTCTTGAGAGCCTTAACTTAGTCGATCCCGAGATGTTAGAGTCTTTCCATATTTTGACTAATTTTGTGGTTGCAGAGCGAGCAGTTGAGAGTCTTCTATGTATTTCTGAGTGACACCGATAATAATTGGATTGTTTATATAGCCTTAAGAATGTATTAGTATATTTGCTATAAAAATTAAAAGCAAAACTGGACAGTCGCTACACCAACAAAAGAAAGTTATTTAAACCACGTATTTTAAATAATAATATATGATGTTAATAAAGTAAAATAGTGGGAAACTATTGTGGATAGTTGATTTTTATAAAAAATTCTTAAACATGTTCATTTTATTTGTTAGTTAAATATTGAAAAAAAAACTTATTTTCTTTGTTACAAAGTTCTGTAATATATGGTAAAGTAAAATTAAAAGTTTTTTTGCTTCCCCAATATTTACAAATTGTGAGAAGAATTTTAAATACTGTATAAGAAATCATTAAAAAATGAACACTGAAAAGAATTGTGCTAGATGAGATATTATATTTAATGAAACAAAAATAAAAACAATGTGCCAACAGAACAAAACTTACTTTTAAGGGTATTACAGATCATCATTGCGTTAAATCGCCATTTTCGTGTCATCGTGCAGAAATCGGAATGAAAATCTAAAAAATATATTGTTACTATAATAACTAGTTACTTAAAATAACTACTTAATTGCTCGTGAGTGTCACTTGTCGCAATTTGGATGTTAAATAAGGCATTATTCATGTTTTAACAATGTTAACATTAAGAAGACTAAAAAATTCAAACGAAAACTGTATATAGATTTAACTATATTGCAATATTTATATTATTATTTGAAAAACCATTTCTAATAAATTTATAGGATCTAATATGAAAGTAGCATAATTCCAATATTTGGTATATAGCTAAAGTTATGAGGTGACGGTCACTTTTGAATAATATTGGCATATAATGTGAAAGCCGGACGGTTTTTTAAGTATTGTTATAGAAACAACAATATGTTTAGAACTCAATAAGCAATTTTTACAAAAACTCTTTTAAATAAGACACGTGTTTTCTTAAGTATTTTTTATGCTGAATCCAAAAAAAATATAAAAAATGACATCCACTGCGAGTTTTTTTCAGAAAACACTCTTAAAGTTGCCAGAAAACTAATAAATTGAAAAAAAAACATTTTAATAAATAATGCAAACCTGTATTATCATTAAAACTATGGAATAAAACTATTATTTCGGACATCTTTAAATGTTCTGAATCTACATTTATCATAAAAATTTAAAAATATTAGGTTTTAGTGTTCATGTTTAACAAAAAACACGCATACACCATCTTTAACTAAATGCTGTTTAAAATAAATATGTGCAACCGCTAAATTAAAAAACTGTTTTAAATTTTTATTAATATTGAACAAAACTATTATTTCCAGTGTTTTCTGAAGTTCTTAATCCGGACTTGACATCAAAAAATAAAGTTTTACGTTCAGTTTCAACAAAAAACTCGCTTTTAACATTTACAAGTATGCTATATGGGTGGTAAAGGTTTTTTTAAAGTAAATAAATGCAAGGAAATAATAATTTTGTTCAATATTAATAAAAAATAAGAACAATTTTTTAATTTAGAGGTTGACAATATTTATTTTAAACGGCATTTTGCTACGTAGCTTAGTTAAATATAATTGGTAGGATACAACCAATAATTTTAAATATAATAATAATATTAATAAATTATTTTAAGTTTTTATGACAAATGTGGATTCTGAACATTTAAAGATGTCCGAAATAATAGTTTTATTCCATAATTTTAATGATTATACAGATTTACATTATTTATTAAAATGTATTTTTTTTTCAATGTAATAGTTTTCTGGCAACTTTAAGTGTGTTTTCTATAAAAACATCACGGTGGATGTCTTTTTTTTTTTTTGATTTTTTTGGATTCAGCATAAAAAAAAAACAGTTAAGAACACATGTTCCACCTAAAAACAGAGAATTTTTTTGTATAACTGTGTTGTTTACGTTGATATCATTTCATCAAAAGCTGTTAAAAACAAAATCTTTGTCTCTACTAAAATTGCATTGTCAATATTATTATAAAAATTACATTTTTCTATGTTTTATGTCTACGGTCCAATTTGAAGAAATCATGAATGTAAAAGGTCACGTTATGGTGCAACTAATGCTAGTATCAAAATACTATGATTATATATTAGTTGAACTTTTATGGGCTCGTAGACCCAATAACTATATTTATTTAGTATTAAATTAAAAAAAGTGATAAATTGTTGTTTTTTTAAAATATTCGAAAATTTTGACAACTTTTTGACAACTGGTACAGCTGCTAAGAGCCAAAAATCTTTTTTAAAACCTAATCTAATAGAATACAAAAAAAATTTCATATTTTAAATAAAATAACCGGTCAAGTGCAAGTTGAACTTGCACAATTAGTGTTCCGTACGTTAATTGCTTTTAAAATCAAAAAATTTTGTTACGGTGGTATAAAATAATCAGTAACGTCACAAAACAAACTCCAAATGAGTTCTCAACAACGTTTGTTTCCAATCTTTACTGAAAACTGATGACCTTGATTTTTTTTTATATACCAGACAAATTAATAAAGGTAATGCACTCGTGATAATTTTCGTTCAATCTATGCCCCGTGAAGAATATTCCAACATTTTTTCAAAATTTTTTGATCAGTACTTTTCGAGATACGGTAGGGGAACAGCGATTTTTCGCGACTTTTTAAAAATAATACAAAGAAAAGTGTGCGCAAGTATATATATATATATATATATATATATATATATATATATATATATATATATATATATATACATTTTACTCGTGTTTTTGCAAGCTTTCATTTGACACCACACTCGATGACCTAGTAAAAAAATGTTTTTTTCACTTTCGATTTCACCCCTCAAAACTAACCCCTTAAGTCAAAATTTAACTTTCAAAACTACACGGCTCTGATGAGGCCATCAATTCCTATATCAGTACCAAATTTCAACTTTCTATGTTAAATAGTTTCGGAGAAAATCGGGTGTGACATACAGACAGACACCGAGTGATCTTATAAGTGTTTCGTACGGAACACTAAAAATACCTAAACTAACATTTGGCGAATGTGCAATAATATTAAGCATAAAAAATATATGTCAATACATATTACTCACTTTTACTGAGCTGTGCAATAGTAATTGATCTGTCATTAATTTGATCAGCACTAGGTCGGATGTCTAAACAAGGTTTGTTGCCAATGCCCATTGAAGACATCTCTAACAATCTTGCCTCTAAAATTACAAGGAAAATATGTTAATATTGCCATTCAATAAGGATATAAAAATATTTTAGTTTTAATTGTTATAACCAAAATTTATAATTACCCCTGTTTCTGATTGCTTGTTTCCATAATAGCTGAGACAATTCCTCAGTCCAGGCTTTTTTTACTTCCTCAGACATCGACTGCAGAGTAAAAGTATCATTTGGCTTTCTTTTCCTAAACCAAATTTCAAATTTGGTCGGAGTTTCTCCTATTCTAGCTGTTAGGCCAATGTCTGTCATCTTTATACTGTTTTTGTAAATATAGAGGTCAAGATTCTGCAAGTAAATAAAAATAGGAAAATTATTTTTATATAAAAACAACACTGTTTTAATTTCCAAATTATTTTTAAAAAATATATTTCAGAATGAATCAAACTAATTTAAGTTAAATGACTACTACTTCTTAACTTGCTTATTTATTTAAATTTGTATCTCCAACAACTAAATACAAGAATATGAAATATTGAGTGTTTTAGAATGATGACTGAGAGAAAAAGAATATTCAGAAAATATAGACGAGACGACGAAAGATGCACATGAATAAAACACGCCTCCATAATATCAAGTTATTTACAAATTTTAATTTTTTTGGCTTAAAAAAACATGTTCTTTTCCACAAAAAATAGTCTCATTACGAGCCGGTAAATTAAAAATAATTATATATATATATATATATATATATATATATATATATATATATATATATATATATATATATATGTATATATATATATATATATATATATATATTCTATATATATAATATATATATATATATAAAATTCTATCCATAGATAAATGTTATTAAAAAACTTACCTTTCGATCTGGTAATCGCCGGGCCTTACTAAACAGTATAAGTTCCTCGAACAGAAACACTTGCCTTAAGGATTTTTTCCCATTTCTGCCCTCCCATACTAGAAATTCGTTTTGCCTTAGCAGTCTTCCTTGCTCCTTAAGATTTACCTAAAGAAAGGAAAAAAATTATAACCAACTAGTAGGTAGGTATATATAAATCATAAATATTAAAATTTCACTGATTAATTAGCCAAAAAGTTATAACTTGCAAACTGATCTCATTTGATAATTATAAAAACGTCTATTCGATGGTATTTAGAATGCAAACTATTACGCGGTCATTACCTAAAGTCAACTGAAGAGCTAGTTTTAAATTCTATGGCAAATAGATCCTTTGAGTGAATCTGGCTACCAAAGCTTAACCTAAGAAGAATTGGTACGTAGAAATAAAATTGCCATAACATTAACATATTTGAAAAAAATATTATGATACATGTGAGTAGGTATGTATTATGGAAAGTTGACTGCTTGCTCCCTAATAAGACTTTTCTGCGTAGCAACTGTTAAAATTTACAAAAATGGGTTTTAAAAATATATATTTTAGCTGGTAGCAGACTTAGGTGGCTAAATTAATGACTTCAGATTATGAATAAAAAGTTTAGAGACGTAGTAGTAACTCAAACTCAAATAAAAAACCTTAAAAGAATCTGGCAAATGTACAAAATAATTGAATGGGCAATTAAAAATATCAGAAATTGGCTAAATTAAAGGTTACAAAACAACAAACACAATAAAGAAGTCTATTTTTTTGATAGGCAGTATCGTTTTTTAATAAATTGGCTTAAAAAGAGAAAAATCCGTAGACAGACTAGGTTTAAGGGACGGGATAAAGGAGATATATGAATACGTTAAGAAAACAAGTGAGGATTTTTGATGAAAAAAAGCGTCTAGCACTGGAACTCTAAAAAAATTAGACCCTCTCTAATACAGTAAACTAAATATCGATGACCAGAGAATGGAGCAGATTTTTCACAAAAAAATAGCAATTTATACAGCAACATTTTAAAAATTTACAACAATTTAAAAATTAATGACCGAGGAGAGAAATTTTTCACAAAAAAGAACAGTGTCATATAATGAAATTTTCAAAATCTATACCCTCCTCAATTTAAAAATTAATCATGGGGAAAGAACATTTCATAAAGTGAAATTTAAAAACTCGATGATGAAGAAAGCGTTGCTATTTTTTACCTCCGTAGAAGCATATGTCCCTTATGGACCCAACATGGCTACGCCACAAATATATATATATATATATATATATATATATATATATATATATATATATATATATATATATATATATATATATAATATATATATATATATATACATATATATATATATATATATATATATATATATATATTTATTTATATATATATATATATATATATTATATATATATATAGATATATATTTATATATAATATATATATATATATATATATATATATATATATATATATATTTATATATATATATTTATTTATATATGTATATATATACATATATATATATATATATATATATATATATATATATATATATATATATATATATATACAATAATAATTTTTATTCTAATCCCGTTGCTAATGTTGCCAAAAATTATTTTAAAAAAATACATACATCACATTCCCGTATGCTGTCCATTGCAAGTAGATCATTTCCATGTCGAAGCTGAAATCTAACCATTTCTTCTGCCTGTCGAAGATCTTCAATATCTTGAATAGTTCTGTCAGAAGAACTCAACAGAGACCGAGGACAGGCTTTCATCATTTGTTGTAACAGAAGGGCGTATTTTCCCATTCTTTGGACTGGTTTTAACAAGTAACTAGCTAGATCCATTTTATCACCGAGTTCCAATTGTTTACTCTAAAACGTATTTTTTTTATCGTTATTAAAAGGTACTCAGTACTCAGAAGTGAATTTAAAATGATGTCATGATTTCAACCAGAATCATTTCATTGTTTTTAATTTAATATGTTTTAAATTCCGGAAGTTCATTTTGTGATTCTATATAAGATCCTAATTAAATAAATTTTAAAACCTTTCTTTTCTTTTTAATGTTCCAAACGGAACACTTATGGGATCACTTCGGTGCCTGTTTGTCTGTCTGTCACACCCGGTTTTCTCCGAAACTATTTGACATTGAAAGTTGAAATTTAGCTTAAATATAGGAATTGATGACATAAACAGAGTCGTGTAGTTTTGAAAGTTAAATTTTGACTTAAGGGGTTAGTTTTGGGGCGTGACATGGAAAGTGAAAAAAAAAATTACCAGGTCATCGTGGGGGTGTTAAATGAAAGCTTGTGAAAAATACGAGTTCAAAAATATATATATGAAGTAATACTTGGGTACACGTCTCTTTGTATTATTAAAAAAAAATGGAAAAAACACCCCTGTCCACCCACCTTATCTCAAAAAGTATTGATCAAAAAATTTTGAAAAAATTCTGGAATAGTCTTCAGAGAGTATAAATTGAGCGAAAATTATCAAGAGTGCATTACGTTTGATTATTTATCTGGTATAAAAAAATACTAAAAAATACCGAGAACTAGGGAAACACGTACAAGATGGTGAAGGTGAATTATTTTTCGTCCATTACGGCGCGTAGACAAAATAGTCTTATTTTATTTGTTTATAATTAAATATTTAGGTAATAAATATTTGTTTACCACTTTTATTACTAGATTCTAGATTGAGTTAGTTTGATTTATTGGCTGTTAGGTAGCTAAGATGCTATAACTATTATACATTATTGACTAAGAAAAAACGTAAAAATATATATTGGAAGATGTCAGGGCCTAATTAACTTAGTCTAGGTAAGGATTTTATATTATTTTAAAAACAATCACGGTACGGAACACTAATTTCGCAAGTCCAACTTGACAGGTTTATATTTATATATGGAGCGGTTAAATAAACATCTTGTTACAAATCTAGGCGCCGACACAAATTTTTATTATTTGTTTTTAAATAACTACTTATATGTCTGTATAATTTCTTTTTCTTCAAGACCTAAGGACATAAATTTCGTCCAAAAATTTAGCAACATATCATCATGATTTAACTCATTTAGACAATATTTATTTCGAAAGTTTGTAGACAATAAGTAAATAAATTTCTATAAAAAATGTCTTCAGGCTTAAAAATCCGTCGTGTCACAACTTTGATATAGCCGTTAAAACCATAGGGTTAGTTGCAACTAAGCCAAAATAACGCAATTTTCACAATCGAGTGAGTTCGGTTAAGGATGGTAACTATATAACAATATATTTATTAAAAGCGGACCATCTTTTTTTAACTAATTCAGTTGCATTTAATACATATTTACTGTTTATATTATCCAGAGATAAGATTAAAAAAGGTAGTAAATAATATTATAATTTCAATTGATAATTAAATATATTTTTAAGCCTAAAATTATTTTTAACTTCAGCAGTGTGAAATTAGCTTGTTTTCTTGTTAATATATTTGGGTGAAACTTTCGAATTAACATGGACCACATATATATATATATATATATATATATATATATATATATATATATATATATATATATATATATATATATATATATATATATATATATATATATATATATATATATATATATATATATATATATATATATATATGTATATATATATATATATATATATATATATATATATATATATATATATATATATATATATATATATATATTTAAATTAATTACAAAGAATAAATCGACAACATGTTCTATATATACCTCATCTAATCTTTGAATCTTATCTTACCTTGAAAAATATTGATCCATATTCAGACATTAAGGAATCAGACTTGGGCTTATTCTTATTATACAAGGCGTACAAGTAAAACCTCTTATCGTATTTTAGAAATATTTGACCCACTTGAAGGGGATTATTTTCACATTCTTCTAATTCACCTAGGAAATGGTGACTATGAAATTCATAGATTTTTTCTATGTTTCCAAAAACGGTATTTCTATGACCTCGAAGTGCTTGTGGTATATCTTCTCGTTGTAACTCTGGGATGTAGTTGACTATAACGTAGTCTAATGATTTTACATAGTCTCTTTCAGTTTCTATCATTTCCTTAATTATATACCTAACAGTCCTGGAAAAGACAAAAAAAGCCATGTTAACAAAACCAACCATTTTATTATTTTTGTCATTTCCAATTCTACACAAGAAAACTCATTATTATTACACAAATGAATGTGTATTATCATCTGAAAGGTTTTATCTGTACCCTTTTAATATTAATCGGATTAGAAAAATTAGAATGATAGTGTATTCTTCTTCATCGCTATGATTTACAAACGTTATCTTTAGGCGTAAAACGATCAATCATGGAACGAATTTATTACTTCAGAGTAATATATCTAAAGCGTATTTCAATTTTTTTCAGCTTCAGTTACAGCAAAGAACAATCAATCTGCCGATTATATTTTTTTTAATTAGGATTGTCAGAAATTTTACAAAAATATTAAGGTTGCAAAAAAAAAGGGGTTCCATTAATTGAGAAAATTAAAAATATTGTTCCAAAGTGAATTCGTTTGATGATTAACTATTTCATCCTTAATTAGTGACTTATTTTGAAACAGTCCGTATTATAGAGATTATTGTTAAATCAATTAAAACATACTTTTGCGTTTTGGAATCCATATTATTATATAAGGCATCTGAAGGCAAATCAAAAGTTGAAGCATGGCAGTAGAGGTGATTATTAGCAGCTATCGGAGGTACCTTTCTTCTTTCTTCACCATAGTGGTCGTCTTCAATATCATCGCTACTGTTACTGGAACAAGAAAATACAATTCAATATTATATTGTTGTATCAGTTTTTGGGATAATCGTTATTATTTATTTGTTATGTGTAACGCCTGCCACGCAACTAATCGCGTTTTAAACACAAAATATTTCTTTTTTGGTTAAAATTACAAACATCGCATGCTATTTCTTATATGAAACTAGTTCAGACGACTAGTTGCTGCAACTTGTTACTTCGAGTTGAATTAATGTCCGAAGACCCCTAGGGTTTAATCGCACTATTTCCATACGGTAAGTTCAGCATATTTAGATGCATCTAGTACCACATTGTTTTTGGAGTATTTTGTGAATGTCCATTGTATGATGTTTTTTGTACCTATCAAGTCCAAATACCATTCGTCACTAAAATAAAATCTAGAATATATAAAATAAGGCTTGAACTAATGTTATATGTACAGGGTGTTATGGAGTTCACTGCATATACTGGAACTGGGGCCTAGCAAGACTGACTACAGAAAATTCACCTTAAATAGCGGATCCCAATAATAAAGGAAAAAATAGGCCATCGATGACTTGAATATTGCTTTCGCTCCGCTACTGTAAACAATACACCAAAAAATGACAGATTATTAATAAGAACGTGACATCTATAGTATTGCTGATATTGAACTAGGCATTTCCCAGCAAATTTAATTAAAAAAATTTATAAAAATGGATACCTTTTAAAATAATTACTTCCTGACATCAAAAAAATTATTTTTCAGTATTTTAATCGAGGGAACACCGTAAAAAATTTTAAATCTTTTATCCAAAGTCGAATTCTTATTGAAACATCACTAGTAAAAATTTTAACATATGTTATGAATTAAAATTTCAGGTTTTACTTATTCTATAAACTTCAGCCGCAAAAAATGCTGAAGACCACAACAAAGGATTTGTTAACTAAGGTTGTGGAGTATGTTAACCTTCTGGGTAACCAGTATAGGGGAGGGTTAGATATATCGAAGACGATCTTTTTTTCTCTTAGATTTGACGTCCTTTTTTAGGTGTATTATTTTTGTGTTTGGCGTCTTTCTTTTTTTTTTGATTCCTTCTTTTATTTATTGATGTCTTTAGTTTTTTTAGTTGTACTTTTCTGCTGTTTGGTTGCCGATACTTGTTCCAACCTATTTTTGTGAGGACTTGCTTTAAATTCCACAGTTTCTTGTGAAGTGTATTTTCTCTTTAAAGCAGTTTTAGAAATGGGCATAAAGTTTTCTTAGCCTGAAATAGACGGTTCACTATTTAAATGTGGCAAGCTATTTGAAGACTGCGAAGGTAACTTTAGAGGAGAGTTTTCTTTTCCCTATCAGGTTGCTGAGCAATTTGCTTGTTTTCATTATAGAAGCACCTTGTGAGATGGACATTCTTTCATTACTTGAGTTTGTTTTCGAGAGAGCATTCGTATTTTCAACTGCTTCAAATAAATGTTCGGGAAATACGTTTCTATCCACGGGCGGCCAAACTCCAGCCGCTTTAAATCCGTTCACAATGGTGCTAATGACAGCAGCTCTTTGGTAAGTTTCTGTAAATAAACCTGCAACTTGATATTGCGTTACTTGACGACCTGGATTTGTCCTCAACTATTTTTTGGTTGCTTGAATATAATAACTACACATAGGTTTAAAAAAGAGACGTCCAGTGGCTGAACCCGATGAACAGTATGGCCTGGTAGTTGTAACATTATTATCTCATAAGCTTTTGCTGTGTTCAACACTTCCAGGTTCTTCGAATGTGTTGTATGTCCAACAAGCAGAAGTAACACTTTATTTTCAGGGGTTGGCTTTACTACGCTTATAAAATGTTTCATCCATTCTACAAATAAGTTTGAGTTAATACAGCTAGTGTCTGAAGTAGTGACAACAATCCGGGAGACGTGTCATCCCCCAATTCAAGATTTTGTCTCGTTCTTTTGAATATAATCATTGGTGTCACAAACTGTCCAGTTATACTGCACCAACACGCGTCGTATTAACTTCTCTTTCTATGTTTCTGATTGCGTCGGTTTATTTCTTCCCTTTTAATCACACTTTTGTGTTTTTTTCTGAACGATGAAAAATCCACCTTAATCAACATTAAATATTTTAGTAGACGTTAACGCATTTTTATTTTCAAGCAGATCATAAAAACTTTTAACATTTTCTCTATTAAATCCTCTTACTCTTACTTATTTAAGGATGCGCTTTCAGGTTATCTAATGGTGAGGTATGATTTATCTAACTCTCCCCTACTTGTAGTTGTAGGGGGCGTTGTCGCTTTGAGTTTTTGGCCATATTCTTAAACGTCAAATCTCCGTCTAGTTAACTTTTTTACAGATTTCTTAATAATCTATCTCTTATGGTATGGATACAGTAAGATCAAGATGGGCCTCACAGATCAATATCATTGTAGGTTTTATTAAGGATACCCATAGACTGATATCGTGATGTTTTAATTAAGAAACGTGTAGACGGTGTACTAAGTAGAACAGCAGCAAGTCTGATAGTTCGTAAAGGTAGATGAAAGTTTATTTGTGATATCTTAGTGCAATCTATAAGCGATCTACATACCTTAAATAAAAGTTAATAATATATAATTTTTTAAAATAAAATATTTCTAATATTAAACATTTATCTCAGCTTATACAGTAAATTTTTGAAATAATAATTTAGCCTTTGTTTTTTATTTTCAGCTTCCGAATGACTGCAAAGTTTGTTCTATTTATGGACAAAATCTTTGTTGATATAAATGGAACCAAAAGTCGAAAAATAACTTACGAAGAATATTTAAAACCAACTCTCAAAAATGGAAATAAAATTTAAAAAATCAGATCCAGTTAAAGTGGAATTTTGTATGTATAACAGCAATTAACTAGTTTTTTTTTACTCTAAACAATGTTCTATGTTTCTCTTGACAAAATAAACTGCAAGTGACAAGACAGAATACCAAAATATCAAAATTGTTTTAGAGAAAGTTTAATTTTTAATCTTCATGTGATGATTCTAAATTTTAAATTTGGTTTTTTTTTTTTTTGTATATTCTCAACTGAATTTTTCTAATATTGGCAATATAGATTTTTATTTTTAATTTTAGTAAGATGTGTTTAAATTTAGATGTTAACTAAAAAATTGTGTTAGAAAAAAATAGAAAAATTGGTCTAAAAATAAGCAATAAATAATAAGTAGTATGTTAAAAAGTATTAGAGTTGCTACATTTTACTTACGTTCTCTCTTTGATATAGATTTCTTACAAACTTGTTTTTACTTACAGAATATGTTAAGTTCATACTATTGAAAAATATGCTTTAGAATGGCATTTGGCTTTATAAAATAGTGCCTGTGTTATGTTCTCAAATTAGAGTGACCAT
Organism: Pachyrhynchus sulphureomaculatus; assembly: GCA_019049505.1. Classification (NCBI taxonomy): domain Eukaryota; kingdom Metazoa; phylum Arthropoda; class Insecta; order Coleoptera; family Curculionidae; genus Pachyrhynchus; species Pachyrhynchus sulphureomaculatus. The sequence continues at coordinate 93,105,014 of CM032453.1, read as the reverse complement.
ATAATTCCTATATTATAATATATTTCACATTTTTTTTTAAATTTAAGCTGAATTAAAACTTTTTTTGATAAAATAATAGTTTTGGTATAATGACCTTGACTGGTAGGCTGAAAGATTCAAACCTACTAATGTAAAATTTTTAAAGATTGTTGATAGGCTTAATAGGGTTGATCCCAAAAAATTTGACCTTGACTTGCAATAAAAAAAAAAAAATTAAAAAAAAAACAGATTTTACGTTCCAGATTTCTTACAACTTTATTCTTATAGAAAATATTTACTTTATTTTACCATCCTTGATAAACTTTGGTTTTGAAAAACTTCTAGCTCAACAAAATACTATCTATGTTATGTTTGTGTCTTGGCCTTAAAATATGTTTTAATCTCCTTGTTGTCCAATTTTTTTTCATATTCTTTGAAATGTAAGCTCATTTAAGGTTGTTTTTTTGACGAAATAGATATACTGACATAATGAGATTGATTAAAAAATCATATTTTCATACGTACTATTTATAAAATTGTCACGGATTTTTGATAAGCTTTACAGGGTGAGTATTTGTCACCCTAAAAATTTGACCCTTATTTGGAAGATACAAAAAACAGACTTTACCTGCTCAGTTACTTAAAAATAATTACAGGTAATATTAATTTTCAAATCGTTTCAGAGTTTCTTTAGACTCCACATTTTCCCTGATGCGATAAATATATTAATAGCGTCCTATACAAAAAAAACGGTCCTGTATTTAGCTAGCAAAAATTCATGATACGTAGAGGCAATTTTTTCATATTCTTCGTCAATTTTCTCTAATAATAATATTATTAGCACCATTACATTTTTAGTTTCAATTTTGGTAAATATCTTTAAATTTAAAAGTTAACTAAAACATGCGACCAGAAATAGAAAAAAATAATAATAAAAATAAGCAATAATCCGTAAACAGGGCCTTAAAAAGGACTGGTAATCTTATACTTTATTTACATCCTCGTTTTGAAGCAGATTTCTAACAAACTCCTACGTTCAACTTCGAATGAATGATAAATTTTGATTTTGAATGGCTTCTAGCTTCACAAAATACTGCCAATGTCTTTGTTTTAGATTTACAACATATTCTCATTTTTTTTGAACTTAAGCTGGTTTAAAATTGTTTTTTTGATGAAATAATAGTTTTGACATAATGGTATTGATTGACAAAATTAACTTTAAATATGTGTCAATATAAAACTTTCAGGGACTTTCGACAGAGTTGACCGGAGACGGTGCCCCAAAAAAATTGACCTTAATTTTGGATATATGGAAATAAAAGATCACCACCATTCGTCATTATTATTTGCAAAAATACAGAATTTTGCGTGAGAATTGGCATAATACTAATAAATGGTAAAAGGGCTCCTTAAAATAACTATATATCTATACCTTCAACAAATACCCTATATATATATATATATATATATATATATATATATATATATATATATATATATATATATATATATATATATATATATATATATATATATATATATATATATATATATATATATATATATATATATATATATATATATATATATACACTAGAT
>CM032453.1:92880936-93098436 GCA_019049505.1 Pachyrhynchus sulphureomaculatus | reverse complement strand
AATTAAATAGTAATTTTGTATACCGTTTCTTTTGTAATTATTCTTTGGCGGCCCCTTAAAGAAACTAACAACTGACGATCTTTGTTTCACAAGGGCCCAGACCAAACTAATGGTGGGACTGATCGCCGGCAACTGTCACCTGAGAAAACATTTACAGAAAATGCGTATCCATAATCGTCCCACAACACGCAGACTATGTGATGAAGAGGAAGAAACCTCTATGCACATTCAATATGAATGTAATATAAACTATTCGGAGATCTACATCGTGGCGATAAATTACTACATGTAGGGCTTGAAAGGAAGCTAACAGACCTTCTTAAAAGGACGATGCTCATGTAACCATGAGAGGGAAGCACAATAAGCCAAGAGGCTGCAGTCCACAAACAAGTAGAATCACCTACAACCAATCAACCATTCCAATTTAACCGTCTACTAATTTTCTCAGATTCCCTTCAAATTTCAGATGTTTCTTCCTATTTATATTTTTTTGTAAAACCAAAAGCTAATTGGTTATTCTTCTTATAATTGAGTTAAAATGACAAGGCTTCCTATCCCCTTTTTAGCACATTCCTATTTACATCACAATATTAAAAAATGTCTTCTTACCTCCCAATGTCCCGCTATTTTTTCTTTCTAAATCTTTTACACCACTCTGGCATCCGCAGCTTTGCATTTGAATATATTTTTTCTTTAATTTGTACGATACTGTATTTTCAGTATCACTTTCACAGCAGTTGCACATCTCACCAGCAGCATGATGACTAAAAACAGAAAAAATGAAAAATACCATTAGACACGGATAGTTATGATCATAAAATACGTAGGCATTGCGTGGAATAATCTTTTTTTATTTAATGATAAGATAAGAAACAATATTGCCGAAAATTTTAATAAGAAGAAATATCAACCAACGGTAAAAAATTAACATTTGTTTTTCGTAGCTGTACGTATACCTATATATCACACTGAAATAATCTTGTTAATTACATACAGCATGTAATATTTTAAAGGTCAAAAAAATAATTTGACGCTTAAATTTGTTTTTCTAATCACTTAAATTAGAGCCCTATAATTAAAAATGTCAACTTATTTTGAAACTTTACTATTATTAATTTCAAGATGACGATCATATGTGATTATAAATGCTCTATCGCCCTTTAGAATGCCTTGAAGAGATTTTTAGTCAAGAATGTGTACTGTTAGACCAAGCGAAATAATTAAATTCAGTATTTTGGCTATCAATTATTTTACCTATATTACTTATTTTTTGTTGTTGGGGTAAGCGGTCTTTGGAAAAGAACTATAAAGTTTTTGACACATTTTTAGCTACGCCAAGCTTTCGAAAATATTTCATTTTTTTTCATACTAATTAATTTTTTTTCGTAACATTTAGTAAAACATTAACCACTAAAAAAGTATATAATTTATAAGAAAAAACTTTCGATTATTATTTTCGGGGGACATAATTGAAAAAAGTGAATTTTGTCAAAAGTTTTAAATTTTAAATGTCAAATTTGAGAAGCAAGGCTTATGACGTCATGACCTTATTTGGGTGTAATCCTAAACATAAAACATGCACTAACACATTTCGAAGTTAAATTTTCAAAAACTCTTATAATAAAATTTTTTCCCGTATGGTACAAACTTTATGAATGGCACTGTATATATATATATATATATATATATATATATATATATATATATATATATATATATATATATATGTCGAAAAAAAACTGTCACGATCATTAAATAGCTATAAATAAAACCTTTTAGATATGTCACAAAACGCAGGTGAGCCAATAGTCCGTTATGCCAAACATGGTCAAATGCCTTGGATATATCAAGTGCAACTGTTCGACGATCCCCTAAATATTGAAATGCATTGTATAACCGATATTATTAATAGGAACGGGTAGTTGATTGGTATGGTGCTATGGTCTTTTTTGGCCATGGGCTAAACTCTAAAATATTCCTTTTTCGTGGTATAAGTCTTCAAAAAATCGGTGTCAGTTCGCTATGAATGAGTGAAATATAGAATAATGGCTCTAGCATCCGGCGTAATACTGTTGAGACAAGCAAGAAGTTTGTTTCTAACGTTTTGATTAGAGGCCTTCTTAGTTTAGTCGATTATTAGCTTGCATCTGTCGAGTATTAACAAAAGTGTTGCATTTGTCAGGATTTGCCCGCCATTATTAGCAGGCAAGATATTTAGAAGCAACAGCTTATTTGCATCTTTCATCAAACCAAGTTTGCCGATAGAAGGGTATTTCTTCAAAAAAAAACAGACGTAAAATTCCAGATAAGTTTTTGTGTTTAATCATATAACATCAAATTCCCTGGGTTCTAGAGCCTCTTGACAAGAGAAATCCCTTCCGACAAAAATACTCTCTCTAGGTCAAGACTAAAAGATGTATCCAGGATAGAGAAAGTTGACTGTGCTAGTCGATAAATTGACATTAGTTTCACAGATGTGAGTATATGTGGTTTATTTGATTGCGTGCACTAAATATTTGTTGGAGTTTAAACCTCGTATCTGGAGATCAAAAAATGGGGGCTATTTTACCTTTTGATTTTTTTGATCCTGGAAGCTTCGTCATGGTATTACTTTTCCCACCGGATTGTTTTTACCAGAGTAATAAAATGTGGTTCCATTTTTCTAACACTCTTCACTGCCTTGTCTCAGCGACACAAAGAATATCATGATTCGCACTTCTTAGCTCACTTCTTTGAGTGTTCCAGATTTCTATTGGTTTTTTATCGTCATCTTATCAGGCCGGTATATTATTAGCATCATCTCAAGACTGTCTCAAGAGCATCTGTTCGAAACCGAGTGCCGTTCCTTTGAACTTCCTGGCATGGTAACGTAGGCAAAATGACGATAATTAATAATTTCTTCTCTAATTTAGTTAATTTAGGATATTGTTTTCCATATAAAAAATGCTTTCTCACGCAGTAAGGAAAGTAAATATAAATTATGTCATAGATTGATAGATACATTTTCGTAAACTTTGTAACATTCATTTTTTCCTGGATTTTAAGACCATGCAATGTTACTGATTCTTCACTTCAAATTGTATTTATTTTTATTTTAAAATATCGACCGGTATATTAAACAAAAGTTTCAGGACATTCAGTATATACTGTGTGGTGCGGGTTGCTGATCGAACCTACCGCCAGGCCGCGATTGGCGAAATGTTTGACCCGGAGTTTTGATTGGAGCGTCCGGATATTACCGGTAAAAATCGCACGATTATTTAAGGGCCTGAGAAACTACCAGCAGGGCTTTTTTCGATCGAGCCGCAGACCAGGCAGTACCGTCTAGCCGAGAGGCTATTTTCCATCTAGCCGAAGTAGGCTAATTTTCTTCAGAAGCCGCTAAGTAAAAGTACCAGTTTCGACAATAAAAGCTGTAGTGAGCTTTCTAAGTGTTAAGAAAAAGTGTGAAATCGGGCGAAGTCCATCACAGCAGGACTGAAAAAGAGTAAGTCAACAAAAACTCCCTCCAATAGACTTATTTAAGAGCAGTGCATTAACAGCAATGAATAACAGACAAAAAAGTGAAGTGTAAAACACGATGTCTCGCCTTCGGGGGTTGTAAAAGTTTAAAGTTTAAATGTAACAACTACTATTTAGGCTAGAATTTTTTGGTATAACTGTAAAGGTTAGAACTTTTTATTTTCATTTTAAAAATATGAATAAATTCTTTTTTTGTTGATTAAAGCTAGTGTCTCACTGAATAGTTATTTTTCTTTTCAGGATCAGTTGTGCTAGGCTAATTTCTTTTTAGTAATATCCATAAAACACTTCAGTTTTTTCTCATTTTTCTTAGCTGAAGTTAAACCGTTTCTATTTTAAAATGAGTGGTGCCCAAAAAAAGTCGTACAACTGAGGTTTCTTTAAAAATAGAATTAAATTCCAAAAAGACGTACAAAAATTTATCTCTTACCCATATCTCTCCACCAAGGAAAACTGAGCTAGTATTTCTTTAATTTCTTTAGTTCTTTTAAAATCAGGTTTCACTCAATTCATTATCAGAAATTAAAGCGGGGCTGCAAGAAAATTGTGCTCAAGCTTGGGGCGTCCAGTATTTAAAAATGTTACAAAATGACGCAGTCTACATGGGGCGAAAAATAAAGCAAAATTAGCACACCTTACAAAATTGCGCTCAAGCGTGGGACAAACAACTTCTCACAGGGTACGGAAAAAGATGCCTCAAACTGAGGACAGTTTAGCATGTCATAAAAGGACGTCACATAAAAATAGCGCTGTCAACGCGGGGCTTTTGGAATTTTATTTTTTAAAAAAAGGGTTCAGTGTACTAGCTTTCGAACAAAATAAAAGCTCTAACTTTGCAGATATTTTATTTCATAATATTAATTAAACGAAACTACACTATAGCTGTAAGACAAAAGCAGGAAATTTGTAGAATTTTTTTATTTCAATTTATCTGATATAGATATTTGAATTTTGTTGTTGACTCTAAGATAAGAGATTCCTACTTTTTTCTTAAAAGCTGGCTTTATAGTTCAGATGGGCAGATGTGTTGGTCGACTTTAATTTTGCATTGTTGATTTATTTTGCGGATAACCGAACAAAAAACTGTTCTTTTTTTTCACCTATATTTTGCATGAATATTAAAAATACTTTGCTGATAGACGAAACGATATTTGGAGATTTTTTATAGGAAATTCTTAAGATAAATTAGTAAAGGAATGTTAATACAAGGCGATCCTTAGAAATTTTTTTGAAATTGTTGAAGATTTTTTAAATGTTTAGTAAAGAAGTTTACATATTTTAAGTGCCTTTACGTATTTTTTATTTAGACTATTGGGAGCACAGGAGAAATATTTTTACGATTTTTTAAACAATTCTTTTAAATTTTATACATTTATCATGGAAGCCTTCGATTTTAAAGTCAATCACCTACTGGAATATGAGTTAGACTATGAACTGAAAATCCGTCGTACTTTCTCAGAACGTCCGGTCGCGGATAAAAGAAAAGATTCTAACGAGGATCTTAAGTAAAGAAATACTCCAATAAATCAGATTGGACTAAATAGTTACAAAAAGTTTCTGATTTTTTTTTAAGTCTAATAAAAATTCTCCTTCTCAAATTAAAACTCCTGCTTCTCCAAATGGTCACATGTCTCCTTTATTCGTGCATAAATATTCAGATAACAGACCGCATATCAAGATAAATCTATTAGGTGCCCATTTCTCGGCTTTATTTGACTCTGGTGCAAATGCCTCCGTTTTAGGTCAGAATGGTATAAAAATTTTAAGTCGTTTAAGTATAAAAATATGCCACGTCAAAAATAGAAGTGTTACCACTGCAGATGGCAGCCGTCTAAAAGTTTTAGGTACGGTTGAGTTGCCGCTAGTCTGCAATGGTCATTGTTTAGTAATTTCTGCTTTAGTAGTACCTTCTCTATCACATACTTTGGTTTTAGGATGTGATTTTGCACAAAAATTCGGAATTTTAGTAAAATTTTAAAGATAATTCGTGGTATCCACAGTCCCTAGAAGTCACTTCTCAAACAAGTTTTAAAGATTGTTATTCAGAAAGTTCTTTTGAAAACCTTTTCTCGCGTCTATGTACCTTAGATGATCTCTCGCGGACGGAACGCTTAAAAGCAGAAAAAGTAATAAGCTCTTTCAATGAAATAAGTAGTAAAGATAGGTTAGGCCGAACGAATAAAATCACCATGTCTATAGATACGGCTGATGCCAGTCCTGTAAAGACAAGGCCCATCGCCATGTCTCCGAACTTGTCAAAAGTATTGAATAAGGAGTTAGACGAAATGTTGAAACTCGGAGTGAAATCGTCTATGCTTTGACGGAAGAAAGCTCAACGAGGTCAGCAAATTTGATAACTATCCCTTACCGAACATCGACAGAATTTTGACATCACTCAGGAATGCTAAGTATGTATCTTCGATAGATCTTAGAAAGGCTTTCTGGCAAATTCCTTTAGACAAATCCTCTAAGGAAAAGACCGCTTTTGCAGTAGTAGGCCGAGGTCTATTTCAGTTCGTCACTATGCCGTTTGGTCTAAAGAACGCTGCTCAAACTCAGCAACGTTTAGTGGACGCTATATTTGGTCCGAAATATGAGCCACATATTTTTACCTATCTCAATGATATTTTAGTAACATCGGAAGACTTCGAATCGCATGTTCGCTTACTTAAAGAAGTAAAAGATAAATTGAAAGAGGCCGGACTGACGATAAATTTGAGCAAATGTGATTTTTTCAAAACTTCTCTAAAGTTTTTAGGCTATATTGTAGGCTCAAATTCCTTGCGTACCGATCCGGATAATGTGTTCATGGTATAGACGTTTCATTGAGAATTTTTCTACCCTGTTGTCGCCTATTAATGATCTTTTGAAAGGACGAAAAAAAGGATAATCGATAGATTGGACAAAGGCAGCAGCCGAAGAATCTTTTATAAAGATTAAAGAGCTATTGGTTTCAGCTCCCATTTTATCCCAACCAGATTTTTCCCAACAGTTTTATATTTCTAGCGATGCTTCTGATACCGGTTTAGGGGGCGTCCTAACACAGAAAATCAATGGGAGGAAAGAGTGATAGCGTATGCCAGTAGAACTTTATCAAAGGCTGAACGTAACTATTCGGTTGTTGAAAAAGAATGTTTAGCAGTACTCTTTAACATCGAAAAGTTTCGACCTTACATAGAAGGTGTTCCTTTCACGGTCATAACAGATCATTATAGCTTATTGTGGCTTAATTCTATTAAAAATCCTAGTGGCAAACTAGCGCGTTGGGCGATTAGGCTGAGACAACACACGTTTACTTTAATTCATAGAAAAGGAGTCCACAATGTTATTCCTGACGCTTTGTCAAGAATCCCAGATCATACAGCGGACGAAAACAGTCTTAATGCACAGTTTGGCGTAAGAATTGATACAGTAGATGTAGATCGCATTGACCCATGGTACGACAATTTACGGCAGCAAATTAAAGAATCTCCTCAAAATTTTCCACAGTGGAAGGTGGAAAATGATTTCGTGTACAAATTTATCCCAAACCAGTTGCCTTTAAAAATTAATGTACCCGAGTGGAAAATACTAGTTCCTAAACCACAGAGAGAGGAAGTTATAGACATGTGTCACACTCCTCCTACTTCTGGTCATTTTGGCTTTTATAAAACTCTTCACAGGGTTCAGGAACAGTATTATTGGCCAAAAAATGCGTTTCGACATCGTAAAGTTTGTGAGGACTTGTGAAGTATGTGGAGCGCAGAAATCTCCAAATACACTACCTATGGGACTGATGGGAAAAGAGAAAACGGTTAATTACCCTTTTCAAGTCATAGCAGCTGATCTAGTAGGCCCATTCCCACGTTCAAAAAAGGGAAATAAATGGCTTCTCGTGGTTTCTTGCTGGTTTACAAAGTATACCATGCTATTTCCTTTGAAAAGCTCTAAAGCTGGATATATAGAGAGAATTTTGGAAAATAATGTCTTTCTAATCCACGGTGTTCCATCGCTCTTGATATGCGATAACGGTACTCAGTTTACCTCTAAGAGTTTTAAGAGCTTAAGTGAAACTTATGGTTTTAACATCCGTTTTAATCCCGTGTACTCTCCCCAATGTAATTTTGTGGAACGTAATAACCGAACAGTCGGGACCGCTTTAAGAAGTTACGTGGATTCACATGACACTTGGGATGACAATATTTCCAAAATCCAACAAGCGATAAATACGGCAAGACACGAAGTAACAGGGTTCACACCGTCTTTCTTAGTTTACGGCAGACATATACCTCTATCTGGATCATATTATAAAAACTTAGACTTGGATGTCAATGCTGACAGCGAAATAATTCCGGGTAACAGGGGCGCGTACGCCGAAAATTTAAAGGGTTTAAAAGATATTTTCACCGACGTGCGTAGTAGGATACATAAGGCTTATGAGCGGAACAGTAAGTCTTACAACCTTAGAAAAAGGGATTTTTCCTTTAAGATAGGTGATCACGTTTGGCGAAAAAATAAAATTCTTTCCAGTGCAGCTGATAAATTCACATCTAAGTTGGTACCTAAGTATGTGCATTGCGTGATTAGAGAAAAGATTTCGGATTTAGTTTATGGTTTAGTTAATTTAGATGGGACTAAAGTAGGACGATGGCATATTAAAGACTTAAAACCATTCAATGAACCTAACCCTAATGAAAGTTTGTCAGAAGAAGAATAATTTATATTTACACTATCTTAATTGCTTTAGTTTATTTTTTTTGATGTTGCTCTGTAGAGGTGACGACCTCGTCTTTTTTGACTGTTATAAAAGTTGAGCTGGGGATAGCTTACTTTTATAGTTTTTGCTAAGGTTTTGGGTATTGGCCATATCCCAAACCTAGGTTGATTGTAGTTGATGTTTAGCATCGACTCAGCTGTTGCGAGCTTGCGAAAGAGTCACACTCAGGATATATCATAAGACTGGTATGTCGGTGGTCGCGGGATTTGATTTGCTTATGACCCCAAATAATATCCAGTTCTTGACACTTGGAAGCGAAATTTTGATTAGAGGCAATCCAAGGTGATCTTGAGTTAGGACGAGCGCAGGATGAAGCTCGTGTTGTATGATGTAGAGTCAAAATGTAATAAGAGCAATTTCAAAGTTTGCTACCCGAGAGGGTGTATTTTTATTACCTTAGTGGTATATTTTGGGTGCAATTAAGAGTAAATTGATTTTGGTTTATCCAGTAAGTCTAAGACTTGGATTATTTTGATTTAGATCTTCTTCTGAATTGACAAACTAAGGGTATTTTCTATTTTTTTCAGAGCCGTTTAAACGTTACCGTTGAGTCACAAATTTTTTAAAATTTTTTTGGCATAGGCTCATAGGCGTCTGATGAGTTTTTTTTTTCGGTTTACTATCAGATTGATAGAAAATTGAAGTTCTGCAGGAGAACTAAAGGCTGATCATTTACAGGAGATGAGAGCAGAGTAAGACAGTCGTTTCACAAAAAAATGATCAAAATCTGATACCGAGATGAGAACCTTGTCAAGAGAGGCTAAGCGCAGTGAAGGAAGATTCCTAACCGAATTTTTAGATTTCCAAGAGGTAATCTAGAAGTTTGGGCTGACAGAAAACGGTTATGCCTGATACCTGTAGCAGTTTCTTCTAGAGGCTATTGTTTAGGGAGACGATTAACACCATGATCGAATATTTTAGCTGTCAACGATGTTTTCTTCTTGTTTCTGATTAAGCTGGGAAAGCTCTTGTCGTCTTCAAAAGTTTTGTTGCGTTGCCACCGGAAAATAGAGCAATTTTTGTTTCATGTAGCCTTTTTAAGCTCATTTTCGTTTTTTAAAATTTCGTTAGAAGCTTGGTTAAGTCAACCTTGTAAACCTTTTAGGTTGTATCCCATGAGTTATCTGTTTTTTACAGGCTGTGATGCACCGGGTGCTAACAGATGCCGTTACGACGTTTGGCAGGGAGTTAGTCTTCCTGAGGAACAGACTGATTGGAAGGGTAGTCTATGGGGGGTGAACGTTTGACCTTTGGGACCTTTAAAGGTTTTGTTACCCAATGGTTATTTCTATTTGAACCAAAGGAGAGCCTAACTACTGTAGTCGACCTCAGCTCCAATTAGCCTATTAGTGGTGACAGGCTGTTGGCAGTAGTGTATTTCGGAACACCCTATTGATTAATTTTTTTGACTTATGGTGGTGTGGTAGACACCGTTTTAGTTTAGTGGATGCTATAATCTACTCCCTTTTGTTGGTGGACTCCAGGGTCACCAATTCTGTATTTTTTTGTCTCCACCTTTCAGTATATCGTGGTGAAGTGTTTGTCTCCTGTTATGTGGGATGGATTGAATGTTTTTCGTTGTTGTTCTAGGGCGAGACCAGTACACGAGGGTTCTTCATGCAACTTGAAGAGGCGCAATGCTGGTTAAGTTTTATTTCTCTGGGTAGCCACCCTGAAGAATGACGGAGAGCGTTTTTTTCTGGCTCATGTTTCTAGGCAGATTTGTCACTTTGGTGCGATGTGCCGAAGATTTGATTAGCTTTGCTAAGAGCTTTCACCAAGCTCAGTATGGAGTAATCATCACCTAGAGTTAGGGATTTGAACTCCTGTATATATTTCTGTATATATTACTGTACATATTTCTGTATATATTTCGGTGTATGTTGGTTGCCTGAGGGCATGTGCTCAAAATGCAAGATTTTGAGTCGTTTTGCTTATGGATTCCTATATAGGATTATGACTTTAGGGAGGTCCTATTTCGAGACTTGCTGTCTCATATAGTTATGTTGGGAATGTTTCCTAGAATGTTAGTTGCGCGCGGACTAATCATTCTGTTCTTAGTGAACATTGCTTTTTGAAGCAGGATCATTCAGTTTAGTGAATTTTAGCTTTTATAGCTATTCACGGTGTTTAGAGTGAATTTTAGCTTTTATAGCTATTCACTGTGTTAAGAGTGAATTTTAGCTTTTGTAGCTATTCACTGCGCTTATAGTGATTTAGTTAGCTTTTATAGCTGCTCACTATGATCATGGCGAGTTTGTTCTTTTAGAACGCAGACTTTGTGTAGTCGAGGACTATTTACAGAGTGTTTTCTTGGCGAGGAGCCGAGCTTTTTCTGGTGATATACCAGAGTGTTTTCTTGGCGAGGAGCCGAGTTTTTTTCTGGCGATATACCAGAGTGTTTTGTTGGCGATGAGCTGACGTGTTTTCTGGCGATTAACCAGAGCGTTTTCCCTGGCGATTTTAGCATGTCTGGATGTCTTAGGACGTCGACATTGCGTTATAGAGTGCGATTATTTTCTGAGTGCGACTAGTAGTGATACTAGATTTAGAATGTTCTCTTAGCGATGAGCTAGAGCATGGATAGCGATTTTTCCCGAGCGTTTGTCTGGATATTTATCCAGATATTTTTTTTTGGCCTTGTGCTAAATGGTCTGACAAGACTTTTTCTTTTTAGTGTAAGTGTTTGCACTAGAATCATTTTTTTATTTTTTTCTTTATTTAAGAATTTTATAAATTTCTTTTGCTGAAATAAAAAAAAATTTTTCAGACAATCCTTAAAAGATTTTAAGGGGGGTGTTCATATTTTATTTCAGTTCATTCTTTTTTTGATTTAGACAAGAGTCTAGACAGTTATTTTTTTGTTTTGGTAACAATAACAGAGCTGATTCTTTTATATAAGAAGACCGCGATTGTTACTTTGAACAGGTATTTCTTATGTTCATGCAAGGATTTTTATTTGCTTTTTGATGTACTTAACCTTAGTGCTTAATTAAGTTAAGTCTAGTTATAAGATTCTTGTGTACATGCAAAAATATGAATAGAATTAAGTCTAGTAGTAAGGACCGAAGTTTGTAATTTTGTTTTAAGTTCTGACCTTAGTATTAAGTGATAGTGTACCACTTTGTACCTTTTCATCAGTAGCCTTAGTTTAATAGACTAGTGTAGTCTATTTCTTTTTGGAAGGGGGTAAATGTAACATTCATTTTTTCCTGGATTTTAAGACCATGCAATGTTACTGATTCTTCACTTCAAATTGTATTTATTTTTATTTTAAAATATCGACCGGTATATTAAACAAAAGTTGCAGGACATTCAGTATATACTGTGTGGTGCGGGTTGCTGATCGAACCTACCGCCAGGCCGCGATTGGCGAAATGTTTGACCCGGAGTTTTGATTGGAGCGTCCGGATATTACCGGTAAAAATCGCACGATTATTTAAGGGCCTGAGAAACTACCAGCAGGGCTTTTTTCGATCGAGCCGCAGACCAGGCAGTACCGTCTAGCCGAGAGGCTATTTTCCATCTAGCCGAAGTAGGCTAATTTTCTTCAGAAGCCGCTAAGTAAAAGTACCAGTTTCGACCATAAAAGCTGTAGTGAGCTTTCTAAGTGTTAAGAAAAAGTGTGAAATCGGGCGAAGTCCATCACAGCAGGACTGAAAAAGAGTAAGTCAACAAAACTCCCTCCAATAGACTTATTTAAGAGCAGTGCATTAACAGCAATGAATAACAGACAAAAAAGTGAAGTGTAAAACACGATGTCTCGCCTTCGGGGGTTGTAAAAGTTTAAAGTTTAAATGTAACAACTACTATTTAGGCTAGAATTTTTTGGTATAACTGTAAAGGTTAGAACTTTTTATTTTCATTTTAAAAATATGAATAAATTCTTTTTTTGTTGATTAAAGCTAGTGTCTCACTGAATAGTTATTTTTCTTTTCAGGATCAGTTGTGCTAGGCTAATTTCTTTTTAGTAATATCCATAAAACACTTCAGTTTTTTTTCTCATTTTTCTTAGCTGAAGTTAAACCGTTTCTATTTTAAAATGAGTGGTGCCCAAAAAAAGTCGTACAACTGAGGTTTCTTTAAAAATAGAATTAAATTCCAAAAAGACGTACAAAAATTATCTCTTACCCATATCTCTCCACCAAGGAAAACTGAGCTAGTATTTCTTTAATTTCTTTAGTTCTTTTAAAATCAGGTTTCACTCAATTCATTATCAGAAATTAAAGCGGGGCTGCAAGAAAATTGTGCTCAAGCTTGGGGCGTCCAGTATTTAAAAATGTTACAAAATGACGCAGTCTACATGGGGCGAAAAATAAAGCAAAATTAGCACACCTTACAAAATTGCGCTCAAGCGTGGGACAAACAACTTCTCACAGGGTACGGAAAAAGATGCCTCAAACTGAGGACAGTTTAGCATGTCATAAAAGGACGTCACAACTTATTACCACACTTTAAAAAAATATATATATTTTTAAGCGGCTCTGAAATTAGTTTCTTTGTAAAATAGTTTTAACATAATATTGATAAAAATACATTTTAGTTTGAATATCCAAACTGAGAATAATAAGGTTGAGCTTAACGAATCTTTGTTATTAGGATATCATTTAAGTTACATTATTATTACCTGCAGTGGTAAATGTATGCCATAGAACTCACTGATCTTCTTCTGATCTGTGTGTTCTGTGATTTTTGAGGTGTACTAGAGGCATTAATTTCTGAAATGAAGTATGGAGGACTTTTGTCTGGATCGGCTGGTTTATCCGGTGGTTGATTATCTTGCTTCGTATCTGAATTTGCTGTTTCGGTATTCTAAAAATAATAAATATCATGACTGTAATTACTACGTAATAATTATTTCAGAATTAAATATCCAGGATGTTAATAATCGAAATAATTCAAAAGTGGTCAGTTTGAAAAACGCGCAGATACGTCAATTTTATTTTATTTCTTTTTTCGTTTATTTTAACTGCTTAAATCATATATTGTGCAGATTGAAACGAAAAGTTTGAGAAGGGAAACTTTATTTTTGAAAAATTTAAGAGTAAGTTTATCTTCCTTTCCTCTTATAAAATCTGTGAACCCGGTCCTAAATTAAACAAAATTGAATTATAAAGTGTATTGTAAGGATCTCATAAACAGTCCCTTTTTTAAACTTTTATCTTTATGACATATAATGGTCAAGGAGAGCTATTAAAACTAGATTAATAAAACCCTATATTAATGAATCCGTAATGTTCATCTTTGTTAAATTAAGGAAAGGATGTTCTGTTAAAAAAAATGTAACACATTCAGCGTTTGTGTATAGCAGTGTATAGAATCAGACATTCTTTAAATGTAATATACCATTCTTGAAGTATTTCTATTCTTATACACTTTATCTATACTAATCATATAAAATTTGATAGACTTCTGCCAGTACTTAAAGATTACAACAGATCGTTAGGTAGAAATCTATTAAAATATTAATTATTAATTAAAGTTTAGCAGTAAAGAAATTCAAAAATTTTGCAAATTGTTTTAAAAATAATTGCATATTTCAGCCAACACTTACTTTACATAAAACCAACAATTTCTCATTTCCACTTCTTTCGGCCAGCTTAAAAAACTCTTCCTGTTCTTTGGAATCATCTTCAAGTATATCGTGACAGCTTTCTAAAAGCAGGAAACATCTAGAACTATCTTCGATCCTTTCCCTTGTCTCTTCCAGTCTTTCCCTAAATGTTTTCATTTCGATGTTGAGGTTGTTTGCTAAGTCTTTCAGGTGTTGGCCTTTGGTATCTTTGATATTTTTGCATTCTTCCGTAAGGTCATTTGATTTTTCTATTTGTTTCTGGAAATAAAAAGTACGATAAAATACAATTTAAAGCTTATTAGAAGGCAAAGAGAAAATAATAATAACATCGGCATAACAAAAAATTGTATTAATAATACTGAGTGTTTTACACAAATTATCGATGTGATACAGCTGTGAAGAAGACTATGCTTTAGATTGTTATAATCGGAAAGTCTTTAGTCTGAGACCAAAAGACACTTTATTATAAATCCTCGGGAATATTAAGTGCATGCAACCAAGAACTAGAATCAATTATGTACCATCTTTCAAACTACTTAGTTCACGTTGTATCATCGTTACAATGCGGCGTTACGTATGTATTACTGCCTCTACGTTCGTACGGTATTGGTCAGATGATTATAATATGTGCCGTATTTACTACAATTTTGACTTTTTGGCTACAAACGTGTAAATACCAAGAAACTTGACATATTTCTCCTTTGTAGGTTTTAGGTACCTAACAAGCACATTATACTCATATATTAAAAATGTCTAAGATTTTGAACACGAACTGGGTTCCCTGTTTCATGAGCAACTGGTACTAATTTAATGATTTGAAAATACATTCCTAGAAAACCTAAAAATGGTACCAGTTTGCTGTATCTTAATTGAGTTACTTGCAGTAAGTCCTAAATTCCTCAGATTGGTCAGGCGGATGAACTTGATCGATGATCAAATGTTTAAGATTAGACCAATGTCGCATCCTAATTATAGTTAAGAAAAAGCGTAACCGGGCACCTACGATGCAAGTTGGTTAGAATTTTGAGGTAATGGTAAGTGAGCAAAACTAAAGTACCTGGTATAAAACCAGCGTGAAACTTAGAACACTCCTCACCAAAGTACAGAAACACCATCCTCGGAGTGCTACTAAGATAACAATGCTGCCTTAGGTAACAAGATATTAGAGAACTGGTGGATATAAGCAAACAACAAATTGTGTACTTCTTTCCACAGGCTTGAATTATCTTCTAGACTATACAACACTGGGTAAATTCAAAGTAATAATTACATTAACTTACTTTTTTTTTTAATATAATATACATAATTATATATAAAATATATAATTATAAACGATGTCTCTGAAGTTACAGATGTCAATTACCAAATATTTGCCGATGACAAAATTGTACTTACTGGTGGAGAGACGTTAGGACAGGAAAAATTTACAAAACGGTCTCAACCGAATTGATAATTGGTGGGTGGTCGATAAACTAATGTTCATAACTAGAAAGTGCCCAGTTATGTCGCTTACTAAAAAATATGTCCTGCTGTCTGATTGTTGTGTCGATAAACTAATGTTAGTTAAAGTACAAAATGCACGTGATTTGGGGATTCTATTTTACTTAAGCTAAGTTTTAGTGCTGATATAGATAAAATAACAGCGGAAGCAACACAAATGTTGGGATTTATCTAGTCTAAGTAGTTTGGGGATACAGCTGTACTTTTTTATGGGTTTTAACTTGGTGATAAGCAAATTGGAATATGTTCCCAATTTATAGGACATATATATTAGCATTCCAGCAAGTGTAACTTTTTTTTAAAATATCTTTCTTTATTATTATATAGTGTACACAGAGAGAGGGATAAACATTTGTTTTTGTCCTTCTTTGTTGTGGTCAAGTTTGTTGTACCCAGAGGTCCCGGTAGATCAAGGAATTCTTTCTATCTGCCGAGAGCTACTACGAATATTACTATATGTTAGGATCACGAGTGTACAAAATATGTTCATAACCGAATTGCGATTGTGAAGTTTTTAGTTATATTGTTAAGTATAGCCTTATGGCTTTATACGAACTTATTAATTACTTTGTGTTAGGTTTACTTATAAATAAATTACTTGAACCGATAACTGTGGATGTTGTTGTTTGGTTAAATGTGTAACAAGTCATATTTTTTCCGGTAATTTTAATTGTGGAGATCGACAAATGATAAATGTTTGATTATCTTCCAGTATATCATACAATAGCAACTGAAATTTAGAAGGTTGACCAAGACCTAATAAAGGATCTAAACGTTACGGAACAAATAGAATATTTTTTATTTACCATCTCCATTCCGAAAAAATTCTTATTTTAGGTAAAAAAGGATGTATTCAATAACATAGTATCTCCAAACTTCTTGTGTAATCCAAGTAAGTATTCTTAAAACAATAATTATTATCTTGGATTTAGATTATTAGTTAGCGTTCCGTACGGAACACTTATAGGATCATTTGGTGTCCGTCTGTCTGTGTGTCACACCCGATTTTCTCCGAAACTATTTGACATATATAGAAATTAATGGCTCAGTAAGAGCTGTGTAGTTTTGAAAGTTAAATTTTGACTTAAGGGGTTAGTTTGGGGGGTGAAATCAGAAGTGAAAGAAAAAATAATAGGTCATCTAGTAAGTTGTCAAATGAAAGCTTGTGAAATATATATGACGAAATACTTGTGCACACTTTTCTTTGTATTACTTAAAAAAAAAATGACCAAAAATCGCTGCCCCCACCTTAACTCGAAAAGTACTGATCAAAAAATTTTGAAAAAATTCTGGAATATTCTTCATAAAGTGTAAATTGAGCGAAATTATCGCGAGTGCATTACGTTTGATAATTTATCTGGTATAAAAAAAACTTATGAAAACTGTGTGTCTTGACAATATGGTCGCTTCTGTACCAAGACAAAATAATTTTATTTTATTTAATAATTAAACAAATATTTAGGTAGCAAATATTTGCTTTACACTTTTATTACTAGATTCTAGATTGAGCGAGACTGATTTATTGGCTATTAGGTAGCTAAGATGCTATAACTATTGATTATTGACTAAGAAAAAGCGTGAAAATACATATTGGAGTCTAAGATATATACATGTCACGGAACTAATTAAATTAGCCTAGGTAAGGATTTTATTTTATTTTAAAAGCGGAACACTAATTGCGCAAGTCCGACTTGCACTTGGCAGTAAAAGGGGTGTTTTATTATTTTTGCTGACAATTTATATTGTTAAGAACATAGACTCGAGTTTTTTAGACTCAAAAAGGTACTTTAATTACCGAGTAAAATTTTCCATAAATATTGCAACTCGAGGGCTATTCTTATGTCGTAAACGTAAAAATGTATAACATAATTTTAAGATTTTATAGATCATAAAAATGTGGCAAATTAGGTGTTATATCTTTAGATTAAACGATAGTGTTTCATCAATTGGACGTTTACAGGTAATAAAAGGCTTATCGTTAAAGAGTTTTACGAGAGTAATACTGAACTCATTCATAACTTCAATAACTCAGAGCGAAATGACTTAAATATATCTTTAACAATACAATTCTAATTAATAGACGATACTTTTACATGCTTACACGATAGTTACAAGGTAGTTATTTTAACTGAAATAAAACAACAATATCCGCATTTCAATTAATATTAAAGTATGAATTTGATCAAATATTGCTTAAAGTTACTTTTACAGAATTTTGATTCATGATTTAACTACGTATTGTCAGTTAATCTGCCTGTGTTATTTTAAATTTTTAGATATAAGTTCTCATCTCTGCACACTAGTCATCTAGTAACTAATTGCACATTAGCTAAACTAGTCGTTTAACTAGTTTGCAATAATGATTACTATTATTATAGCAACATATTATGTTAGATATTTGATGTCTTAGGGTATGAAAAAACTTACACCTAGAAGGTAGGGAAGGTGATTAGTTGTAATAAGATCCTGTCCGAAAACCATTATAGAAAATAGATGTACAGGGTTTTCAAAATACACTTAATTACTTCTGATGTCAGAAGCAAAAAAAAAACATAAAAGAACAAGGTAAACACGAAACATGCCTAGCGCCTATACAGAAAATTTTTACTTTACTATATTTTAAGTTAACAAAATAACTCAAAAAATAGCCACTTTTTATTAACAAAGAAGACAGTTAATTTATAACAGAAACTGTTATAAATTGCAAAAATTGTGAAAATGAAAACAATGATAGTACGTACCAAAACTTTCTTTTTTATAAAAAATTCAAATACAATAATGAAAATTTAACAAATCTCGAAATTGTAATAATATACAAATTTAAGGAAAAAATATCTTTAAATAGTCTAAGGTAGACTTGATTCGCTTTCTTTCTTCTGATGAGTATGTAGAATGACCTATGTTATAAATATCAATCAAGTTGATATTTAAATTTATATTATTCAAAATATCAGGGGTCAAGTAAATTGAAAAATAATAATATTCAATCTAAGCCCTCTAAATTTATTCAGAAGGCTAATATTAAGGACATAAATATTAAGGAAAAGACTGTCAACTTTAATTTGAGAGAGTCAAATTTTGCATCAAAAACAACATGTCACAGTAATCAAAATGTCAATGAAAGTAATAAACTATCTTTAAAAACACAAAAAAAATTTAAATGTGGGTCTAATGTAACAAACTTATTAACGTTAACTAATATTTCTTGAGAAGGTAACAAAAATTATTATAGATATTTTTATTCAAACCATTTTAAAAATTTATAACAGTGAAAAACCTATGCTAGAATTATTGTAAATTTTAACTGCTTAACCTAACCTAAAAAGTTCTGATTTTAAATCTAGTGCTATTTGGCAAATAAAGATTTGTTGTTAAGTTAATTAAAGTTATGATATTGTGCAGTAGAAGCCTACAAAATTCGTCTTTACTTTGTATGTACCTATGTAATATTGTTCAGTTGTGATATTTACTTATTATTTATACACGTTTCTGAACCGATATACCAAATTTCGTGACAGATTTTAATGAAACTTTTTTGTGATCGATCAGGTATTTTTGAACTCAAGTTAGAGTAAATAACTCAAATCGGTTTTGTAGTTCAAAAGTTATCTTTATCACGTTAATTAACGGTAATTAATTTTCTAATAGCAGTTTGTTGGACATTATATATATATATATATATATATATATATATATATATATATATATATATATATATATATATATATATATATATATATATATATATATATATATATATATATATATATATATATATATATAATGTCTAATTCTAAAACAGGAGGACTAGAGGAGGTAGCCTGGAATATATCTGAAAATCATGTTATTAAATTAAGTCAACCACATTGTGTCAATTTGACAGTGGACAGCTTCCAATATATCGAGTTATATGTATTAAGTATTCTTGGAGTCAAGGAGTGTGAAAATAATGGTGAAACAGTCAGTAGAGGGAAGTGAGATAATTTTTAGTGTTTCGTACGGGGCACTTATAAGATCACTTCGGTGTCTGTCTGTCTGTCTGTCCGTCTGTCACACCCGATTCTCTCCGAAACTATTTGTCATAGAAAGTTGAAATTTGGTAATAATAAAGGAACTGATGGCCTCATCAGAGCCATGTAGTTTTGAAAGTTAAATTTTGACTTAAGGGATTAGTTTTGGGGGGTGAAATCGGAAGTGAAAAAAAAAATTTTTTTACTTAATCTAGTGTGGTGTCAAATGAAAGCTTGTGAAAACCCGAGTAAAAAATATATATAAAATGTAATACTTGCGCGCATTTTTCTTTGTATTATTTTTAAAAAATCGCCTTATCTCGAAAAGAACTTATCAAAAAATTTTGAAAAAATTTTGGAATATTCTCCAGGGGATGTAGATTGAACGAAAATTATCACGAGTGCATTACCTGTAATAATTTATCTGGTATATAAAAAAAACAGAAATTTCAAGATCATCAGTTTTCAGTAAAGATTGGAAATAAACTTTGTTGAAAACTCATTTGGGGTATGTTTTGTGAAGTCACTGATCATTTTATACTTCCGTTACAACATTTTTTATTTTAAAAGCAATCAACGTACGGAACACTAATTGCGCAAGTTCAACTTGCACTTGACCGGTTTTTATATAGATTTTTAAATATCATAGGTTATTGATACAGACGATATTGCATATTCAGAAAAAATACATTGGTTGTGTATAAAGTTTTAGTTATTCAAGTAGAAGCTGCTAGAAAAGTACTGGATAAATAACTTTTTCAAACAAGAATTTCTTAAAAATTTCAGCTTTAATAATATTCTAAAGCTTTCTATTTATAGTATATTATTTATAAAAATGAGTTGTAGTTTAAACTAAATATTGCAAGATTTAAAGATTGCAATTATGACAGTTAATTCAAGTTGAGAAAGTAAATTTAAATACATAAATTTAATGTTCAAAAATAATGATTGTTTAAGATGCAGAAATAGTTAAAAATAGTCGTTTAGATTTTGCATGCCGGTCGTGACAGAAGTTTCCAATAAGGAAGTATATAGTTATTAGATTTTACTTTTATTCATGAGACTAAGAGGAAACCAAACATAAAAGCGGAGTATAATGATTTATGTATGTATATTTTTATAGCTATCATTTGAAAAAAAAATCTATATTAACAATAACATTACATTTATTTTAATATTTGTCCATCAAAATCCCTTTATAGGGTAGAAATAATAATATTAATAGTTTATTAATTTAAAATTGATTGATAAAACTGTTATTTTGTAAAACTTCCGTATACGTATATTTTGAAAGATTAGATTTAAAAATTTGGGAGAAACAAATTAGAATGCATAGCATGTTTTAGATTAAGAAGGGAAGTTTTTACCTAGTACTTCAGTAAATATAAGTTATATAGCACTCAATTTGACTGGAATTAGCCCACCCTTTTGCCCCTTATATTTTTTGGATTAAAACAATTAGATCTAAATTTAGCTCTGTTATTTGACTAAAAGCAAGAAAATAGTGTTTTAATAATTTTTGCTTAGGGGAGTGCGGTAATAACATCCCAATTTTTGCTGCTAACTACTATGGTTCAGAATTAAATTAATGAACAAAAAAGCCGATTTTCATATTCCTCGACTCCAAGGAATATACATACATATATATATATATATATATATATATATATATATATATATATATATATATATATATATATATATATACGTATAGACAAAGATTAGCCAGAGAACAGCGAACGCACGACCGGAGAACGTCGGGTATTAAATTAACTGAACGCAATGAATGGAGCTAACCAGAAACTAAAGCAATGGATGTACTAAAAAGGGTGGCCGAATTAAAATGGAAGTGGGCCGTAGAAGAGAGGAGATGAAGGAAAATAATTTTGGAGTGGAGACCAAAGTTTAGGCGTAGAAGTGCAGGAAGATCAATTACGAGATGGAGAGACGACATCAAGAAGCGAGCTCGAACTCCGTCGATAAGAAAAGCACAAAACAGGTGGCAATGGCATGAAGTGGGAAAAGCCTACATCCAGCGGTAGACCGAATAGGCGTAACCTGCTTTAACGTCTGCAATCGTAAAAATGATTATTATAATTATACTTAAAATGTCCCTAGTTCTGTTGGAGAAAATTTTTCGATTCCAGCTCTTTTATCTACTTCTTTACGAGAAGCAAAATTAATATTCCTAATGTAAGTCCAATTTTGAAACCGATTATAACATTATTTTTGGATGTTATTGTAGCATAGACTAACATAAACTGGAAACTACATTTTTAGAGATCTAGGGATTGTAAAACATAAATAAATGTAAAAACTCCAAAGGCTGATTTTTTGCACTTACTTCTTTCGGTGAGAGAAATAAACAGTTATATTTGTATAATAAGGCCGTTATATGGGGTAAGTTAATATATCTTCTTATTAGTGAATTTTTCTTCTAATATTTAAAAAGTACTTCAATTTTTTTAGATATAAATACTGGAAACAAGTCGCCCGAGTACAAGGCGAGTTTATCAGTCTCGAATTAAGATGCAACTCCAAGCTGAAACTATAAATAGTGTCAAAATAAGGTAGCCGATTGATGTTTTTATAGTTATTATATTATTATTATTATAGTTTACATAAACGTTTCATCCGTTCAGCGGTTTTCGTGTAAGAGATAACGGGAAAACAAATAGAGAGAAAAAGTGTAAAAAACGGCTGTTTTAGCCTCTATATAAATTAATTAAGGTCTATCAGTTAATGTACAGACACAGTTTCTACTACAATTCTTGTGTGTTGTGCATTAAATTGTAAAAATGTCGGAGAAAACTGGAACTGACCTAAACTATTTTGTTAAATCATTGAATAGAAACTATCCCGAGATAAACATCTAATAAACGAAATTACGGTAAAGACTGCCCAAATAAGCAGTTCAGCTTTAACTTCAGAAATACGCAGAATTTTGGTAATGATATTAACATTTTTTACAGTGATAAAAAAAAATAGCTTGAACGTTCCAATTTAGAAATTAGAAATGGAAACAAATTTTAAGTTTCCTGTCTATAATAAAACAATATTCATAAAATCCAAAACCGCGAATCTCAAACATGTCCAGAGAAATGTGATCCACCATCAAAATTTGATTATTAAGGAACATAAAATGTTCCAACTGAAAATTTCTGGAGGAGTACAATTTTAATTAATTTTGCAAGGCAGTTGTGCAAAGCCCTGTATAAGTACCATTTGATTTTTTTTAATATCTTATGTACAACAGTCCCTTAAATGAAGTTAGCTTCTTAATTTTCAAAAAAAAAGCAACATAAAATTATCGAATGTTAAAGTTGGATAACAAATAATTATTATTAATATTTTGATCAAAATTCAATGTATTCTTTACAGGAAAGTATTTAACTTCATGGTTCAGAGATTTTATTATTGAAACGTTTACCATTGTCATACATAACAGGAATCCTTCTCTGCTTGTCAGGCAGGAGTATGAGAGAATCAAAAAAAATTCAAATTATTTCAAACCTGATACGAGTTTTAGTTTTTTTTTATGAAGCATAAAATATCTACCTGCAAAAGGCCACTTTTAAATTAAAGCTTAAAGTACAGAAATTCAAAAAATCAGGGAAAATTTGCGTTAATACATTTAAAAAGAAATTGAACAAAGAGCACCCTGGCCACAAATTAAGCACGTTAAGGTATATAATTTTAGTATCCAGGTGATATTAAAATAAAAAAAAGAAAATAGCATTATTGGCAAACCCTCTTTACTTACATAACGCCTAAGCAATTTGGCAACGCTCTCGAAAGACATGCTTTCAGTTTGAATTATGTACAAAATTGTAAGAACAAGCAGCTTAAATTTGTTTATTATTTTCTAATAATAACTTAATATTTGTTACTGTTTATGAATTGTTATTTATGATTATTGGCTTAAGACGACAATTTGTAAATAACAGTGATTTATGATGGAAAAGAAAGAAATAATAGTGATTTATGATGGAAAAGAAAGAAACATTATAAAAAAAATAGGGCTATCTGTCAAAAAAACAGAAGGAAATTGGGTACTTATTTGCATATTAATTATTTTTAGGTAAATATTCCAGTTAAAATGTACATACTAACTACCTTTACCACATGTAGGCTCTGAGGGTACAAAAATTATCTTATTTTCGAATATTTCCTAAGCAATAGAAACACTCAAAATTTGCCTCCCATCAATGTGTGGGGATTATAGTCTGCTAAGGTTAAAATCATAAGTCATATTTTTTCACTAAAAACTGTGAATGAAAAATGAGCCCAGAGAAAATTTCAAAAATTTCCATAAATTTCTTTCAGTTTCCAACAAAAAATGGTGATTTGTAGCTTAAACCTTGTAGGGTAACAGCCCCACAAATTGATGTGAGTTAAATTTTTAATTTTCCTTTTGTTTAGAAAATATTCTACAAAGATATAATATATAATAAAATGAACAGGGGTTTACAAAATTTTTTACGGAAGAAAGTAACAATTTCGTGTTTCATCTTTAAATATTCTCCAAAATTATTATCCTATATTTTTAGGTCTAAAAGAATTGCATTTAAAAAGCAGGTTAAAAAAAGGTAAAAATAGTGCATTGCTGCACTATTGTTATCTAAATACAATCCTGCTCTATCGACCATAAATTGAGTAGATCGTCGTAATGTCTATATATAAAAAAAAAACGTAAAAAGCAACCTTTCATGTTAGGCAAAATCGCTTTACTGAGATTTTAATTTCCGGCAACTGCTCTTATTAATCTGCTTCCAATTGAACATAAATTCGAAACTTTGTCACCTAGACAAATCTTAATATAATTTCTGTAGTTTGGTAAATATGTACCAGCCAGTGTCGTTCTGCTATTTAAGTAGTAATTTCCTTTGTATCTTGTATAAGTCCGAAGAAAAAAAACGAAACAGCGAAAGTCTCAGAATTAGTCTTGTATTATTCTTTTCAGTATATACCAGTATAATAATAATTTTACCGTAATTCCGGTAATAATAAAGGAATAGACCTTAGAATCAAGAATTACAACTAACTAGACTTCACCTGAACATAACCTAGGCGTTGATGTACGAAATAGTTAAATTTTTTAAAGAACCGAAAAGTACTATAAAAAAAACACCCAAATTGATGTGGGATTAAGCATTTAAAACAGAACCTTAAATCACGGAACCTTATAAAAAGAATAAAGGTAACATTGCATGGAATATGGCAAACATAAAAAATAACTAATTATTTTAAAATACTTTTAAGGAAAAATAGTTTTATTGTGAAAAATACGAGTAATAGTATTTTGATAACATGCAACATATACTATTATGATTCTCCAAAAAAAAAGGAAAATATTACCATTTTATAAGTTAAGTCTTGTTTATAAAGTCTTTCATATCACAATTTTCGGCAAGCTTTAAAAAAAAAAGTAAAACTCTAAAAATCGAGGAGCTTATTACCAGACAATGGCAGAATATTAATTATTTTAGCAAGAAAATAATGTGAAATCAAAAAGTAGTATTTCGTTTACTAATTTTTTAAATGTAATAGATTTTTTTAATTTCATATTGTTTTTAAATAATATTGAATATTAGGCATATTTATATTATTATAATTATATTATTTTTAATAAAGCACGACTAATTTACTTACCCAGGCGGTAAAAAAAAATTCATCAAAACTATTAGCTACTCCTTTAACAGCTGCAGAATCACCTGAAGCGCGAAGAAGCAAGGTTAGACTGTTTAATGTTTCGTCTCCAACTTTCTTACTCCACTGAAGAAGCTGAAAAGATATAAGAGCATTAATTGTAACAATATATCAACAAGTTTATATTTTTAGAATATTTTTTACTTATTCAAAAAATAACTATTAAAGTATAGCATCTTCGTTAAAAATTTTACGTCTTCACAATAGAAAGGTTGGGGTTGGCACAGGATTTAATACCGCTGCCAATTCCTTTTTTTGATAAGGAAACTAATAGAAGAGATTTTTAAAGAGAGACCAATACTTTTTAATGACTGAGTAAACATGTACCGTTTCTTTTCAAGGTCGATTTTGCTTTCTCCTTCCAATCAAATTTTCATATTTATAGGTTTTCTAGATAGTCTTTGATTTTTTTTTTCTTAGTATTGTAGTTCTTTGGAAGGATAAATAAAAAAATTAATAAATTAAACTTTACTGTGTTTGTGCTCATCAAGGTAAAAACATTTACAAAATCACACGATGTACTACTTGTTCTAAAGAATGGAAATGTTTAGGTTTTACATTAAACAAGCATTTAAAATAAAGAAAAAAGCAACACGTTGTAGGGTCAATATACACTTTTGAGGTGCCAGTGTCTGGAACTCATCGAGCCAAAGTTCAGATGGTCCAAAACAAAGCCCTTCGTATTATAACAGGAGCTCCCTGGTTTGTCCGCAACAACCCGTTGCACAGGGAGTTTGAAATGCCCACAATAGAAGAATTCACTCGAAATGCCCAGCTTCGCTTCCTTGAGAAAGCGACAGCTCACCTTAATTCTGAGATAGCTAATGCATTCCGAGACAACGCAAACGTCGGTAATCGTTACTTACGACCCACAGACATACTATAAATAGATTAACACTGACTCGATTATCAAGACGGACTTACGTAGTATATAGGGACAGGGCCGTAGTATAGTTGAGCGACTCCTATCGAAAAATAAACGAACATGTAAACATCATACATCACTAACACTATGGTAACACAACATTCTCGAAATATCCGGGAACATAGGCTTAGTTTAATTTATAATTAGAATAGGTAGGTTAAGGTAGCATAGATCTAGCCAGTAGAAATTAACTCTAGAGTTAAAAACGTAAAATTTACACAAAGAAAAGCCGCACATAACCGGAGCACTCTGGGCACCCTTAAGGTGACGCAGACTGCTTCAGTATCCATGAGGCGGATTTCTCCCTGTAAAAAATACTCTTTTGAAGGCTTTATAATCCCTTTTCTTCCATTAATTTTTTTGTTATTATTAGGTAGTAATGACAAATATTAAAATTTCCCGATTCCTTCACCCTAAGAACCCTAAAAAAGACCTATAACAAAATATATTAGAAGCAATTTGTTTAACCCCCTCCTTTTCCCTCATATATTCGATTGGAAACAAATTTCTGCAGTTTGTTTATTATCTGAATCGAAAACCACGATAAATTCTCTTAATCTTTGGAGACAATAGCAACTTTATTGAACGACTACCCCTTTTACCCCTTTTCCATAAATCGATATCGCTTTTAAATTATAAGTTCACTTCCTACTTCAAGCTTCATATGTGTAAGTTCTTCCAGTGCTTTATTCGTTTCGGAAGTTGGCTATCAACATGGCAATTCTAACCTTATTGACGGCGCTTTGAAACAGCTGAACAGAAGTAAGTCCGAACCATTGTCTAAAGTTATATAGCCAAAAATGTCTTCTTCTCCCTGGACCTCGTTTGCTACCTATCTTTCCCTGTATTACCAGCTGCAAGAGACGGTATTTATTATGTCTCATGGCGTGGTCAAGATATTCAAGCTTTCGCCCTCTAATTGTGAGTGCAATGTTCGTGAGTGATATGTTCGGTCCACGAAATCTTCAGAATCAGGCGGTATACCCACATCTTAAAAGCTTCAACTTCATTAGTGTTTCCGTCATCGTCCACGATTCTACACCATATAGTAAAACAGGGAATAAGTAGCTTTTGGCTAATCTAACTTTTAGTCATGTGTAACAAATTTTGAAATAGATATCTTATTTCGTACGACAGTTATCGGCCAACAAACATGCAGACGAACAGATTGGTGGAAATTAGATAATTTTCGCAATCTATGAACCCTGAAAGCTACGGAAATCTAAAAATATCGTCATGTCATTCCCTTAGAAATAGAAGTTAAAAGGAAATTGTTATAACCGTTTAAAAACACTCTCATGAAAATGTCTAAATTCTAGTTTCTATTCTTTTACTATAAACTCATCGGCTAAATTATAACACGTAAAATCACTGCTTTTTCACAAAGAATCACCATACAATTGGAATAATAATTAAAGTTTTTATTTTTATCTATTAATTAGGACAAGGATGTAAGACATCTAAATGCGGAAGAACGAAGAATTTATTTAATATTTACTATTTTTCTTTTAGTTGGATTCCAACACTAAATATAATTTTATTCATATTAAAACTTCAATAAATTCCATTGTTCAGAAACGCTAAGATTATATTTTTGAAATCTCATTTACTATAAATCTTAACATGCAAATACATCAGTGTTTTCTCCTGTGGGAGAGGCGGGAGTTAATGTTGCTATATAATTTAGCTAGCATTAGTATTGTTGATGGACTAGCAAGTGGAAAATGTGTTACTGTATAGGAATATTTAGATATAATGAAATAGTGCCAGGTGAAGAACTGAAACTTGAACTTTATTTAATATTGCACAGAAAAAAAGAGAAAAAAATATTTAATTAGTCGAACAAAATATTCAATTGGTTTAGAGCAGTTACAACATAGAATTTAGAGAAATGAACAAATTTAACAGAAGAATTTGAAGTGTTATTCTATTTCAATTAATTCTAGGATATAATTTTTCTAGACCACTTAAATATGTGGTTTCAGCAATTAAATATTGTTCTCTGTGCAACAAGTCAAGCAATAATCTGCTTACTCTCTCAAGTACTATCTTTTTAAGCCTGTAAAGTCACTAAATATATTCAGTCAAAAAAGTACCCGGAATTTCTCATTTAAAAAGCCAGCGTAAAATATTCTTTAATTTGCTTTTGCTGTAAGATGGCAACACTGTGCCTAGTTGTGCAATTTGAACGTGGTAGGTCAACTAGTTTGTTTACATCAGCTGGTTTAATTAGTCAATGGTAAGTGTGTGTTGTGATTTTACAATGAATAAAAATATTAGCTTTATCCAAAACGCAAGCATAAGAGTGGTACAAAGCATTCAAAGACGGCCGAGAAGTGTGTGAAGATTTACCTTATTCCAGGTCGTCCTACAACGAGGGGGAGGGACAAACAGTCACTAAGGAGTACTACTTGAACGTGAAAATATCCGTCGCAAAAGACCTGAACCGTGGCAGAACAATTGATGGATTTTGCACCACGATAAGGCATCATCACACAAGGCGATCATTGTGACCGAATTTTTAGCGAAAATTTCAGCTAGTGTCCTGGATCAAGCTCTATATTCACCTGATATGGTTCCGGCCTGTTTCCCAAACTCAAATTATCACTTCTCGGAAGGCGTTTTGTCTCAATTGAATAAATAAAGCAAAATTCAATGAAGGAGCTAAAGGTTATTCCGGAAAATGCCTACAAAAAGTGTTTTGATGATTGGATTAATCATTGGTATAAGTGTATTGCTTCAAATGGGGTCTATTTTGAAGGCGACCAAATAAACTTTACTTTGTGACTGAAGGAATATTTATGCCCATATATTAGAATCATTCTCTGTTAATATCAACATTTTCTTGCATAATTTTGCTAATACCGGGGTTAAAGAATAACTGCAAAAAGTGTGAATTTTAGCCCGTTTTTGCAACCTTCATAACTCGGAGACAAAAAAAGCAAACTTAACGTTAAAAGTCTTAAATTAAAGCTAATTAAAAATCTAGAAGGACATATTTTTCAATTTGTTTATTTAGGGGTAAGTAACCCCCTATCTAATGATACTACAATGAAAGCAAAATGGAATGATATTAAGAAGGTGAATAAAACAACAAGCACTAAACTCTTGAAATAGGATAGAAAAAAGAAAAAGAACTGGAGGACTGAGAAATCCTTAACATGATGGAAGAAAGACGGACCCACAAGAACACAGATAGAACAAAATACCGAGAAATCACAGCAAGATAAGAAGAAAAATTAGAGGAAAAAACCTCCGAGAGGTGTAAAGAAATCGAACAGTGCGAAAAGAAATATGACTACAACAATATGCATAAAAAGATAAGAGAACTGACAAACAAGAAGAAATACACCGGGGAATCGAAGAGTCTAGCCGACGCTAATGAAAAAACTGAAAGAGATCCCGATAAAATCAAAAAGATTTGGGAGGCTTATGCAGAGCAACTGTTTGACGCTGACTGTCCTAGTGGGTGATCACTGAAGGTTGACAATGATGCGGGTCCTCCCATACTAAGGGCGGAAGTGAAGAAGTATATCTTAACTCTTAAAAACAACAAAACACCAGGTAACGATAGCATTCACGGCGAAATTCTGAAAATCTTGTTCGAAATGAACAGCCAGTTTCTCGACACCCTCACCACGATTTTCAATAATATGTACAACAGCGGTGAATTTTCTGAGGACTGGAAACACTCAACCCAAAGGTTGAGTGTTTCCCCCACCCAAAGGGCCATACCGAAGAAACCGAACGCAAAATCTTGTGATCAACAAGCCTGATTAACCCCATCACCAAGGCATTCACTAAGACTATAGACAATAGAATTTGCAAAGAATGTGAAGAAAACATCGGAAATAGACAGTTCGGATTTCGAAATGCTCTTGGCACAAGAGAAGCGCTCCTCAGCTTACATGTTGTTATTCAGTGCTGTAGAGACATGGGTAAGGATGTATCATAGATTACAATTAAGCTTTCGATAACGTTAAGCACGATCAACTGCTAGAAATACTCCATCAGATCGGAATCGATTCCAGAGACATCCGGACTATAGCGAATCTCTACTGTGGACAGTCGGCTAAAGTGAAAGCAGGGTCTGCGTTAACCAAGAATATTGATATCAAGAGAGGTGTGCGCCAGGGTTGCATTTTGTCTCCCCGCCTCTTCAACATCTACTCCGAAGAAATATTCAAGACAGCGCTAGAAGAAAGTACTGAAAGCATAAAGATAAATGGAGAAACACTTAATAACATAAGATATGCTGACGATACAGTAGTACTCGCTAGCAGCATAGATGAGCTAAATAGCTTGATGCAAAGGTTATAAAGAACAAGTGAAGATTATGGGCTAAGCTTAAACCTCGCAAAAGCCAAATGGATGCTTATAAATAAAAACCAACAACCAGCAAGACAATTAATACAAAACAGCCAGAGAATTGAACACAATCTTTCACCTATTTGGGAACAAGAATTAACTCAGGATGGGACCAGGCAACAAAAATATGTGTGAGAATAGAAAGAGCGAGAGCATCGTTCAATAACATGAAGAGCATATTTATCTTCAACAGTATAACCCTACCTCTTAAAATCAGACTGCTCCAATGTTATTTATTTCCGGTACTGTTGTACGGAGCAGAAGCGTGGACAATTGACCGAAACGCTCATGAAAAAGGTTGAAATATGGGCGTACAGACGTATCCTGCGAATATCTTGGACGAACCAACGAGGAGGTACTGCGTCGGATCGGTAAGGAAAGAGAGGTGGGAATAACTATTAAGAGAAGAAAGCTGGAATACCTCGGACATCTTATGAGGCACAGCAAGTATCGGATACTTCAGTCAATAATCCAAGGAAAGATAGACAGCAGAAGGGGACCCGGTAGAAGAAGACACTCTTGGCTCCAGAACTTGCGCCATTGGGTTGGGCTGTCATCAGCCCAACTGTTCAGATTTGCCGCAAATACTCGTAGCCATTTTAATAGTCAACGTTCGCAACGGATAAGGCACGTGAAGAAGAAGAAGACCCCCTATTTTAGGAGTTAAAAGTGTGAAAATAAATAAGATTTTTACCCAAAATTAAAAGTTATTTTTTAGGTTAAAATAGCACCAACATGAATTTCAACCCCGTTTTAGGGGGTGGTTATTGCTTAGCGATAAATTTGGGAGACGTATAATTCCAGCGCAATATTCTCAGTATTTTGATTATTTCTTTGTATTTTTTTTTCTCGTCTTGGGAGTCATGTTTGTGAGTATGGCAGGATCCTCTATTAATTTTGACCCCCTTTTAGAGGGTGGTTTTTGATTGGGTATACGGCATTGGGTAGAGAATATGTAAATAATTAAAGTAACCTATTTTTGTCTCAATGTTATGGAGGTTGCAAAAACGGGCTAATTTTGCGGTTACTCTATAAGAAACATACGCTAATCAGGCTTACAACGGAGCCACAAAACGTCTCCATATTTCAATATTAACAGTAAGTGTGTGTTTAAAACTTAGACCCAATTTAGTTATCATTGCAGCCTAGCTATTCAGTTGACTTTTCTTTTTGAAACTGTTATATTTCATACTGTAAATAACACGTAAGCTGGAAAGCTTTTTGATCTGACACATAGATGTCGCCAACCTTCAAACGATACGTGTCAAAATTTCATGACATTTCGACGATTAGTTTACAAGTTACAGTGGCTTTAGTGACAGTAGTTTTGATATTTTTAAAACAATGGAAAAAATCGAATTTCGTGTGTTTAAACACTGCTTTTGATGGGAAAAAATACCGTTCAAGCAAAGCAATGATTTGATAAGTGTTACTGGGACTCTGCCCCTGGAAAATCACTGATCATTTGCTGGTATGCTGAATTTAAAGGCGGTCGTGCAGATATAAATGATGCTGAATGCTCTGGGCGTCCAAATGAGGTGGTTACACCGGAAAACATAAAAAAATCCACAAAATTGTTTTGGATGACCGTAAAGTGAAATTACGTGAGATAGCTGACATCCTAAAGATATCAAAAGAACATGTTGGTCATATTTTGAATGAACATTTGGGCATGAGAAAGCTCTGGTCGAAATGGGTAACGCGTTTGCTCACAGTGAACTAAAAACAACAACGTGTTGATGATACTAAAAGGATTTTTTCATGCGCTATGTAACAATGAATGAAACATGGATCCACCACGGAATCAAATCGACAGTCAGCTGACGTTTTTATCGGAAGACTTAAAATGAAAATCAAAAAATTAATAGCTGCTGGAATTTTAAAATCCTATTCTATTTTGTTTACCTTATTCATAAATGAATACGAGTTTACTGGACTCGTACTGTACAGCGTCATAAATTTAATTGACTTATTGTTACTCTTACCAATTGTCAAGTTCAATTAGTTTTAAAATTAGTCCCTTTTCGTAAGTGTGAATATGTGTATACTACTTAATTTGAAAACAATTTAAGAACGCACACACGGATTTTTTATATTTGCCATGCTACATCTATTATCAAGCTAATAGTTTAAATTTTTGTACACAGTACATTTCCTGTTATTTCTTGTACAGTAGCAATAATAACTCTTGAAACAAAAATATGTAGTATTTTTTTTTTCGTATTTTCTAAGTAAAATAAAACTGAAGGTAGTTTCATATCACATGCTTTAGGTATGTAATACTTTAGACTAGACTTCTCACATAACTTCTATTGTTACCAGGTGAAAAATATATTTTTGATCATTAATAATTAAAAAAAAAAAAAAACACAATTTTCAGATTCCTCGACACTAAAAACCTTGAAAAGGATGTATAATAACATGTATAAGAACGAAACCCTAAGAACACCACTTTAACCCCTTACATGTTTGACCATAAATAAGTATGTTTAAACTTTGTTCGCTAAAGACAAGAAAAAATATTATAAAGATATAGATAATAAGCAATTTGTTGGCATCTATCACATTCGTCTCGTCATCTGTAGCAGTAATGTCTAAAAACTATCGGTTTGATTTCTATTTCAAGGACAGATAGACAGACTAAAGGTAATGAGTGACTAAATTTGCCGTGATCTAGGGATCCTGAAATGCAAAAACCCCTCGAATGGTGACTTTTTCATGAAAACAAGTAAAAAAAACAAATATAGACTTTCCTTTATGTATTGTACTCACATTTACCGTTAGTTATTCTTAGTTAAGTTCCAAGTAAAATTTGTTATAACTTGGCTTTTAAGTAACCTTTTTTTGTATTGATCTTAAATATGACATATTTGCCATTTACATTTTCCAAAATAATTAAATAAGAAACCAAGCAGTCTATAATATAAATTTAAAAGTCAAAGCAAAATGAAATCCACTACCTCCGTGTTTAGGGTCAAAACGTGCACCCAACTCTGTTTAATATCTATAATTAGGTAAAATTATTATTTAAACTGAAATATTATTATTTTAAAGATGCTACACGATAGATTGGCGTGAAATTAATAAGCAAAAATAATCTGACATTTTTGGTCGTTCATTACTACCGCATTTCATATTGGAAATCTACTTCACCTACTTATATAAATAGTGTTTCAGTAATTGGTGTAATTCTGTGGTGTTATATTAATATATAGTTATTGGTTCTTGTCGGGTTAAATTAAATAAATCCGGTCAACCGGAAAACTTTTGACTCTCACAATTACTTGATGCTCCATAACCAATATTAGTAACTGTTGAGAATTTTTACTCTAATCCCTAAAATGTGCAAATAAATATATTGTAAGATTTAAAAAAGATCTCAGTTTATGTTTTTGCTTGTTGGTTTTTTAATACATATACAGTGATTTTGGTTAGAATGCCTACTTATCAGACATGGACCCCTGAACAAATTTGATTGTTTTATCTAAAAAAAAAAGGGTTTTCTATAATTTTATTATTGATATTAAATTTTCAACTCTTTGGGGTTAGGACACGATTTAATACTGATGCTAATATTTTTTAAGAAAGGAACTACTAGAAGAGTAGTTATTTTTAATATGAGACCAATAATTTTTTAAAAATTGTACTGGACAAACATTTCTTTTTTTTAAGTCGATATTGCATTTTTCTTTCAAATGAAATTTTCAGATGCAGGTTTTTTAGATGAATATTTAATTTTTTTCTTAGTATCCTGCGTTGTAAATAAGAAAAAGGCCAGCAAGAGGACACATGCTTCCCGCTCCAGACAGACTGACCAGTTTTAGTAGTTTTTTTGCCACTAGGTCACCCATTTCTAAATGGGCATTAAGTTTTCCAAGTTCCAGTGTATGAGAGGATTCTTTTGTGCGAAAAACTCCCGCCATTGGATGTAAATTTTGAAACGAAACTGTACTGTATGGGAGAGTTCCTTTTTGAAAATTCTCAACCTTCCGGTTATCGATTTTTAGTTTACTATATGACCAAGAGTTAGAGATTCAGTGCAAGAGTTTTTTTTTATGTGTAGTATTTTCCTATTTCTCTTTTATCCGTGCCGTCTACCTTGAACATGGCTACGCCACTGCCAGTATCATGTTACTTTAGAAGCCTATATAAAAAAAAACGAAAAAATAAAATCACACCGTACTCCTTTGTCTTCATGTACATATTTTAATTTTTGTTCTAATAGTGCAGTTCTACAACTTTACTTGATCATTGTGATTTTTTCAAAAGCTCAAAATGTTTTTGAAGGGCTCGTCACGGCACAGTGAATAGGTAGAATCGTTTTGACGATCCTAAAATGGTATTCATCGTGAGAGTTTCTCAGGCTGAGTTACTTCCCATAAGAATGGAAGCGAGCTACAGTCACGATGATACAAAAGCATGGCTTGTCTACTAAAGATGCAAAAAATTACAGGCCCACCAGCCTCCTATGTACTCTTGGAAAAGTGGATGAAAAAATCGTGTTACGAGATCATCAAATCAAAAATAACCAATCAAGTGCAAGTTGAAGTTGCGCAATTAGTGTTCCGTACGTTAATCGCTTTTAAAATAACAAATTTTGTTACGGAGGTATAAAATGATCAGTGACTTCACAAAACACACCCCAAATGAGTTTTCAACAAAGTTTGTTTCCAATCCTTACTGAAAACTGATGACCTTGAAATTTTTGTTTTTTTTTTATATCCGATAAATTATTAAAGGTAATGCACTCGTGATAATTTTCGTTCAATCTACACCCCGTGGAGAATATTCCAGAATTTTTTCAAAGTTTTTTGATAAGTACTTTTCGAGATAAGGCGGGTGGACAGCGATTTTTCGCGATTTTTTAAAAATAATACAAAGAAAAGTGAGCCCAAGTAATACATTATTTATATATTTTTTACTCGTCTTTTCACAAGCTTTCATTTGACACCACACTCGATGACCTAGTAAAAAAAATTTTTTTCACTTCCTATTTCACTCCCCAAAACTAACCCCTTAAGTCAAAATTTAACTTCAAAAACTACATGGCTTTGATGAGGCCATCATTTCCTATATTATTACCAAATTTCAACTTTCTATGACAAACAGTTTCGTAGAAAATCGGGTGTGGCAGACAGACGGACAGACACCGAAGTCATTTTATAAGTGTTCCGTACGGAACACTAATTAACGAGCCTCGTATCATCCCGGATGAGCAATTTGGCTTATAGCCTGAGCACTAGACAAAACCGCACACGTCAAAGCTCGTCCAATAGGTAGTGAAATGCTTTAAGGAGGAGGATGCTTGGTGACGATAATGCTTGACTGGTCTAAAGCGTTCGATAAGGTGTGTGAAGCTCTGGTGCTAAAATTCATTTGACTCGGGTTCTGATCTAACATAAGGTACATAGGTAGTAGTTATTCATAGGTAGTAGCACTACCGCGTTGTCTAAGGTGCTGTGAAATACAGAAATGTATGTTTCGGCACTTGGACAACGTTAACGGGTATTATGATATCCTCGCCAATATCCTTAGGATATGAAAAAGGGTAAAATCCCTAAACAGGCGAGGAGGTGAACGATAAAAAAAAATAACTAAACTGGTTCAACCACTCATCTCTGACAAAAGATTACGAGTCAAGACAAACTGAGAATGTTCGGAACTTTCTCAATGGCTCAACCGCTGTTTAATGTCACACAATGTTCACGTCAGATATTTTTTTATCGTTCGCCTCCCTGCCTGAGTAAGGATTTTAGCCCGTCAACGTTGTCCAAGTGCCGAAACATACATTTTTTGTATTTCACAGCATCTTTTACACAACGCGGTAGTGTTGCCACAGACGTTATTGCTTTTCTGCAAGCAAGTACTACCTATATATGTGGCTAGGCTAAATATATTTAAATAAATTAATAAATAAGTAACCGACCTGCCGGGATAACCCGAGACTTTCTGCACCGTAAGCAAGTACTACGCCACGGGCCGCCATAAGATATATCAAAGTTGGTCCACTCTGCCCGATTAACCCTACTGTTCTGAAACTTTGTTTTAGCAAAGGAAGAAGAAGCAACAGAAAGAAGATACAAGACGAAGAAGACACAAGCTGAGGACAAGTCTGGGATAGAAGTCACCAGAATCAAGAACAGCTTAGCCAGAGAAGAGATTTATCGGTTCACTACTTGAACAGTTATTTCAGACCTCCAAAGGTTTATAAAAATAGAGAAGATCAAAAGATGTAATGAAGGTCCTAATGGGTTTGTATCTCCGCGTTGAGTTCGAGTCGGTTAAACGCGAGGGAAAAAGGGTCAAGGATAGTCTGAGATCTGGGAGCTCCTTATAAATTGGCCTGCAGAGGATAGGTAAACAAACGACAGATCTATTAACTAAGAAGAAAATCGGATAGAGGGCTGTGCTCTAGCCGAGAAGACAGACTATGCAATAGATGCAATAGACACGGGTGCGACCGACGAAATCCAAACGAACATTTATATAGAGATGCCATACGTCCAGCGTATTGTGAGCGACGTGTGAAGTATGCACACCAACCAAATTTTTGACGTTATCGCCCGACTAGCTTCAATTGCTAGTTCGATTTGGCAAAGGTTACAATCTGTTACAAAAAACAGTAAATAGCGGAGAAGTAAAATACTAGTTTTACACAATATGAGTCATAAAAGTTGTCATAATCGCTTTTTAGTTGAAAATGACTCCAAATCGAGATGATATATAATAAGTTTCAAATTAATACAAATTTGGGGTGCTAAAAAAACTTTAAAATCATTTGTACGCCGATGATACCGCGATCACAGAAACAACCAAGTGGACCAGGATCATTACCAGCAGCCTTCAACGTCATTTCAACACGCTAGTCCCCTCGTTCGAACACTAGAGAAATCAGCTCAACTCTGCAAAGACCCAAGTCATGTTGTTTTCAAAGGCCCGCTACTCACCGCGAAAACCTCACCTTCCAAGGAACCTAACTCCAATGATCAGACAGCATTAAGTACCTGGACCTCCACTACGACAAGCGGCTAGCATGGAAGGACCAGGTTACCGCCTCCGCCAAGAAAGCCAACCTCCTAAGTAAGTTGTAACCATTACTGAACAAGTTCAGCAAATTGTCAACTCCCAACAAATTAACAATTTACAAGATAATCATCCGAGCAGGAATGACCTACTCCAACCCAGCATAGTGCTAGTGCCAGATGTCACGTACCCGCAACTCCACCCTCCAGACCATCACCAAAGCCCCATGGTTCGTCCGCAACACTCAGCTCCATAGAGACCTTCAAATGCCCATAATCCGGGAATTCATCAGCAGCGCCCAGCTCAAATTCCTAGACAAAGCCACCCACCTCTCGAACCCCACGGTCAGGATCCCTTACGCCAAGCCCACCACCGTCTGCCAAGACCCAGCGATCTCTGCCTCCTGAATACTCTAAGTTAATCTTAATTAATATTAAGTGTAATTTTGTGTTCATGTTCATGAAATATCTTAAGTTTTCTCAATACATTTATATAAATTCCATATGTAGGCTAAGTTA
The DNA here is from genome assembly GCA_019049505.1 of Pachyrhynchus sulphureomaculatus. Classification (NCBI taxonomy): domain Eukaryota; kingdom Metazoa; phylum Arthropoda; class Insecta; order Coleoptera; family Curculionidae; genus Pachyrhynchus; species Pachyrhynchus sulphureomaculatus. The sequence goes on along the minus strand of CM032453.1, from coordinate 93,060,530 downwards.
GTTAGGTTCCTATCATGTATATATCTTAAGATCCAAATGTTAATCATATTCTTGTCAAATCAGTGTAAATCGTTATAGCGTAGAAACTAGCTAGAAATAAATAGTAATAACTATCTTATCTGTTATCAACAAATTCTAAAACATATTGCTTTTTATTTATGATTATTAAAACTTTACTACCTCATCTTCATGTATGCTTTATTAGTACAATATTGTTTACACATATATTTTTAAGGATAGTCAATGACAATACGAAAACGCATTTTGTAAGGGTCTATAAAAAAAATTCTGTTAAGACTCGAAAAGTCAAGGTGATTTTATTTATTTTTTGTTTCTATGAGCTAAATATCATTACATTTGTGGATGCTATGTTTTCAAAAATTTATGGTATATCATATATCGTAAACAGTTTCCGTAATATCGACATAGAAAAAGTAAAAATTTTACACTAGATTATTCACAATATCTAAACTTGAACATCGATTACTCATGTAAATATGCGCAGACAGCAAGATGTCTATCAACTTAAGAAATTCTATCTTGGGGTGATAATAGCCAAGAAGAATTTAACGCTACAAAAACCCAGGAGTTAACTAAAAAAGTAAATATTGTGGAACACGACATAGTTATGATAGGTCATCCCTCTAGCATAGTCAATCAATTTGTTAACTTGCGAGCAAATCTGTCTTGGCATAAACATGTTGCATGTATAGCAAAGAGAGGTTCTCAAAAGCTGGAAATTATATTTTGAACTAAAAAGCTTACACCCATATTTGGGACTCCCAAACATACACCGTATTTATTGGATTTTATTCAAAAGGGAGCTGTTCGCTTGATTGGAGACCTAGACCTCAACAGCAACCTTGATTCCTTTGAACATCGAAGAATAGTTGGCGACTTGTGTTTATTCTACAAATACTTTCATGGAAAGTGTTCGATGGATGTAGCCCGCTTAATTCCTCCCAGAGCGGTGTATGCTAGGAAAACTCGTCAGGCTAATACATCCCATCCGTATGAGGCTCAACTTGTCACTCCTCGTACAATCTTTTTCAAACAATTTTTTATATAGATCATCCTTCTGAAAACACGTCGAATAAAGTCGGAGAACTTTTATTCAAGACGTCAAGACATAATTCCCTTCGTCTCTTCAAAGCAGTGTTTTCTTATTAAAAATAATTTTTTCACATGTATACAATTTGAACCAAAATACACTTTAATTCAGGTTCCAATCGATATGATTAATCTATTTTTATAAGTTTTTAATCTGATAAAAAATGTCTATCCCTTAATATTAGAACATTTTTTTTGAATTTTGTTTGATGAATATTTGTAGTAATGCATTAAATGTTAGCAAACCTGTTCTCAAGAATGGTCAAGCCTGTGGGTTTTGCTGCTAGGCAGGACATTCAAGTGTCTTCGTTCAAGTCGCACGCACCGCTCGAGTCTCCAGCATCGATCGCGTCACCCGCACCGCCCGCGTCTTTCTCGTCAAGACGCTCACGTTGAAGACGACAGAGAAATTCTACAAACACGCCGTTGCACGTTAAATAGATAATTGTTCGTTTCAATATTATTTTCGCGTTTGTCGGTCACAGCGCGCTTTAAAGCTGTACGTCGCTCATGGTTAAAAGAACTTAGAGAAATTAGTTATTTGTAGGCATTAGCTTTAGAATTATAATAACCATTACTATAAATAAATAATTTGTAATCAGAAGCCAGTTAATTACTGCTACAGGAATTGATAAAACTGTTTATATTTGAAGAAATAAATTATGGATAATAAAATTGTTTTATTATTGCTTTAGCTACACTTTATTAATTGCTAAAATTTCACAGAAAAATAATTTTACTCCAGATAAATGTTAAATTGTAAGATAGGTCCAACATAGATACCAACAAAATCGGCTATTACTTACTGTGAAAATGTACGAATAGGGTATCGAAAATTATGGGTCGTATTAAGTGGGCTAAAATTTAATTTTAATTAATTTAAGGCTATTTTCCCCTACTTCACCTAGTTGCTGATTGGACTCTAGTTAAATAGGTTTAGATATATGGAAAATTTTTATTATTGTTTCATTTTGTTATTATGTAGAGCTTAGTAATACACGGAAATATGTATTTCAGGGTAGTGTCGTGGTACAGTTCAAGAGGCGGGGGCGAGGGGTATATGAGCACAAAGGGTGATTCTTTACTGAAAAAAAAAACACGCATAGAGGGTGGGCGTCAATCGACAAATAAGAAGCATCAAGCTCGTTGATAAAAAAACGTTCTTCACAATAGGCTGATGATAACAATGAATCACCGAAATTATGGCTTTAAATAATGAAATAGATTTAAAAGTTTCTAAAAATGCTCTTATTTTTATATTAAAAGTGAGATTAATATAATTTTTGTTAAAATAAAAATGCAAAATACAGCAATTCACCATGTTATGTGGAACACCAATCAGAGCGAATGACGTCACGCCTAAGTAAACATTATTTCGGTAGAACTTCTCTTGTGTAAACAATAATCTCTGCACCGCTTATCAATTAATTTGTGGTTTTAAACTATCGAGTTGCCTAGTTTTGTATTACAAAAACTAGAACCAATAAACCTTAGCGATGGAAGACGGATTTATCAAGGCAAATAGCTCTAACTTACCCAGAATTGATTTGTTGATGCTTGGAAACTTTCTTGCGTCAAACAAAGACTTTTGCTCAGCAGAATTTAGAAATATCAAAACTTCTATGGAAGTATATAAGTAATCTGTATTAAAACTGCAATTTAAAACTCAAAAACCCATAAAAACTGCACTTTATTTCTACGTCATGGTTTTATTAGTTTTAGGTTAGGTTATGATTGTTATGAAAATGTTGATATGTACTGAATGTAAGTCACCATATCATTTGGCAACTGGAACAAGAATAAAGTATCCATTAAATAAACAATAGTGGATGATAGCATTAAAGAAATAAAACCTAACCTCAATAGTGATGTGACTATCTAAAGGTATTATTTAGATAATTAACAATTTCTCAAACAAGATTATTATGACACACCTCAATTATAATAATAAAATATTAAACAAAATGGTCTTCATAGAAATAAATTGAAGAATTTGGAGAAATAACCGCTGGGTTTCGCCGTGAAAGAGTTAGTCCCTTATTTCTTATTGTTTTCTGTTTTGGAACGTAAACAAATAACTTGTTAGGAGTTTTTATCGATGTGTTTTTACACTGAGGGACCGCACACCACTTATACACTTTAGAGTTCATTTTAAACACACAAAATAACAAAATTATTGTATAGACACTGTATACTTCATTGTTGTTGACATGGAGTTTACAAAGGCGTGACGTCACGAGCAGACGCCATGACACCTGCGAGCGTTTTGGCCTGAAATTCAAAATTAGTTTAAAAAAGGCTCATTTTATGCTAGGAAACCTGTAATTTCTCCAGAAATATATATTTTTTTGGAAATAGTAGTTCCGTAAGAACATCGTGGAATAGTATTTCAAAATTAGTCATCATGCCTATTTACGTTAATGGCTTAATATCAATCCTGTCGAAAGATTTGCTATGCTCATGACACAGTTATATTTTTAAAAATACAAGCTGGAATATATATATATATATATATATATATATATATATATATATATATATATATACACATACACATATATATATATATATATATATATATATATATATATATATATATATATATATATATATATATATATATATATATATATATATATATATATGTATATGTATATATACATATATATGTATATGTATATATATATATATATATATATATATATATATATATATATATATATATATATATATATATATATATACGAGGCTGGTTTGAAAAGTCCGTGCAAAAATAAAAACTACTTATGTGTTTGGGGTAAACCTTTTTTATTTTTCGACATAGTCTCCTTTTAGGCTTATACACTTCGTCCAACGATGTTCTAGTTTGTTGATCCCTTCCGAATAATAGAATTCAAAAATATCCATTAGTGTCTGCAATCACCTCCTCGTTTGAATAAAATCTTTGTCCCGCCAGCCATTTCTTCAAATTGGGGAACAAATAGTAGTCCGAGGGAGCCAAGTCTGGAGTATAGGGGGGATGTGAAACGAGTTGGAATCCTATTTCCATTAATTTTGCGACCACAACTGCTGAGGTGTGTGCTGGTGCGTTGTCGTGATGGAAAAGGACTTTCTTGTGGGCCAATCGCGGGCGTTTTTCTTGCAGCTCGGTTTTCAAACGGTCCAATAACGATGAATAATATTCACCTGTAATAGTTTTACCCTTTTCCAGATAGTCGATGAGGATTATCCGTTGCGAATCCCAAAAGACAGTCGCCATAACCTTTCCGGCCGAAGGAACGGTCTTCGCCTTTTTTGGTACAGATTCCCCCTTGGTAACCCATTGTTTAGATTGTTGTTTGGTCTCAGGAGTATAGTAATGTATCCATGTTTCATCCACAGTGACGAAACGACGCTTAAAGTCCTCCGGATTCTTCTGGAACAGCTGCAAACCATCCTTGCAACACTTCACACGATTCCGTTTTTAGTCAAGCGTGAGCAATCGCGGCACCCATCTTGCGGATAGCTTTCTCATGTCCAAATGTTTCTGCAAAATATTATGTACCCGTTCAGTCGAGATGCCCACAGCACTAGCAATCTCACGCACCTTAACTCTTCTGTCATCCATCACCATATCATGGATTTGATCAATGATTTCTGGAGTCGTAACCTCCACAGGCCGTCCAGAACGTTCAGCGTCACTTGTGCCCATATGGCCAGTCCGAGAATTTTGAAACCACTTATAAACTGTTCTAATCGAAGGTGCAGAGTCACCATAATGTTTATCAAGCTTCTCTTTAGTCTCCTGAGGCGTTTTGCCTTTCATAAAGTAATGTTTAATCACCACACGAAATTCTTTTTCGTCCATTTCTTGAAAATCACTCGACTTCCTTGATTCACATATATATATATATATATATATATATATATATATATATATATATATAAATAATATATATATATATATATATATATATATATATATATATATATATATATATATATATATATATATATATTTACAGGAAAAAATATGGTTCCGTTTCATATGGTTTATTCTGTCGAGCCACCAAGTGCCGGTGTAATGACGCTAGTTGTCGTCGTCCTATTTGAAACTATTGTTATAGAATAAAATCGTTCAGACAGCTGGCATAAAGCTTTCCGAGAGCTCACACACGAGCCAATCTGTTGCATCAGTAAGGAGTGCTGCGCCATAGTTGGTAGTCGTCGTCCCATTTAAAATTATTGTCTCCGAGTGAAAACTTTTACACGGGTAACACGATCGCCCGTTTGAAAGAGTTCACTTAGAAATAATGGTTTTAAATGGGATGACGATTGCCAGCGACAGCACACGGCCATTTAGGGGAACGACAGAGTGGACCCTGTGCGATTGCTCTAAGTAAAGGCTGTCAGACGGGCGACGCTCTTAATCGGAAACAAGAGCTTTAAACGAGACAAAGGTTGTCAGCAACGGCGGGCCACCTATAGTGGCCAATAGAGCCAGTGAGGAACGACACTAATGTTTTAAATTATAATTTTGTCTGTGGTTCAATGATGACAAAAATAAACCTACTCAAAAATACATAAATATTCTAACAAGGAATCATAATGTCAAAAGTTCTTGGAAGTTGTTATTGAGTGAATTTATCAGTTACAACAAATTGAAAATAGGAAATGTCTTTTTAACATCTCTACAGCTCTTGGAAACACAATTTCAGGTACTGTTTAATAGCAGCCGAGAGGCATGTAATAGTATTTTTTCGTTAGAAATATATTTCTTTTGTTTTATTCAATACTTTTTGATAGTTCACCTTCAATATATTTGTTAAAGAATGTTCTTCACAAAAGTTAGATTTTTGTAAGATTTCATTTACACGATTTAGCAATGTTAATAGGGAATTGTCAACCTCACGAAAATAATTAACTGAGTCTTTATCTAAAAAAAAAATTATAACTGTAAAAAAATTAGAAATACCAACGAAATAGCAAAACAAGTTGAAATCGCAGTAGTCCACAAAAAGGGATTAGGGTTAGGATTCTGTAACGAAGACGAGAAAAAAAGGAAAGGGAAAGATAACAGTGTGTTTTCTTTTTGAAATTTCATATTTTATAAAATCTTCGTTTTCGCGTCTTATATTTCGGCTAGGCTTGGATCCTTATGCAAATTAGAAAATTTTTTATTGTTGATTTAAAAAATATCGGTCGGCTGTTTTATTTCTCCGAAGATCACAGTTTTTAAGCCTCAACTGTCTGTAGTCAGTTATATGTTCTGGCATTTTTGTGTCGTGTTTTTCGTACAAGGCTTTTTCTTTAGGTTCGGCTGTTTTATTTCTCCGGAGATCACAGTGTTTAACTCTCAACTGTCTGTAGTCAGTTATATGTTCTGGCATTTTTGTGTTGTGTTTTTCGTACAAGGCTTTTTCTTTAGGTTCGGCTGTTTTATTTCTCCGAAGATCACAGTGTTTAAGCCTCAACTGTCTGTAGTCAGTTATATGTTCTGGTATTTTTGTGTCGTGTTTTTCGTACAAGGCTTTTTCTTTAGGTTCGGCTGTTTTGTTTCTCCGAAGATCACAGTGTTTAAGCCTCAACTGTCTGTAGTCAGTTACATGTTCTGGCATTTTTGTGTCGTGTTTTTCGTACAAGGCTTTTTCTTTAGGTTCGGCTGTTTTATTTCTCCAAAGATCACAATGTTTAAGCCTCAACTATCTGTAGTCAGTTATATGTTTTGGCATTTTTGTTTCGTGTTTTTCATACAAGGCTTTTTTTTTTAGGTTCGGCTGTTTTATTTCTCCGAAGATGACAATGTTTTAGCCTCAACTGTCTGTAGTTAGTTATATGTTCTGGCATTTTTGTGTCGTGTTTTTCGTACAAGGCTTTTTCTTTAGGTTCTTTAGGAGGTTGTCTTCTTCATCATTGCACTTTTTTATCTATTTTTTTAAATGTAATAATTAAAAATAATAACAATAATAAATAGACCTGTTAGATCGCAAAAGAATAAAACTCGGAACAGCCCGTTTAAATACAAATTAGTGTGGATTGGGGTTACATTTTTACTGCAAAACGTAAAAGTATTTCAACATATAAACGACAGAGGTAAATGGTAAGATGACATATGATGTGGCTTCTCTTTTTCTTTTAAATTCCAAAGTCGTTCGGTTCAGCGGAGGATAATCGAACTCGGTTACTAAATGACAATCAATACGAAAAAAAGGGATCTCTATCTTTTTGTTTGTAACAGAATCTCAGCCCTGTTATTTTTATTTCTTATCTTCTGTCTAGCTTGAACGAGAAATGATCTGGTAAGATGCTTGTGGATAGGTAATTGCTATAAATATTAGTTACAATTTATTAGACACATCATATTTACAATATAATAGAAAGAAAAATTAATCAAAAAATTAGGACTTAAGCTATGTACCTTGTTTTTGCTAATTCGGTCACAAAATTCGATTTTCTTATCATGATGCTATGACGTAATATGTCTTTACACTATAGGAAAAAATAAATGACATTTGAATGGGCAATGGCAATCAGGGTTTTCATTTATTATTTTATACTTTTGATGTCTTTAATGAAAAGGCAATAACGTGATCAAAACCAGTGGATTAACCTTTTCCAATCTGAAGGAAATGTACATAGATCCGTAGTATTAATATATTTTTCTATTGTTAAAAAGTGTTATTTAGTGTTTTTTTTTAATAACGGCCTCCTGCTCGGATATATTCTATTTTTGATCCATATGGAAACAAATACATAATAATATTATAATATGTAAGTTATAAACTTATATATTATAATACGATTCATATTGTGGTGTAAGTAATTTGTGAGTCACAGAAGATGCAAAATAAATAACATTTTAATGAATCCAAAAAAGCGAATCACCATTTAGATTTCATAATCCTCAGTTTATTTCCGATACTCTCCAAAAATACGCCAGATTTCACATTAATATGGTATGGATGCTGAAACACCCAATTAAATTAAAAGCAAATGTTAAAACTCTAATAATATGACATTTATAGCACAATTTTTTATAGCTTATTACGAAAATGCAATAAGTTTTTATATAAATTGCTCTCAGGATTGCCCATCTGGACGAAAAAATTCGCGAACTTTTAAGAGACATTTCTTGGCTAACCGATTGATATATATTTCATCCTCGGCATTTTGATAAGTGATTTTCTGTTGCAAATTTTAATAAAAGGGCAAATTTTTACTGATCTAAAAAATGACCAAAGGATAATAGATAGTTCAATCAATAAATTTTCAATCTTACTACATAGTTTGATTCATTACCTTCTTAGTTTATGCATCGAAGGACGATTGAAACTTTAGACTAATTAAATATTGGACAGGAATGGTTTTTTATCAATAAAATTTTACATTTGTATATATATATATATATATATATATATATATATATATATATATATATATATATATATATATATATATATATATATATCTATAATATATATAAAATGCAACGTCTCTCTGTCTGTCTGTCTGTCTGTCTGTCTGTCTGTCTGTCCGTTAGTGCGTCTATCACTGAAAAACCACTTAAACCGATTTACGTACTTTTTTTTTTAAAACATACATATGTTCTCTGGCCAGGTTAGAGGCTATATTTTATTACGATAGGTAGCATAAGGAATGAGCAGTGACGTAAAATAGTGAATGATGTCGGAAATAAGTTTGCCGCTAGCGCGTGCCTTTGCAATACACAGCCTAAACCATTAAATATGGAACAATATTATGTAGCAAAGAATATCTGTAATATATAATCTATAATATATATATAAAATGCAATGTCTCTCTGTGTGTCTGTCTGTCCATTAGTGCGTTTATCACGCGGGAACCACTTATCCGATTTACCTGTCTTTTTTTAAATTCATGCATATATTCTTTGGCCAGATTATATAATAATAATAATAATCTATATATCTATAATATATATAAAATGCAATGTTTGACTGTCTGTCTGTCTGTCCGTTAATGCGCTTATCCCTCGAGAACCACTTATCCAATTTACGTGATTTTTTCATACATATGTTCTCTGACCAGGTTATAGGTATATATTTTATTACATCTATAATATATATAAAATTCAACGTATTCTCTCTGTCTGTCTGTCCGTTAGTGCGCTTATCACTGGAGAACCACTTATCCGATTTTCGTACTTTTTTTTTTAAAACATACATATGTTCTCCGGCCAGGTTATAGGTTATATTTTATTACGATAGGTAGCATAAGGAATGAGCAGTGACAATAATAGTAAATGAAGTTGGACAAAGTTTGCCGCTAGCGCGTTCTCTTGCAATACATAGTTCAAACCATTAAATATGGAACAATATTATGTAGCAGAGAATATCTATAATATACGAGTATATGAAATGCAATGTCTCTCTGTCCGTCTGTCTGTCTCTCCGTCCGTTAGTGTGCTTATCACTGGAGAACTACTTATCCGATGTACGTGCTTTTTTTTTAACCATACGTATGTTCTCTGGCCAAGTTATAGGATATATTTTATTCGGTGACATAAGGAATAAGCAGTGACGATAATAGTGAATTAAGTCGGAGAAAAGTTTGCCGCTAGCGCGTCCTCTTGCAATACACTCCCTAAAGCATTAAATATGGAACAATATCATGTAGCAAAGAATAAAATATATATAAAATGCAACGTCTCTCTGTCTGTCTGTCTGTCCATTAGTGCGCTTATCACTCGAGAACCACTTATCCGATTTACGTGTTTTTATAAATTTATACATATGTTCTATATAATTCGATATAAGCCTAGATAATGGGAGATAAGGTGAGATAATGGGAGATAAGGAGAAATAATGGGAGATAAGTCGAGATAAGCCTCGATAATGGGAGATAAGGTAAGATAATGGGAGATCAGTATAAATAATGGGAGATAAGGAGAGATAATGGGAGATAAGCAGAGATAAGTCTAGATAATGGGAGTTATGGTGAAATAATGGGAGATAAGGAGAAATAATGGGAGATAAGGAGAAATAATGGGAGATAAGTCGAGATAAGCCTAGATAATGGGAAATAAGGTGAGATAATGGGATATAAGGAGAAATAATCGGAGATAAGGATAAATAATGGGAGATGAACAGAGATAAGCCTAGATAATGGAAATTATATAGAGATAATGGGAAATAAGGAGAAATATTGGGAGATAAGGAGAAAGAATGGGAGATATTTTATTACATTGGGTAACATAAGGAAGAAGCAGTGACGATAGTAGTGAATCAAGTCCACGCGAGCGGAGCCGCGGGCCCAGCTAGTATACATATATAAAATATATATATAAATATATATATAAATATATATATATATATATATATATATATATATATATATATATATATATATATATATATATATATATATATATATATATATATATATACATACGCACACTATATTGCTAATGTGACAATATTGTGCAATCAAAAATGTATAATAAAAAATTTAAATTTTTTTATATTTTGAACGTCGACTACTACTGTTTTATCTCCTAATTCAATACAGGTATTCATTAACAAAAAAATCAACATTTAAAAATTTGTAGATATCACTTTTTCAAAAACTTAATATTACTGATACGGTGTAAATTATTATATTATGTCCTTTGCAGCTTAAAATGCATGTATAGATGAAATAGTAGTTTAATTGAAACTGAGCATTTGTCCTCCACTCCGCTTACATGAAATTAAGAACATGACTTTGTTTTGATATACAAAATATATATTCATGTAAAATACACTTATGCTTTAATTTTAGCTTTTTAATTTAGATCATTTAGCCTTTAAACAGTATGCTGTTGATATAGATAAAAAAATTTAAAAACTGAACTAGAAGTCAATAATATTTATCCCATCGCAAATTGTATTTAGAAAGTAATCAGCAACCAAAAAATGGATTCTTAAAAATAAGGCAAAAAGTCATAAATAAAGATTTGAGAGGTGAAAGGTCCATTCATATTCATGACATAATCAAAAGTAAAGCAAATGAAAATTCTGTTACATTATTAGAGCTGAGTTAAAGCACAAGTCATCTATCATCTACCCTAACACCACTTACATGGTCACAAAATACTGTTGTACCAACACCAACTTATTAGCTGAACTCTTTAATTCACACTCTATTGCTGATTTTCAGGGAAAAATTTCATTCATATTTCCGATATGCATCACAGTTGCTTGATATTGTCTTTACAAAGCGTTCATAAAATGCATTTTAATAAAGCTAGAAAATTTGGCGCTGATTAAATACCTGCTATGGCACTGAAAAATACACAACCGAAGTAACACCACTCTTTTGCAGACTTTTGAATCTATTCTACAGAAAAGGAATATTCCCTTCCTCCTGGAAACCCGCTAGGGTTCAGCTAATGCCGCAAAAATTCAAAACCTTGGTTACCAATCCCATTACTTTCAATAATGTGAAAAGTTTAGGAAAAGGCCATCAATCACTATTTTTAAAAATATTTAATATTATGTGCGATAATTAATATGGTTTCCGTAAACTGCTGGAAACGACTGGGAATCCATATGCAGCTTTGCCGATGACAGTATGCTTGTCTCTTCATTTACCTTGAACACTCGAACATCAGCCATCCTTGCAAATATGCGCAGACTGCAGGAAGTTGTTCATCATAACAAAGGTTAATGTAGTAGAAACCGACGTAGTTATGTGAGGACACTCCATTCCTCTAGGATAACCACTGAACTTGTTGAAAGTTAATTTGGGAGCAAAGATATCTTGGCATGAATATGTTACAGTCACAGCAAAGAGAGCTTCGCAAAAGCTGGCAATATTATTCCGTTCTAAAAAGCTTTACATTCCACCATAACTTCTAATCCTGTACATAGCTCAAATACGTCCAACGATATAATACTGCTCCCATATTTTTAACTCTACTACTATGTTAAATTCTGTTCAGAAGAAACCTGTTTGCCTGATTGGAAACCTAGAACTTACCAACAACCTTGACTTCTTGGAACGTTGAGCGTTGGCGACTTGACCTTATTCTATAAATACTTTCGTAGAAAGTATTAGATGGATGTAGCCCGTCAAATTCCTTCGAGACTGGGGCATGCTAGAAATACACGTCGTGCCAAGAGACAACATCCTTATGTGGTTAACCTTGTCACTCCTCGTACCACTCATTTGGAATGATTTTCCCAGGAGTATATTTTCCATCGAATACAGCTCGCAGCGGCTTAAGACCAACGTGGAACATTGATAGATTTAAAAATACAGTTTTTATCATTTATTAATCCAATTAATAAATAAAAAGTGTTTTACATTTAATACGCATGACACAATTAAAATCTGCACACATGTAAATAAAAGCACCAAATAATTTAATAGTACAGTAGTAAAGTTTTTAAAAATGTTATAAATAATTCTACTAATTGTAAAATAAACACTACATTTTGTAATATTCAGTAAAATATCAATACTGAACTCATCACACCAAAATAAAAATAAATAACTAAAAATTGTCGACTTCAGATGCAAGCCTATGAAATATTATGACTATGAGATATTACAGTGACTTCTTCAGAACGAAGCCAGCAAACCATGGATTATTTTTACATTATTGTACAAACTTACCATTCCTAAACAACATCACATAGCAATGTAGTTTTTAGATCTCCGTTCATTAGTATTAATAATACATTGAATTGAAAAAGATGTGTTTTAGTGTTCCATACGGAACACTTCGGTATCCGTCTGTATGTCTGTCTGTACACATCCGAATTTCTCCGAAGCAATTTGACGTAGCAAGTTGAAATTTGGCACAAATATAGGAATTGGTGGCCCAACCAGAGCCGTGTAGTCTTGAAAGTTAAATTTTGCCTTAGGCGGTTAGTTTTGGGGAGTGAAATAAGAAGTGAAAAAATTTTTCTTTGCAAGTTCATCGAGTTGGGTGTCAAATGAAAGCTTGTGAAAACAAGCCTTCAAAAACATATATGATGTAATACTCGCACAAACTTTTCCTCATATTATTTTTTAAAAATGGCCAAAAGTTGCTGCCTTACCCCCTATCACAAAAAGTACGGATCGACAAATTTTGAAAAAATTCTTGAATATTCTCCATAAGGGGTAGATTGAGCAGTAATTATCACGAGGGCATTACTTTGATAATTTTTCTGGAATAAAAAACTATTTGTCCTGACAATATGGTGAGAGTTTTTTTTGTAGAAAGTTGTGAATTTAACCGGGACTTAGAGCTACAAAATACCAATACGTAGTCGGTGCAATCAGTAATATCCTCGTATACTTAGTACATTACGTCATTTGGTCAATCACAGATAAAATAAATTTCAACGATGACTGGTGACTAATGGATAGGTACCGAGACAAAATAATTCTATTTTATTTTTTTATGACTAAATAAATATTTACCTAGTAAATATTTGTTTTAAATTTTTACTACTAGATTCTAGACCAGTGATTCCCAAAGTGGTTCAGGTGGACCCCCAGGGGTCCACGGGAGACTCGACGGGGGTCTATGTTGGCGTGAAAAAAAAATGGGGGTTCACAAATTGTAAGTGGGGGTCCACGAAAATGTATCTGGTTTCGATAGAAAAGAACAAAAATGGTTGCTTAAGTTTTTTTGAGTAGATGTATTTTTAAGAAGGTCATTTTTTAGGAGCTACGGTTTCTCATGCAATCCTAACAGATAGCGCGCAAACTGTTAATTGAAAAAAAACTTGCATATAGATCGATATTTCCTTGTTTTTTACAACGCGCGTCGAGACTTGTCAAAGCGCCGCCCGCCCGCAACGCAACTCGTTCAGACGTGCAAAGGGACGAAATACGACTTGTGCTGTGCTTGCAATCTTCCATGAACTTGTTTGATTCTTCATCAATATAAATACGAATGCCAAGGACAAACGTTACTCATTTGTTTCCGGAATTTTGAAAAGAAAAGTGTGAGTGAATCGATGTCAGTGTTTGCCAGTGCCGGAAAAAGTAAGTACCTGCCTATTTGTTATTCATACTTTTATTTTATATTGTAATAATATTATATTTGTTATGTTTGCGTGTAGTAGGTACGTATGTACCACTCGTAACGTACATCAAAGTAATAAGTAAATCATTAAAATCGCCGAGTTTTGATGTCAAAATATTCTTTAAAAGTATTTTCTCTCGAATTTACAGAAATGTATCAAAATATAATTAATCAAAAAATATTTTATATTACATTAAAATAGGTTCAGCCGTTTTGTGAAAACCTCTATACGGGTCTTAGTAGTTTATTGCTTTTAATAATTAAAATCAGTTTTGCCGCCGGCATTTTGGTTTTTTCATTGCAATAATTAATTAATCCTATTTTATTCTGTTAAAATAGCCATATCCTGTTAAAGTCGCATTATGATTACTAAAACAAACATTTTTTTCTTTACAGGTAGGTAACTCATACGAAACATGGCTGAATCTAAGAATAAATGTCGACAGTACAGTGTTGATTATTTGAAATTTGGTTTTTTTCTTCCATCAAAGGCAGACAAACGATTGCCCATATGCCTTTTATGCAACAAAGTTTTGAGCAATGACTCTATGAAACCATCGAAGCTCGAAGATCATCTAAGAAGGTGTCATCCTGATAAAATAGGTAAAGATTTAAAATATTTTCAAACATTGAAGGAAAAATATAAAAAGAGACCCACCGTGCACAGTAAGTTAAAACGTCTCAAAGTAACGATGATGGCTGCCGGGCATCTTACAATATCTCATTGCTTATAGCGAAATCTGGAAAACCGCACACCATCGGAGAATAGTTAATTTTACCAGCTGTTGAAGAGGTTTTAAAAACTGTTCTGTACAAACCTCCATTTGATGTACTCAAAAGAATTCCTTTGAGTAACAACACTGTACAAAGACGTATTGATGAAATGAGCTCTGATATTGAAAGCTTCTTGTGCAATTATCTGCAAACAACTCATTTTTCTATTTAACTGGATGAGTCAACTTTACCTAGTAATGAAGCATTATTATTGGCATATGTTCGATTTGTTATGGACGAAGAAATCCATGAAGAGCTGCTATTCGCGAAAACTTTAGAGACGGACACTAAAGGCCAATCAATATTTAATGTCCTGAGTGATTTTTTTAAGGAAAAATCGATTCCATTTACAAATATTATTTCGATGGCAGCAGATGGAGCTCCAGCCATCTTCGGGCGATATCGTGGGTTTATAAGCCATCTTAAAAGAATTATACCAGGAGTAACTGCAATTCACTGTGTCTTCCACCGACAACACCTGGTAGCGAAAAAATTGAGAGATTGCACCAATCGCTTCAATTTGTGATTAAAGCAGTAAACAACATAAGAAGCAATGCGTGGAATACCCGCTTATTTGCGCAATTGTGCGACGAAAATGATGAAGACTTCCAACGATTGCTCTTACATACTGAAGTACGCTGGTTGTCGAAAGGTGCATGTTTAACAAGATTTTACTCACTTTTTAAATCAGTTTTAGAGTTTCTGGAAAGTAAAGATCCAGATTTAAAAGAAAACCTGATCAAATTAAAAGCAGACATCGCGTATTTGACAGATTTGTTCAAAAAATTTAATGACATTAACTTGCAGTTACAAGGGGACAGACTAAATTTAATACAAACAAAGGGTGTAATTTCGGGTTTTCTTGGAAAATTGAAATTTATGAAGGAAAATATTAATCGGCGCGAATTCTCCCAGTTTCCAAACTTGCCACGGGCAGAATGTCTTGATGAGGATATTCAGACATACGTTCAACATTTAAATGCCCTGCATGATGACTTCAAAAATAGATTTGAAGATATTCTGACGATGGAAATACCACCATAAATCCATTTGATGAAACGGAAGTGGCGAATGTGGTATTACAAGAGGAGCTACTCGAGCTTAGCACCAATGAGGAGCTGAAGGTGAAATTTAAAAAAGGCTATCAAACATTTTGGCTGCAGGCAGAAATACCCGAAAAATATCCTGGGCTGTGGAGAATTACGAGAAAACTTTTGATAGCGTTTCGCTCGCCATACCTTGTCGAAAAAAGTTTTAGTGTCGTTACAAACCTATTAACAAAAAAAAAGGAGCAGATTGAACATCACAGAACGGGGAGATTTGCGGTTATTCCATACAAAACTGAAGCCAAATATTGATAATTTGCTGTCAATCAATCAATTTGCATTGTTGAAGTTACGGTACGTTATTAATGTTTAATTTGAATTCTATTAAGTCTATAATCATATTATTTTAATAAATAGAACAGAAGAAAATATATTATTTTTCTTTTAATTTTTACCACTCCGAATTTAGGGTTGGAATTCAGCCACTACGCAAATTTCCATCGTTAGATCTAATCTTCACATTTTTTGACGAGTTTTGGGAATATGGTAGACATGTAGCAGCAGGGGGTCCACCGAAACCAGTAAAATTTTGAAAGTGGTCTACGAGAAAAAAAAGTTTGGGAACCTCTGTTCTAGACGGAACTAGATTCATTTATTGGGTATTAGTTAGCTAAGAAGCATAACTATTATACCTTATTGACTAAGAAAAGTCATGGAAAAGGCTATCAATCAGCATCTTCCAAAATATTTTGAAGGATTCAACATTATTAGCGATCACCAATATGGCTTTCGTAAACATAGATCAACAGGAGATCTTCTGATTTATGTAACACATGTTTGAAACAACGCAACTGAACACTTTGGAGAATCTCGAGCGGTTGCTCTGGACATATCCAAGGCATTCGACCGTGTTTGGCACGATGGGCTGTTGGCTAGGCTACGCTCTTATGGTATGTCTGAAAAGTTCTGTTTATGGCTTTCATGTTTCCTCAGAGAGCTTTCTTTACAAGTGGTAGTCGACGGATTTCTCTCTAACACCTTCACTATCAACGCCGGTGTACCCCAGGGCTCCATACTGTCTCCTACTCTCTTTCTCATTTACATTATCGATCTGCTGGAAGAAACCGAGAATCCAATCTACAGCTTTGCAGATGACAGTACGCTTATCTCTTCATTCACTTTGAATGCTCGGACATTGGCTACTCAGACGAATATCCGCAGACAGCAGGAAATCGTTCAACTTAACAAAGACCTGGAAGAAATTCTGTCTTGGAGTGACAGTAACCAAGTGGAATTTAACGCTGCAAAAACCCAGGCGGCAGTTTTTGCTAAAAAAGTTGACGTTGCTGAACCCGACATAGTTATGTCGGGGCACTCCATTCTTCTAACATCGTCACTTAATTTGTTGGGCGTTAATTTGGGAGCAAATATGTCCTGGCATGAACATGTTGCAGGCATAGCAAGGAGAGCGTCTCAAAAGTTGGGTATATTATTTCGAACCAGAAAGATTTACACTCTACAACAACTGTTAACTCTTTACAAAGCTCAAATTCGACCAACTATGGAATACTGCTCCCATGTTTGGGACTCCGCTCCCAAACATACACTGCATTTGTTGGATTCTATTCAGAGAAGAGCTGTTCGATCGAAGACCCGGAACTGACCGGCGGCCTTGCTTCGCTGGAACATCGAAGAACGGTTGGCGACTTGAGAACAGGTATTTTCATGGAAAGTGTTCGAGGGATGTGGCCCGCTTAATTCCTCCCAGAGCGGTGCATGTTAGAAGTACACGTCGCGCTAATACTTCACATCCATATGATTTCCAGCTTGTTACTCCTCGTACAGCGCTTTTCAATCAGTCTTTTATATGGAGAACATCATCCCTTTGGAATAATTTGCCCTCGGTTTCCCACCGAGTACAATTTAGAGCGATTCAAGAACAACATGAATTGCTTTCTCCGCACATGCGTCGCTCCTGTAGCGCTTTAGGGACTTCCCTGTGCACGTGTGCTAGACTCATAAAAAAAAAACGTGAAAATACATATTGTGTTTTCACGATCTCAAGTTATATACATGTAAGGGACCTATTTAAGCCTAGGTAAGGATTTTATTTTATTTTAAAAGCAATCACTATACGAAACACTAATTGCGCAAGTCCGACTTGAACTTAGCCGGTTTTTTTACTATGAAATGCTAAATAATGGCAAAAAGAATCGCTCTCTATATTTTTCTAGTTAAAATGCGGTTATTTAAACCTCATACTCTGTTTCTCATATTTATTATGTGCAAATATCCCGTATTTCAATATTCTGTCAAATTTAAATGAAAATTCAAAACTTCACCATAAAAAAAAAGGTAAAATCATTTATATTTAATCAGTTTTTTTGTCAAAGATTTGTATTTTTCAAGACATACTCGTATTTGTATTAAAACTCCTTGTTACAGGACAAGTGTTACTAACATAAACGTATTTAAAAATGATAGTGTCGATGTTATACCTTAATATTATGAGTTGAAAAGGCTTTTTCACGTAGCTATTAAAAATATAATATGTGCAAGACAATGGTCTATTGTATAACCTTACATTTTTTTAGTTCAGTTTTAATTATTTACTTTAATTTTTTTATTAATTTACTTAAAATCCAATGTAGAATTATTTTGTCAGTAGTTTAAAAAAAATACATAGCAAGAAGTATGCAATTTTCACATATTATCCTAAAACTTCATGGTCTTAAGGCCGTAAAACTATATTTAAAAACAAAACAATGTGATCTGAGAACTTGTTACGAACTGCCTGCAATAAGTAAATCTAAATCATATAGTTTATAACAATTATAGTTTTTAGTGGCTGCTTTGCTTACTCAACGACCAACATGCTTGCCGTAAATAGATATTTTAATACGTTTGTAGAAAATCAAGTCATATTATGACTAAGCATATGAGCACATGTAAAAATTTGTTACACTCTTCTATAAAATTTATGACAGTCTTGGTGACTGGCTGATCCACCTACACCATCTCTAAAAAACCTCACATGTAGCCCCACATATTGAATAAGCTCGATGAGCCAATTGATGCGGATATTTTTACGAATCATTTATACGGGATTTCTATCGACGTGCGAGTTCGACTTGGATGATTCTCAGATTTCAGAAATGCCATTGGAACCAGGAAAATCTTGTTCAGTACTAATGGGCTTCTGTTAAATGTCGAAATTGAAGGAAAATGTCTTTATCTGTTTTTCAGTCTACGAAAAAGCCTTTGACAAAGTACGCCGTGACAAAGTCATTAAATTACTAAGAAGAACTTAACTTGACAGTAAGCATATTGTATTATTAAGAACCTTTATTGGAACTAAATAGGCGAAGTTCATGCTGATGGGACTACCACGACGGAATTAAATATCCAGCGAGAAGTCTGTCAAAGTTATATTCTCTTTCCTCTTCTGTTCAACTTGTTCTCCGGCAAGATCTTCAATGAACCGTTAGAAGAAATTAACGAGGATATGGTTCTTTTCTTAATGCCGTTGTTCTGCGGTAGTATTACTGGACTTCCCCTTATCGTCGATAAAGTCAACATTGTCAAATATTAAACCTACAATAGATGTATCAAAAATCATACTAGTGGCGACAACTGTTCGCCTCACAATCAGAGGATTACCAATGGGGCGAAGTTACCAATTTACATTTCTGGGCGACATTCTCCCACCTCATTTTAAATTAAAGCAGAAAATGGTTTGTACGGTATTGTAATATAAACCATGAAAGTTAGCTCCTTAAACAAGTTAGAAGCTCTAGGAATATGGATATACCGCTGAATGTTGAAAATACCATGGACCCGCTAGCATAACTAACCAAGAAGTCTTCCGAAGAGCCGATACCAACAGACAAGTATAGGAAAATTGCGTATCTCTGACAAATTTTATAAGGACCGAGGAATCATCTCATGAAAGGGAAAGTAGACCGCAGATGAGGCTCTGGAAGAAAACAGATGTCCTGGCTAAGGAGTATCAGAGACTAAAGCGATATTTAAAACGTGGAAGAGCTCTTCAAAGTTTATGGTGATCGAAAAGCATTTTCCGTAATAAAAGCCAAATCCGGGTTACCGAGCACATGAAGAAGAAGATGCCTCTTAAAAGGTATTTCTATTTTTTAAAGCAATAATATACTGGTACTATACCTTTTCAGATTTCTATTGAAATAGATTTTTCTATAGTATTGTGTATTTCTTTAATTAGTACAAAATTTGTAATATTTTTAGAAAAACTTACCTCTTCAGCTTCCTCCTGCAATATCCTATACTTCGCTAACTCCTTAAGTCTATCCATTCTCTCTTGTTTTAGTTGCTCAAGCCTCTTAGTAACTCTTTCAACAGCATCAAAAGAATCGTAAGCAAAAGATGTGCCTTTCTTGACATCTTGACTGCTGGCCAACCATTGGCTGCGCTCAGCTAAGCTTGTTAAAGTCTTATTTCCCTCTCGCCGTAGCTTCTGGACTGTTTCCGAGTCCAAAGCTTTGGTAATTTGTCTAAAACAAAAACAGATCACTGTTAAATATATTTTACACTTTACCTTGATGAAGATCTTGCATGTGGTTTGTGAAATAAATGAGAGTTTTATAACCGAATTAAATTATTAAGAGCAGCAATAACTACCCTCCACAGGTATTAGTTGTATGCATCTATCTATAGAGACATTTTTTTTAAGCGTCTCGCCTAATTCATTATTTTCCTATTCTACATACCAAGAAAATTCGTGCGGTACTAAATTTACTTTTTTATGAGGAGGCCAAATATGATAAAAATTTATCACTTGGACCAAAAATTTATCACTTGTCAAATTTGACAGTTTAAAAAGCCCACTAGAATTTTCTTAAATTACTCCTCTACATATAAGCACACCCTTAAATGGCATTTTTCAGTCCGTTTACAAAAAATATATAATACTTGCTATCTATTTTTAATTCAATAACTTGAATGCCCTGTATATCGGTAACGACTGAAAATAAATGTCAAGTGTTATATATTTTTGTAAAAGGACTGAAAAATGCTGTTTAATGGTGTGTTCATATTTAGACGGTGCCTTTTAAAATTGGCTTTGTAATCTGTCAAATTTGACAAGTGACAAATTTTTGGTTATCATATTTGGCTTCCTCATACAAATCTAGGTTAAGTACTCAAAAAATTTTCTTGGTATGTAGAATATGAAAATAGTGAATTAGGCGAGACCCTTAAAAATGTCTCTGTACATATATCAAGATGAATTTCAAGCCTTTAATTATTTAAAATTAGCAAAACTTTGTTACATTGTACATATGGAACGTTGTTGTAAACAATTTTTAAACGAAATTTAACATCTATATATCTACGTGAAGCTAAGAATAGTGACCATTGGGAGCCATTATTTTTACAGGTAGGAATTTTAACCTCAGTTTGTATAGTTATTTTAAAAATTGTTTCCTTGGATAATAAAAAATATAAGCACATATTCAGACCACAGGAACCAGAATTCTTTATTGTATGAAAGCACTAAAATTCAAACTCACTTGTCTATTTGCTGAGGTTTTATAAAGCCATTAA
This sequence comes from Pachyrhynchus sulphureomaculatus, assembly GCA_019049505.1. Taxonomy (NCBI): domain Eukaryota; kingdom Metazoa; phylum Arthropoda; class Insecta; order Coleoptera; family Curculionidae; genus Pachyrhynchus; species Pachyrhynchus sulphureomaculatus. The sequence goes on along the minus strand of CM032453.1, from coordinate 93,039,002 downwards.
TATAAAAGATTTAATCTATAATATATATAAAATGCAACGTCTCTCGGTCTGTCTGTCTGTCTGTCCGTTAGTGCGCTTATCACTCGAGAACCACTTATCCGATTTACGTGCTCTTTTTTTAAAACATACATATGTCCTCTGGCCAGGTTGTAGGCTATATTTTATTACGTTAGGTAACATAAGGAATAAGCAGTGACGATAATAGTGAATCAAGTCGGAAAAAAGTTTACCGAGCGCGTTCTCTTCAATTCTAGCCCAAACCATTAAATATGGAACACGTGTTATCCAACTGTCTGTCTGTTGGCCGTTACGTGAGAATCACTTATTTTTAAAAAAAAAAAATCTTCTATAATTTGTAAAATACGTCTCTCTGTCTGTCTGTCTGTTCGTTAGTGCGCTTATCATTCGAGAAACCACTTATCCAATTTACGTACTTTTAAAAAAAAAAAAAACATTAATATGTTCCCTGGCCAGGTTATAGGATATATTTTATTGATAGGTAACATAGGATATATTTTATTACGTTAGGTAACATAATAAGCAGTGACGATAATAAAGAATCAAGTCGGAAAAAATGTGCCGCTACCGCGTTCTCTTGTAATACACTACCTAAACAATTAAATGTGGAACAATATCATGCAGTAAAGAATATAATATATATAAAATGCAACGTCTCTCTGTCTCTGTTTCACCACTTATCCGATTTACTTGTTTTTTTTTATTCATACATATGTTCTCTTTCCAGGTTATATAATAATAATAATAATCTATATTACACCCCAAAGCATGCAAAGAACGACTTACCATCGAGAGGAAAGCAGGTGGAAGAGGAATCATAGACATCAGATCACTACACACAAAACAAATACAAGCACTTAGGAAATTCTTTCACAGCAAGCAAACCAGCCTCCACACAGCGACAGTGAAAGCAGACAAAAACTACACACCTCTCGACTTAGCCCGAGCAGACCATTCAGCAGACACATACAGTCACGTCCAATTACAACAGGAAAAGATGAAAATGTGGTCAGAGAAAACACTCCACGGAAAACACAGATACCACATAGAACAAGACCACGTAAATAAAAAACAATCATACATTTGGTTACAGGATGGGCAGCTATTCCCTGAAACAGAAGGCTTCTTACTTGCCATCCAGGATAAAGTCATATTAACCAGAAACTACCAGAAGCATATCATCAAAGACCCAACTATTACAGAGGGCAGATGTAGGAAATGCCACCAGCAGAAAGAAACGATCGAACACATAACGAGCGGATGTAAAATATTGGCCGGTACAGAGTACACAGCCAGGCATGATTCAGCTGCCAAAGTAGTTCACCAAGCACTAGCCACAACATACAAACTCATAGAAAACACAGATCCCTACTACAAATACACGCCAACATCCATACTTGAAAATGAAGATTACAAGCTCTACTGGGACATCGGTATCCATACAGATAAAACAGTCTCCGCCAATAGACCCGATATTACTTTTCAGTGCAAAAAAGGAAAAGTCACTTATCTAATTGATATAGCTGTCCCCAACGACACAAACATCCAAACGAAATACACAGAAAAAATTTCCAAATACACAGACCTTGCAACGGAAATAAAAAGGCTATGGAAACAAGAAAAAGTCATCATTGTCCCCCTCATTATATCAGCCACAGGCCTTACACCAACAACATTCACACCACACTTAATACAATTAGGACTCAACACAAACATACACAAAAACATTCAGAAGTCAGTGATTTTGAAAACATGTAACAATGTCAGGTCATTCCTTAATACACAATGGTAATGCGTTTGTGCTGACTTGGTTTGCGCCCGTCAGCCAAACATGGAACCACATTGATCAAATGTGAGAAAGAAAAACTAAAAAAAAAAATCTATAATATATATAAAAGCAACGTCTCTCTGTCTGTCTGTCCGTTATTTATTTTTATTTATACATATGTTCTCTGGCCAGGTTATAGGATATATTTTATTACTTTAGGTAATATAAGAAATAAGCAGTGACGATAATAGTGAATCAATTTCAAAAAAAAGTTTGCCGCTAGCGCACTCTCTTGCAATACGCTGCCTAAACCGTTTAATAGAGAACAAAGGATACAATATAAAAAATGCTACGTCTCTCTGTCTGTCCGTTAGTGCGCTTATCATTCGAGAAGCACTTATCCTATTTACGTGTTTTTTTTTTAAATCTTAACTTAATATTTATCCAAAAAAATATCTGTAATATATATAAAACGGAACGTTTCTCGGTCTGGCTGTCCGTTAGTGCGCTTAGCATTCAAGAACCACTTATCCGATTTACGTGTTTTTTTTTTTTATAAAATAGATATGTTCTATATTACGTAAAGTAACATAAGGAATAAGCAAGGATGACAATTGTGAATCAAGTCCACGCGTGCGGAGCCGCGGGCACTGCTAGTAAATCTATAAAAAAAACAAAGTGGAGGAGATAAATAATTAATAATAGTGCAAGCAAATGCCGTAAAATTTTTATGATTTTTTGGAAATTTTTGGGTACAGTTTGGAAGATTTAACTACTTTGAAACAGTGCAAATATAATGTAAACGAATTTTCTCAGCCTAATCTTGCAAGGCCACTTTTCTTCTATTTTGGTGCATTTTTTCACATTTTAACGTCCTCGGTTCACTATTTCTTAAATATCTCAGCTTCCGCTCGTTGTTATGCGACAGAAAAAAATTCATTTTACCCGTCATAAAATTGCCTAAAAAATGCATTAAAAAAATTAAAGAAAAATTATTTACTACGGAAAATTGAAAAATGGTGTTTTAAAGGTAACTTTCGTCCAATTCGATCTTACAGCTTCAAATTATAGGAAAATATAGCTTTTATATTAACAAAAAAAGTGTGCCAAATTTTTTTAAAAAAAATATTAAGAGGATCGATCAAAATTCGTATTTTAGTCCAAATCTTATTATGCATTTTCCTTGTGGGCAAACGGTCATAGGAACCTTTTTTTAAAAAAAAATATGCTAAATTTTATGCTGACAAAATGTTTAGAAGGAAAAATAAACAATACAAAAAAAAATCGTTAAGAAATATTCAATTTTTTCGCTTTTGCTCTAGAAAAGGTCTGGTTCATTCTCTTTATTTCTCTTCAATATTTTATCTTAAATATAATATGAAAAAGTTATTTTAGAACAAATACTACCTATTTTACAATAAAGTTAAGATTTAGATAACAGAAACGTATTAATTATTACTATTTTAATGCTGAAATAATAGTAATAGTAATATGGTATAGCAGTTTAAAAATAAAACTATATTAAAAAAACAAGAATATTTGGATTTAAACATACTATACTTATACCTAGACATAATATAAGGTAATTTGAAAATTACCGCATAGTGCCTGGATGCTAAGCTTCGAAATAAGATGCAATGCTAACAACCTTCGTAAGTATACAGATGGCACCTGTATCGTCAGCATCAAACATTTCATCGTAGTTAGTCTTATCGTAGTGTACTGTATTTCGTGGACACCATTTATTTTCAGAGATATGCTAACATGTCTCTGTTTATTTTACGTGTGTCTCGTGTATTCTTTAACTCAACAAACATTTCAGAATATTACAGTTTTGTGATTTGTAATTATATTTTTTGTTAATAAGATTTTATCGTTAACATGTTTAAGAAATGTATATAGTGTATAATAAACTATCCAATTGAATTTGTGACAATATTAAAAAAAACATCTTTATAAAAATTTTTGACTTTCATTAGGCTGAGAAAATTTGTTTGCATTATGTGGGCACTGTTTCAAAGTAGTGAAATCGATTTCCCAAAAATTTCCAAAAATCATGATAATTTTACAGCATTTGCTTCCACTATAATATAATAAATTAAAATTTGAATGCTATTTTTTATGGACATAGCACATGTGCTACAAGAACATTTCTAAAGCGCTACAGGAGCGACGTGTATGCGGAAAAAGCGATTCACGTTGATCGTGAATCGTTGTAAATTTTGCTCAGTTGGAAACACAGTCTTGGCAAATCATTCCGAAGATATGAGTCCCTCCATATAAAAGAGTTGTACGAGGAGTGACAAGCTGTACCTTATACGGATGGGATGTTTAGTGCGACGTGTATTCCTAGCAGGCACCGCTATAGGAGAAATTAAGCAGGATACATCCATTGAACACTTTCCATGAAAGTACTTGTAGAATAGACTCAAGTCGCTAAACCTTTTTCGACGTTCCAAGGAATCAAGGTTGTTAGTAACTTCTGGGTCTCCAATCAGGCTTCTAAATATAATTCAACAAATGCAGTGTATATTTTGAGTAGAGCTCCAGTTGTAGAGTATCAAGCTCTCTAGTTCGAAGTAATATTCCCATCTTTTGAAAAGCTATCCTTGCTACTACATGCAACATGTTTATATGCAACATGTTTATTACAAGACATGTATGCTTTTAAATTAACATCCAATAAATTGAGTGAAGATGTTAGAAGAATGAAGTGACCTGACATAACTATGTTGGGTTCCGCAGCGTTATCTTTTTAAGAAGAAATATCACCTTGGATAAATTCTACTTGATTACTGCCATCCCAAGATAAAATGTCTTTCATGTTTTTGTTAAGTTAAACGACCGATGTCCGAGAGATTAAAGTGAATAAAGAAATGAGCGTACTGTCTTCTGTAAAGCTGTAGATTGGATTTTTGGTTCTTTTCAGCAGATCGTGAATGTAAATGAGAAAGATAGTAGAAGACAGTAAGAAGCCTTGAAGCAAACCGGCGTTGATCGTGACGGTATTAGAGAGAAATTCGTCGACTGTTACTCGTAAAGAATGCTTCCTGAGGAAACACTAGAGCCATCAACAAAACCTTTCAGGCATACCATGACAAACATGGTCGAATGCCTTGAATATATCAAATGCAACCGCTGGAGATTTTCCAAATTGTTCAATTGCTTTGTTCCAAACATGTGTGACATAAATCAGAAGATCTCTTGTCGATTTGCTTACGAAAGCCAAATCTTTCTAGATATATTTAGAAGATAGCCTTTTCCATAACTTTCGAAATTCTTGAAAGCAGTGGTACTGGTCGATAATTGTTTAGCAAGGTCTTCTTGCCTTTTTTAGTATCGGCTGAATCGTGGGGCATTTCAAGCAGGAAAAAATATTCCCTTTTTACACTTTTGAAATAAAATACAGTATAACTGTTTCACTGAATTTAATCAGATTACTCTGACACGTGTTTCGGACTCGCGACCATATTTTCGAAGAGGTTTACAATAAGACTCTTATTGTCTGTAAATATTAAGATGTTTCACCTAGAAGCGACCGCAAACTCCATAAATTTTATTCCCTTTTTGTAGGATGGGCTGATAAGTGTATAGAAAATTTGTATTAATTTGCTCGTATATTTTTTGGGTATTATGGCAGGTGGTCCGACAGCACTTTTTGATGTCCAGCATCAGCATGTTGTCTGAAAATAATATAGGGCATCCTTGGCTGCACGTTGGGAGTGGTGTTTCTGCTTGAAAATCGACAGTAGAAGTTAGATTTCTCGACAGGTGTTGTTGCAATAATAGAATGTTGCCGTGGAGTAGCGATATAGTGGATTTAGTGAAATTTTGAGAAATTGCCTGCCAAAGGACCTGGAATTGTTGGGACAGGCAAGAATTTTGTTGTTCGATGTCTTAGACGCTTTTTATCTTATTTGTTCACTTGCTTTGAATTATCTTTAGTAATATTATTTAAATTTCTTTTCGTCCGTTTGTTAAATGTCTCCCTATTTTTTCCCTATATTTCGACATTTAAAATTTAGCTTAGGAAATTGTATATTATATACTGAAACGGATATTCTATACAGAACACGAGAGCAATATATTTTCAGGAAATCTGCACCTTCTTTAAGAGTTCTAAACGACAGAAGAACACAAACAAATAGGACATTGAAAACCGCCGTTGGACTTTCTTTTATTGCCATATGTACACGTATTTGAAATACATACGTACAAGTATAATATGCCCACGAATATCATGTAATATTTCAGGCAAGCCCGTGACCATGGTATGAAGATTAATTGCAGCATTAAATTTGCTTGACCTTTTGTGTGATTTAAAGCCTGTTTCGTAATATGTTCTACTATTGCACTACTTGTTAAATAATATTGATGTATCAGGAAAGCATAGGACTTCACGATGCGTTCGGTTATAATGTCCTTCACAGTTTTTTTTATAAAATGTCTTACTGTTTTACATTCTTCGTCATATATTGTGGACGATTTTCGCATCTTGTTTTATGTTCCCTAGGTAAAAAATAAAAATTAATTTTCAAAGCCCGTACCCATGTCAGTTGTTAAGGTTAACTTTTAACTGATTTTAAATTTACTACTTTATACCTACAGCGGGAAAGAGACTTACAGTTTTTGAGCGACCGAGCTTCAGGGGAAGGGGTTGAAAAGGGGAAAGAGTTGATAGCTTCATTGTAATTGCTCAAGCAAGTTAGTAAATTTAAAGCACAATGGCTTATAGATACACATACAGGGGGTATAAGAGGGGCTGGTTGTAGGCGGAGTAGGCGATCGTGCCTTTTTGTGCACTATAGCCTCATAGCGTACTCTGCTACTCTCTCTTGGTTACATAAACGTCGTCTTTTTGAGAAGCTTCCTTTCAAACCCATCATGTGGTGAGTTAACGTCACGATGTAGATCTCCGAAAAGTGTATGTCTGTTTCGAGTTAGAGTCACACTTTCATATGGGATGAGCATAGAGGTTTCCTCCTCTACATCACGTTTACTGTACGTCGTGGGACCATTGTGAATACCCATTTTCTGTAACTGTTCCCTCAGGTGACAGTGCCCGGCGATCAGGTTATGTGTATATTTCAAAGATCTTGGAATCGAGAAATAAATTTTAATATATTATTATTTTCATCTTAACTTAATTAGTTTGTTGAGAAGATATATGTGATATACATGCTGACCCTAAAAACTTTTAATTTTTACTTCTTTCGTTAAGGGTAGTAGTTTTAAAAGCGCTATTTAACTTTTATCTTGTTTTTGGATATTTTTCCATTAGTTCCAAAAGGAAAGTCAGGTCTTCATAAAAAAAATATCCTTGAAGGATGTTGTATTGCTGCACGTTCCAAGGCCTGTAGACCACGAAAACCTCTCGTTGCCGTTGATCTTCCTGTGGATCTGCCCATCTGTTGGTCTGTCAATCTGTATGAGAATTTCTCCTGGTTTTCGGTTCGATAATAAATAGATCTTTCGCAAAATTAAATTTAGTGAAACAGAGAGGAGATTAAAGGACTAGAGAATGGCTGCTTCGTATATGTCAAGTTCAGCGCCTTTCCGGTGTTCTTGAAGTCTAGAGATCTGAAGAGAGTACAGTATTTTTCTTTATTTTCAATTATTAATGATTAAATATATGTATGTGAATGGGGGAGGGCGTTAGAGGAGAGTCTTCGTATATACTGTGGTATACGTCCTCTTCAAGGTCCTTGGTGTCTACAAATTTTAAAGTTCCGTTATTTTCATTATTTTCAATCATTTACGATCAAACATATAAGGGATTAAAGAGGTGGGGGAATTGAAGGGATTGCTTTGAATATATACGTTCTTTTCAGTATTCTTCGAGTTGAGGAATCTGAAAATTGGGTGACATTTTTATTTATTATCAATTTTAACACAAATAGAAAATTCCAGTTTTAATATCTCAGTCCTCCTTTTACTTAACTTTTTTTATTAACCTCGTTATCTTAATTGATCTTGGTATTAAGTACCTATGATTTGTGTAATCTTGATTTATTGGTAGTCGTGGATCATTACAACACTTCTGCCATTCCCTCTTCAAGGCAACATTCCTTCGTAATGGAGGAGGGGAAATATTTGATAGAACTGGTAGCCACTAGAAATGTGTTGATTAGATTGTGCCAGAGCCCATTCTCATTGTGTCGTTCAGCTGAATGTCAATCTTGTTGGTATGTGCGCTGTTTATCCATACTGGGCTGCAATATTTTCCTACATGAGGGCACTGTTCTTAGTACTGATGCATCAACACCCAAACCTGTTCCGGCAACCTTATGCAGCATGTTGTTAACGCGTTGACATTTTTGCTGCTGTTCTGGAAAGATGTTCTTTAAAAGTAAGGGATCGGGCCAAGTTTACTCCCAAATATTTCGAGTGAGTTGTATTTTAATAGTTGTCCTCTGCATTGAACTCTAGGACTATAATTAACTTGCTTGTTATTTAAGTGATCGCTCGATACTTCTGTTTTCAGTATATTTGGTGTGAGATACCAAGTTTTAAACTACTGAGTTGCAGTGCTTGTATTAAGTTAATCTTCCGTGTAAGCCAGTAAAAAAAAGTACGTGTTTCCAGGTGAAATACTGAGCGTGAAGTACTTTCCCGATTTTTTGAAATCCAATTATTTTTAGTCCAATATCTTATAGCGTCACGTTGTGGTGTCATTTTATAGTCCGGCACGTAGAGGCGCATTTTAAATGGCCTCCTTTTGCGGCTATTTTCATAACGTCTCTTTTGCGGCGCTATTTTGCCCCTTATGTATATCTTAATTTTTGAAAATGGATTGACTGGATATTAATACTGATAGAGCAAAAATTTAGATATAAGCTAGCTCGTTTTTTTTTTTCTGGTAGAGTACATGAAGATCGAGGTAATTTTTGTATGCCTTTTGAAAATAGTCTCTATAGTTGTTTAAAACTTGGTTGTACTGTTTTTGGGCACTATTCATTTTAGAATAAAAAGAATCTAACTTTAGCTCAAAAGATAAAAAAATACTGAAGAGTTATGTAGTTGTTGAAAAAATTTTTTAATAAGGTACAACCGTTGCGTCCTGAAAGATAAAGCGGGTACTTCAGTGAAACGCTACGTTTAAATAGAGAAGGGTATATATATTAACAAAATAAAAATTCCTACCTTTATTACACTCTTAAAATTACATCTACTAAATAAAAATCCCTTAGGCTATGAGAGTGTACACATTTAAACTAGAGGTCTATGAATTACTGATCCTAAGTGTAAAAAAAAACAAAAGACTTTAAAAAAAAACACGAGCTAAGAGTTTGTAAAATTAACTCCACGGATTCCACGTGTTGAGTAGTTGTTGGAAAAACACTTGTAGACAGGAAGTGAGATATTTAAACTGGTGTACTACTGGCTTACTGATTGGTTTCTGCTCGTGGGTTTTCCATAACCTCCTTGGCCTCTCCTGGTGAGATTCTCATCAAAAATAATATCTCAGCCACTGCTGTCCTATTCTTTTTTGGGTAGCTAATCACTTTTTGACCCGGAATACTTGAGGATGAGCACGATATTTTAAGAACAGACAAAGACCTTAAACTTGAGAGCTAGAAACGACACCCACTTGGTGATAAAAAAACGTTACTCACTACTGCATCACGGAGAAAAATAAAAAGCTACTACGGCGTGCTGGAGAAAAAAGCCACTACGGCATACTGGCGGAAAAAGCATTTAAAAATTCCATATGGCCGTTTATATATATTTTGTCTCTTCTTCAAAGTGAAGCCTTTAAAATGGCTCACTTCCGGGACGCAAAATCAACGCAAACTAAATAAGTTAGGTCAGTAACACGTTATACACGGTTGAGTTACACCGTTCAAAAATTTAAATCAGTGTTTTAAGTTACACTGCTCAAAAATTGAAATCACTGCCTAATCAAATATAAAAATCGCAATAAAAAATAAGTTACAGACAGCAAAACAGTGCCGTAACATGATCTTAAAATCTAGCAAAAAATGAATGTTACAATCTTCGGGGAAGATGATGAGTTAAATCAAATTCTGTTGTGGTACTGGATAAATAACTTTACCATATTAAGAAATATTTTATTTAGAAAATTTTGTACTTATGCGTATAAAATTGCAAATATATTTAGTAAAAATTTCGTTGCGCCAGCTAGCTCTCTGATAACACATACAAAAGAACTTAGAATATGTATTAAATACTTCAGAATAATTAATGACCCAATTATCACTAACTAGGTTTCGTAAATATGTTACTCTGTTTGGTTTTGGGGTACATTAGAAGCATCAGAAAATTTAGCTACTCTACTGTTAAAATTGTAAATATAGGTAGGTATTATTTTTTTGAAACAAGTCTAGCTAGGGAGTATAATAATTCTAAGATAGGTAAAGCTGTAGCTATTAACAATCTGCCTGATAGCTACAACCAAGGATGCGGTTTTTTTCATTAAACGATAATTCTTGGCAGGCCAATAAAAGGTTCTCCACGGATAATAACAAAAATATTTGATTCTTTAAGAGACATAATACGCAGTTTTGTCGCCATGCCCCCGCACACTAGAGACAAGGCAGTTGCGTATCTGGTAGCTAGCGAGATGGATCTTGTCGAAATTGCTGCAATCGCTATAGTTGTTTAAGGAAAAAGAAGACTGAAGCAAAAAAATAAACCGTACTGGGTACACCCCATTTATAGTACCAGATTACTAAAAGAAAAATTTTACACTTTGTATGATAATCTACGAGAGCATCCTACTAAGTATTTTTCGTACTTCTGGATGAGGGTAATAAAACTGAAATACCTTTAAAATATATACAGGATATACAAGATATTACACAGTTTACCTAAGACAGTGTTTGTTAGAACACAGTTCTGCCACCAGTTTGCGCAGGCACATGCACTTCTATTGTCCTATCTTGAGTCCATCGACACACAGTGTGGCCATTCGAGTAGTGTTGTTTCAAAAATATTTACAGGTGTCAGGATTCATACATTCTAAATATATATTTTTTGAAATAATCCTGATCAAATTTCGAAGAGATCTTCGGAGTTCGATTTAAAAAAAAAAACCTAACCTGACGTAACCTAATCTAGCCTAACATAAAGTAATATATAGTCTCTGAATCTAAAAGTCTTAAATATAACACAACATAACCTAATCCAACTTAACACGACTTAACCAAACATGATCTAACCTAACCTAATATGAACGAACCTAGCCCAGCATAACAAAATACAATATAAATATATGTAAAGTAGAAAATGAAAAATAATGGTCTCTAAATCTAAATGCCTTAAATACAACCTAACCTAACCTAACTAACCATTCGTATAGTTAGTAAGGTTAGGTTAGGTTGTATTTAAGGCCATGCGTGTGGTTAGTAAGGTTAGGTTGTATTTAATGTTTTTAGATTCAGAGACTATTTTATATATATTTTACAGATATTTAGGTTAGGTTAGTTCAGATTAAGTTAGGTTAGATCAGGTTTGAAGTCGTGTTAGGTTGGATTAGGTTATGCTGGTTTATATTTACGGCTTTTAGATTTAGAGAGTATTACTTTCCATTTCTTAATTTTTCATTATTTTACCTTATGTTAGGCTAGATTAGGTTAAGTTAGGCTAGGTTTTTTTTTAAAAAAAATCGGGCTCCGAAGGTCTCTTCCAAATTTGATCAGGAATATTTAAAAAATATATATATTTAAAATGAATACTGAGACCTGTAGGTATTTTTGAAATAACACACACAAAACTGTCTATGGGCAAAAAGTTTCTGGTGTGCGCTAGGCATTGTCATAATGCTGTCAATTTTTTTTCTTCAAACCTTATTCCTAAAACTTCAAATTCTTGATTTTATTTTTAAACAATGCGATGTTCTGCTCTATTCAACATCTCAAGGTAATGTTAATTCAATTTAGCAGTTGTGACTATAATTGTGGTTCTAAATAATTTTTTAAGGCCGGCTATCTTAATTATATAAAAATTTTACATTGCTTTCTTCATAACATATTTCATTTTATCTTTCTCAAAAAGATCTTTTAAATTTGTGTATTCTATACCAAAAAAAATAACTGTCTTCTTCAGAGTTCTTTTCTAGTAGAAATACCTCTGTGTATCAGGAAGTCATTGATGCTGTTCATCAATAAATAGAGATAATTAAAGCATTCCATAAAAATTATTACTTCGACTTGTTCAAGTTCCATTTTCAAAGCTGATAATAAGTGTTGCTTTCATATTTGGTATATAAATAATTTTAATGACAAAACTTTTTGTCTTCTGTCTATGTAGCGAAGTAAATGTAACTCTTTAAATCAGTCGTAACCATTGCACTTTTTTTGACTACACATAAATGTGTTAACCTATGAAATTTTCTTTAGACTTTCTTGTTATGTGTGATCGCGATGTGTTAAGCTAGAATCTAAACACAAGTAAATCTATTCATTTACCATTAAACATACTTGTTCAGAAAATTTTTTGTTCTTTAGAGTAGTGTATTGATTTTTTGTCTGAAATGATTGTTTCTTATTGTCTTATCTTTAAATTTTTTATGTCAATACAACGATAACATCTTAAAAATTACCTGAAAAAATGCTGAAATTTTTCGAATTTCATTCCTCTGTAAGGGGCTTTTCTTTAATTGAAAACTTCTTAAAGCTGTCGCCAGGAAAATATGGGATAAAGGCTAATGAAAATAGGTGGCCTACAACTTACAACCAACAACTTTCAATCCTTCAATCATCTTGTAAAAAAACAAATTTGAAATCTTATTCTTCTTCTAAGTGTTTCATTGCCATAAATCTTTTCTTAAATATAGCTACTTACTATACTCTTTCTCTTCTAAATTATTGAGACATGTACTTCTATTAATTTCTTATTCTTGCCATTTTTAAATTGAGTATAATCTATGTTTGAGATCGAAAGCAGTTTCCTTTTTGGACTTTTTTAGTATATATTTCAAAAAATCTTACTCTTCTAAATGTACCTCCATTTAAAACACCCAAATATCTAATAAAATTTAAATATTTCCATAAGGCTTTTCTTAAATTTTCGTAGGTGCAACCTCTTATAAATTAATTTGCTTGAATCTTGGATAGAAGAAACTTGGAGCTGCAAACTCGAAGAACGTACAAGATAAAAATATATTACTCCTAAATTCCCTTGCATAACTCTAAGTAATTAAACTGATTATGTTCTGAAATGTCAACGAACTTTTTACAATGAGTTTCTACCAGATGCGATAAAAAATTTTCAATTTTTTTTTTTTCAAAAGGTCTGAAAAAACGCAAATAACAGCTTATTTGATTAATAAACAAATGTACAAAAACAGTTAAAACGACTCCAAAAAAAAATTTCTTTGGAGTCATTTTAATGGCATCGGAAAGCTGGCATCGAGGCCTAAATTTTGAAAAAAAAAGATCCATTTTGGACCAAATGGCGGGCAATTCAATTTTTAAATAACAAATTTAATTGTGCCCACTGGGTCTAATATTTTGGTACCAAAATATCAGGGTGTTTTTGTTATAACAAAAGGCATATTTTTTGGAAGTTTCAAGCCGCTCGATTCACTTTTTCGACCTGTAGGATAAAATGAAAAAAAAAAAACACGGGTTTTTGCCTGTTTTTTCATTTTTTTAGGTTATGTACGCACTTGAGCGACTTAAAACCGATGAGGAATTGTTGGAAATTTCATTACGAAAAGTTTCGTTTTTGTCTCGATCCGATTTATACAACAGGAGTTATTCACATTTTAAGCTCAAAAAACGCGTTTTGAAAACTTAGATTGTTTATAAACAAAAAGAGCACAAGCTTTTTGAGGTCCAAAACTCAGGACAATACTCTGAGGGATACCACAGAGAGGATAAAATCGTAACATTGCTGTATCTAGACTGTGCAACTTTAAATGCTTTTTTTACTGCACTATTAAGAGAACAAAAGTGATTGCTATCAAAAAACACGGTAAAAGTGGTGACGAATTTTCACACTACAGGCCAATATCCTTGTTTAGTGTTACTTACAAGAAGCAGCTGCTTTACGGTGGACTTTACGAGACTATTGATCAATATCTCCCATGGGAACAAACTGAATTCCGAACAAAAAGATTGTGTTGCGAACAAGTGTTTACATTTACAAATTTTATCGAAGACGGTTTCCAAAGAAAATTGGCAAATGGAGCAGTGTTTTATTGATCTTACCGTCGCATATGATACTGTATGGAGAAAATACTATTATGCAAACTAATTAGAACAGTGCCGTGTAGCAGAATATATACATTGGCGGCTAACATATTAAGCAATCGTTGTTTGCGAGTGCATATGAGAAATAGGGTTAGCAGGTAGCGCACACTTAATAATGATCTACTTCAAGGCTCTGTGTTGTAGCCACTCTTTTTTAATCTTTATATATCCGATATGCCACAAATTCAAGCGAGACGATGCCAATATGCTGATGATACTGCACTGGCACTGAACATCCAATAACGTGAAATTGCTCTTAACCATGATCAGCCATTATTAGAAGCCTATTTTATCATAACAGCCATCCGAAATATTAGGAGTGACTTTGGAAAGGGCTCTTACGTTTATTAGACATCTCTCTAATCTGGCACACAAAGTTAGGACAAACTTGCGGACACTTCTTAGGTTGGTGATCCTCAAGCTTTAAGGACTGCGACTATAGCTTTAGTTTATGTTCCAGCTGAATATTTTGCACCCGTATGGTTAAACAGTACGTACTCTAGGAGAATCGATGCCCAATTGAACACCGTAATGTAAACCATCTCTGGAACTCTTCAATTGACACCTGCCAGCTCGCTACCAGTCCTTTCCAACATACCTCCCCCACACTTAAGACACGAACAGGTCTTAAGAAGAGAGTGGGAAAAATATTTGTCTCATCAGTTTTTTTCTCTCCACGCAGATATTGGGAATCTAGCTCCAAGAAGACTCCGATCTCGTAAACCTCCTAGCGATAAAGTCCGAAGGCTTGTGAATGAGAACTTCGATCTAAAGGAGGACAGAATCAAGCCACCTTTGAACTCTCATTTAATCGGAAGCCCCTCTGATCGAGTTGCTGGTTCCCAACTTCTCTAAATCGAATCTGAACCAGCCAGAGTATCTTATCTTATGCATCGATGGGGTTTTAAAAATTTTCCGCAGTGTATGTGTAGTACGGCTAGCAAACAACGCATCATATTGTAAGTGAATACGGCGAACTTGCTTTTAAAGGAGACCTTACCCAGCTGCGTGAGGTGATACCTACTGTCTTTGAATGGCTACGACAATTAAGAATGGAGCTTTAGTGCTAGGTTTTGGTGTTCTATATTAATATTAGGACTTTATCTTCTTTTATTTATACTGGGTTTTATTTATATTTATACATACATTGCTTGGTTATATTGTTTGTATTTATGGATGTAACTGTATACTGTTTGTTCGTTTATATTTTGTGTGTTTGTGTTATTCTATTTTCTCTGTGCTGCGACATACGACAATAATAATAATAATAATAATAATGAGTTTTCTATATTAGAAGTCCGTACTATTTATAGAATAATAATTAATAAATCTGCTTTGACAATTTATTTATATTAAAATTTAATATATATATTTTTTTTCATCAAAAACATGACATTTACTGAGCAAATATTGAACGTTAAAATTGACACTTAACAACAAAAGCACTCCATTTTTTTAATCGGCAGAAGTACTTTAACATACTACCAAGTGGAAAGAAAGAAACGGCTCGTCTGAAGCTCTTGAACTTGCTGCCTTAACTCTGAAGTTTCTTTTATAAAAAATACTTACACCCCTAATAAAACAATATATATATTGTTTAACTATTTTTATAAATTCAGTATAACTTACATAAGACCGCTAAATCGACACATTTTTTTTTCTTATAAAAATCACTGTGGTTTAGTCTTGTAACACAAAAAATGTTAAACTATATGTAACGAACACTGTTCACAAATCAAACGTTAAACATAATCTAAGAAAATACTTACTTGTTAATGTACTTATTGACAAAAAAGCATTAAGATACCATAAATAGAACATTGAACTAAAATGTATTTCTGATTTAGGTTTAAGTATTTTCAATTCTCTAAGAAAAGTTTAATTTTCTGTTGGGTTGTCGTAACCCGGCCGCTTTCTTTAGTACCTGCATCTACAAAATTTCAGCCTGTATTGAATATATAAACAATGGACATACAAATATGTACTGAAAAAGGTCATAACAGTTCGCCAGTCTTGAATTTTGCCTGCCTTGGTCCATAGCATATGCTTAGATTTAAATTTTACAAACCTTAAATTAACTTTTCATAAAGTATTATTTTAAATTAAATACTTTAATTTACTCGACAGATCTATTTTATTTTAGGACATAGAACAGATGTATCGTAGAGAATTTCCTGTAAGTGGTATAATAAGGAGGTGTGTTAAGTAGCACGTCAAAGAAAAATTGATTAAACCAATTTTTAAGATGTCACGTTTAAAGCGACCTGTGGGCTTAAAAGAGCTGTGGCGCCTGTAAAGAAGGTCACTGAATTCATTAGAATTCCGAAGTTAGTTTTAATTTATGAATCTTTTAACTGTTTTCAAAATAATTTAAAACATGTCTGCGTATGGTCTATGTGTATTCATTTAAAATAGTAATAGAGACATAGCTATAATAACAACCGGTCAAGTGCAAGTTGAACTTGCGCAATTAGTGTTCCGTATGTTGATTGCTTTTAAAATAAAAAATTTTGTTGCGGAGGTATAAAATAATCAGTGACTTCACAAAATACACCCCAAATGAGTTTTCAACAAAGTTTGTTTCCAATCTTTCCTGAAAACTGATGACCTTGAAATTTTTTTTTTTTTTTTTTATATACCAGATAATTATTAAAGGTACTGCGCTCGTGATACTTTTCGTTCAATCTACACCCCGTGGAGAATATTCCAAAATTTTTTCAAAATTTTTTGATGAGTACTTTTCGAGATAGGGAGGGGGCAGCGATTTTTTCGCGATTTTTTATAAATAATACAAAGAAAAGTGTGCCCAAATATTACATTATATATATATATATATATATATATATATATATATATATATATATATATATATATATATATATATATATATATATATATATATATATATATATATATATATATATATATATATACATATATATATATATATATATATATATATATATATATATATATATATATATATATATATATACATATATACATATATATATATATATATATATATATATATATATATATATATATATATATATATATATATGTATATATGTATATATATATATATATATATATATATATATATATATATATATATATATATATATATATATATATATATATATATATACCAGGTGTACAAGTGTGAAATGCGGATTTCAGACAACAGATGGTACACCAATGCAGTTTGTGCTATAAAGATTTGACACTGAGCCAAATTGGAAAAGTGTGTGCATAGTGTTGTGTTGTTGTGTTCAATATGTCGAAATTTATACCGAACAAAGAGCATTAATTTTTTATTTTCATTTGAAGAAAACTGCTGTTGAATCATACCGATTACTTCGAGAAGCTTATGGTGAACATGCTCCATCGCAAGATACGTGTGAACGACGGTTTCGGCGTTTCAAAAGTGGTGACTTCGATGGTGTAGACAAGGAAAGTGGAAAACCGCCAAAAAAATACGAAGATGTGGAATTGCAAGCATTGTAGGACGAAGATGATTCACAAACACAAAAACAACTCGTCGGGCAATTGGGCGTTAGTCAACAAGTTGTTTCCAATCGGCTACGAGAGATGGGAAAGATTCAGAAGACCGGTAGATGGGTACCACATGAGTTGAACGACAGGCAAATGGAAAAGCGAAAAAACACGTGTGACATTTTGCTCGCTCGGTACAAAAGGAAGTCGTTTTTTGCATCGTATAGTTATAGGGGATGAAAAGTGGATTTATTTTGAGAATCCCAAGCGCAAAAAATCATGGGTATACCCAGGCGCACTATCCACATCGACCGCAAGACCGAATCGCTTTGGCAGAAAGACGATGCTCTTTGTTTAGTGGGACCAGAGGGGCGTGGTCTATTATGAGCTGGTAAAACCTGGGGAAACGGTTAATACTAAACGTTAACAACAACAATTGACCGATTTGAACCGTTCGCTGCTTGAAAAAAGGCCAGAATACCGAAAGAGTCAACACAAAGTCATTTTTCTTCATGACATTGCTCCATCACATACGGCAAAACTAGGTCGCGACACGTTGGAAGAACTCAGCTTGGAAGTTCTACCCCATGCGGCTTACTCACTAGACTTGGCTCCTTCCGATTACCTCTTGTTTGCATCGATGGGTCACGCACTTGCTGAGCAGCGCTTTGGTTCGTACGAAGATGTGAAAAAATGGCTCGATGAATGGTTCGCAGCAAAAGGGGAAGATTTTAACTGGCGTGGTATTCACAAACTGCCCGAAAGATGGGAGAAATGTATAACAAGCGATGGAGCATACTTTGAATAAAGCACTTTTTATCATTCTTCCGAATTTAACATTTTAGAACAAAAAATCCGCATTTCATACTTGTACACCTGGTATATATATATATATATTACTCGTGGATTCACAAGCTTTCATTTGACACAACACTCGATGACCTAGTAAATTTTTTTTTCTCTTGCGATTTCACCCCTCAAAACTAACCCCTTAAGTCAAGATTTAACTTTCAAAACTACACGGCTCTGATGAGGCCATCAATTCCTATATTAGTACCAAATTTCAACTTTCTATGACAAATAGTTTCGGAGAAAACCGGTGTGACAGACGGACAGGCAGACGGACAAACGGACAGACACCGAAGTGAACTTACAAGTGTTCCATACGGAACACTAAAAATGACAGTGGATAAGCAGAAAATGCAAAAATTTCAATATTTCAAAAACTAATTCTGTTTTTTAAATAAGACAAAAAAACATGATTCCTGTAATTTTATTATTAAAGGCAAAAATTATGAATAATATTATGCTATTAAATTAAAAAAGAACTTAATATGAAGTTGTACAGTTACAGTAATGTATAAACAAGTCCACAAGATCCACATTTCAGTGTTGAACGTGCCAATCTTGGTTTAAATTAAAAACATCATAACAAACTCTCCACATTAACTTTGAGAATAGAAAAATAGCAAGAAAAAATTGAGTTTGCGTTTAAATCAAGTAGAAATTGACATAACCCCATATAAAACTATGGAAACTTTTATGGTAGTTTTTACATTTTTTTGGAGCAAAGAACAACATAGTTACTGCCTAACGGGACAGAGAAGGTATACAATATCTGATAAATGACAAAAGGACCCCGCACATTTCTTATGGGAAGTGGCCCTCGGTGAAATTATCTGAAATGGATTTATGTTATTCCTCTCGAGCTCCAGATCAAAAGTTAACATGGGCACAAAATCGAAAAATGAACAGTTTTTCAGATATCGGGGGTAGAAAGACGATTTTCGGAGCTCTTGTCGACAACAGCGTAGAGCCGTGAGGTTGTTTATGTGCCGTTCTGCAGGGTCGCTGATTCCAAATCTGGTGTAAAAAATGACATTTGACAGTTGACAACTGTTAAAAAGCTGTTAACTCGCTTATTTCTAATAAAATGAGACTCACCCTAATCAAGTACCCCAACCGTGAGAGGCACGGGGACTCACCCTCATCCAGCACTCCAATCGCGAGATCTCGGAAAATCGTTTTTCTACCCCCGATATCTGAAAAACTGTCCATTTTCCGACTTTGTGCCCATGGGAATTTTTGATCAGGAGCACGAGTGGAATAACATATATTGATTTCAGATAATTTCACCAAGGGCCACTTTCCGTAAGAAATGTGAGGGGTCCTTTAGACTTTTCAATTTTTATTCGACACGCCTTCCTATTTCCATATAAAAAAAATTCGTGAAGAAATATAATTAAAAATTAAATACTGTTGAGCGATGCAATGCATTTAAATAAAATATCATTACTAGGTAATAATTAGAACCGAAAATGAGCTGTTCATAATCGAGAATGTTAGGTTTAGTATTAAATATATACTTTATTTGCGATAACCAACTGATATCCAATACTGACAGAGCTCTATCAAAACTATGTGTACATCTTGAAGTAAAAATAACTATAAGAAAATATGATATTCAACTGCAACTATTTGAAGTCCTTTTTCAGATGTTATATTTGCAAACTTTAATTAATGACCTGTTGTACGATTTTAAATTAAGAGTCGTAATTGCAACTATTTGGTCATCTAATTACCTTGGTACAGTGGTATAAAGATTCTATATTTTCTATATTTATTTTAATCACATATTTTTAGAAAAATTTATATAATTAGCCTGTTTGGGTTCCTTGCGTGTAGATATTACTCCCAGAAATAAAAAAAGTAACTTTTTTAAATATACGGAATGATGGTGGAATAATGGAATAAAATTACAATTTAAAACTTTTTTCGAATCGAAATATTGTAATAACCCCAGTATCGGTTTGCTTGTTTTCAAGTGAAAACAAATCGTGGTGGCTGGAAAAATTTTTAGAAATATCTTATAACCATGCGGTAAATTATTGGTAATGAAAAATAAAGTTATATTCTTGTATGTTTAACGAATTATCTAAAAAGAAGAGAAACTATACTATATAACAACTTTTTTATTCCGAAATGGAAATCTCATGTCACGTAATGCACGAAAAGCTCTTCAGCTTAGTTCGCTAAGTGTGACTAAATAATACTATAAAATTATGTTTTTCGTTCCAGAATCTATTGCAGACGATCACACTACTTCACTCTTAGTTGCCGCAATTTTTTAACCTCGCATATACTCATAAAACACCCGTTAAACAATGAAAATGTCTTCCTCTGTAAATTTTACCAAAACAACGAATATAATCTTAGTATTTTGTAGGTAAGAGTACTTGTCAAATATTTCAACATCAATGATTTACTGGATAATATTAAACACAAGCAACTTATCGCATGAAAAAAATCGCTTTATGATCAAAAATCCAATAATGCGCCTAATTACTAGACAGCATGGCTAGCCGCGATCACAAAAATAGATAACAAAGTTTAATTGACGCACATTTACTAGTTTCGTTAGCAACTTCAATCATAAATTAAGTAAGTGTAAGCATGTACTTGGAAGTTTAAAAATACAATATTTTTCAATAATATTAAGTTAGTTATTAAATTATTACTTAAGTTTAGTATTCTATGAAAGTAGTACTACTTTTATTTTTGTTGAATCATCAATGTTATCGTTACAAGACTAACGTACCTGTCGAAAAAAGCGTGTTTAAGGAGCCAGTTTCATTACAAGACGGTGTCAACTAAGTTGAAATCAACCGATTTACTGATTGATTTCTACTAGTTCCAATACTTTAAATAATTTAGGAAAAAAAAGACAATAAAAATAAAACATTTAAATCTTGTTCAAATGAATGTCATGTAATGTTACTTATTGGTGATGGTTATATACACCTAATTAGTGTGATAATGTTTGGTCGTAGAAACGTGGTAAACTAATTTAAAGGCGTTTCAAGGCTTGATACCTGCCTTATTTTTTGGAAAAATGGCAAAAAAACAGAAAGCGTATATTATTTTGGCACGTTTTTTAGTAACAACAATATTTTTTGTTAGACCTGATATTCAATAATCAAAAACGTAAGATAAACGTAATAACTTTTATGAATAATGTTGTTGTCTAACTAATGTGACTCAGAAGTGACAAATACAAACGCAAATCGTCAATGTGAAAGAACACAGGTGATCTAAAAAAGTATAATTTTTTGTAAAACGAGAATTAGCGTTAGAATAATATATATATATATATATATATATATATATATATATATATATATATATATATATATATATATATATATATATATGTTACATAGAGGTTTTCACGGATGGTGGATTGTAATACATAAAAATTCCGGGTTTCAATCCGTTCATCTAACAATGAATTTGCACGACGTTTCGCCAAAATCTCATTTGGCATTTTCAAGTGCTCCCGCTGCTGCTGCTAGTCGATACTGTGATCTAGTTCGAAGCTAACTCAAAGTTAGCTTCGAGTAGCAGCAGCACTTGAAAATGCCAAATGAGATTTTGGCGAAACGTCGTGCAAATTCATTGTTAGACGAACAGATTGAAAACCGTAATGTAATTATCTAAATTACAAAAAAATATTTGGTGAATTACAGGAATATTCCCAATGTCCGGCATTGCTTTCGTAACGAGACTTTAAACTCTTAGGTCAGTCATTGATGACGGAAGGAACCTTTGATACTGAAATTGGACAATTGTACCGACAAACATTTATTTTGGCGTCTGGCTCGACTAGTTTCTTTTTTGAAAATACCTGACAGTTTGTAGTCGAGTGAGCTCAAATCGGAGCTACCTGTAGACTAGTTCTCAGCTTCAATAAATGATGGAACATTGCTTTCTAGCCCGCCTTAAATTATCCTAGCATTTCCGTTTTTTGCTTTCCTTTTTCTTTTTAACGCCCTCATCTTTAAAACTTCCTTCGAGACATTATGTGCGGAACGATGTTCATTTCAAGTATCAAAACTTTGTTTTCTCAGGGAATGTACGTCCTGATGACTTCGTTCGTTTAGGAATAGCGAGATCGGCCTTGTCGCGGTCTATCAATACCATTCTGAGTTTCCTTGTATCTTGCGAATAGTACGATAAACGAACCTGTCGATAACTGGCTACTAATTTGGCAACAAAAAATCTCTCACGTACTTCTCGTCACTTTCAAAACTGCAAAACAGTTCTTCCAAGGCGATAAAAGGACAATTGAACTCAGTTTTGGAGGTCGTCTGTTCAAATATACTTTTTACTGGCAGAGATGGCCATTTGTAATCAATCATCCTGTATACCCGAGAATTAAAATTATATGTCTACATTACCACCGGCTTGTATCTCAAATTCCCGGTCGCAGCCACGATTGGTAGAATTTATGACTATACTGTGTATACTACTGTGATCAAAAAAAATAGTAAGACTTTTGAAATAAAACGCAAACGGGTTATTTATTTTTCTAAATTTATTTCGTCCCTTTCAAAGTAATCCTCCTTGGATACAATGCATTTATGCCAACGTTTTTTCCAGTCTTCGAAACGGTTGTTAAATTCGATTTCTGGAATGGCCTTTAAAGTCTTCTTCGATTCGGTTTTAATCTCCTCAATCGACTCAAAACGATATCCTCGAAGCGGTTTTTTGAGTTTAGGGATTAGCCAGAAGTCCGACGGAGCTAAATGAGGCGAATAGGGCGATTGCGGAATGATATGAGTTGAATTTTTGATGAAAAAGTCGCAAAGAACCAATGCTGTATGAGAAGGCGCATTATCGTGATGAAAAGACCAAGAGTTATCGGCCCATAATTCCGGCCTCTTGAGACGAATAGCTTCACGCAAACTACGCATAACACTCAAATAATACGAGTATTCCTTGTTGACAGTTTGGCCTGGCGGAAGGAATTCATAATGAACACCACGATAATCGAAGAAAACTGTTAACATCACCTTGATTTTCGATTTGCTTTGGCGTGGTTTCTTCGGTCTGCGCTCACCTCTAGCACGATATTCGCTTGATTGGTCGGCAGTTTCCGGATCGTATGCGTAAATCCATATCTCATCTCCCGTAATGATGCGCTTGATGACGTTTTCCCTAGTCAGAAATGATTTCACAGACATTAAGAGGACGCTCTTTATCGAAAAATTTGAGTGTTTTTGGTATCAAACGAGAGGAGACGCGTTTGAGGCCCAAGTTGTCTTTTAAAATCGATTGAATTGACCCAAATGATAGGTTGGTGATGTCAACAAGGTCTCTAATTGTCACTCGACGATTTTTGAGCACCAAATCCTTGATTTGCTTGACGTGGTTCTCATCGGTTTTCTGCCTTCTTTAAACAATTTATACCAATCAAAAACATTTGCTCTGGATAAAGCATTATCACCAAATCACTTTTTTATTCATTCGAACGTTTGGAAAGCAGAAAAACCATTTTAAAAACAAAATTTAATGCAACTTCTTTTCTGAATTTTTTCACTCATGTTAAAAATCGAAAAACGCACTTTTGTTGTTGAACGTATGCAAGCTAATCTTATTAACTACTGACGCGGTCTTAAAATTTGACACAGATGGCAGTTAAGGTCCTACCAACCTAACGAAAAAAAATTAATCCGATTTGGAAATGCCCGGGCGATTTAAATTTAGTCTTACTATTTTTTGATCACAGTATATATGCCATTTAGTACAAATAGTCTCACTTTAAGTCCTAATTTAATTACTTTTTTACCATTTTCTAAACAACATTTAAAATAATGCTTTTACTATTAACTAATATATTTAATAATTTATTAACCACTAAGAAATTTATTATTTAACTGTTAACTACGAAAACAAAGAATTCACTTACTGAATCTCCATATGCTAATGACTTTTCCTATCCAACGTTAATAATAGTGCTCATCACTGTAAAGCAATCACCAAACAGCACGTGCATGAAGTATTATCACATACTACACTATTCATTTGATTGTTATAATTTTTCTTACTAACCGACGAACTATTTTTTAACTGTGTCATCTAAAGGCTGACACAACTCGTCCCGCTGTATTTTTTATCTTTAAAAACATTCTAACATTTTTCTATAGTACTGTTATAAAGACGTAAACTCCAAGACAGTACGGATTAAGATAGGAAGTGAACACTAGATAAAATTTTTGCATTATTACTTTACTGTTTAACTGTAAGATAAATTATGCGCATATATTAAGGTTTTTTTTTAATAGGAATGAATGAATTTAATCATTACTTGTTAATATCAACAAGGTAGTTTTTATTTTTTATTGTAATAGATCGACAAAAGAATGAAACCTTTCAACAAAAATGTTATAAAATGGCACTGAAACTTAAAAACGGTAAAATAATTAGAATTCAAATTAACTAAATTTCTATACCGCACTCGTCGACATTTTGTTTTTATCGAAATATATGCAGAATATTATTTTGAAATGTCTAACTATTGCAACCGCGTTCGTTCTACTGGCTGACTACTTAAATAGATTTACTTTGCAGAACTTTGGTAAATATTTATAATATCTGGTGTGAGATAATTTTGCCTGCTGAAAATATAAATTCATTAAAAACTAATTAATTTTGGGTCAAGAACAATCTAATAAATATATTATCTCTTCATGGAGAGGAGATGGTAAACAAAATTTTGACTTAAAAAGTCATGTACAGAATGTCTTTGTGGAACTGATAGATTTATTTATGTATTGTAAATCTTCTTATGAACCCTCAGAGACGTTAAAGTCCGTTCATACATATAGTGAAGTAACTAACTGATTCCTATTAGTGCAAGCTGTAAAATTCAAATATGGTTGAACAGGTCATTACTTTGCTTAGAAATTAATTATTTTGGTTTTTGGAAAGACATTAAACAAAGTTTATTCTATGTTTTGTTTATGTTTATTACAAATCATCTTATTATTACCAATTTTTTTATGTTTAAACTCTTCAAAACTTCTATCAATTGCTGTTTGGTATAATCTTTGTTTTTTTTATGGGTCTTGGAAGTACATGTCATTATCGTACATGTAGTTTTGAATTGTTGCTTTTGCATCGTTTGAGCAGGGAGCTTTGATTAACTGCCTACTATGATAGCTTGCGTTGTCCATCACAATTACACTATTTGGAGGTATGTTCGGAATTAGTTGAACCAATTTTTAAATAATTCGACAGTGGTGTCCTCATGGTAATCGAGAGAAGAATATTTTATGTTCTTTGCAGACAGGGAGAGTGCATTCGGAATCCATCCGTCTTTAGATCCAGCATGCAAAATCGTAATCCTTTTACCTCTGTTTGATGGTGCTTTTGTTTTACAGTTATCACTTAAGCCA
Source organism: Pachyrhynchus sulphureomaculatus (assembly GCA_019049505.1). NCBI lineage: Eukaryota > Metazoa > Arthropoda > Insecta > Coleoptera > Curculionidae > Pachyrhynchus > Pachyrhynchus sulphureomaculatus. Next base: position 93,013,263 of record CM032453.1, on the reverse strand, counting down.
ACCCCCTTTGCGGAGTATCATGTGTCGAACCATGTTTCATTCAAGTAAATAATTGGCCTTTGTTCGTCTCTATAAAACCTTATTTTTTTCTAAATATTCCAGTCGCCATTTCTGAATTATCTTGGACTCCATTAAAACTTGTCTTTTATTAAGTTTTTTAAATTTGAAACCCATGTGTTGAATACACTTCCATAATGTTGTCCTACTACATTTAATCACATCTCTTTCCTTTTCATTAAATTATCCAATGTGGGCATACTTTGTTCCTCGTTTATCTTGTAAATTTTACGCCTTATTATATCTTGATCACTTCCATCTATCCTTGAGAAAATGCCAGCATCACTTCTTTTCTTCCTCACTAGAATAGGGTTGTTTCTGTATCATTGATGTTGGAATGTTCGTTTAATGTGGCCGTTTCTTCTAGCGCTGCTTGCTTGCTAACATTACCACGTTCCATTAGGGTTAAATAAACATTCTTTACAATTTTCTTGGCATCAGTAGATAAGTGTTTTCTACTTTTGCACGGGGTAACCTGTTGAGATACACTTGACTCGCAAATATTTTCCATGACTAAGCTGCTCTATCGCACACGAAGTAACAAAAATTACAAAGCTTAAACTAAGTGGTGGCTGTATTTATATTACTAGACAATAAGTGTCAATATGGATTACGCAATGTTATTTTCGGGTAAATGCCATGTTTTATAAGCACCATTAAAATATCATATTTTTAAGTACGGTCCATGATTTACCTGCTTCTGAAGTGCCCAAAGAAAACCATAAAATCTTATTTCATTGTCTATTTATGGCTAATGGTTTTTACCCTTTAAGGATTAAGTTTAGTCACTTCACTATATGTATGGACGGACTTTATCAACATTTTGACCTTTTAGACTGAATACAACTAAATGAAGCCCTTAAAAACAGGCAGGGAGGAAGAAAATAGGGTACGACCAGTAGGAAGATTAAAGCTCAGATAGAAGGCCGACCTTCTAAAAGATACTTCTACTGCAGCAGTTGACATAAATACAACGCGCTGGAGGCAAAGTTTACCAGGAACCTGATTTGACCTGAATCACTAGGAAGTCAGTAAGCAAATTAATTACTCGATTGTCTTCTTTCCAACTCCTTTAAAGTAGGGTGAAAAATAATTTCTGTAATTGAATTATTACTTATTATAAAAAGAAGTTCTGGATTATATCAAATCGTATAATACGCTCGACAATACTAGTCGTCACCGATTTTAATGAATATCAAAATACAGATGGTGTATCGAAAAACAAAGGACAATTTTTTAGGTGCTGATAATACAAGTATAATAGGGCATATAAATGCAAGATTCATATTAAACGCAAATATTATTTTAAAATTATAGTGTATATAGTACAGGGTGAGTCAACGATAGAGTAAAGTTCATTATCTCATTTGTTTCGGGAATGACGAAAAAATGTTAAATGTTTTAGAGAATGTTAAAGTGCATAGAGGGAACTTCAAAAGAGTGTAGTTGATATAACATATGATTTTTTAAATGGGACATCCTATTTTCTAATTTATTTTTAAATTATGCGTAAAATTTTATAACTTTTTTATTAATAATGTTATATACCTAAACCTAGTAGTTTTTCTAATATTTTAATTTAAAAAAAAAAATACTAGTTTTCAGTTTTGTAAAAAATTGCCAGTAGCGCTATTATTTCCGAAAGTGGAATACTCATAATTGGTACGAGCGTTCTATAGAGATGAAAAAAAAGATACATGTAAAGAAATTTGAGTTAGATGCTACAGGGTGTTCAATATAAATTTATACATTTCGACTATTTTAAATTGAAATATCTCTACAGGACACAAGTTGTATATTATTATTTTTTCTGGTAGATTTTACGAAACCCTCCAATTTTTATTAAGTATATCATATATCTGTTTCTAATAGTTTTCGATTTATTTTGATTTTTTTCAATTTTTACCCTTCTTTTTAATACGCTTATGCTATTGTGAAAACATAAACAAATAGTTAATAATAATTTTAATATAGTTTAACTTATCTAATGATTAATTATTATGACGTAATAAATGTTCAAAAATATGTCCGTCTACATGAATACACATGTTTAGTCGTTTTCCTATATTTTCCTTCACATTCCTTAGCATAAAGGGCGTTATTGTCCTGCACGCATCCCGTATCCTATTTTCCATATCTACTGGTGTTATAGGGGGATTCACATACATGATCTTTAATGTAGCCCCACAAAAAGAAGTCTAAGGGTGTTAAGTCACCTGATCGAGGGGGTCACTGAATGAATCCATCCTTACCGATCCATTTTTGTGGGTAAGGATCGTTTAAAAATTCCCGACCTTCCCGGTGGTAATGAGTAGGAGCTCCTTCTTGTTGAATCCACATTTGTTCCCTTTCAAAGTTATCAACTTCTTCAAGAAGCTGGGGTAATTCGATTTGAAAAAAATTTAGATATCTAGGCCCGTTAAGCGGTTCGCAGAAAAAATATGGACCAGTAATTCGAAAATTTAATATTCTACACCATACATTAAGCGACCAATGGTTTTGGTTTTGAACTTCCTAGACCCAAAATGGATTGACTGTTGAATAATAAGGCATGTTATGGGTGTTAACTGCCCCATTACTGCGAAAAGTAGCTTCATCAGAAAACATTACTTTGTATAAAAAATTTGGATCGGCCTCTATTACTCGTCGTTCAAAATCACACTCTTGAAGTTCTTGGTGTAGTTCTATATAAAAGGGAGGATACTTGTATTTTCTCGTGGTGCGATTAGCCATAGATTGGGATGTGTCAGATAAGTCAGCTAGTTGACGGCTTTTAACCTGGGGATTATCTTCAACATGAAGTAAAATCTCCATTTCTTTTTCCTCATTGGTAGCATTTTGGTTTACTACTTTCCGTTTCGTATAATCAATGCTACCATCAAACCGTTCCATTAAGCACTAAAAAGATTTTGTAGATGGTATACGTCTATTAGGGTACTTCGCTCCGTAAAGCCTTACTGCCAAAAGGCAATATTTTCCCGCCTCTCCCAGTATATAAACCATATCAATTCATTCATTTTTAGGAAAATTCATAACTATTACTTTTATACGTCACTTACTACAACAAATTAAACTATTTTTACTTGCTTAATAGACATGCCGAAATTTGACATGTATATTAAGTTGACAAATATGATGTTATAGCGTAAGGCTAAAAATTGAAAAATTCAAAATAATTCGAAAACTATTAGAAATAGGTATATGACATACTTAATAAAAGTTGGAGGGTTTTGTAAAATCTATCAGAAAAAATAATAATATACAGGGGTTTAAAAAATTTGAGATTTTTCAATTTAAAATATGAGTATTCCACCTTCAGAAAAAATGGCGCTACTGGCAATTTTTTACAAAACTGATAACTAGTAATTTTTAAAAAAATTGAAATAACAGAAAAACTACTAGGTTTAGGTATATAACATTATTAATAAAAAAGTTACAAAATTTTACGCAAAATTCCTGTATACTCAAAAATAATTTTAAAACTGTGCACCTTAACATTCCCTAAAACTATTGTATCTAACATTTTTTCGTCATTCCCGGAACAAATGAGATAATGAACTTTACTCTATCGTTGACTCACCCTGTATAAGAAAAAAAATACTGGTATCCTTTGATGTATTTTACTCGAGCCCCGTTCATCAGATGAAAAAATTTTGTAATTTTTTGGTTATGCATAAACTATATTTTTGTATTTTTTTATCTCCCAAAATTTGCAGTAAACTCAGAGCGTAAATTAATTACGAAAATACTCCAAATATCCTTTGTATGTTTAGAACTCTAAGAACCAGTTGAAGCCAAAAAAAATTGTAAGTCTTAGGTTATTTGATTATAAAAAAAGTAACCAACAAAATAAGAGAATGAGGGTAAATATAGTCACGACATTAATTTTTGAGATTAGTGTCCATCTGTTTAATGTAAACATTAGCAAATAAAGAAAATGTAAGGATTAGTTCTATTGGACTGCTAGTGAGTAACCTACCTGCACTGATGATTTAAGAATCTCCGTGTTATCTGGTTGGGTACCTCCTCATTTCTTAAATGAGACAGAGTGCTTAAGAGAGATTTTCCTGCAGTTTTACAAGCTGCCAAAAAAGGTTCTAACTGTTTAAAAAACTCTACCCATTCTAACTGGTCGTGAGTACAGGTGCCACCACAACTCGCTGGTGCTTGGTCCTTATTAAGGTACTTTTGTAAGGTTGATTCCTCTGTTATAAGGGTGGCCTAAAAATAAAGATATTTTAAAAAGAAAATGCTTGCAATTTTGAAGAATTTTTACCAATAATTTCGGTCGGTTCTCAACTGATTTAATCAGAATATTTGTCTTTTTAGTAGGGAAATATTTACGTACAAAAAATGTTGGCATTCATAAATTGACATACAAGACAACATATCGTACTTAGTATATTAGTCACCCTTATTCTGCCTTAACAGTATAGGAAGCCCAAGAGTAATAAGCAATTCCTGAGCACTAGCCAAATACCATCTCAGGGCATGTTTTGTTATTATTCATCAGCTAAATGCAGGCGGATCTTGGATCGAAAATCTGTCTTATTTCATACTTATTTTGTTAGTTGACTTACATTTTAGTAGTAAACGTGTTCGAAATCGTCCCTTATACTTGTAATCACTCTCGTGCTTTTAATATTAAGGTAAGGAGTACTGACAATCTTCGTCGTATCTGGTGGAGATCGAAAAAAGTTTAATGTTGTAAGTTGGGGCTCAAGTTCGTTTTAGATCACTTCACCAATTTGGACAGATCTCGACGAGCAGAGTCGAATGACATCATCGAGATTCCATCCACTAGGGAGCCAGATAGTGGAGGCAATGTTTCAATAATAAGTAGGAGCATACATGTCTTCTTTTAACATTAATTCTCTGACATTGTTAAATCTATGGAATTTTTTTCACTATAATGTCATTTTGATAAAATATATGTGCATCATCATTGGAGTTTTTGCAATTTTTATTTCAGCGCATTTAATGGAAAATATATTTTTAGTAACCAAAAATACATAAACCACCATTATTTAAGTGTTCTTTTAGTTGATGTGAGTTCTAGTTTGTTCAGGGAAGTTAAAGTTATGTTTTGGTTATATCCAATTCAGCACGAATTACCAGTCTACAAAATATTATTATTATTCAGTTAGGTTAGTTCAGTCCTGGTTAGATCAGGTGAAGTGGAAAAAATTCTGAATTGAAATTTTTGTCGTTTTGTGCATAAATAAAAATTTATCCACATCTTTAACCTCTCATATCTCGCTTTTTTGTGAACGGAAGCAACTCATTTTGGTGTGATTTGACTTAGCTCGTCGAGGGTTACCAAATAAGACTGTTTATGCAAATTAGTCACGTGGTCTAAAGTGGTATTGTACTTTAGTTTGTATATAAGTAAAAGACAGTGTGTTCGTACAAAATTAAATATTTTATCGCTCTAAGTAATATCTATACATATGAACCAACAAAATATTTGCCACAAAAAATAAACCGGAAAAGTGCAAGTCAGACTTGCGCAATTAGTGTTCTGTACGATGAATGTTTTGAAAATAAAAATTTTTATTACGGAGGTATAAAATGAACCGTGACTTCACAAAACACATTCCAAATGACTTTTCAACAAAGTTTGTTTACGATCTTTGTTGAAATTTTTTTTTTATATACCAGATAAATTATCAAAGGTATAGTATATTTCTGAACTCGTGTTTTCACAAGTTTTCATTTGACATCCCACTCGATGATCTGGTAATTTTTTTTTTTTCCGATTTCAACCACCAAAACTTAAGTCAAAATTTTTAATTTCAAAACTACACAGTTCTGATTGGGCCATCAATTCCTATATTTGTGCCAAATTTCAACTTTTTGTGTAAATAGGTTCGGAGAAAATCGGGTGTGACAGACAGACAGATAGACGGACAGACACCTAAGTGATCCCATAAGTATTTCATACAGAACACTAAAAACATACTTTTTTTTAAAGTTATGAAAGTACACTAAAAATTAATTTTCTCTAACCTGTAATGGAAGTTGACTTAAATGATACAGAGTATGTTAAAAGGAGCAAAACGAGAAATTGGGACATTAGCGAAATTTGTTTTCCGCGGATTAAATCGGATCTAGTAAGACATTGCTTATGGAGTATTTAACGGGAGTGTGCTGTTGCAAAGTGTGATTTTTTACACATACAAAATTCTGAAGGTATCGTTCGTTTATTGTAGGTAAAGGTGAAAAAAAAAAACGATTGTGCGATAAATAATATCCACTGGGAAATACAGAATAAGTATTTTTAAGAGCCTTGTTGGCCAATGTGAGCCACGTCAATGTCAGGGGCCCTAGTTGACAAAATACGCAGAGAAATCTAAAAAAAAGAAAAATACTGGCATTTAGAAAGAGGGTTTTAGAAATCAAAACCTATATATATATATATATATATATATATATATATATATATATCTATATTTATCTATCTATCTATATATATATATATATATATATATATATATATATATATATATATATATATATATATATATATATATATATATATATATATGTTTTGACGAATGTTCTCACAGGTGTGAAAGGTAGTAGCAAAAAAAAACTTATCCCTAGAAAGAAATAATCAAGATGCCCAAAAATGTATGGATTACCGAAAGTCCACAAACAAGGAGCACCCTTAAGACCTATAGTCAGCTTGTTTAGTTCCTCGACATAAGCTTTAGTGAAACACCTTGCCATGACTATGCAACCTCATGTAGAAATAGTCGCATCTTAAGTGAAAAATTCCCAATATTTTATCCAAATCATCAAAAACATTCAGCTGGAGAAAAATGATTTACTTGTTAGTTTTGATGTCACATCCTTTTTCACGCAAGTTCCAGTTACCGAAGTACTGTCTATCATAGAGACAAAATGCAACCTGCCCGACTACGTCATCAGTCTCTCAAAACACTGCCTCGCAAATGCATAGTTCGTCTATTTAGGCCGAAGATACAAACAAATAGAAGGTGCCCCAACACCAGGACTAGCTAATCTATACATGGAGCAATAGCTCTAGAAACTGCTACACACACACACATATATATATATATATATATATATATATATATATATATATATATATATATATATATATATATATATATATATTTATATATATATACAGGGTTACAGGGAAAGTCGTCCTAGATAATTAAGTTATAAGTTATAGTTTAGGTCGTTTCTGACCGATTTGATTCTATGACATGATGTCCTAAACTTAACCGTTTTCGAGATATTGAAGTTTAAAGATTTTCTAAAAAAAACATTTTTTTTTTTGCTTTTATATCGATTTTTTTTTTATTATAGGTTCTCGAGTGCGATTTTTTGGTTATTTTTAGTTAGTCTGTATGTCAAGTATCAAAAATCATCAAAAAAATTTGAACTAGTTACTAACAGTTTCAAATGGCGGCTTGTTAATGTTTCTAAATTACGAATTTTTACCAAGTGTTTCCTACTTTAAATCAATAAAGAGAAAAAAAAATGTATGGGAAGTTATTCTCCAAATTATTTTTAAAACTTTTACGTCTTTTTAGCTATCTAAAACGGTATAATATCTACTGGATCTATTGAAAATTCTAAGAAAATGAGATTTCAATAGGCCCAAATGTAGAGTAACATAATAATAAAATTTAGATACTACCAATTACCGGTTTACTACCTGCACCTTCAAACAATAAAAAGGGTTGGGTAAGCATTTTTTCTGGTCGGGGTACTCTCTGTGCGAGTGACATTTTCTGTTCACTAAACATTATTGAATGATTTTTAGTCTCATCTTCTGACTGTGTGAATTGGCTCGTAACTGGATTTTGATCTCTGCTTGTGAATATGGCAACGTATACCAACGAGGAATATGCTGACATCCTAATGTGTTACGGATTTTGCGAAGGAGTGTCGTGGCGTGCACGTGATGAATACATACTGCGATATCCTACTCGTCGTGTACCTGATGTTAGCGTATTTGATGGAACTTATCGAAGACTACGAGAAACTGGTTCCGTACAAAGACAGCGGACTGACATGAGACGACCACGTATCTTTGACGAAGACGAAGAAAACGAAATACGACGTCTCTTTGAGGTGGAACCAACCACATCTACAAATGTTGTCGCACAACAGCTTGGTATTTCGCAGTGGAAGGTATGGTTTGTAATGTTGTTGGGCAACACCCTTACCACTATACGCCCGTCCAAGTCATTGAAGACGGGGATCCGTTGCGACGATTAGAATTCTGCAGATTTATGCTCAATACCGATGTCGAAGATGCATCTTTTTTTAAGAAAATACTATGGACTGACGAGTCGAAATTCGACAAAAAGGGTCTTACAAACTACCAAAATGCCCACTATTGGGCTTCTAAAGAGGAAGGTAACCCAAACAAAAAAAGAACGAGATGATCACAAACAAGATTCAGCTTAAATGTGTGGATGGGTATAATTTCAAATTATTTGGTTGGGCCATTCTTCCTGCCAGATAATTTGAATAGCGAGGAATACGACAATTTTTTGCGGAACGATTTACCTAATTTGATGGAAGACCTACCTATTGGTTTGAGACAAAACATGTACTTTCAACACGATGGCTGTCCAGCTCACTACAGAGGAAGTGTTCGTGTATGGCTCAATGACAATTATCCCAACAAATGGATTGGAAGAGGCGGACCCATACCTTGGCCGGCGAGAAGCCCAGACCTAACACCGATGGATTTTTATGTGTGGGGTCACATGGAAAGTCTCGTATACGACCAGATGACTCCTATCGAAAACGTGGATGTCCTAAGACAAAAAATAATTGATGCGGCTGACGAAATGAGGCGGCACCTCACAACCAGCGTTGTGAAACATAATTTAAGAAAAAGAATGAGAATTTGTGTTAGAAATAGGGGCGACCATATAGAACATGAATTATAATTAATAAAAAATATTAAATTGCAAGGTTTTTTGTTTTATTTGTGTATTTTTCGTATTTTCACATAGAACTAAAAATTTACCTTTTGCTACCCGAGCCCGCTTTAGGTGTCATTCTGTGTACAGTTTTCCTATTAAACTCCTAGTATTATACCTTTTTTGATAGCTAAAAAGACGTAAAAGTTTTTTAAAATAATTTGCACAATAACTTCCATACATTTTTTTTTCTCTTTATTGATTTAAAGTACTTGGTAAAAATTCGTAATTTAGAAACATTAACAAGCCGCCATTTGAAACTGTTAGTAACTAGTTCAAATTTTTTTGATGATTTTTGATACTTGACATACAGACTAACTAAAAATAACCAAAAAAATCGCACTCGAGAACCTCTAATAAAAAAAAAAATCGATATAAAAGCAAAAAAAAACATGTTTTTTTTTTTAGAAAATCTTTAAACTTCAATATCTCGAAAACGGTTAAGTTTAGGACATCATGTCATAGAGTCAAATCTGTCAGAAACGACCTAAACTATAACGTCTTTAATTATCTAGGACGACTTTCCCTGTAACCCCTGTATATATATATATATATATATATATATATATATATATATATATATATATATATATATATATATATATATATATATATATATATATATATATATATATATATGTATATATATATATATATATATATATATATATATATATATATATATATATATATATATATATATATATATATATATATATATATATATATATATATATATATATATATATACACAGTCCCTGGCCAAATTATTAGACGCACTGTATTTTTTTTTAGTAATTTTATGTTTCTTAAGAATTTTTATGCAATAATGGTATATTTAAACTACAATATTATTGATTTTTATTTAAAAGAATTGTTGTAGACTACATATTTTTATTTATTTTTAACATATGGCAACACTGTGTTGGCAAAGTGATACATGAACGTAAAGAAGTACAAACCTGTATCAGTCGCGATCGGAATCGAGTCAGGTACGGACGTGTTTCTGTGGCTTTATGGACTGCGATTGTTTGTTTAACAGTTTTATACTACTCAGTTATTAGTTTATTTTGTATGCAGTGTTTTAAAAAAGTAATTGGACTATTTTCATTATGGGTAGAAAAGGCGATCTTTCACCACGTAAAAAAGCTGAAGTGAAGGCCCTTGTGATTGCGAAAACATTTACAAACCGAGAAATATCACGAAGATTGGAGATTTCTGAAGCTAGTGTATGACGCATAAAAAAGAAAATTGAGTCAGGGAAGGAATTAAGCCCGAAAAGAAAGAAAAGATGCGGTAGAAAACCAATTTTCACTCCACGGTCAGAGAGAGATGTTTGAAGAAAATTTTGTGTAGAAAACAGATTTGCTACCACAAAGGTAATAAAATCACAACTCCAGGATGCTAGCGTAAATGCTTCTGAGCGCACTGTTCGAAGAAAATTGAAAGAATTAGATTTTAAGGCCTGTCGCTCCGCCAGGAAGCCCAAGTTAACAGCTGCAATGAAAGCAAAGCGCCTGAAGTGGGCCAAACAATGGCAAGACAAAAATGTGGACTTCTGGAGATCGGTAAGATACAGCAATTTAATCAATAATTGATACATTATTATCATTTTCAGTTAAATAAAGCAAATAAACATGGAAGTTTATATATTTTTTTTCCTATTTTTGACAGGTCTGCTTCAGTGACGAAAGCACATTCGAAATTTTGAAGAATAAAGCTCAGTATGTGCGTCGTCGTCATGGAGAAAAGTTTCATCCTGATTGTGTCGTCCCGACGGTTAAACATCCCACCAAAGTGATGATTTGGTCAGTCATCAGCGGCAAGGGCACTGGACGTCTGTACGTCGTCACAGGAATAATGAGGCAAGAACAGTACAAGGAAGTATTACAAAATCGGTTGATTCCGCAGCTCAGAGAATGGTTTCCAAATAGGGAACAATTCACTTTCATGCAAGATGGCGCTCCCTGCCACACTGCTCGGTCTGTTAAAGCTTTTTTGGCAGAAAAAAAATATCTCTCTGTTGGATTGGCCCCATTGAAAATGTGTGGGAGCTGATGAAAAGAGAAGTGGCTAAAGATGTGATTACCAACAAAACCCAGCTCCTAGAAAAGATTATTCATGTGTGGAATCATCATCCTCAAATGCAGGAGACAGTACAATCTTGCATTGATAGCATGCCGCGCAGAATTAAAGCTTTGATAGCGGCTAAAGGTGGCTCAACTAAATATTGACTTTTAGTAACATTAATTTCACTTTTCTTTAAAACTTAATAAACTTATGCTTTTCTAAATTAATGCTGTTTTATTTATGTCAAATAAATAGGTAATTGATTGGATAATATAAAAAATAAAAAACAAATCAATTTAAAATAATAAAACGGTACAATATCACTCGGTAATTAATATTTTACATGAAATCTTGCAGTGCGCCTAATAATTAGGCCAGGGACTGTATATATATATATATATATATATATATAATATATATATATATATATATATATATATATATATATATATATATAATATATATATATATATATATATATATATATATATATATATATATATATATATATATATATATATATATATATATATATATATATATATATATATATATATATATATATATATATATATATATATATATATATATATATATATATATATATATATATATATATATATATAGATATTATATATATATATATATATATATATATATATATATATATATATATATATATATATATATATATATATATATATATATATATATATATATATATATATATATATATATATAGATATTATATATATATATATATATATATATATATATATATATATATATATATATATAGATATATATATATATATATATATATATATATATATATATATATATATATATATATATATATTTATTTATTTATTTATTTTATTTGTATTTCAAAATACAGCAATACTAATAAGAGTGTATAAAATATGTTTTAGTCGTAATTTAGATTCGCATGCAACCCAACACTGAATACCTATAAAAAGCTTAAATATATAGATGCGATCCTGATAAGGAGGATTTCTTTTCTTAAGTATTTTTACCGGTTGTTATGTTCCCCCAGAAAATTTCTATCATGCTAAAGTAAGTGTAATGGAAAAAGTCACATTTCAAGTAATATTTGCTTTATTTTATAAACGCCTAATTATTTTCTTGAACAAAATGCTTGACGTTAAGTGTGTAATATAATTAATGGTTACGTAGATTTCTCTTTTATTATGAATTTCCCACATACAAGTTTTTATGCACTGTATTTTATAGGATATACTTAAGGCTATTTCTTTTGGACACACTTATTTCTTTAAAAAAATCTTTTCTCTTATAGTTACAGAAATGTTAACAAAAAATTAAGTACCATCGAAATTCCGAATACCTTCTATATTATTGGTCAAACGTATGGAATCGGTACAGCCATTAAATTAATTCGCCATATGGTAAAGTCTCGAACTTGTCTACAAATATTAAAATATCATTATTTTTGCCTTAGATAAGAAGTGTTACAAGATAATAAATAAAATTTAAAATCTGTTAAATGCGGCTTAAGTTTATATATATATATATATATATATATATATATATAATATATATATATATATATATATATATATATATATATATATATAGGCCACTGATATCGTGATAGCTAGGTCCTAACTGAGATGAAAGTATTGAGGTCTATCAAGGGTATGACATTAAGAGAGCAAGAAGCGAAAGAATAAGAGAAGCTAAATAAGCAAAAAACAGAAACTCTCTGACCTCTAGGGAGACCACCAAAACGTTGCCAGGAAAACTGATCAACAGCATTCCAAATAGATAACAGACATGATATAGTTTTCATCCAAGAAGAAGAAGAATAATTAAGTCACAAAAATGCTTATAAAAGTTATCCGTGCTTTTATTACGCATTACGCTTTTTAGTGTTCCGTATGGAACACTTATAAGATCACTTCAGTGTCTGTCCGTCTGTCACGCCCGATTTTCTCCGAAACTATTTGACATAGAAAGCTAAAATTTAGTACTAATATAGGAATTGATGGCCTCATCAGAGCCGTGTAGTTTTGAAAGTTAAATTTTGACTTAAGGGGTTAGTTTTGGGGGTTGAAATCGAAAGTGAATTTTTTTTACCAAGTTATCGCGTGGGGTGCCAAATGAAAGCTTGTAAAAACACGAATTCAAAAATATATATAATGTGCACACTTTTTTTGGTGTTATTTTTAAAAAAACCGCTGTCCCACCTTGCCTGCAAAAGTACTGATCCAAAAATTAAAAAAAAAAATCGGGAATATTCTTCACAGGGTGTAAATTGAAGGAAAATTATCACGATAATAATTTATATGGTATATAAAAAAAAACAAAAATTTCAAGGTCATCAGTTTTGAGTAAAGAACGGAAACAAACTTTGTTGAAAACTCATTTGGGGTGTGTTTTGTGAAGTCACTGATCATTTTATACCTCCGTAACAAAAATTTTTATTTCAAAAGCAATCACTAATTGCGCAAGTTCAACTTGCACTTGACCGGTTTTTTGTAGTAGCAATACTAAAAAATATTTTCTATTAAGAGATTCTAAATAAGTAAAATAAGTAAAAGTTTAACTATAATAATTTGGTCACTATTATTCGTATTTCCTACCCTTCTGAATATCTAAATAGTTTTTACGTCTGAAATTGTAAAGCATTTACAATGACAATAATAAGAAAACAATTACAAATATTTGTTTAAGTAAGATAAACTTCTTTTATAGACTTATTACAGTACTTATGTTCACAAAGCGCAGTAAATAACTATATTTTAACAGACCTTATCATTAAACAGATAGTTAAGAGTAAGAAGAAATTGTTAATGAGAAAATAAGATAAAAATACAGTCTTTATGCAGACTTTTTGAAATTCCTGTTTTTATCAAACATATATAAGATAAGTAAAAATTCATGGTAAATGACGAATGATTTTTCTTTGCTTGTATTTAACCATCTATAATGATAATATTCAGTTAAATTAATAGACTAATATACTGCATGCGCCTTGCGTACTGTCGATTTTTTAGATAAAAAAATTATAAGGCATTTTGGATGAATATAATGTATGGTAAGGATATATTTTAGTTATTACTACTTCGTTGTCAAATACATACGAACACAGATCGATTAAATAAATATTTCTGTATGATTTTCCATCTTTCCACAAATCAATTATGATCTTTCGATCTTGAAATGGAATTTCACAACTTCTTTTGTTCATTTTTAATACTTCTTTGAAAACCCGCTCCAAAATTACTAGCAACAAGTAACAGATTATAAAGTATGGCCGAAAATTATTCATTTGTTTTCAGTTTAGCGAGCAATAGATATCGTGATAAAATTTGGCTGATTACAACGTGGTTTTTCAATGCAGTTTTTAAGTGTACGAAGACTTTTTTGACATTAATTTTGTTTACATTTTTATAACAATGATGTAACTTCTAAATAAAATGTTCCGTAGTTGTTTTTAATACTAATCCTTGTTGCTTAAGTTTCAAATATTAATTTAAACATGTAAAATAGTATAGAAAGCAGGTGGTGTATGGAGAATTTTTGGACTGACTGTATATATATATATATATATATATATATATATATATATATATATATATATATATATATATACGTATGTAGCTTATACTTCTTGTTTACGTTCTTTGAAACTTGTGTAAACATTTTGTACCAAAGGAATTTAACAAAACTTTTATTTTTATATATATATATATATATATATATATATATATATATATATATATATATCTATATATATATATATATAACACATGGGCTGAAAAGTCCCGGGCCTAACACATAGATGGCGCTAGTTTTTATTGCAGTCACCTTTTTTTCAGTTAATACTAACCTTCAAAAGACAGCTGTTAAAATTTCATGATATTCTATTCATTAGTTTGTGAGTTATTGTGCTAAGAGTGACGCTACTTTTGTTATTTTCAAAACAATGGATCAAAAACAATTTCGTGTTTTAATTTTACACTGCTTCTTGATGGGAAAAAATACCGTTCAAGCGAAGCAATGGCTTGAAAAGTGTTATGGGGACTCCGCTCCATCAGAAACAACAATAAAACGTTGGTTTGCTGACTTCAAACGTGGTCGTAGAGACACCGATGATGCAGAACGCAGTGGACGTCCAAATGAGGCGGTAACACCAGAAAACATAAAAAAAATCCATAAAATCGTTTTGAATGATCGAAAAGTGAAGTTGCGTGAGTTAGCTGACATCGTAAAGATAACAAAAGAACGTGTTGGCTTTATATTGCATGAGCATTTGACTATGAGAAAGCTCTGTTCAAAGTGGGTGCCGCGTTTGCTCACTGTTGATCAAAAGCAAGAACGTGTTGATGATTCTGAGCAGTGTTTGGCCATGTTTACACGTAACAAACCGGAATTTTTGCGTCGATATGTGACAATGGATGAAACATGGATCCATCACTTCACTCCGGAATCAAAACGATCGTCATCTGAGTGGACAGCAACTGGTGAACCTCGTCCAAAGCGCCCGAAAGCACAACAATCGGCTGGAAAGGTTATGGCCTCGGTATTTTGGGATGTGCGTGGTGTAATATTCATCGACTATCTTGAGAAAGGAAATACCATCAACAGTGAATATTATATAGCGTTATTGGAGCGTTTGAAGGCCGAAATTGCAAAGAAACGACCGCATATGGCAAAGAAAAAAATTTTGTTTCATCAAGACAATGCACCGTGTCACAAGTCAATCAAAACAATGGCAAAACTACATGAATTGAACTTCGAATTGCTCCCACATCCACCGTATTCGCCAGATTTGGCTCCCAGCGACTACTGGCTGTTCGCAGACCTGAAAAAAATGCTCGCCGGTAAGAAATTTCGCACGAATGAAGAGGTTATCGCTGAAACTGAGGCCTATTTTGAGGCAAAAGATAAATCGTTCTACAAAAGTGGTATTGAAATGTTAGAGCGGCGCTGGAATGATTGCGTTGCTCTTGATGGAGATTACGTTGATGAATAAAGCTAATTTTGAACCAAAAAAAACCGTGTTTTCTTTGTTAGGCCCGGGACTTTTCAGCCCATGTGTTATATATATATATATATATATATATATATATATATATATATATATATATATATATATATATATAAATAATAATAATAATAATCATTTATTAGTTCCAAGAATAACGATAGTTATAAACACAAAATGGTATGGAACATTATACAAAGAACAAAAACACAGAATACATCATTAAAGACAGTCAACGGAAGATGAAAAGCATCCTTAACAAGTAACAATAAAATTAACATTTTTAGTTAAGTCTGTCTGAATCACTAAAGAAACTGTCTATAGTATAATAAGCTTTTGACAATAAAAACTTCAGTTTCTTTGTTTTGGCTCTTACTTGCGGTAATTTTCGAATGCTCTCTGGGAAACTATTAAATATTTTAACGGAAGAATATTGTACCCCTCTTTGGATATGACTAAAATTCACTTCTCAATTACAAAACCTGTTTTATATCTAGTTTTATAATGATGTCTGTTTTGCGCATTTTCAAAGAGATCCTTGTTAATACGAACAAACATAAAGGAGTCTAATATATACATACTAGTTAAAGTTAAAAGGGATTTACTGACAAAGGCATTCCTACAGCTTTCACGACAATGCATCTTAAAAGTATCTCTGATACATTTTTTGGTAATTTAAAAATGTTGTCTACTTGGGGAAAATTTCCCCAAAAAATCAAACCATACCTGAACTGCACGTAAACATAATAGGCAGTCAAGGCAGCATCAACGGTCACATTATTTGATAAGATTCTTAGTGCATAACAATATTTGGAGATACCAGCCGTGACATTCTCTACATGTTGTCTCCAACCAAGTTTAGCATCAATATTGACGCCCAGCAAAGACAGATGCTGAGATGTTTGAATATCGCTACCCTTGTAAGGAAACGTGAGAAAATGACCAACCCTCCTGCCAAAAACCAGACATTGTGTTTTTGAAACATTCAGTAGAAGGTCATGGGTTGTAAAATAACGATCTAGAATTTCACAGGCTCTCCCCACATCAGCGACTATCTCTTGTGGAGTATCACCATTAAACATCAGGGTTGTGTCGTCCGCATATAGAACTGTAAACTTTCCTGTAATGTTAGGCGATTCGTTTGTATAAAGTATAAGTATATATATATATATATATATATATATATATATATATATATATATATATATACATGTATGTATATATATATACATACATATATATATATATATATATATATATATATATATATATATATATATATATATATATATATATATATATATATATATATATATATATATATATATATATATATATATATATATATTATACTTCTTGTTTCAATTCTTTGAAACTTGTGTAAACATTTTTGTACCAGAGAAATCTAACAAAAAATTTTATTTATTATATAAGTCTTCTTTCGTGATTCGTAGTTTGGGAATTACTGCTATATTTCTTCATTTTCGACAATGAATCTTATTCAAACAGGTGAATCTAGTTAAGAAAATAACAACGCTCGAAAATCTTTGGGAAAAAATCATATGCTTTACCCTGATGATTGGATAACAGTTATTTGGTCCAATGAAATTAAGATTAGATATATCACTGATAAATGCTCCTGGATCTGGACAAAGTGGGTGGAATTACTGCAAGCAAAGGATTTCATTTAGACTGTGAGGCATGGAGGAGGTAATCTTAAAGTATGGGGCTGTTTTACAGCGTTAGCAGTGGGATCGATACAAAAAGTTAGGGGAATAGGACCAATAAAATGTACTAAAAGTTTCTTTGGATGTACATTGATGAGACTGTTTAAAATATGTCATATCCAGATGATCAAGTGATATTTATCACGATAATGATCCTATGTATACACCAAAGGTAGTAAACACCTGGTTAGGTATGTAAGAAAATTTTTGATCTTTTGTGAAAAGTAAACTACTGAAAAAGTATGATTCGCCCCTTCAAATCTCGATGTTTTATGGGATTATATTCCAGACAATGAAAGCTGGTCCACACTATGAAGAAATGGTTGCTTTCTATAAAAAAGATAATGCAGGTTTTTGGACTAAATGTTGACCTCGTTATTTAGTAATGTATAAAAATTGGTGAAAAAGTAAATAAATTTTAATCTTGTCTCTGATAAAAAAAATTCTGTTAAATTGATATTCGCCCGTTTCATGCTCTCTAGATCTAGTTTTTATTATAAAGTTTTTTTTAATTAACCTTAATACAATGTGTAAGCTAAAGTAATCGCAAATAGAAAATATATTTTGCACCTATCGGTTACACGATTGCATATATATATATATATATATATATATATATATATATATATATATATATATATATATATATATATATATATTGGAAAAGTGTGTGCATAGTGTTGTGTTGTTGTGTTCAATTGTCGAAATTTATACCGAACAAAGAGCATTCGCGGACAGCATTAATTTTTTGTTTTTATTTGAAGAAAACTGCTGTTGAATCATACCAATTACTTCGAGAAGCTTATGGTGAACATGCTCCATCGCAAGATACGTGTGAACGATGGTTTCGGCATTTCAAAAGTGGTGACTTCGATGTTGCAGACAAGGAACGTGGAAAACCGCCAAAAAAATACGAAGATGTGGTATTGCAAGCATTGTTGGACGAAGATGATTCGCAAACACAAAAACAACTCGCCGAGCAATTGGGCGTTAGTCAAAAAGCTGTTTCCAATCGGCTACGAGAGACGGGAAAGATTCAAAAGACCGGTAGATAGGTACCACATGAGGTGAACGAAAAGCTCAAAAACACGTGTGACATCTTGCTCGCTCGGTACAAAAGGAAGTCGTTTTTGCATCGTATAGTTACAGGGAAAAGTATATTTATTTTGAGAATCCCAAGCGCAAAAAATAATGGGTAGACCCAGGCACACCATCCACATCGACCGCAAGACTTTGGCAGAAAGACGATGCTCTGTGTTTGGTGGGACCAGAGGGGCGTGATCTATTATGAGCTGTTAAAACCTGGGGAAACGGTTAATACTAAACGTTACCAACAACAGTTGACCGATCTAAACCGTTCGCTGCTTGAAAAAAGGCCAGAATACCGAAAGAATACACCGAATACACAAAGTCATTTTTTCTTCATGACAATGCTCCATCACATACGGCAAAACTAGTTCGCGACACGTTGGAAGCACTTAGCTGAGAAGTTCTACCCCATGCGGCTTACTCACCAGACTTGGCTTCTTCCGATTACCACTTGTTTGCACCCATGGGTCACGCACTTGCTGAGCAGCGCTTTGGTTCGTACAGAGATGTGAAAAAAATGGCTCGATGAATGGTTCGCAGCAAAAGGAGAAGATTTTTACTGGCGTGGTATTCACAAATTGCCCGAAAGATGGGAAAAATGTATAACAAGCGATGAAGCATACTTTGAATAAAGCACTTTTTATCATTCTTCCGAATTTAACATGTTTTTTTAGAAAAAAAATCCGCATTTCATACTTGTACACCTGGTATATATATATATATATATATATATATATATATATATATATATATATATATATATATATATATATATATATATGCAATCGGAATAGATCCTAACCTTCAATAATTTAATGGAATGTCCTGTATATTTAACGTAATTTCGAATAAATATATAACATTATATATACATACACAATTTGTTTCTGTGTTATGTATTATTATTAGTTCTTATATCTAAAGATACTGTAATTACATTAAAACGAATAATTTTTGATTGAACAGGCCAGCAACATTTGTTATTTTCGCATTTTAAAAGCACCTAAATGATATAAAGCTGATTTTTAACGTTTACTTTAATATCTACAATTAAAATAGAAAGGCTTATAGGGTAATTAAAACAAACTTTTTGAAGATAAATGCGTGGTAAAAATAACAATTACAGTACAATACGTAGGATATCGTGGCAAAAACTGACAGTGTTGATATATTAGAGTATTCTAAGTGAAAAATGATAAGGTTAGTTATAAAAACCTATATTGCTGAGTAGAATATCCTTGTAATCCGATTAATATTTTTCCCAAACCCAAAAAAGGAGTTAATTGAAAATCACTTCTTGTATGTTACTATAGCCACTTTAAAAAAATAAAAGAATTAAACGTGTAGTATTGGAATTCCTTCTAACTCACTTTCTTTCCATTCACATTTTGGCATTAACTACATAGTACAATTATCACATTATTACACAAACTGTTCTGTCAGACAAGCATTAAAATATTGTGTTCTATCTAACAACCATTCACTCTATATGATGTTACCCGCATTGTCTCTAACTTTTACAACTTTTTAAGTGACTATTGTAAAATGAATTTAATGATTTTAGGCACATGGGCCCGGCTCTACCGGATATGTCAGTCTGAATGGAAGTAAAGTTACCGCCGTGAATTTTAATTTAAATCTGTTAAAAGTACATTTTGAATGTTTATGTACATTACCGACTGTGTGTGTTATGCAACATTTTTTTTTGTGAAGTTAATCTAACTCAGTAATAACACTATAAAAGAATTTAGAAGAATTCCTACTGATTTAGTCATGTACACCATCTTTATACAAGAAACTATGATACAAAAATACTAAAAATTGGTACAGTTAACATAAAATGGAAGCTTTCATGACGATGATGTTAAATCGTGCTTTTTGAAATTAGACCGTGTCAATTGGGAATTACTTTCTGGCGTTTTGTCTACGAATGCACGATGCATCTTCAAGGCTCGTTACTCTTTGAAATTAGAACGTTGAATGTCCTCGATGTAGTGTAATGATCGTTTTCAACGTGGGATGCAGACCCTAATCTGAGCCTCTATTGATGTTATCTTCCAGTTTCCCCTACATACACCGGCCCATACAAATAGAGAATTTTATAGTCACCTTTTATCTGTCAAAAGATTGTGCCTTTTTGTGATCTCAAGCATCGTCCAATTGTCTTACACAAGTGTTGAGGAATGGGCGAATGTAATTTCACCAGTTTAGTTGAAGTAACGTGTATGTCAGGTAAAAATGCACTATTTACTGATTGATCCCTGTTATTATCGTATCTAGAAGCCGAATTTTTGAAGTTAAATGAATGTTTAATATCGCCAGTGCAATAACCAATAACTTTTTAACGTAGTGCTTAGTTAATCTGTTTCTAATGAGATTGAATATTTATCACATATTGATAAAGCTTTAAATACTAGAGAATTGATAACGGATACTTTTCAGAAGGATGATGGTGTGAATTTGCATTTAGATCTGTTGGTATGAGTTGGCTTTCTCTAGACTGAATCTCCCAAGATGCTATTACTTTTCGCAGTATATCTAGACAAGGAAGGATGTGATTCTGTTTCCATTGTAAATTTTATATTTGAATAGCGTTGACTGAGGTGATTCGAAAATACTTTCACGTTTTTTCGTCATATAGCGAGATGAAAAGTGCATCGTCATTATACCTGTACCAAAATTTTGATTTTAGAGGAGCTGAATTCAAGGTGCCTTCTTAAAAAGCGTCAAAAAATATTCTCAACTACTGAAGATTGTAAAGAACCCATAGCTGCTCCTGAAGTTTGTTCCCAAAATGTTCTTTGGAAAATTTATTTTTATAGAATGTTCGATTTAATAGTTTTCAACATTTCAATCAAGTGTTGTGAATTTTTGATAAATGTGTTTCCCATGAAATGATATAAGAGATTTGCGGGATATTTACCTAATTTACATGTTGGAGAATTTGTTGGACTGACAATTGTATAGAGAGTCTTATGAATTTTTGGAAGTCGATGACGTCGATGAATTTTAGACTTGCACGGCTTGAGAGATTTCTTTCCTCCGAAAGTGAAACAAGAGGCATTAATTAGGGTTGTAACACGTCTCTTGATTTTGCCTGTGAGGTTCGTTTGAATCTTCCTGTAGGTGTTATCACCTAGTAGTTATCTTATTTCTTCTGCAGTGAGGTCTGGCCTGGTTTGGCGTGTCTCATAATTATGGCTGTTTAAAACCGCATAACATCGACCTGGTCAGGTTCCTAATCGACAATTCAATAACGGAGATTATTTCTTCGACTAGACTATTCTTAGGCGCAATGACGAAGTTTTTGCCTTTGGACAAGACTGATTTTTGAGCTTTAGTTAGCTGCGTTGGGGATAGGTTGACTACTGTGTTTTCCGGGGAATATACAGGTTTATTTTGCTTCAGCAAATTTTATAACTTCCTTTTTTGCTTCTAAGGAATTTGTTCTTGAATCTTCTCTGCTTGGGTATTGGTGTTTTATTTAAGGTTTAGAAAGTATCGCGTTCTAAGTGTTTGATTATAAATAATTTGGCTTACAGTTTGTTCATTATCACAACTAATATCCGGAAAAAATTATAATATTATTGAAATTGTACAAAATTTATGGACTAGTTACTCCTTTCCTGAAGTAATATCACTCAAAAATTATAGGTTCCATTCATATTCTAAGTGTTATCGAGCCAAAAGATAGACAGGCTGACAGATTGATAGACCCATGTGATCTTCTCATCAAGGAAAGTAACAAGAGTCAAATCAATGATATAGATCTGATGATGCCACATGGGAAACATATCATCAGCATTAAGTACTAAACAATTCTTTTGGCTAAAACCATAACTGTGTATTTGTTTTCATGGCATTTAAAAAGTCTAATTTGTACAAAAATTCATATGATTCTTATAAAAAGAGTTATCCTAATTATGGCGGAAAACGAGTTTAAGAAGAAACAAATGCATTTTGGAACAACAAAAGGTTGATTATGGAAACGATTTGGAAAGTTTTGAGAAGCATATACCGGAGAAATAAAATAGGTTGAATGAAGAGGCTAGGAAGAAAATAAGTGATATTATGCAGCTCTTTGTTAAGGCATGTGAGTGTCTACATTAATCTATTTATTTATAACTATTACATTTACTTTATAGATATTTGGTATTTTTTGGAATAAGAGATTGTAAAGGAACTAGAATATTATAAAATATATCTATTTAATTGTACATTTACCGCTCAGATAATTCTATATGCACCCTAAGTTAGAGAAATTTATATCTGCTGTTAGTTGCCTTTTTTTTTATCTAAGCCAATGGTGATTTTAAGTATTTTGTTTTAGGCCTCATCCTTTAAAAGTCAAGAAAGAAAATGAAGAGCAGGTGAAAATATGTTTTGTCACAGAGTTAGGCATAAAATCACCAACACAAGCGTTTGTATCAGCATCAAGTTGTAGTTCTACATCAAGCATTACTAAGAAGCGAAAAAGCATCACCAAGAAAACTTATTTATTCTGAAGATGAGGATGAAAAACCAAAACCAAAGAATGCTACCCCAGCGCAGTGTAAAACCGAGAAAAACATTGCTTATTTAGAGTTTGAATTAAATGCGCAAATTTGTGCTTTAGATAGTCGTTTGATCGGTGATGACATACATAAAAAAATTAAAAAACTAAAATTGATTTAGAAGCCGAAAGAAAGTTATTGAAGGTAGAAAAGCGAAACGCCGAATATCAAGCTAAAAAGAAAAAAAAATCGCTTGGCGAAAATTTCTGAACTAAATCTTGAAATACTAAAAAAAATAGCAATGCTGAAACTCCCGGTCGTCCACGACTTGAGGTAGATCAACCAGATATTATTGAGGCTGTAACAAAAATTGCCATATGTGGAAGTCACGTAGATAAGTGTAGATGATCTCAAATGCTCCGTTCATGTCGTACTCTTGATGATCTACAATAGGCTTTTCTCAAAGAAGGTTTTTAAGTATCTAGAAGTCCAACTTATCTTCGGCTGTTGCCACGAACTGCCATTACTATACAAAGAAAGAAACATATTAAGACAGCACTTGTAAAATTGGTTCGTGCAACCACAGATCTTCATAAATCGCATCCTGATCAACACTTTGCACGGCGACTACAAGTCTTTTTTTATTGCAGAATGACAAAGCTAGAATACCTATTAGAATGACGGCTGCCCAAAAGCAATCTCTGGCTATTATGCATTTGGAATATCGCATCCTTCTACCAGATTATGACTGGGTAATTGCAAAATATCATAAACTAATACCGTCCGTTTATGCCGACATGCATATCGATAAGAAGAGCAGGAGAAAACCTGAGGTTGTCACTTACAGTGGACCAACGTACATAGCGATAAAGTCAGGGAAACAATCTTCATCAACCTCTTTAATACACCAGCTTGACTTTAATCGTCTTCTTTAACTAGAAGAATTCAAAAACCTGACATTAACTGACGTGACAGTGAAACCGGTGGTTAATTAATTATTTTAAAGAAAATGATCTGGATGCTGTATTTATAGCTATGAATTCTCCGGGAAGAAGCGCTTTTAACAGAGTAGAAAGACGATCCTCTTAGTCACTGTTTATCCGGTGTTGTCTTGCCATGTGATACATTTGGTAACCATCTTGATGGCAAAGGTAAGACCATCGACTGTGACTTTCGCGAATGAAGGACAAATTTTAGCACAAATTTGGAATGCAACGATCATAGATGGAGAAGCTGTAGTTGCAAAATATATACCCGATATTACTGAAGATAATCCGACTTGGTAATCCACACATGTGCAAGAGACTCAATATTTCTTGCAAATCATTAAGTACAGCGATGCTAATTGTTGTAACCCTCCAAGAAGTGATCTCGGTAAAATATTGTCAAAAGGATTTATGCTGGCTCTTTTGAAGTTAAAATGCGAGCCAACACGGATCTATTCTGTACCTGGTGCGACACATGATGTGGGAAAATTTTCCATTATTTATACAGCTTTCTCTTAACATGCACCTTATGACTTCTACTGTTCTTCCGTACAGAATCGGCTCAAAGACAGAACATGTACAGTATGCGGCAAATATTTTGCTGTTCAACTGCATAAAAAAAAAGATCACAGCTTACAATGTAAGATAGAGCTACAAGGGTCTATGCACCCTTATGAGTGGTGAAAATGGGGGTTGAAGGGGGGGAAATTACGATACTCTCTTGAATTGGAGTTTCGCCTTCAAAACTGGTTCCTCAGGGGTTTCTGCGGTCGCTGAATCTATATTTCAACCCTCATTTTCACACCTCAAAAGGATGTATATAATCAAAATGACCCCGAAAATAGATTCAGCGACCCCAGAAACCCCCGAGGAACCAGTGTTGAACGCGTAACTCTAATTCAGGTGAATATCGTAATTTCTCCCCCTCCAACCCTCATTTCACACCTCAAAAGGGTGCATATAATAAAAATGATACCGAAGATAGAATCAGCGATCTCAGAAACCCCCTATGAACTGCTTTTAACGGAAACTTGAAATCACCTGAACTTCGAAATTTCACCTCCCGGTTCCGTGCTGCTTTTTGCCATTTTAAAAAATGTTGAGGTTATATTTTGCAAATCGGCTTCTTTATGTTTGTCCGGAATTCACTTACGAGTATTTAAAAAAAACATTTGTCTGATTTCATTAATAATTGAGGGCTCTAGACAATTTTGAACGAAAAATTATATTCCTGGCCCATAGTGCGCCATAAGAAATTCCTAAGCTTCTTGTATAACAATATTCAGTTTGTCTTATGTGTAAATATGAAAGTAGCCGGCCTGGCGTAAGTAATAACCTATTTGTTACATCCCCGTTGCACGATATTTAGCAGATCTCGTAGCCTCATTTCAGCCCCTGTGTCTATTACCCGATACGATTTTGGTCTTGAAAAACATTCAGTTTACGACGAACTAGACGTATGTACCTTCAATTATATTGTATTATTTACGAGATAACTTTGTATCATCAGCCTTAGATAGTCTCCCCGGATATTTTGTTAACTCTTTTAATACTGCAGAAGCATCTTGTACCGGCAGATGTTAGATTCATTTGAGTAGCAAAAATCAATTCTGAATCAGATACCTGTTTCCTTAGTTGTTGTTCTTCGTTGTTTCTTCGAAATGTTTTGTAGGTTTTCGTCGCTTTAGTTTTATCAAGAAAGGTAACCTTAAAGAACCGAAAAGATATTTTGATGAAATGATAGGTTGGAACATTACTTAATAACATTAAAGAGTACTTTTTTATTAGTCTTCCTCGTAAGCTAGTCAATTTTCGTAAAGAAAAAAATAGTTTAATAAAATTCCTAAACTTAAATTATGATGTTACAAATAAAATAAAATCTAGTAAAAGAAGGGAAAAAAAAGAGGCCTCTTGTGACATTAACTTATATAAAGTTTGGTGCAATATTTTTCCTTGACATAGATTGATGCAATTAGTACATTACAACGCTATGCTTTGAATATAGAACTGTATTAATTAACATGAAAATTTCAAATTAATAAAACTAAGACTAAAAAATGATTTAAATGTAAAGTATTATATTAAAAATAAAGCATGTCCCTTCCACTTCAAAATTCATAACGAATTTAAATACTTACAAACACTCTTATTATAACACACACTGTCAACGACGATAATTCCCTAGTTAGGACATGCAGGTTGATTACTAAATTCAGAGTGAAAATCCAGATGCATAAAGAAATAAAGCAATAAGGAACGGTGTCATATGATGTCATATATTTCTAGCTTGATGTTAGATGTATGTGACTGTATAAATTGATATTTCTTGCAATAACTTACACCCATTTTCTTATATTCTTAATATTTATTAAAAATCCTTACCTCTACTTTACTAGCTAAAGTTCTAACTTCTTTGTCACTTTTTACCCCTGGAGTCCAAATTAAAAATCTAAATATTCCTATACAGTTGCCAATAAGGCACACTGACTTGTCCAACACTTCTAGCATCTTATAGTCCGCTTCATTTTCAGCCAAAAGTAGGACAGTAAATCCTTTTTTTTTCTCGGTTTCTGAAAAATAAATTACTAATTAAATTTGTATTAATACTAACTAATTTTATTCTCTCATTTTTTAGTGTTCCCTACGAAAGACTTCGGTGTCTGTCCGTCTGCCGGCCCGTCTGTCTGCCTGTCTAGCACACCCGGTATTTTTCCGAAACTGTTTGACATAAAAAGTTGAAATTTGGCAATAATATAGGAATTGATGGCCTCATCAGAGCCGTGTAGTTTTGAAAGTTAAATTTCGACTTAATGGGTTAGTTTTGGGGGTGAAATCGGAAGTGAAAAAAAGTTTTTTTACCAGGTCATCGCGTGGGAGTCAAATGAAAGCTTGTAAAAATACGAGTTCAAAAAAAATATATACAACGTAATACTTGCGCACACTTTTGTTCCTATTGTTTTTAAAAAATCGCGAAAAATAGCCACTTCCCTTACCTAGAAAAGTACTGATCAAAAAATTTTAAAAAAATTCAAGAATATTCTCCACAGAGTGTAGATTGAACGAAAATTATCAGGAGTGCATTACCAACAATAAATTCAAGGTCATTCGTTTTCAGTAAAGATCGGGAAAAAACTTTGTTGCAACCTCATTTGGGGTGTTTTTGTGAAGTCACCGATCATTTTATACCCACAGAACAAAAATTTTTATTTTAAAAGCAATCAACGTACGGAACATAATTGCGCAAGTTCGACTTGCACTTGACAGATTTTTTATGTATAATATATATATAAATATATAATATGGGATATATATATAATATAATGGGATATATATATAGATATATATTAGATATATATATATATATATATATATATAATATATATATATAGAAATAATGGGAGATTATAGGATAAATATTGATATATATATAATATATATAATATATATATATGAGATATATATATATATAAGGATATATAATGGGAGATATATATATATAGAATATATATATATATATATATATATAATGGGATATATAGATATGTATATATGTATATATGTAGATAATATATAAGGATATATATATATATGAGATATAATATATATAATAATGGGAGATATATTATATATTATGGTATATAATATAAGGAATAATATATATATAAATATATATATATATATATATATATATAAATATATATATATATATATATATATATATATATATATATATATATATATATATATATATATATATATATATATATATATATATATATATATATATATATATATATATATATATATATATATAAAGTATCAATTTGAACGTTCAAAATTTCAATTTTAAAAAATTTATAAAATGTAAAATTTTCATTAAATCTTGAAAAGATTATAAAGATATTAGATAATAACCAGTATTACTGTGTTTTTCTTTAAATATTAAAAAATCTTGTACTTTATTTCATTAAATATATAGGCGAGATTTTTTTATTTGAAAGGTATATAAAATGTTTCATCTCTCTCTCTAGAGCAAATTCTTGAAAATTTATTTTAGATTTTTAGAAAAAAGGAAAACAGAAAATATGAATAAGACTGTATTTTTTTGAAAACAGTTATCGGGGGAGAGTTCTGGAGTTTAAGAGGATAAAACATGTTGTGCCCTTAAATAGTATTCTGTACACATCTTTGTACTATCTTTATTTTTAATATATCAAAGTCGAGAATTTTAAACCATAACGGGATCAAAGGTAATTTTAAAAAATAGTAACTCGAAATTACTGTGTGTGGACTCAATAAGTTTAGCTCAGATTTAAAAGCCATTTTGGAAAATTGGATATTGTAAAAATAAAAACCGGGCAAGTGCAAGTTGTATTCCGTGCCGTGATTGCTTTTCAAATAAAATCCAATAATCCTAATACCAAAAAAAAAAGACTTTAAGATATTAATCCGTAGTATTTTTGCCCGCTGATCACGAATCTGACGTCAGAATATCGCTATCATATCTCAATTTTTTCTAACCTCAAAAAATAGGTGTTGGCCAAGCAATATTGTTACAATTTTCAGATCTCCACAAATTTTCTGACATCTTAATTGATCCAATGGAATGAGCAATCGGAATGCATTTTGCACGTTTCTTCTTAGTCAGTCTCCATTCTTCAGGATAATGTGAAATTCAATAGATTATAGTACAATATGAAAGTCAATTTCGTCCATTGTGAAATATTTTCGAAATTCTTCATCTCTGTTTCTATAATAAGAAATCGTAGCTTCTGGCTTAAGTAAATGTCTTTTCTTTAAAAAGAAAGCAAGATGCTCTGAACCATCTTTGGATAAGCCTAAATCTCTGACTAGATCACTAAGTTCTGACTGTGATACGGGTATTGGTTCTGGTTTACGGTTGTATGGTAGAAATTCTTTATCTGTGTCACTAGTATATGATAGGTTGTCACTAGAACATTCATTAGTAACAGTGTTTGAATCTTTTTCGACAGTCTCAATGTTTTCGGCATGAACTGATAAGGTGAAATCATTTGTTTCTATAACATCAGCATCAAGTGGTTCAGGAGGCGGAATTAGTTTAGTTGGTCTTGTTACTGTCGAAACATCGTTATAAGTAATAGTGCTTTTATTTTTTCGGTTATGCCTAGATACAACATTCATACAAAAGTAGCAATCATTTTCACTGTATGGTCTATTCCATATTGCTGGTCTGGAATATTTAATCGCCTTCTTATTGATGTACAACATTATTTTGCAAGAACTGCAAATGATGTGGGGAACCCAATCTGTATCCTGGTGCTGTATTTCAATGTTAAAACAATCCTTATATAAGGTTTTAATCTTATCCATTATCGGTGACCCCATTTTACTCAATACGTGTTGACAGCAAATATAACAAAAATGAATCACTGTTTTTATCGCACTTATGAAAAGTCCTTGTACCGTGAGACCGTTTTCTTGTAGCATTATACTCTACATGAGCCAAGTCACCCACACATGAAGAGCTACGGTCGCTGAATGACGACGGCTGCGGGCCCGCTTTCCCACCCTGACCAACCGCCGATACTGGGTTTCCGAGTCCCTGCATCGTAATTCTTTTTCTTCTACCTGCCATGACGGCATCTAAGCCGTTATCCAGGGACTCTGCCGGCTAGTGGAGTAACACCGTTGCCCACCGTCACCACGTGGAGGTGCCCTGGATGCAGGTAGAAGAATAAAAATCGACCGATGAATTTTCTCGGCGTTCAAAATGGCGCGAAAACATCTGCCATCTTGAATTTTACAAATCCAACCTCAGATTCGTGATCAGCGACCCAAAAAATTCCCGTGTACCAAATTTGGTAAGGATCGGTTGAATTTTAATTTGAATTCGTTTTTGCATTCGAGAAGCACTATATCTGTCTGATTTATTGAGGTTAGAAAGAAAACAGAACTGTATGGCTCAATCCAACCGATGAATATTAGCTTAGCGTGTCCGAATACATATTAATATATCTTTGGATTCATGAAAAAGCTTGAATCAATTTTTTAGGAGTATATTTTTCTTAATTTTTAGTAATTTTTACCTATTTTTTGAGGTTAGAAAAAAAATTGAGATGTGATGGAGATATTCTGACGTCAGATTCGTGATCAGCGGGCAAAAATACTACGGATCTGATATATCGCATCAAAAGTATACCCCACTTTTTTTTTTTGTGGGGCTGTGTATTATAGCATCTTTGCTACCTAATAGCCAATAAATTAATCTAGCTTAAAAGTGGAAAACAAATATGTACTACCTATATAGTTGTCTAATTATAAACGAATAAAATAAAATTATTTTATCTGAGTGCCGATTCGTTGGTCGCCAACTCTTAAAGCCGTAGCTCTTTATCTCAATTATACTCACCTTCACCATTTTGGCGGTCAAATAGTTTTCTTTATACCAGATTAATTATCAAACTCAACGCACTCGCGATAATTTTTGCTCCATTTACACTTATGAAGAATATTCCAAAATTTTTTGTTTAGTACTTTCCGGATAGGGTGAGGGGACGAAGATTTTTGGCCATTTAAAAAAAAAATAATACAAAGTGTGCGCAAGTATTACATTATATACTTTTGAACGCGGGTTTTCACAAGCTTTTTTTGACAGCCCACTCGATGACCTGGTAAATTTTTTTTTCACTTCCGATTTCACCCACCAAAATTAACCCCTTAGGTCAAAATTTAACTTCCAAAACTACAAGGCTCTTATTGTGCCATCAATTCCTATATTTGTGTCAAATAGTTTCGGGGAAAATAGGAAGTGACAAATGGACGGACAGACACTGAAGTGATCCATAAGTGTTCCGTACGGAACACTAAAAATGAAAATTTTAAAAATTAAAGCGGCACATTTCAAGAACTCATAGCTGAAATTAAAAAAGTAATTACCGTAAAAATGATATATTGCTCCATTTCTACCTCTGTGAAAATTTAGAATTGACATTGGAGTTAGAAGGCTGATATTTCCATCCTCTCGATAATAATCTTGACGTGTTCACCGATTTTCCTTAAAACCGTGTAAGTTTCAAGATGAACATGGCATGTATGTCATTTTTTACTAAATCAATTTTTTTCCAGTAACTATTATGTAATATTTTAATTATAAGAAACAAGCAGTGTTGATATTAATTTTATAGATCATTTGTCCCTCTTAGAATCGATATATTCTTCAAGTCAGCCTTTTTATTTATTTTTTAAGTTTAAGTAAGTTTTATTCCCTGACAACTGCGAACCGTCGATATTTTTAGTTATATGAGAGAGATTTTGGTACAATAATATTGAACCCAGTGAAATTGTTATTTAAAATTTGAATTCCCCGCCATTTTATGCCATTTGATCCAAAATGAATCTTTTTTTTTCAAAATTTAGGACTCGACGTCAGCTTTTTCATGCAATTAAAAAAAAATTTTGGAGTCATTTTAGCCGTTTTTTTACATTTGAAAAATTGAAAATTTTTTATCACATCTGGTAGAGAATCGCGAGATATTTATTTTAAAAAATCATTTTTGTTAACATGTTTTTTTTTTCAAAATGATCGAAAAAACGTAATTGTTATTATTTGATTAATAAAAAAACGGTCAAAATGACTCCAAATTTTTCTTTTTAATGGAATCGGAAAGCTGGCATCGAGACCTAAATTTTGAAAAAAAAGATCCATTTTGGACCAAATGGCATAAAATGGCGGGCAATTCAAAATTTAAATCACAAATTCAATTATGCCCACTGGGGTCAATATTCTTGCACCAAAATTTCAGGGTATTTTTGCTATAATAAAAGGCATATTTTCTGAAAGTTTTAAGCCGAACGGTTCACTTAGTCGACCTGTACAATAAAATAAAAAAAAAAAACAGTTTTTTATTGTTCTTTCAATTTTGTTAGTTATTATATATACTGGAGCGACTTAAAACTAACGAGGATTTGTTTTTTTGTCTCGATTCGACTTATATAACCGGAGTTATTTACATTTTAAGCCTAAAAAACGCCTTTTGAAAACTTCATTTGTTTATAAACAAAAGAGCACAAGTTTTTCGAGGTCAATACTCTTGGTGATATCCCAGAGAGGATAAAATCATAATATTGTTGTATCTAAACTATGCCTATCCCATCATTATTTTGACCTTTTTTCTGCACCATTAAAACTGAACCGTGATATACGTAGAAGAAAGAGGGCAGAGTCCATGTTTTTAAATATTTGAAAAATCTATACCAAATATTCTTTACTTTTGTGTTACCACATTGACAACAGTAAAACCACGTCTAAAGTTTTTTTTTTGTTTTAGATTAAACCTAGTCTACTATCCTTATTTTAGGAGAACAAAAAAAGCTTCAGGAACTTTTCTGAAGATTCGAAGAGTCCCTATTTTTTTTAAACGAAATGTATATTCTTTGATGATTTTAAATAATAACTTTTTGCTGAATGCTAATTTCAACCAATGCTTTTAGATTTTACTGTTAAAATCATATCTTAAAGTTTTGATATTATTTTTTAAGAAAATATTAACTAGCTACCGATGCCGATGGACGGTTATAGGTAACACTTTCCACTATATTAAAAGTACGGAGGAACAAAAATACTGAACTTTCCTTGAGCTCATTAACCAAATGCCAGTCTGGTAGACGTTTTGATCGATTAGATCTCATCACCTAGATGTAGGCTAGCAGCGATGATACTGCGATATTTCAGCTTAATATTCTAAAAGTTCGTATGACTAAACGTGCCACCTCGTGACAGTAACAGAACCAACTCAGAACCACTTCTAATATAAACATATAATAAAATACTGTTTTTAGTCAATTTTCACTGGTTTATTTATGATTTTGATTTCGTTTCGCTGTCGATGCAGCTTCGTCCGATCTACATTTAACACTGTGAAGTTTAGTTTATTTGAACAACAATGAGTATTTTTAAAGTTTACAATTTTATATTATTTATTTATTTTACTATTACACCTGTTTAAAATTATATTGATATATATTGGGAAACAGAAATGGTATTATGAAAATAAATTCAATAATGGTGAATTATTTAAATTCATCTGGTCGTTAAGAAGAGTACCTGTAGGCCTTAATCGATTTATTTCCAATGTTTCTAAAAGGTTTAGTTTTAAACCTTTTTTTTCGGTATGTAAAATTTTGAAATTCTTATTATACATGTGGTTATCGGTTAAAAGATGACTTGCACATGTTGAATTAGATTTTTTATGAATGAAACTTTTTTCGTGTTCTGTAATTCTTTGTATAAATATTCGCCCTGTTTGACCTATGTACGTTTTAGGACATGACTCGCATGTTAATTGATATACCCCTGTTTTATTATCTTTATTGATTTGCGGTTTGTAGTTTTTGAGATATTTCCCTATACGTTTATGTTTTTTGGATTTAAAAATTTTCCCAGTTTTTTGTTGGTTTGTCGAAATAGGGTAAGCATTTAAATTAAAAAAAAAAACATCAACGTACCTTACAAGAAAAATAATACTATAGGGAAATATCTCAAAAACTACAAACCGCATATCAATAAAGATAATAATTCAGGGGTATATCAATTAACATGCGGGTCATGTCCTAAAACATACATAGGACGAAAAGGGCGAACATTTATAAAAAGAATTGCAAAACACGAAAAAAGTTTCATGCGTAAAAAAATCTAATTCAACATATGTAAGTCATCTTTTAACTGATAACCACACGTTTAATAAGAATTTCAAAATTTTATATACCCAACAAAAAAATTTAAAACTAAGCCTTTTAGAAACAGAGGAAATAAATCGATTAAGGACTACAGGTAGTCTTCTTAACCACCAGGTCGATTTAAATAATTCACCATTATCGAATTTATTTTCATAATACCATTTTTGTGTGGGTTTCCCAATAACTATCAATATACACGTAATTTTAAACCGGAAATTACACTTTCGTTCGTAATCCCTTTTTGCATAAATTAAGACATTCATTTTTGTCCGGGGTCTTAAATTTCAAATATACCTTTCGTCCGAGGTAATGCAGGTAAACAGGCGGATGATCTTTGAAAAAACCCATGCAATAAAAATAATTATGAAATATTTAGGCATAGAGGGGTGGTTTAACCATAACTCATTATTCCTTGAGGTTTGTTTCATTTCACTTCAATTTATCGAATGAATGAATAAATAATGGACATGGAAGGTATAAACGTCCAAACAAGTGTGTCTAAGCGAGGCAAAGTTTTTTTAATTGTAAATAATTATAAATTTAATTTGGCGGATAAATTGTTAAGTGGTGAAGTTAAGTGGAGATGCAGAGTTCCAAAATGCAAGGCTGCTTTATATATTGTTGGCGAAGAGTACGTGTTACCTGACACATTGTCATGCCGAATTAAGTGCATCTTACTTACAAAAACAGTTCGTTGCAGTTTCGGCAAAACGCAAAGCGTCAGAGAATATTGGACTTCAACCGAAAAGAATTGTTCAGTCTGTTTTGAAAGACAATCAGACCGACTGTTTAACAGTGAAAGATTTACCTTTTGTGGAAAGTATTCATGATGTGAGAAGAAAAAAGTTTCCTACACTGCCCAAGTCTTGTGCTAATTTACATAATGTTCTGGATAAGATGACTTCGATTGTCACGAACAGAGAAGATTTTTTGATAATAAATAATTCTGTGTCGAATATAGTAATATTTTCATGCGAAACCAATTTGAAACATTTGTGCGCGTGTATTCGTATATTCATGGACGGAACAGTCAAATATGCCCCTAAGTATTTTCTACAACTATTTACAATTCACGGATGCTGCAATAGACATTATATTCCGCTTGTATTTGGCCTATTAAAGGATAAAACGACAAACTCCTATACAAGTTGTTTAACCTATATTTTAAATAAATGTAGAGAGTTTAACTCGCTGTTTCAACCGGAAGAAGTCGCGATAGATTTTCAAACATCAATCCACAAGGCCATTCAAGAGGTTTGAAATAATGTGCAAATTACAGGCCGTCATTTTCATCTCAATCAAGCTTGGTGGAGAAAAATTCAAGAGACTATAAGGAGAGAACAGAACTAGGGAAATGGATTGGGTATTGTTTTGGCCGTCTTTTCCTAGGTAACTATTATTTCAGTATTTGTCCGGTTAATAACTCAAAATACAAAGATTCGGTTATTATTGTATATCGTTACACTTTATCTAATTAATCTTTCTTTATATTATAGATCCAGAAATTGTGGGTAAAGCTTTGTTTTTGAGCTAAATGAAATGAGACCTAGCAACCAACAGTTAGAAAAATTTGCAGACTACCTCGTAGAAAATTATATAGAAGACGATGCGCTATTTCCACCTAATATATGGGCCGCGAAATCTGCTTCCAGCCAGAGAACAATAAATGCATATGAGTCATTTCTCTCACATTTCAATAAATGTTTTAATTAGAGTCAACCTAATATATTTGTATTTTTGGAAACAATTAAATATTACCAATGTGAAATATCCGTACAAATATAAAGTGTAAATAGTTTCAAACAATTAAACAGTAAGACACAGAAACGAGAGAATTTTATACAAGAAAATATTATAAAACTTAATAATCAAATTTCTATGCTACAATATGTAATATTAAATTCACATAATTATAGTTTTTAAGAATATTAATTATATGCAATTATATTTGTTCTAGTAAACTTTTCGTATGTACTCGTATTTTATTATTTAGGTATAATTTTAAACCAGGTAAATCGGACGAAAATGTATATTCCCGAAAATTAGCAGCGGACGAAACTGTATATATTTAGGTAAAGAATTTCTTCACATTTGACCATTAATTAATGAGGGCGGACGAACCTGTATGTGCCCTATTAAACAGGTGTAATAGTATAATAAATAAATAATAGAAAATTCTAAACTTTAAAAATACTCAATGTTGTTCAAATAAACTAAATTTGACAGTAGATCCGACGAAGCTGCATCGACAGCGAAACGCGTCATCAAAATCTTAAATAACCAGTGGAAATTGACTAAAAATAGTCTTTTATTATAATGAATTACCATCAAGTAGAAGCTACAACTATCCGACATTTCTAATATGATAAAAATAGTACCAACCAAAGCTGATTAAAATATGTGAGTTCAAGAGAGTTCGTTAAGTTGTTATGACTCTAAGAGTAAAAAATCTCTGTATTTGGTATCATTTTGCACTGTATTGGAAGTGGTTCCTTGCTTTCGAGTTGTTTCTGTTGCTGCTACGGGCGTACAACGTTTTAGAATATAATGCTTCAGTGCTACTATGTTATCGCTGTAAAATGATAGACACTGTCTGGCTTAAGTCTAGCTGATGGAATTTAGTAGCGTAACTTGTTTTTGTCACCCTTGTACTTTTAATTTGGTAAAGAATGTTACCGACAAACGTCATTCATTAATCGCAAAATTATTCTCCTGTTTTTTGATTTAAGAACGCTAAACACTTTTCTTATTATTTAGTATCCGCTAAATCTTTCGAGGGTTCTTTGGTAAAATCAACTTCATTTATAGTTGTTCCATTTGAAGCAAAAAAAAACATCAAGATCTTAATTAATTTTGACTAGTAATTAAAACTTTTTATCCTGAGGCCTATAAACAGTTTAATAGACAGAAGAAAAAGGTTGAAAAACAATTTATGACGGGTAATTATCTAAATAGCATAAATCAAACAGTAGTAACTGACAGATTAAATTTAGTAGTGTGTGAGAGGATAAATATAAAGGGTAATGTTGGACATCTCTACAGAACATTCCGTGTAACTAATATGTTTGTCATTGGGAATTAAATAATGTAATGATTTTTATTGTTAGGTTATTAAAACTAAAATTACATTGGTAAAATATATATGTATTTAATTGATGAGATAATAACAAACAATAACTCTTTAACAGAAAAAAACAAATTGCACAACACCTAAAACACTACTAAGTTGCAAGCTTGTTGCTGAAGAAAAATTTTAGGATAAGAAATAAAGTTAAAACAGCTCGGCATAAATATATCGAGGTTTGGGGATGCCGACATAAAAGTGAGAAGCTACATACCTAAATGACGCAGCTTGGCACAACAACCCACGATAAATTGAAATGAAACCTCGAAGTTATACAGAAAAAACCTCAGCCTAAATATCAACAAAATAAATAATCGAAATAATTGGAAGTAAAATAGTGCGTAGAATCTAGAGAAAGAGCGAGAGACTAAAGAGACATTAATAATAGTTATTATAAATGACTAAGTATTCAACAGAAATAGAATAAAGATACAGCTAGAATGACTGAAGAAAGAAAGGTTGGAAGCGTACGAGGCAGATTACCAGCAGAAAGAGAAGGATAGGTAGACCTCGAAAACCTTGAAACGACAATGTTTCTACTGTAGATATAAAGAGGAAGAAACTCTTTAGTTAATAACGGTACTAATTTGCCGTTTTAAGGAAAAAGTGATAAGAATTTTTTGTTATTGCTTTCAGATTTATTGCTAAAAAATTGCACATCTTAAATAATTTTTGGACGGAAGGTTAAAAATGTTATTTTTCATTGATCAAATTGACCTAAAAAAAATTAAAGTAGCTTTCATGAAAAAAAAAATCGATATCTTTCTTGTCGCTAACTTTAGCTAGTTATCAAAATGTAGTGTAGTAATTTTAAAAGTTGAAAGCTATTTTTATTTTCAATTCTATTATCTACAGAATCGCAAAAGATATTACATAAATATTCAAAATGTTGACAATATTTTGGTAACAATTATTATGTGAAATGTGAAAAATAATAGAACAATTATTTACACAAACTTTACACTGTATTTGTAATACACCGTAACATGTTTCGCTATCACAGACGTTACATTCTGAGTTACTGAACATTAAAGGGTAAAGGTATCTATAATATATATAAAATGCAACGTCTCTCTGTCTGTCTGTCTGTCTGTCCGTTAGTGCGCTTATCACTGGAGAACCACTTATCCGATTTACGTACTTTTTTTTTAAAAAACATACACATATGTTCTCTGGCCAGGTTAGAGGCTATATTTTATTACGATAGGTAGCATAGGGAATGAGCAGTGACGATAATAGTGAATGAAGTCGGAAAAAAGTTTGCCGTTAGCGCGTTCCCTTGCAGTACACAGCCTAAACCAATAAATTTGGAACAATATTATGTAGCAGAGAATATTTATAATCTATAATCTATAATATATATAAAAAGCAATGTCTCTCTGTCTGTCTGTCTGTCCAATAGTGCGTTTATCAGGCGAGAATCACTTATCCGATTTACATGTCTTTTTTTAAATTCATACATATATTCTTTGGCCAGGTTATATAGTAATAATAATAATCTATATCTATAATATATGTAAAATGCAACGTCTCTCTGTCTGTCCGTTAGTGCGTTTATCCTTCGAGAACACTTAAGTGATTTTTTAAATTCATACATATGTTCTCTGAAGAGGTTATATAATAATAATAATAATAATCTATATAATATATATAAAACGCAACGTCTCTCTGTCTGTCTGTCCGTTAGTGTGCTTATCATTCGAGAACCACTCATCGGATTTACGTGATTTTTTTTTAATTCTTAATTTAATATATGTCAAAAAAAATCTATATTATATATAAAACGTAACATCTCTCTGCCTGTCTGTCTATCCATTACTGCGCTTAGCACTCAAGAACCACTTATCCGATTTACGTGTTTTTTTATTATAAAATACAAAAGGAATAAAATGCCTGCTAATATATAGGAAAAAAGTTGGAAGTTTAGCAGTAAGCTTCGCAGAAAGACTGAATAGATGGGCGGAATACTTTAAAGAAACATTAAATGGAGATGAAAATGAGGAGTTGAATGAGAAGTAGCAAGCAAAATTAACTGAAGGGCAGGAGGCGACAAACCCTGCAAAGAAGAAATAAGAGAAATACTCAGAACCCAAAAAAAAGAAGGCCCCCCGGTGGAAATTGTAGAACTGATAAAAGCTGGAGGAGTAGATCTGGAAAATGAAATATGCCGGTTGGTGCAAGAAATATGGGAAACAGAAAAGATGCCAGTGAGCTGGAGAGAGTCGCTCATATGTGCTAATTATAGACCAATAGCCTTACTGGATGTCGTGTACAAGATAGTAGTGTTGACTATCAAAAACAGACTAGCAGAGAAAGTCGAGTCTATTCTGGAAAAATAGATCGGTTACAGACCAGATATTTTCGATTAAGCAAATCCAAGATGGTCTTTGTGGATTTCAGAGAAGCATATGACTCTGTAAATAGAGAAGGACTCTACAAGATAATGGAAGAACTAAAAATTCCAAGTAAATTGATTCGCATGGGGAGAATGACCCTGAATGGACACAGAAAATAGAGTGTTGGTTGAGAGCAAAGTATCAGACAAGTTTAAGGTGAAGGAGGATTAAGACAGGGGGAATCAGTGTCGACATGTCTATTTAATTTGGTACTAGAGAAGATAATCCGGGAGTCAGAAATAAAAACAAATGGAATAATATACCAACAAACCTGCCAATGCTTGGCCTATGCGGATGATGTAGCAGTGATTGCAAGAGCAAAAGAGAACCTCAAAAAAGCCATAAGTAGGATAGAAGAAAGGGGAAGGATGAGAGGACTAAAGATAAATGAGGAAAAAACAAAATACATGGAAATTACAAAGAAGAAGGATATTAAAAACAACAAAAGTTTAGATATAATAAACAACTTAGGAAAAAGATGTATGTTTGAAAAAGTAGACAAATTTAATTATGTGGGAGTAACAATAACATAGAGTGGACAAGAAAGGACGGAGATACAAGAAAGAATAGCGAAAGAACAGAGATGTTTGGGGGAATGAATCAATATTGAAATTAAAGAATGTATCAAGAACAGCAAAAGAAAGAAT
Organism: Pachyrhynchus sulphureomaculatus; assembly: GCA_019049505.1. Lineage (NCBI taxonomy): Eukaryota > Metazoa > Arthropoda > Insecta > Coleoptera > Curculionidae > Pachyrhynchus > Pachyrhynchus sulphureomaculatus. Next base: position 92,972,950 of record CM032453.1, on the reverse strand, counting down.
ATACTACAGTTGTCAGACCCACGGTGACATATAGATGCGAAACGTGGAAACTGAATGCAAGAGAAAACATAACGAATAAGCAGTGACGATAAAGGTGAATCAAGTTCACGCGAGCGGAGCCGCGGGCACGGCTAATTAATATATAAGTAGAAGCAAAAAAAGAAAATTTATTTTTACCAGAAACTAATTACCTATTAATAGAAAATATTTAACAAAGATGAATTATTAAAGTTTACCTGATCGTTCAATAGGAATTTTTTTTAGACGGTTGGAATTTTGTTTATCTCTAAAGACTCAATTCGGTTTAATCTCTGGCTTTTGTTCTCATTGTGTTGAATTTTGAAATTATTATTAAAGGTGTGACCATTCTCGATTAGATATTTTGCATAATTGGATTAGGTTTTTCCTTTGATAAAACATTTATAGTGTTCATCTAATCTTTTACCAAAATATCTACCAGTCTGGCCTATGTATATTTTGTCACAATCTCTGCAATTTAGTTCTGATTTTTTAAGATTATCCGTTTTAGTTTTACTATTTTTAATAAATCTGCCTAAAGAATTGTTAGTTCTGTAAGCTACTTTAATGTCTATACTGTTGAGGATTTTACTATTTGTTGTGTTGTGTAACTGTTTGCTTTTTCTTTGGTATTAGGATCAATCATATCGATGTTTTTTTTTTTTTTATATAACTTTTTTTGTAGGATTTTATCGACTAAATTTAATGAATAACCATTATTAAGTACGATTTGTTTAATGATGTTAAGTTCTATCTGACAATTATTTTTATTAAGGGAGAGAGATACTAGCCTATGAATCATACTGTGAAAAGCTGCCAATTTATGTTGAATTGGGTAACAGGAAGAATTGTTTATGGATGTGTCAGTATGAGACGGTTTAGGGAATACTGAAAATTGATGTTTATTATTCTCTCTCTGAATTGTTAGATCTAAAAAGTTTATGCTATTGTTAGATTCTTGTTCAATTGTAAAATTTATATTTGCGTGAAGGTTATTAATAAATTCAAGAAAAATGTGTAATTGCCTTTCTGTACCCGTAAAACAAGCTAAAACATTATCAACATGTCGGTGCCAATATACGAAATGTTTAAGAAAGGGATGTTTATTAGTTTGGCTTTCTAAAGAATCTAGAAATATTTTGGCGAGTAATAGGTTTAAAGGATTTCCCATAATTAAGCCTTCCGTGCTGGTGTGAAGATTGTTATTAAATTCGAAGTAATTTTGGTCTAAACATTCGGTAAGTAAGTTTAATATTTCATGTTTTTTGATAAAATTAACTGATTTGTTATTTAACAGTTTTTATACTAGTGTATTTGTATCTTTACGGGGGGGTACTGGGGAAAAGATTAGTGACATCACTGAAGTTAGTTTCGCGTTATTTGGTAAATGAATATTTTTAATTTCGTTTACTAAGTCGAATGAGTTTTTAATTTGATTGAACTTTGGTAACATCAGATAGTTAAATGTTTTGTGATTTACTGATTTATTATTTATTTTCAAATTTTCAACAGTACTTACGTCGGAAGAGATGTATAATACAGAAATAACTTGGCTATTTCGTATTTATTTAAAGCTGCTCGTGAAATGCATTCAGCATAACAAAGTATTATGGGCCGTCCGTGGTTATCTGTTGTTCCTGAAACGAAGAGACATATTGTTAATTATTTAAGTAATACTTGGCATTTCGACAAAACACTTTTGGAATGAAATTGTTCCTGTAAAATTAAAAAATAAATATAATCCATTATATTATGTGAGGAATTTTATGTGATCTTTTTTTTTTTTTTTTTTTTTTTTTTTTATGGGTCTAACACACGTGCTACAGGGAAGTCCCTAAAGCGCTACAGGAGCGACACGTGTGCGGAGAAAGCGATTCACGTTGTTCTTGAATCGCTGTAGATTGTACTCGATGGGAAACACAGTCCTGGGCAAACTATTCCAAAGGTATGATGTTCTCCATATAAAAGACTGTTTGAAAAGCGTTGTACGAGGAGTAACAAGCTTGAACCTCATACGGATGTGAAGTATTAGCGTGACGTGTACTTCTAATATGCACCGCTCTGGGAGGAATTAAACGGGCTACATCCTTCGAACACTTTCCATGAAAGTACTTGTAGAATAGGCTCAAGTCGCCGACCGTTCTTCGATGTTCCAGCGAATCAAGGCCGTCGGTCAGTTCCGGGTGTCCAATCAGACGAATAGCTCTTCTCTGGATATAATCCAACAAATGCAGTGTATGTTTGGGAGCGGAGCTCCAAACATGGGAGCAGTATTCCATAGTTGGTCGAATTTGAGCTTTGTAAAGAATTAACAGTTGTTGTGGAGTGTAAAGCGAAACAATATTCCCAACTTTTGAGAAGCTCTCCTTGCTATGCCTGCAACATGTTCATGCCAGGACATATTTACTCCCAAATTAACGCCTAACAGATTGAGTGACGATGTTAGAGGGATGGAGTGTCCCGACATAACTATGTCGGGTTCTGCAACGTTAACTTTTTTAGAAAAAACTGCCGCCTGGGTTTTTGTAGCGTTAAATTCCACTTGGTTACTGTCACCCCAAGATAGAATTTCTTCCAGGTCTTTGTTAAGTTGAATGACTTCCTGCTGTCTGCGGATATTCGTCTGAGTAGTCGATGTCCGAGCGTTCAAAGTGAATGAAGAGATAAGTGTACTGTCATCTGCAAAGCTGTAGATTGGATTCTCGGCCTTTTCCAGCAGATCGTTAATATAAATGAGGAAGAGAGTAGGAGACAGTATGGAACCTTGGGGCACACCGGCGTTGATAGTGAAGGTGTTAGAAAGAAATCCGTCGACTGCCACTCGTAAAGAACGCTCTTTAAGGAAACATGAGAGCCACAAACAGAACTTTTCAGACACACCATAAGAACGTAGCTTAGCCAACAGCCCATCGTGCCAAACACGGTCAAATGCCTTGGATATGTCAAGAGCAACCGCTCGAGATTCTCCAAAGTGTTCAATTGCGTTGTTCCAAACATGTGTTACATAAGTCAGAAGATCTCCTGTTGATCTATTTTTACGAAAGCCATATTGGTGATCACTAATAATGTTGAATCCTTCAAGATATTTTAGAAGATGCTGATTGATAGCCTTTTCCATGACTTTCGATATTATTGAGAGTAGTGCGATTGGTCGGTAGTTATTTGGCAAGGTCTTCTTGCCTTTTTTAGGTATCGGCTGAACTGTGGCACATTTCCAGCAGGAAGGAAATATTCCCTTTCTGTAGGATAGGTTGAAAAGTCTACAGAAAACTGGTGTTAGTTCCCTCGCACAGTTCTTGAGAACTATGGCAGGTATTCCGTCAGCGCCTGAAGCCTTTTTGGTGTCTAGCTTCATCAAAATACGTTTTATGATACGCTGTCTGAAGACAATATCGGGCATCCTTGACTGCACTATGGGAATAGTAGGTGGTGTTTTTCCTTGGAAATCGACAGTAGAATGTGAAGCAAAGAGTTCAGCCAACAAGTTCGCTTTCTCAACAGGTGTCGTTGCAATAGAATTATCTGGCCGTGTGAGTGGCTGAGTAATAGGTGGATTTGGTGAAATTTTGACTAACTGCCTTAGCGACTGACCAAAAGGACCTGGAATTGCCGGGACAAGCGAGAAGTTTGTTTCTAATCCGTTGATTGTGTACCTCCTTGTTTCGTCGATAATTTCTTTGCATCTGTTCCTGGCACGAACAAAGATGTTACGATTTATGGTGTTAGGAAGTTCACGCCACTGTCGGTATGCAAGATGTTTAGAAGCAACAGCTTCTTTGCATTTTAGGTCAAACCAAGGCAGTTGGAAGGGCATTTCTTCGAAAAAGGGATGTAAGCCTCCATACCGGCCAAAATAACATCGGAAACCTCCCTGGCGCAGTCAGATGGGTCGTCGGATCGAAAACAAACGTCCAACCAAGGGAAAGTTCGAAAATATTCCATGAGATCTTCCCATTTAGCAGATTTGTAGTGCCAAATCTTGCGCGGTTTGGGCGCCTCTCTGTCACTGATTGGTAGAATACTCGATGTCGAAAGTAGTTTATGGTCGGAAGAACCTAACGGCGGATTTACGCTGACCGTGTAAATCTCCGGATTGGTGGTTAAAAACAGATCAAGAAGACTGGCGAACTCTCCGTCTCGATCAGGAATCCGTGTTGGTTCATCAATAAGCTGAGTCAAGCCACAACTGATTGAAAATGATTCGGCTTCACGACCTTGTTCGTCGGTAGTATTTGAATATTTAAGCCAGTTGATGTTGTGGACATTAAAGTCGCCCAGGATGGCAATTTCGGCATTTGGATAGTTAATTTGTAAATGATCTATGGTGTCTGCAAGGGAAGCGAAAAGCGTTCTAAAGTTGGTATCACTTGGTGGTCGATAGAGGATACAGACGAACCTTGTGGTTGGTTGAGTCGCTATTTTTAACCACATAACATCAAAGTTTGGGGGCTCCAGAGCCTCTTCTCGTTGGCAAGAGAGGTCGCTTCTGACATAAAGACAGATTCCAAAGTTACGCCTAAATCGGGAATAGAAATCGTACCCAGGATAAAGATAGTTTACTGTGCTGGTCGATGAACTGACCTTAGTTTCACAGAGAGCGAGTCTTATGTATTCTTGATCTGACAATTAGCTTAACGAATTCGATGAGCAGAATCACTGCTGCAGGGGCATAAGGGCCTTCAGAAAATATTTTAAGTAATTGTTTTTTTATAGATAAATTAAATATTTACATATAATAAACAAAAAATATCCATTAATTTATATTCATTATATACGAGGGTTCTGTGATAAATACTTGGCCAGGACAAGAAAGAAATGTTTTTATGTGTAAAATTTATTTTATTTTTCAACACAGTCTCCATTTAGCTACACATACTTAGGCCAACGTTTTTCTATCTTTTGCATCCCATCTAAAAAATACGAATTCTCCAACCCTTCAAAATTGGCGTTTCCGCCGATCCATATTTCCATATTTGGAAACAGAAAACGCGTACAACGCTTTTCAAGCAGTCTTTTATATGAGAACATGATCCCTTTGGAATAATTTGCCGAGGGCTGTGTTTCCCACCGAGTACAATTTACAGCGATTCAAGAACAACCTGAATCGCTTTTCCCGCACACCTGCCGCTCTTGGAGCGCTTTAGGGACTTCCCTGTAGCACGTGTGCTAGACCCATAAAAAAAATAATCACTGGGGGCCAAATTTGGAGAATATGGTGAATGCGAAAGCAGCTCGTATCCTAACTTATGGAATTTTGCCATGGCGATTGTTTTGATGAAAAAGAATATTTTTCTTCGTTAAATACAGACTTTTTTCTTTCACATCATAGTTGATCCAATAAGATGACATAATCTTCTCCATTAATCGTTTTGCCCTTTTCAAGGTAATCGACGTGGATTATGCCTACGCATCCCAAAACACTGTGGCCATGACTTTGTTGACCGATAAAGTCGTCTTGGCCTTCTTTAGCGCCGGTTGGCGACGGAAAACCCACCGTTTGGGCTGTTCTTTGGTCCCGGGTATGTTGTGATGAATCCTTGTTTCGTCAACAGTAAGAATGGACGCCAAAAATTATTCCGATTGCGCTTTAACATCGCCAAACATTCTTTCAAGTTGACACACGTGCGTGTTTATAGTCAGTTGTGAGCAATCGCGACACCCATCTTGCGGAAAGCTTTCTCATATCACAATGAGTTGTTAAAATGTTTTGTAACCGTTCAATTGAGCTGCCCACAGTCTCACCAATCTCACGTTTTTTTACCCATAGATCATTTATCATTGTATCGTGGATGTTTTCAATAATTTCTGGTGTGGTGACCTCATTCGGACAACCTGGACGTTCTTCATCAAAAATGCTTGTACGGCCGCCTTTGAATTCAGCTGTCCAATATTTTATGGTCGATAACGGAGGTGCAGTCCCTATAAACTTTGCTGAGTTCAGCTTTTATTTCACCATTCATTTTCTTTTTCAAAAACAAATATTTTATCACTGCTCGATATTCAATTTTTTCCATTGTTGTAAAATCACAAAAGTTGTTCTATTTAAATGGCTGCCACTCACAAACTAAATCACGTAGAACATTGAAAATCTGACCGGATTCTTTTGAGAGGTTATGTTTACGAAAAATATAATTTTTTAAATAGTAGTAGCGCTATCTCTCGCCGAGGCCAGGTACTTGTCACAAAACTCTAGTACTAAACTAAAATATGTTTTTTTCCAACGCAGGGTTTATCATCAACTTTAAGTCAATTGTGATAGTAAGGGTTTACCATAAGTAAGCTACAGTGCAAAAAAGTTTATTTTTAAAAGAGGTTCCTTCCCCCCCTTGTTGATTGGTGCTACCCCTATAAGCAATTTCGCCTTTAGTGTTTTCTTCTTTTCCTTAAAAAAAACGCTTTTTATATCCATATTTCCCGGCCGCTTAAACTAGACAACGCTACTGATAAAACATAAAGAATTCCAAAAATCTTGGCAGGTAATTTTTTTCACGAATACAAAATTTTCCTCAGCAAGTGAAGTAAACTGAAATAGGTAGGGTGCCATTCGGTTTTAATTATAGACGCTGTCAACTAAATTAACATAAAGTTAGAGTCAACGTATTTTGTACGTTGTCTATTTTATGGTAAATAACTCTCTAAATAATTATAAATTCCATGATGACTCGCGTCAAGTGCTTGTCAAGACTAAGTCTAATTATTCTAACATCATTATTATTGTTTAAAATTTCCATCTGTACTGTAAATTTATAAAGTAATCTATTACTTTATCAGAACTTTTAATTTAGTTATATTTACTAAAAAAAAGATATATATTTTTTTCAATAACCTATTCTCTATTTTTTATATATATATTCAATTTAATATGGTTATTTATAATTTACAGTTGAGTAGAGTGTCTAAATCTACAAGAGAGAATTACAACGCTTTAAGGAAAACCGGATAATTAATCCCATAATAAACTGAATAAACATAATCTGTTACTATCAGCTAATAATTTGAACACACTAATAACAAACAAAATACCTAATGACCATTTTTAGTGTTCCGTACACTCTGAAACTATTTGACAAAGAAAGTTGAAATTTGGCACTAATATAGGAACTGATGGCCTCATCAGAGCCATGCAGTTTTGAAATTTAAATTTGAAAAAAAATACCAGGTTATCGAGTGGGGTGTCAAATGAAAGTTTGTAAAAACAAGAGTTCAAAAATATTATATACGTAAAACTTACGCACACTTTTCTTTGTATTATTTTTAAAAAATTGTAAAAAATTGTGGGGACAGCTTGAAAAGTACTAATCAAAAAATTTTGAAAAAATTCTGGAATATTTTCCACAGGGTGTAGATTGAACAAAAATTATCACGAGTACATTACCTTTAATAATCTATCTGGTATATAAAAAAAACAAAAATTTCTAGGTCATCAGTTTTCAGTGTTTTGTGAAATCTGATCGTTTTATACCTTAAAAACAATCCACGAACGGAACACTAATTGCGTAGTCTGACTTGCACTTAGCTGGTTATTTTGTATAAAGTGATCATGACCAATCCTGCATTCTGATCTATTTAGCCACAAGAAAAAGGTATAGTACAATTTACATCTTCTCTCGAGATTACAAAACTGAAGAGGTAAGATCAGGTAAACCCTTACTTCAGTCTTTTATTGCCAAAATAAGTAGTATCCCATAAAATGAGCATTATTCTGATTAACAGAAAATCAAATTGAAATAAATCAGTAACGTAATTCTAACACTATCTGAACTTAAATTATATAGTACTCCCAAATCGGTTAGTAGTTTGATAAATGATTTTGTGTAGGAGATTCACTTGTCTTGGAATATTAAACAACCTGTAGGCGCCGCTAACTAGCTGTTAACTAAACAAATGTCTATTGTGCCGTTCAGACACAGTGACCTAATGAATAAACGATCAGTGGTTAATGCAAATAAATGAACATCGTGTGTACAAATCGCTTACTAGATAAATTTTGTAAAATATAAAAATATACTCATTGACGCATAGGTTTAAAATATGTTCTAATTGGTGCCTTTTTGGACTTTTTTAGTATTCTAAACTCAAAGTTATAAAGTCCTTCAAGATTCTGCTTGCAATCGTAGATGAGACATCAGAAAATCATTCAAATTTGTTATGATCAAATAATAAAAAGCCTTAAGACTTCATTTAAAGGCTTTAGTTACTTAACAATAATTGTAGTGCTTAGATGTAGTAATTTAATATTCGTAATAGTAGTCCTGAGCGTAATATAAAACGATATTCGTAAGTTATACCTACATCACATCACATTTAGCAAATTCAGATGACACGGTATGTGAATGAAAATAGATTAAAACTACAGATTGAATAAAATAATACTATCTATTATCTAAAGTTTTAATTATTCAATTAAAATTAAAATAAAACACAAACAAATACAAAACATGAAGAATCAACGATATCGCTGTTCTTTTTGTGAAAAAGCTTCGTTTCGTTGATTACCGTTTATGAACTTTATTTTCATCTCTATGGATCATCCAACAATAGTGCGCTATCGTACTGACGTCCCAACGGCCTTGATAACTCCTTTCCATCTCTTTTATATCTTGATGGAATCGTTCGCCTTGTTCCTCAATGTAGTCTCCTAGATTTCTTGGGAAATGCTCGATGTGCGAATTAAGAAAGATAACTTTCAGACTCATATTACACCCTAAGCTTTTATAGTTGTTTAACATTTCTTGGACAATATTTTTATAATTGGGATCTTTTGTATTCCTAAAAATTTGAAAACAACATTTTTAAAAGAATTCCAGGCAATTTTTTTTCTGAGTCTGCCATGACTTTCTCAAACTCTGCATCCTTGATAAGTTTCTTGATGTCAGATCCTGTGAATATGCCCTCCTTGCGATAGCCACTATTGCAATTTTCCCACGGACGCCACATAATTAAAAAAGAACCGTTACGTTGTAAGTAAAACTAAAAATAATGAAAGGTATCTTTCGAATCTTAATGGGGACCTGTGGTCATTAGGCCTATATTATCAAATACTTGAAGGGCTCCAAACCGGGTTGAAAGGTAGTAAACATATAGATAAAAATAGATCCGATATGATTGCAGTTGCAAGTGAGGGCGGTATACAAAGCAGGTGAATTCAAAATACGTTTATCGTAATACCTGGCAACTATGCACAAACCCTAATAGGGTCGTTTATTGCCCCATTGAAAAAGCAAAAGGGCGGGATCTTATATTTTGGGATTTACTTTACTTGAAAGTATTTCCATCTCTTGGTAATGCCTTTACATACTGTTTGATCAAGCAAAGTTTGACATGAAGTAGTGGAAGCAATAATTTCTCGGGATATATCATGTTCAGATTAATGATATTCTTTACTACAACTTCAAATTTTTTTCTAAACGGCAAATCTGATTTTTCCCAATGTAAATTCTTTGCCCTACTATCCCACTCACAAATATAACATGGGAGTTTAGTATAGCCTAGCTGTTGACCAAGAAGCATGCATATGATTTCTAAGTCACCACAAATTAGCCCTTTGTGTTATATGTATTTTATTTTCTCAAAACATATTTTAAGTTAGCGTAAGTTTCTTTAAGATTGACGCCAATTTATTGCCAATGTGCAAAAGAACAGCTTTCAAGCTTATTTTTGGAGAATCTATAAAAAGTCGCTCTTCTTGTGCCTTGTATTCGATGTCAGAGTTACACACTAAACCGCCAATATCAGCAAAAAAACAAATTTTCCTCTTTATTGAAATACCGTACAAATTCTTCTTCTCTGCTTCGATACTAATAAAATTTTGTATTAGGATCTAACAAATTGTTTTCCTTTAGAGGGAAACCGAGAAGTTCCGCTGCATCTTTAGGTAATTCAAGATCCCTTACCAAGTCATTCAGTTCTTTCTGTTTTAAAGGTCAGGGCATTCATGGGGTTGAAAGTTTCACCACTATTTGAATGATCGTTAATTTCTGACATTTGTGATGACGGCATATCGGTGCTCTCATTCTTAGTAGGAATAGGTATGGGTAATTTAGGCCTATGTGGAATTGGCTTTGTTATAAATGGAACATCGAGATATACGATTTTGGCGCGGTTTTTAGAATTACATCCTGTCACATTGCTCAAACAAATCATCAGTATGATTTGTTTGTTCCCCCATAACATAGGAATACCAACTGACAATGCTTTTGATTTGCCATAGGTCCACTGTCTTAATACTTCAACCGGCATACTTTATGTGGAACCCACTGTTTATCTTGGTGGCCCAACCTAATTTCGCAAAATATGCATTTCTCACAAAGTCTGTTACATTTTAACTTTGTTTGACTGTTGTATATTGTCCACAAATGTAACAAAATACATCTAGACTATTTCTGCAAGACCGAGAGGCCATAATTATGGATAAGAAAAAACACAACCTTAATCTCAGACGGGTACGGCCTGTCAGTCTTAATAGCGCACGCAGACTACTTGAAAAGTTCTACAGTAACTGTTTTGACTTAGAGAGAGATGGATATACTATGCGTATGTGAAGTGGGGATATCATAGATCATAGAATAAACTATACTGTCAAAGTAAACATGAATTAAATTTGCTTTAAAACTGATAAAAATATTTAATAATTTTAATAGACTTATTTTAAAAACAATATCTACATGTATATATGAATAAAAAAATCATGACGTGACATGTTAAAACGGAGCTTATATTTGGAATGACCAGGTCAAAATCTATATGTTTCATGTGAGAGTATTTGAAAAACTTTTCATCGTAGACCTGTGTAATTAAATGAAAAGTGAAGGATGTTTAATGGTTTGCTAGTTCATAACAAAGCAAGTTTTCCAAAAAGAAAAATGGTTTTCTCTTATTTGACATGAGAGATGATTACAGAAGATGTATTTAAACTGAGATGTGCTTATAAGTAAAACTAACTTTGCATCTTCAATCAATAATTCATTTCGCTAATAGGATGGGTTATTGGCAAGATATATTTTTATAAATAATCATTAACGATTCAATTAACTTTCTTTATCTACGGGATAAGCAGCTTCCTATGGCTGTCAATTATAAGCGGTTGACTTCTTAATCTAAACTTTTTTATAGTTTTTTTTTGATAATTGTGTTATTATCTCTTCTTGTTTATGTTTCACGTGCTAAATTTAAATAAAAACCATCTTTAGCTTTCCTTTTCCATTAAGTTAATTGTACGATCGATTAGAATCTACATACAAAAAAACTGTTAAACATTTATTTTCGAAAAATGTGTCATCTAGTGATATATTAATACCCTAAAGGGTTATTGGTATTAAAAAATCTTAATATTATTTTAAACAAAATGTATGTTATTGATAACCTACACCTATAAATAATGTATTATCGAAAATTACAAGAAATTAATCAATAAATGAACAACCACATAATTGCTGCTTAAACGTCTGCAATATTTTCTTGGGAGATTACATACATTTGACAGCAAATTTTATTTAAAAATTACCATAAAAGTTTATTGCCAAATTCGCAAAATTAGGATTTTAAAATGTAACATCCCCTCAGGAAGCTAGTTGTCGGTAACTCGAAGCGCACGAATCTGACGAAGGAAGGACGATACTTGCGAATAGCCAAGATAAAGAAGGAAAAAGCAGCTTCTATTTGCCAAGAAGGTGAATTTTCTGGATTCAAAATACTATGTAAATTAATAAAAAAAAGTAATAACAGCTTTGTGGCTTCTTAAACGCGTTTCTCCGAAACAAGGTCGATACCAGAAGAGTATTTGGTTTATTTAACTGAGATTTTGCAGAAATATTCCTTGCGTATTACTATTATTATCTACTACTTACCAATTTGGCTAGAGTTGTTCGAATCTCTTGAATTTTATATTACAACTGTACTGTAAAAATATATGAACTGCACTAAACATCATTGGAAGAATTACTTTAATTTTCCAAGACATTTTACATAAAAAGTTATTTTTACCAAATAAAATTAAAAAGGCTTGGATGTACGTGGCGAAGTTGTATATGTCCTTGCAAAATTATTTAAAGTCCATTAAATTTACGACATTTCTACGTTTATTGAGCAACCTCTATAATTGAATATAACATTCACATTATTATATTAAAAAGGTATAAATCAGCTGATAATCCATCCAACTTCCCATTCCTTTTTGCGAGGCGCCATCTATTCGATGTTGTTGGCGACGATCCTTTAGCCGTGCTAGTGTTCTTGGAAGTTAAGGAACAATAGTATTTCAAAATATGTGCACACATACACACATAAGGTAAGGCCTTTTTTATTTCTTACTTATTATAATTTCATTTAGATTATTACCTGTGTTTTATCTACTTAGGCCCCTATGGGAGCACAGTACTCCCAGAACAATATTTCCAAAGTTATTGGTTTAAGGAGAGTTGTCAGCATTTTTATCTTATTAATGATTTTAAATTCCTTTATTTTTATTTCAGAAACTAAAGTTAGAAAATTTAAAAGAAGATTTGATTGAGCGTCGTGCATTATTAAAATGGGTAAGTGTTTCATAAGTTTGTGTTTGTCTTTTAATTTTATGCAGAATTTTATGTTAATAAAGAACTTCACCATTATTTCTGGTATATTTTAGTTCTCTGGTTCCTTTGATAGGTAACAACGTACTTTGCATTTTGACTGTAAAACATTCCGGTAAATAATGGACTATTAAAAAATAACTGGTCAAGTGCAAGTTGAACTTGCGTAATTAGTGTTCCGTACGTTAATTGCTTATGAAATAAAATTTTTTGTTACGGAGGTATAAAATGATCAGTGACTTCACAAAACACACCCCAAATGAATTTTCCACAAAGTTTGTTTCCGATCTCTACTGAAAACTGATGCTCTTAAAATTTTTGGTGTTTTTTTTTATGTACCAGATAAATTATTAAAGGTAATGGACTCGTGATAATTTTCGTTCAATCTACACCCCGTGGAGAATATTCCAGGATTTTTTCAAAATTTTTAGATCAGTACTTTTCGAGATTTTTCGCGGTTTTTTCAAAATAATACATGCGTATGTAAAACATTATATATTTTTGAACTCGTGTTTTTACAAGCTTTCATTTGACACCCCACTCGATGACCTAGTAAAAAAATTTTTTCACTTCCGATTTCACTCCCCAAAACTAACCCCTTAAGTCAAAATTTAACTTTCAAAACTACACGGCTCTGATGAGGCCATCAATTTCTGTATAAGTACCAAATTTCAACTTTCGGAGAAAATCGGGTGTGACAGACAGACAGATACCGAAATGATCTTATAAATGTTCCGTACGGAACACTAAAAATATATGGATTTTATTGCATACTTCTGTGTAGGATATTTCACGTGTGTCTATGTAACCTAGTTTACATAATTTTAGAGAAACTCCATGAAAGCCCAGAATCACACACACATAAATTGGGTGTAATTATATGATGATTCGACGGTTATAAATGGTCCCAGGACTATCCTTGTAATTATTTTTACAGAGCATTATCTGGAATTGTTCCAAGGGTATTGGCAATATTGTCATCAATGTTTGGTTTACTCCGAATCCCTAATGAGCGATAGGTGTTACTATAATAACATTGATACTGTGGAACCACAATAGTAGAATTTTAGAGCATATACGTAATATATGTATGTAGAAGGGACAGGGCACAGACAAGATAGATGCCTTCGAGCTCTTTAACAGATCTTAAAGACACCACTCAGACAGTAAATCTGGGAAAGTTTAAAACATTGTGCTGAAGTTATCCCTAAAATAAGTTTAACATATTATCGACGATGACTAGTACACTGTCGGAGCTCTGATGAGAGATATGTGTCACTATAACAACACGGATACCGAGGAAGAGAAATATCTTGTGGATGTTTTCTGGTCCTGTTCGATCCTATTCGTTAGGCTTGTTTGCATTGAATATAAGTTAAATAAACCTTTTTGATAGCCTCCGGCCTGGTTTGCTTTAAGCTACTTATCACATATTTTAGTTCTCCATGTCAAAGGAACTTTTAATATATAATGCAATTATCAGAAAAAGCCAAACATTTTAGGTTATATTCCTGAGAATGTAAATTATAGAAATCAGAAAAATGGGAGCAGACGTAGGACTTTTCCATGGAGTACACCTGACGTCACAAGAATATTCGTAGAGTGAAAGTTACCTACTTTAACCTTTGATCTATCTGACAGAGTTGACGAAGTATTTAAATATTCTGATATCCAAAAAGTTTGCAGTTTATTAATGAAAACATCGTAGAGAAGATCATCAAAACCTATTTAAAAGTTGAGTAGGATCACTTGCGCTTGGCCAGATTTAATATTATTAAGGACACTGGTAGCATCATGTGTTAAGAGCTATTTAGCAAATTTTTGGCTATTCATTTGTGAAAGGGACGTAATCCAGTAATAATTATAAAATAAATAATGCCCCGTACGATTGCTTTTATTGCTCTCATTTATTTCAAATTCGTTGCTGTTCGCTTTTGAAATTTAGCGAATCAAAACAGTTAAGTTTTTGGTATGACTTGCGATTATTTGAATATACAATTAAACCCAGATAAAAAGAAAATTATTAGTCTTATTTTGTTTATATGTGGATGTATTTTAGTTCTGTATCTCTGGGCGAAAACCACCCGGATCATTAAAGGAAAATCCCTCCGCTTCAAAACATTATTTTCATACTGATTTAGTATTTGTTTAAAAAATCTTGCAAAACTTAGATCTTAACTTGACCCCGATGGTAATGTCTGATTTTATAAAAAAAATAGTATCTTCTTTGTAGATAATCACAAAACGAGTCGTACCACTAGAGTTACACTCAACCTCCATACAGGACTGAGAAAGTGCCTAAAATACTTAAGAATTTTGCATTATTGCAAGCTTGAAAGTGTCCTCGAAGACTCATGTTCAAAATTAAAAAAAAAAAATACTGATAATAGTGGTTGTTGTCACCCAAACTAATAAGATTGCCAACATATTTTTTATGGGACTATTTCTTAGCAACATAAGTGTATAAAGTTAGTTAAAATAACTAACTGATATTTTATAACAAATGATTCCACTACCCCTTTGTAAAATTTTTAACCTTTTAGCATAAAAAATTAGATTGGTTTGGAAACTACCAATCTTGATATAATTTTAAATAAAATTCTTTGTGGTTATGTCCCTATCTGAAATTATTGAAAAAGAGAATTATTAATAAGCTGTAAAAGTGTAAAAAAGTAACTAAATCTGTTGTTGGTGAATTTTGACAGAACTCATACCTATTATACCATTTTCTACATTAGATTCCAGCAATACGCCTGGTGATTAAAAACTAAGAGTATCTGGAAGGCCATCACTACCTTTGATTATTTCGTGTCCTTTCATTGGCATCTTGATTACAACTAAAGTAATTAAAGAACTTTATTACTGAAACTAGTTTCATCTGTTTATTGCAGCTTTCTTCCCATCTCACCATTGGGTTGGTGTTACAATCGGAGCCCTAAACCTACATTGTGTTTACACTATCTGAATATATGTATATATGTATATGTATATGTAGGAGGCTGGTTTGAAAAGTCCGTGCAAAAATAAAAACTACTTATGTGTTTGGGGTAAACCTTTTTTATTTTTCGACATAGTCTCCTTTTAGGCTTATACACTTCGTCCAACGATGTTCTAGTTTGTTGATCCCTTCCGAATAATAGGATTTGTCCAAGTCTGCAAAATATCCATTAGTGTCTGCAATCACCTCCTCGTTTGAATAAAATCTTTGTCCCGCCAGCCATTTCTTCAAATTGGGGAACAAATAGTAGTCCGAGGGAGCCAAGTCTGGAGAATAGGAGGGATGTGAAACGAGTTGGAATCCTATTTCCATTAATTTTGCGACCACAACTGCTGAGGTGTGTGCTGGTGCGTTGTCGTGCTGGAAAAGGACTTTCTTGTGGACCAATCGCGGGCGTTTTTCTTGCAGCTCGGTTTTCAAACGGTCCAATAACGATGAATAATATTCACCTGTAATAGTTTTACCCTTTTCCAGATAGTCGATGAGGTTTTATCCCTTGCGAATCCCAAAAGACAGTCGCCATAACCTTTCCGGCCGAAGGAACGGTCTTCGCTTTTTTGGTGCAGATTCCCCCTTGGTAACCCATTGTTTAGATTGTTGTTTGGTCTCAGGAGTATAGTAATGTATCCATGTTTCATCCACAGTGACGAAACGACGCTTAAAGTCCTCCGGATTCTTCTGGAACAGCTGCAAACCATCCTTGCAACACTTCACACGATTCCGTTTTTGGTCAAGCGTGAGCAATCGCGGCACCCATCTTGCGGATAGCTTTCTCATGTCTAAATGTTTATGCAAAATATTATGTACCCGTTCAGTCGAGATGCCCACAGCACTAGCAATCTCACGCACCTTAACTCTTCTGTCATCCATCACCATATCATGGATTTGATCAATGATTTCTGGAGTCAGCGCTGTGTTTCCCACCGAGTACAATTTACAGCGATTCAAGAACAACGTGAATCGCTTTTTCCGCACTCGTGCCGCTCCTGAAGCGCTTTAGGGACTTCCCTGCAGCACGTGAGCTAGACCCATAAAAAAAAAAAAAAAGTCCTAACCTCCACAGGCCGTCCAGAACGTTCAGCGTCACTTGTGCCCATATGGCCAGTCCGAAAATTTTAAAACCACTTATAAACTGTTCTAATCGAAGGTGCAGAGTCACCATAATGTTTATCAAGCTTCTCTTTAGTCTCCTGAGGCGTTTTGCCTTTCATAAAGTAATGTTTAATCACCACACGAAATTCTTTTTCGTCCATTTCTTGAAAATCACTCGACTTCCTTGATTCACACGAATGCCAAACACAAAGAAATAGACCAATATGGCTGAAACTTGGTGTGCGTTCATTCAAGAGTTGCTACTAACTAAACATGACCTCGATACGCGCCGGTGGTGCCATCTCTCGGACTTTGCACGGACTTTTCAAACCTGCCTCGTATATGTATATGTACATGTATATGTATATATATATATATATATATATATATATATATATATATATATATATAATATTCATAAATCGTAACATCTTTGTTCGTGCCCGGAACAGACGTGAAGAAAGAAATTATCGATGCAATCTAGAAGGCCCGCACTCAAGGAATTAGAAACAAACTTATTGCTTGCCCCAACAATTCCAGGCCCTTTTGACTAGTCGCTAAGGCAGTTAGTCAAAATTTCACCGAATTCACTATACCACCACTCGCACGGCCAGATAATTCTATTGCAACACCTGTTGAGAAAGCGAACTTGTTGGTTGAACTCTTTACTTCACATTTTACTGTTAATCTCCAAGAAAAAACACCACCTACTATACCCATAGTGCAGTCAAAGGTATCCGATATTGCCTTCAGACAGCGTATCATAAAACACATTTTAATAAAGTTAGACACCAAAAAAGCTTCTGGCGCTGACGGAATACGTGCCATAGTATTCAAAAACTGCGCGAAAGAACTAACACCAGTCTTCTGCAAACTTTTCAACCTATCTTACAGAACGGGAGTATTTTCTTCCTGCTGGAAATGAGCCACAGTGCAGCCGATATCCAAAATGGGGAAGAAGACCTTGCCAAGGAACTACCGACCAGTCGCACTGCTTTCAATAATATCGAAAGTCATGGAAAAGGCTATCAATCAGCACATTCTAAAATACCTTGAAGGATTCAATGTTATTAGCAACTATCAATATGGTTTTCATAAACATAGATTAACAGGAGATCTTCTAACTTATGTAAAACATGTTTGGAACAACGCAATTGAACACTTTGGAGAATCTCGAGCGGCTGCTTTGAAATAGCCCAGGCATTCAACGTATATGGCACGATGGATTGTTGGCTAAGCTACGCTCTTCTGGTATGTCTAAAATGTTCTGTTTATGGCTCTTATGTTTCCTCAGAGAAAGTTCATTACGAGTGGCAGTTGACGGATTTCTTGCTAACACCTATCAACGCCGATGTGCCCCAGGGCTCCATACTGTCTCCTACTCTCTTTCTCATTTACGTTGAGGATCGGCTAAAAAGACACGGAATCCAATCTACAGCTTTGCAGATCATAGTACGCTTACGTCTTCATTCACATTAAACGCACGAACATCGGCTACTCATGCTAATATCCGCAGACAGCAGGGGGTCCTTTAACTCAACAAAGACCTGGAAGAAATTCTATTTTGGGGTGACAATAACCTAGTAGAATTTAACGCTACAAAAACACAGAAGGTGGTTTTTCTACAAAAGCTGGGCGTTGATTTGGGAGCAAATATGTCCTGGCGTGAATATGTAGCAATCAAAGGCAAGAGAGCTTCTCAAAAGCTGGGAATATTTTTTCAAACTAGGAAGCTTTACACTCTATAACTGTTAATTCTGTATAAAACTTAAATTCGACCAACGGTGGAATACTGCTCCCATGTTTAGGGCCCTGCTCCCAAACATACACTGCATTTGTTTGATTCTATTCAGAAGAGAGCTGTTCGCCTGATTGGAGAGACGGAACTGGCCAGCAACCTTGATTCATTGGAACATCGAAGTACGGTTGGCGATTTGAGTCTATTCTACAAGTATTTTCATGGAAAGTGTTTGATGGATATAGCCCACTTAATTCCGCCCAGAGGGGTGCGTGCTAGAAATACACGTCGCGCCAATACGTCATATCCGTATGAGAATTATACTAGTGATAATGGCAGGGTGCTGAGGAGGCGGACCCCTGTTGTACAAACAGCTACAGCACCACCACAACAACAACAACAACGACAAACGATCCAACCAACCGCCTCAGCTGAAACTACTCCCGATAGTTTTACCAGATCCGACATTGTAGGTGATGGGAATTGCCTTTTCCGTGCAGTTAGCTTACACTTATATGGCCACCAAAACCATCATGAAAGACTCAGAGAGGCTGCTCTAAGATATATACAACAAAACTGGTCGGAACTTAACACATTTTCATTAATTGGGGACGACGATATGAAAGACTTCAATAACTACTATAACTATATGAGGAAAAATGGCACCTATGGAACGAGCCTAGAGATACTTGCCCTCTCGGAAACCCAGAATAGCAACTTTCATATCTTCTCAAAACAACGAAGAACAAGAGATACAAAAAAAACTTTTAGGGACAAGCCAACAATAATAAGCACAAGAAAACACACCGAAACTATTTACCTTCTACTAACAGGCAACCCAATGTCGGGACACTTTGAGCTTCTGACACCACAAAACACTAAAAACATCTCAAACAACAGTAGACCAATAAAAGAAGCATCGGGCGAGCGACGTAACGGTCGAGGACGTCGCGGGAAATGGCAGCTCGACCAACACGATGAAGACCGGGCAACTGACAATGGACCTGCCAAAAGTGTTGTGCCGGCGAGTAAGCCGACACCCACCAAGGCGGGAAAATCAAGGCAACGCATGAGTTATACTACAGGAACAAACGAACACACCATGCGTTGCTTTGATAAAAGCACAAGTCCTGACAAAGAAACCACTGAGAAGGGAATCACTCGCCGCCTAGACCCACCACCATCAATCCCAAACGTAACCGACGAAGTATTTAATCAAAAACTCCCGCAACGACAAAGAAATCCCAACAGCACAAAACCAAAATTCAAACGGCAAATAAGAATAGAAAACCAAATCAACAACATCAGGAGATATCTAGGACACCTTACCCAGTTTATCAACGGGAACGTGTCCAAACGAGTCACACAGAGTATAAACAAGATCAAGTCCGGGTCTCCCAACGGAACACTGCCAGAAATCCTCGATACTCTGAAACAAAAGTTATCCGTATATGCCGCAAGACTTCGTAGATACAAAGAACCAAACGAGAGGAAAGATACCAACAACCTCTTCCGAAGGAGCCAAACACAGTTCTACCGGAAAACTATGCACAGCAAACAGACAGCAGTGACCGAACCACCAAACAAACAAGAACTCACAGATCATTGGAAAAGTATCTGATCAGAACCCAAACTACCCAATAATAACACCCCCTGGATCAAAGCCAAAGAAGGCAAAGATAAACATGTGACAGAACAGGAAAATTCCACATTAACTACTGTGGAACCAAAGAGCATGATGAGGCGCCTGGATGCAAGAAGTTCCGGAGGTAGAATGGCCCCCCGTTCGGATCTCCGGGTGGGGGCTGGTTCGGAGGCGTCGACTTGCAGACATCATAATTTTAAGATAGATTTTTGCAACATACGAGGTATAAACTCGAACATAAATTCAGTGCATCAACACCTGCAATCAGATAAACCTCATCTACTCGCTCTATGTGAAACCAAGGTCAGTCCATCGACCAGCACGGTCAACTATCTGTATCCTGGGTACGACTTCTATTCCCGATTTAGGCGTAACTTTGGAATCTGTCTTTTTGTCAGAAGCGACCTCTCTTGTCAACGAGAAGAAGCTCTGGAGCCCCAAACTTTGATGTTATGTGGTTAAAAATAACGACTCAACGAACCACAAGGTTTATCTGTATCCTGTATCGACCACCAAGTGATACCAATTTTCTAACACTTTTCGCTTCTCTTGCAGACACCATCGATCATTTACAAAGTAACTATCCAAGTGCCGAAATTGCCATCCTGGGCGACTTTAATGTCCACAATATCAACTGGCTCAAATATTCAAATACTACCGACGAACAAGGTCGTGATGCTGAGTCATTCTCAATTAGGTGTGGCTTAACTCAGCTTATTGACGAACCAACACGGATCCCTGATCGAGACGGGGAGTTCGCCAGTCTTCTTGATCTGTTTTTAACCACCAATCCGGAGATTTACACGGTCACCGTAAATCCGCCGTTAGGTTCTTCCGACCATAAACTGCTTTCGACATCGAGTATCCTGCCAATCAGTGACAGAGAGGCGCCTAGGCCGCGCAAGATTTGGCACTACAAATCTGCTAAATGGGAAGATCTCATGGAATACTTTCGAACTTTCCCTTGGATGGACGTTTGTTTTCGATTCGATAACCCATCTGACTGCGCCAGGGAGGTCTCCGATGTTATTTTGGCTGGTATGGAAGCTTACATCCCTTTTTCGAAGAAATGCCCTCCAACGGCAAGCCTTGGTTTGACCGAAAATGCAAAGAAGCTGTTGCTTCTAAACATATTGCCTACCGACAATGGCGTGAAATCCTAACACCATAAATCAAAACATCTTTGTTCATGCCCGGAACAGATGCAAGGGAATTATCGACGAAACCAAGGAGGCACACAATCAACGAATTAGAAACAAACTTCTCGCTTGTCCCAACAATTCCAGGTCCTTTTGGGCAGTCGCTAAGGCAGTTAGTCAAAATTTTACCAAATCCACCATACCACCACTCACACGGCCAGATAATTCCATTGCAACCACACCTGTTGAGAGAGCGAACTTGTTGGCTGAACTCCTTGCTTCACATTCTACTGTGGATTTCCAAGGAAAAACACCACCTACTATTCCCATATTGCAGTCAAGGATGCCCGATGTTGTTTTCAGACAGCGCATCATAAACGTATTTTAATGAAGCTAGACACCAAGAAGGCTTCTGGCGCTGACGGAATACCTGCCATAGTTCTCAAAAACTGTGCAAGGGAACTAACACCAGTTTTCTGTAGACTTTTTAACCTATCCTACAGAAAGGGAATATTTCCGTCCTGCTGGAAATGTGCCACGGTACAGCCGATACCTAAAAAAGGTAAGAAGACCTTGCCAAATAACTACCGACCAGTTGCACTGCTTTCAATAATATCGAAAGTCATGGAAAAGGTTATCAATGAGCATCTTCTAAAACATCTTGAACGATTCAATATTATTAGCGATCACCAATATGGTTTTCGTAACCATAGATCAACAGGAGATCTTCTGACTTATGTAACACATGTTTGGAACAACGCAATTGAACACTTTGGAGAATCTCGAGCGGTTGCTCTTGACATAGCCAAGGCATTCGACCGTGTTTGGCACGATGGACTGTTGTCTAAGTTGCGCTCTTATGGTATGTCTGAAGGGTTCTGTTTGTGGCTCTCATGTTTCCTCAGAGAGCGTTCTTTACGAGTGGCGGTCGACGGATTTCTTTCTAACACCCTCACTATCAACGCTGGTTTGCCCCAGGGCTCCATACTGTCTCCTACTCTCTTTCTCATTTACATTAACGATCTGCTGGAAAAGACCGGGAATCCAATCTATAGCTGCAGATGACAGTACGCTTGTCTCTTCATTCACCTTGAACGCTCGGACATCGGCTGCTCAGGCGAATATCCGCAGGCAGCAGGAGGTCGTTCAACTTAACAAAGACCTGGAAGAAATTCTATCTTGGGGTGACAGTAACCAAGTGAAATTTAACGCTACAAAAACCCAAGCGGCAGTTTTTTCTAAAAAAGTTAACGTTGCTGAACCCGACATAGTTATGTTGGGGCACTCCACTCCCCTGGCATCTTCGCTCAATATGTTGGGCATTAGTTTGGGAGCAAATATGTCTTGGCATGAGCATGTTGCAGGCATAGCAAAGAGAGCTTCTCAAAAGTTGGGAATATTATTTAGAACCAGAAAGCTTTACACCCCACAACAACTGTTAATTCTTTACAAAGCCCAAATTCGACCAACTATGGAATACTGCTCCCACGTTTGGGGCTCCGCTCCCAAACATACACTGCATCTGTTGGATTCTGTTCAGAGAAGAGCGGTCCGTCTGATTGGGGACCCGGAATTGACCGGCGGCCTTGATTCGCTGGAACATCGAAGAACGGTTGGCGACTTGAGTCTGTTCTACAAGTATTTTCATGGAAAGTGTTCGAAGGATGTAGCCCGCTTAATTCCTCCCAAAGCGGTGCATGTTAGAAATACACGTCGCGCTGGTGCTTCGCATCCGTATAAGGTTCAGCTTGTTACTCCGCGTACAACGCTTTTCAAGCAATCTTTTATATGGAGAACGTCATCCCTTTGGAATAATTTGTCCAGCGCTGTGTTTCCCACCGAGTACAATTTACAGCGATTCAAGAACAACGTGAATCGCTTTTTCCGCACTCGTGCCGCTCCTGGAGCGCTTTAGGGACTTCCCTGCAGCACGTGTGCTAGACCAATAAAAAAAAAAAAAAAAAAAAAAAAAAAAAAAAAAGAGGCTCAGCTTGTTACTCCTCGTACAACCCTTTTGAAACAGACTTTTATATGGAGAACCTCATCCCTCTGGAATAATTTGTCCAGGACTGTGTTTTCAAGCGAGTACAATTTACAGCGATTCAATTATGTATTTTAATTTTCTTGGCGCAAACCGGTCAAGAAGCTAAAAGCCAACAAACGAAATAATATCTCAAGTTAATGAAGCTGCCCTCATATCTGACGTACCACGCGACATCGCCTAGAAAAACAAATTTATGACCAATGAAAGTAAAATACAGTATAGAAACCAGAGCAAATAACAACAAATTAAAAAACATCCTGAGATCGGCAGAAACGGAAACACTAAGAGCAATATCAAGATAGACACTACGAGACCGGATAAAAAACGAAGATATACGACAATCATGTGAGGTTTATGACGTGGTAAGAGGGGGAAGACAGAGGTGACGATTCTGATGTAACCACGTCAGGAGAATGAATCCAAACAGAATAGTACCACCAGTTCTGAAAGGAAAACGACGGAGACAACGCACACCGGGAAGACATTCCTAAAGCTGGATGGATAGCTGACATTCTGGCTCCCAAGAGAGTCCATAAGGCCCTGGAAGTTAAACAGACCAATGGTCTTTAATAAGGATGAAGAAGAAGTTTAGCTTATATGCCAAATTTAAGCGTCAGTTAAACTCACTCAGTACATAGTCTCTTGACTAAAATTTCGAGTATGAATACTTGGTTTACTGGTTAGGTAAATTTCCTATTGCCAAGTACCAAACGTTTTAGTCTTCACTTGATTTGAAGCCATTTTGTTGTCCATCAGGTTTGAATTTGAATTAAAGGATTAGTATTGTTTTATCTCAATAACCTTTAGGCTTGGATATGATTTTCGTATATATCTTCCGAATAATGAGCTACCATATCTGGTGTGGAAAATTAATGCGCTGTCTATGCAAATATAACCGATCGCGTCATTTCTTGACTACATGTCATCTTGTCTGAAGTAATCTTCCTTTTAAGCCTTGTTTTTTAACCCTAAATTGACAGGTGGTGGGCCAGCATGACTTCTCCGTTCCACGACAATAATTGGCCCCTAGTTAGTCGTTAAGATTATTAAAACATAATTTAATTATCTTAACGATTAACTAGGGGCCAATTATTGTCGTGATGTAATAATTCTTTCAAGAAGTAAAACTCAATACTATTCTTCTGCCTATCATTGTTCTATTCCTACTTGAGCTACTATGAATTGAACTGTCGGGGCCTTCTCCATCAAACCAAAGATCTAGCAAGTATACACACTCATATTTTTTATGCACTTCACACTCAAGTGGTTCAGTATTTATATTGCCAAACATATTACTGTTCACAGTCGCAATGTTATGTTCTCTCTCTACCATGTTTTACTAAAAATCATAATTGTATGTACACAATAAAGTCAAGTGGCAACATTATTCTGATTCTGATATGGCGCCCAAAACACACTTTTTCACAAACTATAGTTAAAGCTTGAAATAAAATCCTCAAAGTATGTTTACTTATTTTAATATTAATATCCACACCCACAACAGACATCATGGTAAATCTAACCCACTTAACCTGTCAGGGATGGCACTCAGCTCCGTTAGAAGAGGAAATGAATCGCAGGGGTCATAAAAGGGCGGCGCACCTCTTAGCCGAGTGACCGCCAGGCCGGCTGGATCACCAGACTTACAACCATTGCATTCTATGATGCATCTGCCTTTAGCATGGCTAGTGCAGTATGTTTATATGGGAACTAGGTTTGATGCAGTGACGGGGATATTTCTATATTTTATTTGATTTATTAGAATATATGGACGTAATAAGAAGATGCCTACAGCAAGCATATTTTAATAAATCTGTGTCGTTGTAAAAAGGATTGATTTATGCTAGGTACATATATTTCGAATAATTTTTAGGTCACCTCCTAAGTTGACCTCTACGAAAATGGCAGTAGAGTAGTAAAATAAAAAAAAAACTCTTTAAAAGAATTTATGATCGGATCTTAACACAGTGTTTTAAATATAATTCATAATATTGGTTTTAATCAAGAGATCACAATTAATATCCGGCATCAGTCTAAATTGTTTTCTACTTCTTGATTAATACATGTTTACTTTTTGATTAATACATGTTTGAAGGGGGATAACCTAAGTTTAAGTAAGTAAGCTTCAGAAAAACATCATTATTTTTTAGAACCTATTACCCCTTTTTCTTCTTATCTCCATTACAGAAGTTGGGCTGTAATCATGGCATATTCTTCTCTATCCTGGACAATTTTTAATAAGGTATGAGTCTCCAGGCTTGTTCAGTTTCGCAAATTCTTCAGCCAGGAACATTGTCGGCATACTGGACCTTCCTCCCTTCAATTTTGCTCTCCATCAACAGCTGGAGAAGCAAGTATATTGGACCCATATAGATATGTCCCAAGTAGAGAGCTTTCTGCGCATAACCCACATTTCGAAACTTTAAACGATTCATTGAGCATATTCCCAAGGTCCAAGTCTCAAATTCATACAAAACTACTGGATGTATATATAGACTTTTACAAAACGATAACGACTATCCAAAGAAAGAGTGGAGTCAATACATATATAGAAAACATTCGTAAGGCCCTCTAGCATACGGTATAGAACTCAGCAAATAAATCAAATCAAAAAACATTCTGAGATCGGTGGAAATGAAAACACTAAGAGCAATACTAGGAAAGACACTATGAGACCGGATAAAAAACGAAGATATCCGACAGTCATGAGGGGTTTACGACGTGGCGGCGTGACAATGTCAAGAGAATAAATCCAAACAGAATAGTGAGACTAGCTCTGGAAGGAAAACCACCGGAATGACGCACACCGGAAAGACGTTCCAAAAGGTAAATAGATAGCTGGCATTCTGGTTCTCAGGAGATCTTTAATATTCTGTGCATGACTCCCATTTCGAAAGACCCTAAACGATTCATTGTGCGTATTCACCAGGTCCAGGCCTCAAGTCCATATATATATATATATATATATATATATATATATATATATATATATATATATATATATATATATACATATATATATATATATATATATATATATATATATATATATATATATATATGTATGTATGTATATACAAGGTGCCCCATATGTATGGAATAATGATTCCACAGTATTTATTAATTAGTGTATCAAAAAAATGTTTAAATAAAAGTTATAGGGAATTATACGGCGCATATGCTGACGTTGACAATAAAATGTTTTGAAATGTCAGTTCGAAAAAATGACGCCATCTTAAATTTTTTAAATGGAAAATCCTGCATATTATTTTATTTTTGAGTCTTACTAAAAATTCTAGATATTATTTGTCAACCGTACGTTTGAAATTTTTGACATTTGAAATTTAGGACATCAAATAAAAAAAAAATTAAGCTGGCTTGTCTCAAACATATACTGTCAGGTAACGACTTAACGCGTCGAAAAATGATTTACTGACGAAAACGTTTATTGCTGCATTTTGCGAAACTGCAATTTGAGCGTAATATCATAATGGCACATTTAACAGGCACTGAAAGAATCACTTTGTTAATGATGGTTGGTAACGGAGACCGTAGAAGAACACAACAGGAGGTATGTGATATTTTTAACACAGAATATCAGAATCGAGAACCTATTACTCAATCCGTAGTTAGCAAAACATTAAAACGATTTAGACAATCAGGTCATGTTAAGAATCGTTCTAAATCTGGACTTCCAAAAGTTAAAACAAGCGATGATAAAAAGTCAGATGTTTTATTGGAAATTACAGAAAATCCCCATACAGCCACTCGTCAGCTTTGCCTAGACCACAACATAAGTAAAGGTACATTAAGTCGTATACTGAATGAAGAAAAATTAGAATTATCTTAAGATGACTACGTTGAATTTTGAGAGGTCGTGACGGAACGATCGAATCAATAGAAGATTTACACCAATGAATTCAATATGAAGTAGCACAGATCACCCTGGATTCTCTGCAAAACTCTGTTCAGGCTGTTTATGACAGATTGGGTCATTGTCTCGCTGTTAGCGGTAAACATTTTGAGTAACTGTTACCTTAAAAATAAACCTAGAGTATTTACTATTGGGTCAGTTTTTTTTGTCTGAAACTGACAGTTCAAAACATTTTATTGTCCACGTCAGCATGTGCGCCATATATAACTTTTATTTAATCATTTTTTGATACACTAATTAATAAATGCTGTGGAATCATTATTCCAAACATATGGGGCACCCTGTATATATATATATATATATATATATATATATATATATATATATATATATATATATATATATACACACACTTTTACAAAACGATAACGAGTATCCAAAGAAATAGTGGAGTCTGTGAGAAGGTGTCTCATTTTGAGAAAAGCCGTTCTGGCCATTTCAATGCGAATAAGTATCTCAACTTCAGGATTCAGATCATTGGTTACCCAGCATCATAGATAACCCAATCTAAATACCTACGATGCTGGGAATTATTTATTAATAACAAAAAATTGGTGTGGTGTTTCAGCTAACCAGGTTATTGTGAAGAATGACTTTTCCAGTTTCAAAAATGTAACTTAAGTAGCCACACGGTCAACAAGCACACCCAGACCTATTTTTGTTATCCATATTTTTATATTAAATCAGTGGTTATTATTAAAGGTATTAAAAGTATATTAGAAATAATTATTTTCATAGCAACCTAGAATATTCTATACAGACTTTGCTGCTTTATGCTTGACCTGTAAGGATCTAACTAAAAATGGCCAATATTCAGCAGTTAATAACTCTTCTTTCTCCTCGCCTGGGACTAATACTTTTATCTGAAATCTACCTTTTTGTTTCGTCTCCACAATAGAGTTCTACCGGTCCCTATTAAATCATTTTCCCCAGCATCATTCTATCATATCATATTTCATGTTTCCTCTTGAATATCTTCCCAACTTCAGTTGTTCATCTCATTTTTTTACGTCTCTATGACTTTTTGTTAATTCACACATCCAACATGACATTTTCATTTAGGTACATACAACCTTGTTTCTCTTTTTGTTGGACATATTTCTACCATCTATTCTTATCAGTGAAAAAAGGCAGTCAGTGTTTGTATGTTTATAATATGTAGTATTTTTAAGGGTAACATATTAATTAGGAAGCCCTATTTGCAGATTTATTTTGTATATGTTTAATTTAGTGATTCATCAATTTGTAATGTATTATTTCGAAACAGAATTTAGACCATAACTATTATTTATATAATTTATAATGTTACGCTACTGAAATGGCCCACTTATTATTATATTTTATAAGAATCTCAGTCGGATTTACTTAATGAAAACATTCCTTTAACTAGCTAAGGCGTGTACTTCGTGACGTTTTACTTAAAGATGCTACTATAATAAGTGACATTTATGATCTTAGAGGAAGTCACTACTTATTAGCGTTAGATGTTATGTATTTTGCAATAAATTAGCACCAGGAAAATAACTTTATATAGTTAAATATGTTTTTCTTTTCTGTTTTTTTTTAATCAAATATAAAATATCTGTTGTTTTTTTCGATATCTCTAATAAAAACCAACTATAATGGAGTAAAATTCATTAAATCTTCTTAAAGAAGTTTATACATGGCCCCTGGCAGAAAGTGGTAATAATTTTTTCGCAGTCAGATTCCACAAGTTGTATTCTAGCAGATGTAAATCGAATATTGAACAAATTTATGTCTTCTATCGGGGGCCGTTGAATACAGAAGAATTTTTAGTAAAGATGCTAGGCCGGGCCACTAGAGTCAGATCTTTCTATATCCTTTGTTGAATTATTTTACTATCAACTTTGACAAGACATTTTTAAATTTATAGGCTAAATAATTGTCCGACAAAAATAGAAACAAAAATAAGCAAATAAGCAATAAGTAATGATACCAATGTTCTGTTTTTAAATTAAAGTTGCCAAATAATACCTCTTTGTTACAATATCTTTCATATTTTTTGAATTTAATTTGGTTTAAAAACTTGGTTTTTGATGAAGTAATAGTTTTTTATACAATAACACTGACTGACTGATAAAATATAATTTTTATATGTAATATAAAATTTTCAGAATTCTGATAGGCTTCACAGGGTTGGTATTTCTCACTCTAGAAATTTGATTTGGAATATAAAAAAATATACTTGTAATTATTTTATAACTTCAGTCAAAGAATAGGGTAAACTATCACTTCTAATAATTATTAGCTTTATAATAGGATAAATCCTAAAGCTACCGATTTGGTGTGTTTATATATCTAAGCATTATCTAAATCGTAAAGTCAATCTGAAAAGTATAGCTCGAGATTGTAGAGCAAATGGTGTTAAAATCGTCATCTTTTAGAATGCTGTAAAATTTATTCAAAAATATTCATGATATAAATAAGATTCTTTTTCACATTTCTTCATTTAATGAACAAATATCAATCGTTCGCCTGAAAAACTGAAAAATTTAATAAATCATCATTCTAAATAATGTCAATGATCTACTGTACACGGGCATTTTTTACCTATCTCAATCGATTTTTAATGTTGCTATTTGGCGCAACAAAGAAATCCTTTCACAATCAACTTTAGTTTTTATAAAGAAGCCACATAAGCATGATATGGATAAACTAATGACGTGTCAAATTTGACAGATTATAAAGCCAACTGAGATTTTTAAAAGTGCCCACTAAACATAGGTTTATCATTACGTAGCTTATTTGAACCTGACTTCGAAAATATGCAATTGATTTTAATTATATTCAATCATTTCCGAAGCTCCAAAGTTGTTACAATAATCAGCTACTTAACAAATAGACACTTGATTCTATTTTGATCGAATTTTTTTTTTGAATGTATTTTTTTTGTGAAAAGCTAAAAATTTTATCATAATAGTCAGTACTGAAATCTATTATAGTAGTAGTTTGAATATACTTCAGAGACAATGGTCTCGAAAAACTGATTTCATCCGATGATGTTCCAGGAAACAAATTATGCATGCTGTTACATTTTTTATTTTCTATCTTGGTATATACAAATTCTAATATAATTGCTTTTTAGAATACGCGAATACTCCTCGAGAGTGTTATTCATACATACATAATTAACAAGTAAGTGCATTTATACATCGTTCTTTTCCTCCCACATCCCATGCATAATCACCTGGCCGTATCTCAGCCAAGGTTCCTTAAGGGGAGGTCTTTCTCGTGTATATTTCCTCAGACCGCCATAGTATTCCATTTAATTTTTTCTTACTAGCCAATGCTGCTAGTGAAAGTTATTATAGGATTTTCATTAGCCTCATACGGCTACAATTATTTTCTAATTAAAGTATTTCTTGAAGCCCTATCAAGACTGTTTGTATAGATTGAGATCTAGGAAGTTTAACTATTAATGTGTTCCGTATTTAGGCTGCTTGAAATTAACAAGCTGCATTACATTAATTGTAGGATTTTAGCCCCACCGCTATTATACACACAGAAAAAAGAAAGATTAATTTAGAAAACTGGAACGTACTTATTTATTTTCTAATATTCTTATATATTTTACTCCTGAAGTCGAAGACTCATATAAATTTCTTACGGTCATAAAAGTATTTCACTTCTTTTCTTTACTCATTAATGCTTACTTTAAAAGTTAATATAGGGCTTTAAGCTGCAATTATTGCTTAACTGATTTATTTCTTCCAGACTTGTTCAGAAGTTCATCAAGATACATTACTATTTTGAACGTTAAAGCTAATGCATCTGACAAAGTTACGGAATTAGCGAAAAAGAGTGTACTGTAGAAATTTTAGTTAAGAACAAATAGACAGATTAAATATTTCATGTCTCTCTGTGGTAAGTTCTTTGAGAATTTTCCGTAATTATCCATTTCAAATACATTATTTTTGAAACATTATGATTTCAATATATTCAGAAATATAGGTTATTATTAGAGTCAAACTCGATTTTCTCCGAAACAGTTTGACATAGAGAGTTGAAATTTAGCACAAATATAGGAATTAATAACACAATCAGAGCCGTGTAGTTTTGAAAGTTACATTTTAACTTAAGGGGTTAGTCTTGGGAGATGAAATCGGAAATGAAAAAAAATTCCAGGTCATCGAGTCGGGTGTCAAATGAAAGCTTGCGAAAATACGAATTAAAAAATGTGTATGTGTAATACTTTCGCGCACTTTTCTTTGTATTATTTTTAAAAAAATGCCAAAAATCTATGTCCCTCTTTACCTCGAAAGGTACTGTTCAAAAAATTTTGAAAAATCTCTCGAATATTCTTCATAAAGTGTAGGTGGTGCGACAATTATCACGAGTGCATTCTTCTTCTTCTTGTGCCGACCCGTTATCGGATATTGGCGATCATATTAGGAGTTTGTTACAGCTGCCCGGAATAGTCCCGTTGTTCTTGAGAACCATGTTCGCAGGTTTTTCAGCCACGAACCACGTCTCCTGCCTGGTCCTCTTCTTCCGTCCATCTTGCCCTGTAGTATCAGTTGGAGTGGACCATATCTTTCCTCGTTTCTCGTGATGTGGCCCAGATATTCTAGTTTTCTTCTTTTAATTGTATTAACACCGGAAAGATGTAGCATTTTTTGTCTTATTTTGATTTTTAAACTGAGATCATGACTTCTGAACACTTTGGTCATTTTTGTATAGGCTACTCTCGCTTTTTCTATTCTACATCGAATCTCCAGTGAGTGGTAGCAAAAGGTATTTACTCTATCAATCTTTTGGTTGCTAATGTAGAGTTGTCCCTGTAATGCCGAGTTTTTGCTTATGATCATGTGTTTAGTCTTCTTTGTATTTATATCTATTCCGTATTCTTGACCGACATATGTTACTCTGTCCATCAGCATTTGTAGGTCCTGTGAATTGTCTGCGAATATTATAGTGTCTTCAGCGAATCTAATGTTGTTAATTCTATTTCCATTAATGTTTATTCCTGCTGAGATATCGTGGAGTGCTATGCTAAATATTTCTTCTGCGTGTACAATAAATAGGAGTGGTGACAAGATATACCCTTGGAATACGCCACGTTGGATTTGTATGTAAAACTGTCAAAAATGTTTCTTGGAGGTAACTAAAACCGAGTGGCAAGTCGCTCTTGTATCGAGATATAATTTTATTTTATTTTACAGGCAGTCACCGTACGAAACACTAATTGCGCAAGTTTGACTGGCACTTGATCATTATATCAATATTTCAATTTTAAATACAGTATTTTTGCAATCTTATGATTTTAATATATTCAGAAATGTATGAGAGTTAAAGAGCCTTTTCTAATGGTTTTACATAAATCATAATTTGTATTCCACTAAAGCAGTAATCAGTGGGTTAGATATACAGTACGATGCTCCGGATACCCTGGACAGCGCACCACACAAATGCCTCCATCTTAAATGAGCTCAACATAAAAACAACACTGACTACTATAGTCAATAGAAACATATTGAGACACTTGAGATCCTTGGGTCATATAGCAAGAGGGAGGGACACCATAGAGCAGTTGATTATGGGAGGCAATGTCGAGGGCAAAAGCCGAGAGTACGGTCTCCCACATGGCAGCCGGACCATATTTAAAAAACAACTGGCCTTGCATTTCCGGAAGCATCACATCAAGCCCAAGAGAGAAAAACATGGACTAAAATAGCGGCATAAATACCATGATATCACCACAACTGTTCGTAGGATGACGGATAGAGGAGGATAGCAGTAAAACTATTTACTGTATTCTATTTTTTCCTTATTTTTTAATGTAACAATGAACAATTTAAACGTTAAAAGTTTCGCTAATCACTCCATACTAATTATGTTCCATACAATAATTTAGTAACTGATAAAAAAAATTAAATCCACCTTTTTTTCTAGACTACATTTGTTTAAAAAATTGTTATTTGATATGTATGAGGGTGAAGCGTGGCAAATTTCTACGAAATGGACGGAAATTTTGTTAAGCTCCACGACTGTTGGTAAGGATGATACTCGCAACGGTTGTACGAGGCTGGTTTGAAAAGTCCGTGCAAAAATAAAAATTACTTATGTGTTTGGGGTAAACCTTTTTTATTTTTCGACATAGTCTCCTTTTAGGCTTATACACTTCGTCCAACGATGTTCTAGTTTGTTGATCCCTTCCGAATAATAGGATTTGTCCAAGTCTGCGAAATATCCATTAGTGTCTGCAATCACCTCTTCGTTTGAATAAAATCTTTGTCCCGCCAGCCATTTCTTCAAATTGAGGAACAAATAGTAGTCCGAGGGAGCCAAGTCTGGAGAATAGGGGGGATGTGAAACGAGTTGGAATCCTGTTTCCATTAATTTTGCGACCACAACTGCTGAGGTGTGTGCTGGTGCGTTGTCGTGATGGAAAAGGACTTTCTTGTGGGCCAATCGCGGGCGTTTTTCTTGCAGCTCGGTTTTCAAATGGTCCAATAACGATGAATAATATTCACCTGTAATAGTTTTACCCTTTTCTAGATAGTCGATGAGGATTATCCCTTGCGAATCCCAAAAGACAGTCGCCATAACCTTTCCGGCCGAAGGAACGGTCTTCGCCTTTTTTGGTGCAGATTCCCCCTTGGTAACCCATTGTTTAGATTGTTGTTTGGTCTCAGGAGTATAGTAATGTATCCATGTTTCATCCACAGTGACGAAACGACGCTTAAAGTCCTCCGGATTCTTCTGGAACAGCTGCAAACCATCCTTGCAACACTTCACACGATTCCGTTTTTGGTCAAGCGTGAGCAATCGCGGCACCCATCTTGCGGATAGCTTTCTCATGTCCAAATGTTTATGCAAAATATTATGTACCCGTTCAGTCGAGATGCCCACAGCACTAGCAATCTCACGCACCTTAACTCTTCTGTCATCCATCACCGTATCATGGATTTGATCAATGATTTCTGGAGTCGTAACCTCCACAGGCCGTCCAGGACGTTCAGCGTCACTTGTGCCCATATGACCAGTCCGAAAATTTTGAAACCACTTATAAACTGTTCTAATCGAAGGTGCAGAGTCACCATAATGTTTATTAAGCTTCTCTTTAGTCTCCTGAGGCGTTTTGCCTTTCATAAAGTAATGTTTAATCACCACACGAAATTCTTTTTCGTCCATTTCTTGAAAATCACTCGACTTCCTTGATTCACACGAATGCCAAACACAAAAAAATAGACCAATATGGCTGAAACTTGGTGTGCGTTCATTCAAGAGATGCTACTAACTAAACATGACCTCGATACGCGCCGGTGGTGCCATCTCTCGGAGTTTGCACGGACTTTTCAAACCAGCCTCGTATTCAAAGTTTCCAACAGATGTAATGGGCAGTTGTTTGTTGGCAGCTATCGTAAGTGATCGATGTTATACGTTTCGTAGAAATGGATAAAACCGAGTACAATGCATTGATAAAACATTTTTATTTAAAAAAGTGAACTGCGGTCCAGATAGAAACTGAACTAAAGGAAGTTCATAAGTACTCTCCGCCAGCCCTCAAGATCATTTATTATTGAATAAATGAACTTAAACGTGGTAGTACGAGCAGTGCAGATGCTGCACGTTTAGGGCGCGCGAATGAGGTTTCTTCTGAAGAAATGGTCGATAAAATTCATGGAATGTTAATGGAAAGTCGTCGCATAAAGCTTTATGAGATTGCTGGAACAGTAAACATCTCATATGAACGGGTATATAATATCCTGAATAAAGTTTTAAAAATGAAAAAGCTGAATAAGCGATGGATGTCTGGTCTGTTGACTCCATACCAAAAACGCACAAAAGTAGGATATTTCAAAATCCGGCTTGGAACCATTGCAGCGTATTTTGAAGGATTTTCGCGACTGTAGACAAAATATGGATCCACCAGTACACTTTAGAGACAAAACGACAGTCAACGCAATGGGTTGGCGAAGGTGAAATTGTAACGAAAAAAGCGAAAAGTGTTAACGGCGGGAAAAGTGATGGCAACTGTTGTTTGGGAATCGTAAGATATTATCATTATGAATTATTTGAAATAGGGCAAATCAGTGACTGGTTCTTATTACGCAACATTTTTGGTCGCGTCTGCTTCAACTCACTATGAGTTGAAGCAGAAGCGACCAAGACTAGAGCGAAATAAGTACTCCTTCACCAAGACAATGCGCCTGCTCACACATCGGCCGTTCCAATGGCAAAAGTGTACGAGCAGGCTTCGAAATAGTTCTCTACCCACTCTATTTCCCAGATTTAATCATTAGTGACTTTTTTGTTTCTTAATCTCAAAAACTGACTTGAGGGAAACAAACTTTCGTTGAATGAAAATGTTATCTGGGCTGTATAGTAAAGAAGAATTATGCCCAGTTTGAATTTTTTTTGAGAGAATAAAAAAATGGATTCTCGCTGGACCAAATACATTGAGCTTAATGGAGATTATGCTGAGAAATAAAATTTGATTTTGCAAAAAAAATGTTACTTACCATAACTTGTTTTGTTCAAATTTTTTCAATTTACACTCGTAAATCTTGTGCCAGTAACAGAATTAAAATATAAGTTCCCAATGAATATGTCATCTAGTAGGTTACTTCAATATCTAGGTTTATTAGATATCCTTAATGTGGCTTCCGTAAGAAATTTAGGCTCGTTATTAATACGAAAAATAGTGTTATTTGCATGACGTGACACCCTTTATTGGTATTATTATAATACTACTAGTAATACTTTTGTAAACTACAGGTCGCGGTTCCTACAATAATTTAGTAAAATTTTCTTATAGGTACATACTTATGCAATTTAGCTTTAATGCATTTTCAACTGGCTAAATTGCATTAATAATATCAGTTAGTTATTTCTTCAGATAGTAACACCATTTTATCTTAATTTTTCTGCCGGTCGACGCCAAAAGAGCAAATTTAGATTGGATATTTTTCTTATCAATCACGTAGTAGATTGTATTATATTATGTCAAGTACTAATTATAAAAATCAGGTCAGGTAATTTGTAAGAGAGTCAAGTTAATTACCTTTAAAAGTTATCTTGTAAGCCATATTTATTCAATCTGGTTTAAAACAAATACTGTAAGGAGAAGCCAATCAGGTATTCGAGAACACAGTATATCAATTCAGATTTTCTTTTCAGACGGTTATCTATACATGCGGCGCTTTTGATGGAAATAATTAGCCGTTGATTCTGATTGTTGATTGAGGTGTTATTTTTATTGTATGAAGATAATTTATGAATATTTAGTTATATTCAAATAGAGTTGTATTATTAAAGATATTAATAAGGCGTGTGTATGAAGTTTTTACATTTAATAAAAATACGTTCAAGTGTAAAGGGGTTTTCTAAACACGATTAGGCGTGTAAAATCGATAATTGGAAATAAAAACTAAATGTAGATTTCACATTACGGGGGTGGAGCGATAAGATTGCTATTCAGCCTCGTATTCCTCATAGCAACTTACGCATCCGAAACAGCCGATCAAACAACTTGACAAAAGAACAATCGATACGTTTGAGATGTGGGCATATCAAAGAGTCCTTAGACTATCATATACCGAACACCGTACTAATTCTTGAAGAGCTTAGTATAAATGACCGTCTTTCAAATAGAATTAATAGATAGTAACTGAAATATTTTGGTCACAAGATGAGGCAAGTGGATGCCATGGAAAAGCTTGTAGTAATGGGTAGGTGGGAGGTGGAAGATCAAGAGGTGATCTCCAACAAGATGGTCCGATCAAGTAAGATCGCCTCTTGGCATGGGTATGTACGAGTCAAGTCAGGTCGTGCAGGATCGAGATGCTTGGAACATAACTGTTGAGGCAGCAACTGCTTATTGTCACCGATACTCTTCTTGAAGTGAAAGGATTGAGAGATAGCGGATGAGATTTCTGGTAAATTTCTACGAAATGCCGGGAAACTTTGCTAAGAGGAATGACTGTTGGTTAGTGTAATTCTTGTAACGATTGTGTTCAAGTTTCGTAGAAATGGACAAAGCCATCGTGCAGTGATAAAACGTTCCAAGTTCATGGAAACTCTGCAGCAGCACTCAAGACCTTGTACCACTGGGCAAATATATTTAAACGTGGCCATGCGAGCACCGCAGATGGTATCGTTATGGCAGATCGTCGGATTAAGCTGCGTGAGATTGCTGAGATGATAGGCATCTCATATGAATGGGTAACATAATATCCTGCATAAGGTTCTAAAAATTAAAAAGTTGAACACGCAGATGGGTGCTACGTTTGTTGACTCCAGACCAAAAAACACACGAGGAAGAATATTTGAAAATCGTGTTTGGAACAGTTGCAGTATAATCTGAAGGACTTCTGGTCTCTAGAAACGTGAATCCACCATTGCACCCCGGGGACAAAACGGAAGTCAAAAACGCGAAAACAGTTTTTTGGGCTCACATGGTATTATCATGATTAACTATTTGGAAAACAGCAAAATAGTGACAAGCTCTTATTACGCAACGTTATTGAACAATGTGCCTGCTCACATATCAGCGGTTGCAATGGCCAAAGTGCACGAGTTGGGCTCCGAAATAGTTCCCTACCCACCCTATTCTCCAAATTTAGCCCAAAGCGAACTTTTTTTTCTTTCCTAACCTGAAAAATTGGCTTGGGGAAGACATTTTTGCCGAATGAAGAAGTTATCTGTGTTGTACGCTGGTATTATATACAGGGTGGTTCCTTTATCTAAAGGAGCTGGACGAGAACTGATGTCGGTGTATGAGGCTTAATTTTTATGATAAACTCAATGGTCAAAATCGCATATCCATATCTAGTACCGTTTCAGATATACAGGGTGTTTTTAAAAAAATCTGCATTTTGGAAAAATGTTTGTAATTCTTTTCTTATTGAAAATTTTTGATTTCTGTAAAAACATTCTCAAAGCACCTTTTGACGTGGATTTCAACAGTTAAGTTAACATTTTTTTACAACTATCCGAATAGAGCTTTAAATTACCATTCTAAAAATATAGCACGCTTTATATTTTGCTTAAATCTACTTCAAAACATAAAGGTTTTCAGTTTTTACGCGAATTTTAAATGAACATTTTGTGAAGTAGGCTTTGGACGGAGCGGCCATAGAGTTTAATTCAACTGTTTACTCGTAGTTGTCAAATTTTACTTCAGGATCAGTTATTGAATTGTCAAATAAATCGCAATGAAGTTTTAAAGTTACGGGATATGATAGTGTGTTTCATACAAACCGGAGAAAATTCGAAAGCGGCAAGTAATTTTTACCACGAACGGTATCCACAGAGGCGTCAACCCTTCAAGGATATATTCGCTCGATTGCGATATAACCTAGTTAATAGTGGCCAGTTTGAAAAGAAACGACCTAAAAATTATGCATCAAACAGGGATGAGGAGTTAGAAGAAATAGTAGTTTTAGGAACTATCGGAAATAATCCCAACACTTCAACCCGACAGTTAAAAGAGTCCACTGGACTACCAAGAACTAACGTAAGACGTACTTTGAAGAAGCACAAATTCAGGCCATATAGGACAAGGAAAGCTCATCACCTTAGAGACGGTGATTTTCAAGGGCGTATGGATTTTTGCCAATGGTTTCTGGAGAATTGTAACCATGTTCCGAATTTTTCATTAAATTGCATTTGGACAGACTAAGCTTATGTAAGCAATGCAGGTATTTTTAACCGTTACAATTCTTATACGTGGGCATAAGAAAATCCTCATTTAGTTGAGAAATCAAGGCAGATTTAGATTTAATGTGTGGACAGGGTTTTTTAGAGGTAGGATTATAGGTCCATTTATTTACGAAGGAACACTCACCTCTCAGAGATATTTAGAAATTTTAAGGCAGTAAATAATACCTCTTGTTTATGAACTGCCGTTAATGGACCTTAGAAATATATATTTTCAACACGACGGGGCACCCCCTTATAACGCTGCATTTATTAGTAATTTTTTTATCGGCCAATTTCGACAATAACTGGATAGCCAACCAAGGTCCGAACCGTTGGCCGACAAGGTCACCGGATTTAACGCCCATGGACTTCTATCTCTGGGGAAGATTGAAAGACCTAATTTTTAAATTGCGGACAAACACCAGGCAAGAGTTAGAAGTCACAGTGATACAAAGTTTTGCAGCTCTTCCTCTTGAACTAACCAACTCGGTAAGAAATGTCCAGAAGGTGCCCCCTATGTGTAAATGAAACTGGTCGACATTTCAAATATCTCTTATAGAAAATTGTTTTGTTTTAGTTTGCTCTACTAGGAATAAGTTGTTTTATTTTCTACATAGTTTAAAGTACTATAGCATTTACCATAGTAAATTTCATTGTAGTTATGACTCTTAAGAGTTACTTCTGGGAATTTTTTTTTACAATTTGACTGCTATCGGTAAACAATTGATATTGCTGCTCCATCCAAAGCCTACTTCACAAAATGTGCATTTAAAACTCGCGTAAAAACTAAAAACCTTTATATTTTGAAGTAGATTTAAGCAAAATATAAAGTGTGCCATATTTTTGGAATGGTAATTTAAAGCTCTATTCGGATAAGAAAAAATATGCAGGGTATCCCATTTAAAAAATATATTTTTGCGTTAACTATTAAAATATTAGTTGTAAAAAAATGTAACTTAATACTGTTGAAAGCCACGTGAAAAAGTGCTTTGAGAATGTTTTTACAGAAATCAAAAATTTTCAGTAGAAAAAGAATTACAAACATTTTTCCAAAATGCAGATTGAGTCTCAGACACCGACATCAGTTTTCGTCTATCTCCTTTAGATAAAGGGGTTTACCTTTAAAAGTGTTCAATTTGGACCACCCTGTACAGTTCGAAACAGTTCTTTTTTCTAAGGGATTAACAAAAATTGGAATCTCGCTTGAGTTCAATGGGGTTTATCTTGAGAAATATTTTTTGTTGTTGTAAAAAAAGTTATTCAGTTAGTTTTTAAAACAGTTTTCAATATATATCACAATCTCCCTAAATCTAAATTTCTTAATAAATAAATTAGCTATTTATAAGATATACTTATTATAACTAAAAACTTGTGATATGATTTCAACGATTTGATGTGTACTGTGGTTTCAATTATTCAATACGAAAAATAGGATATTATATTTACCCCATTGAAAAACTAAAAAAAGTCTTGTACCACATACCACTGATATTAAACACCCTATTGGACCCTTGAACGATCTTATACATTAAAAAAAAAAATAACCGGTCAAGTGCAAGTCGAACTTGCGCAATTAGTGTTCCGTACGTTGATTGCTTTTAAAATAAAAAAAAATTTTACGGAGGTACAAGATGATCAATGACTTCACAAAACACACCCCAAATGAGTTTACAACAAAGTTTTTTCCGTTCTTAGTTGAAAACTCATGACCTTGAAATTTTTGTTTTTTTATATGCCAGATGCGTTATTGACGTTATCTACACCCTGTGGAGAATATTTCAGAATGTTTTAAAAAATTTTCGATCAGTACTTTTCGAGAGAGAACACAGATTTCTGGCAATTTTTTAAAATTAATACAAAGAAAAGTGGGCGCAAGTATTACACTACATGTATTTTGAAACTTTTGTTTTCACAAGCTTTCATTTGACACCCTAACCTGAACTAACCCTTTAAGTCAAAATGGAACTTCAAAACTACACAGGTCTGATGGGGCCTTCAACTCTTATGTTGATGCCAAATTTCTTTCTATGTCAAATAGTTTCGGGAGAAAATCGGGTGTGACAGACAGACGGACAGACACCGAAGTGATCTTATAAGTGTTCCGTACCGAACACTAAAAACATATTACTAATGTACTATGTTGGGAATGTGGAATCTTTGGTACAATGACACTACTCAGTATATATCACCACTACACCAAACACTATATTTTTGCACTCGACGCGCGTTTTGCTAATAATGTTAGGTTCATCAGAAGCGATGATTGACTGAAGGTGACTGGTGAGTTAATCATCACTCCTGATGAAGCTAACATGGTTAGCGAAACGCGCGTCGAGTGTAAAAATTAAGTGTTTGGTGTGGCGGTGATATATACTGAGTAGTAATATTACTAATGTTATTACACTAAAATAAAGTTGTAGAGACCTTAAAGGAATAGACAATTTTAGAATAAATTTTCTAGTGTAAGATTACAGGAATTGGTGGACCAAATTAAAAAAAAAAACTACATTACAAAGCTTCAAGTAATAGATAAAGTCTTAATTTAATTTTACTTTTGAACGCTGTTGTAATATATTCAATATATTTTATATAGACCACTACATAAAAAATAGGTCTCTCTCCAGTAGCTCTAAAACGAGAACGGGATTCATAATTTTTATTAAAATTTCATTTTTAAAGATTTAAAAATCAATTTTTGGGTTTTTCAACCATTTTATAAATTTAACCTTAAAATTAAAAAAATTAAATTCTAAATTTTTAGCAATAGGATTGTGAGTAAAATGTAATTTAATTTAAGCAATTGCCTAAACCCCGACATATTCCAGGAAATAATCAAAAAAGAAGTTATAAACTGTTGAAAGTATACCTTACAATAAAAAATAATACCATTAAGAAAAATCTTTGTTCAATTTTACAATTTTCGTTACTGAAAAAATAAAACGTTCCAGGTAGCGAAACATTTGTATAATGTATCATGGATAGACATAAAAAAGTTAATAAGCTATTCAAATTTCGTGTGTAGCTACAAATTTTGCAAGTAATATTACAATTTTGCTTATTCCTTAAAATATACAAACTTCTGAAATATTGGATTTTCAAAGTGAAGATAAATTTTTTAACGTTCTTTTTAAGTGTTCACCAATTGATGTTACAATTAGACCAAGAGGGGGACTCGAAATTTTGACTTGTCGACTAACCGTCTATTTGTTCATTCTACTGGGCGAGTCGAATAAAACTCTTTAACGTTGATTTTGCGGCCCCCGTGGCCTCGATGCCTAGATAAGAAATGATACATCCAAAAACAGTCTGTCGTTTAACCACTTGAGTCAAGTACGATAATATTTGTTGACACTAGAAAAGCCGGACGCCCCAAGGGACAGACGCCGCCGACACCGGCACCGGTCCAAAAAACGTCGATCCAAAAATGGACTGTCATTTAACCATATAAAATCAATAAAGTTAGTTTGTTCTTGATAAAATAAGAGGAAACCTGCAAAAGGCAGACGCCCCTAATACCGGAGGACGAAGCTGAACCCACTTTTTAAAGCCAAAAAACGGTCGTTTTTTCGAATTTTTGAATAAATAAGACCGTAAGTCCCAAGTTTTGGGTCCAACGCGTTTGCCCAAGTTATTTTTGGAAAATTTAGACCTTATTATAACGAGAGCAGACGCCTCGCTTGTACCCGAACAAGCCAAGGCATTTTCGAAGTTCAAAAAAAAATCGGAATTTTGATAGTATAGACGCTATTATGGGTTCTACATAAAATTTGTACCGGATTACTGAAATTATTATAATAAGGCTACACTGTTAAAAAAACTTTAGATGAATTTTAAAGTATTTATTTAAAATTAAGTATCTGCTAGATTTTTGAGTCGTTTACTAGAAATTTCAAATAAAATGCATTTCAATTCTAGTATAAATTAAAAAAAATCAAGTAAATTAATGCTTGAAAAATGAAATAAATATTTGAAATTGAAACGCTTGAAAAATTTAGAAAAAACTTAATTTTCAGTAAAAACTTTGAAATTCATCTAAAGTTTTTTACAGTGTATTAAAAAAAGAAATATTTTCCAGCATATTTTCTATAATATATGTATAAAAAAAATCTAAAGTATTTAACGTAGGAATTTTTTGAGACTATGGATCGGCATAAAAATAGGAAATTAACCTTTTGCGAACGCAATTATACTTGAAGAAATCGGAAATTCTCACTCTGATCCAAAAGCTGGTATTAAAAACAAATACCGACTGGTCCCATAGCAACGATTTTGTTCATTGGGACTAGTTGTTCGAAATTTCACGAATTCTATTACATATGAAAATGGTCAATTTACTCTCCCCACAAATAGGCTGTCCCATAAAAAAAGGTTTTCTTGGCGAAAGGCCCGAACACTATGAGGCCTCCACAACGGCAAATTCGGAATATACGGGTCGAAAAACATAAAAAATAAAAATTTTAATTATCCGGTACGAATTTTATGTAGAACCTATAATAGCGTCTATACTATCAGAATTTCGATTTTTTTTTCTGAACTTTGAAATTGTCTTGGCTTTTTCGGGTACAAGCGAGGCGCGTCTGCCTTTGTATTATTTTATTAATTAAGGCCAAAATTTTCCAAAAATAACTTAAACATACGCGTAGGACCCAAAACTTGGGACTTACGGTCTTATTTATTCAAAAACTCGAAAAATGACCGTTTATAGCTGGAAAAAGCGTTAAAAGCTTTTATTCGACCTGATAAAATGAACAAGTAGGCAGTCAGTTAGTCGATTGGTCAAAATTTTGGGTCGCCCTCTTGGTCTAAATATAATAGTCAAAATTACATTTTACATTTCTATATCTACTGCGTTTGTTTGAGTAGTTTTCTTCCTAGCACTTTGTTATATTTGTATGTACCTTAACGTCTAGGATAAATAGAGCGATTTTCATCATAATGTAAGAGTGTTTTCTGCCGATAATTGACCAATTTATGATACAGGGAAGTTAGAGGGGTCGCGAGCATCCTTATCTTTATCTTTTAGTACTTCAGACACCTAAAAGACTATTAATAAAATTGCTAATAAATGATTGATAAAAAAATATATATTGAAAATTAACGATCTCCTTCTGTCCTTACTTCAGTGTAAATAAATGACAGAAACAAGTAAATCTACCTCATTGCTGAACACAGTATTTCCATTTTGATATTTCACGCTGTCCATGTAAAAGCAAATTTCAATAAATTTTATAACTACGAGTGTCCGAGGACTTACCAACAAATTCTCGTGGGTAGATACTTTATTCATAGAGATGTCAAAATTAAGATAAATGGCGGTTTCCAGATCAAAAGTGATGAATGACCTTAAAAGTATAATAAATACCGACTAA
This sequence comes from Pachyrhynchus sulphureomaculatus, assembly GCA_019049505.1. Lineage (NCBI taxonomy): Eukaryota > Metazoa > Arthropoda > Insecta > Coleoptera > Curculionidae > Pachyrhynchus > Pachyrhynchus sulphureomaculatus. Next base: position 92,928,740 of record CM032453.1, on the reverse strand, counting down.
TAGAGATACACTTCAATAAATACGGTAATATTAACCGGTAGGTATTCATATATTTACACAATTTTATCAGTTTTATAACCATAGGTTTCAACTACACTTTAGATTATTTTTGCCTAATATATGTCCAAACAGGACGAAACCAGAAGTATTTTTTTCGTTTCTACGTTAGCGAAATTCTTGAACCCCTAATTTAGAATAATTTAACTCTGGCGCTTAAAACCTCATCGTATACAAATTCAGCAAGTCTCTTGCAAAATGATGAATGCGTCATTGATTATATTAATTAGAGGCTACCTCATCTCCCATGGCTAGTATCCTAGATCTTCAGCCAAGTAATGATTTATTTTTAATTTAAAAAAAGTTCTTTGTAGTCATCTGTCTCCCCACTTTCAGTACCTGTTAAGCACTGGTTTGTATGTATATATGTAACTACTTTTACTTTTATATGTTCAACAGGCAATAATTTGACGATTTACGTAATGATCATCAGCGCAGGCATCACCTATTCCAGTCTAACATGTTCTCAAATGACATATTCCCACAGAACCACCCTTCAGAGCGTTCAAAACAAGGCCTTCCACATCATCGTCAACGCGTCATGGTCTTCCGCAACACCCGAATTCACTGTGATCTCCAGATGCCAACGGTCTGCGAACTCGTGAGCAACACGCAGCTCATAATCCTGAATAAAGCCAAGCATCATCTCAATCCAACAATTAGAAATGCTTACCGACCTCCGCCCAACGACAGGACTCACTACCCGAGACCATCAGATCCCTCCCCCAGGTTTGATGGTGATCTAGAGATGCCAACAGTTTCGGAATTCATGGGCAATGCTTAGCTCAGATTCCTGGACAAAGCCACGCACCACCCCAACTCCACAGTCAGAAATGTTTACAGTCCTCTGCTCAACGACAGGACGTAGGCTGAAAAGTTTTTGGTCTAGCTACTTAAAACACATTTTTTTGCAGAATTCGACTATATTCATCAATATAGTCTCCTTCAAGAGAGATAAAATCAATCCAACGCTTTTCTAACAATTCTATACCTTTCTTGTAGAAGGATTTGTCTTTGCCTTAAAAATAGGCCTTAGTTTCGGCGATAACTTCTTCACTGGAGCCAAATCTCTTTCCAGCGGGCATTTTCTTGAGGTCTGTGAATAGATAATAGTCGCTGGAGGTCAAATCTAGAGAATACGGTGGATGAGGAAGCAATTCGAACTTCAATTCATGCAATTTTGCCATTGTAACAATTAACTTGTGACACAGTACATTGTCTTGATGAAAGAGCACTTTTTCTTGTTCATTTGGGACCTTTTTTTTGCGACTTCTGCCTTCAAACGGAACAATAACTTTATGTAATATTCGCTATTGATGGTTTTTCCCTTCTCAGCATAGTCGGAATCGTGAAAATTATTCCATGCGTATCCCAAAATACAGAGGCCAAAACCTTCCCCGCCTACTGTTGTGTCTTTGGTCGCTTCCGGCGGCTTTCACCAGCTGCTGTTCACTCAGCTGACAGCCGATTTGATTCCGGTGTATAGTAGTGGATCCATGTTTTATCCATTGTCACATATCGCATAAAAAATCCTTTTTATTGCGCTTAAACAGGTCCAAAAAGCGTTCAGAATCATCAACACGTTGTTTTATTTGGTCCACTGTGAGCAAACATTTCGAACAGAGCTTTTATATTCCCAAATGTTCATGCAAAATATGACCAACACGTTCTTTTGATATCTTTAGGGTGTCAGCTATCTCCCGCAATTTCACTTTACGGTCATCCAAAACAATTTTGTGGATTTTTTTGATATTTGGGCGTCCAGAGCGTTCAGCATCATTTGTATCTATACGACCGCGTTTAAATTCAGCTCATCCTGTAACACTTATCAAGTCAATGCTTTGCTTGAAGGGTATTTTTTCCCATCAAAAACAGTGTTTAATTAACACACGAAATTCGATTTTTTTCCATTATTTTGAAAATATGACTTAAACCCTGAAGCGATATCACACAAAAACTATAGGTGATTTCCTACTGAATTATATGTATATTAAATCTGAAATTGATACCTCATTTCGTTCTAAAGTTATTTTGCGAAGAGGTGGCAGTCCTAACTCCATAGCGTAGTTTCTGGTTTACTCTCTCGAGTTCGATCCCTGGCAGGGTAATATATTTATTTATTTAGGTATATCTAACAACGTCATATCCAAGTCATGCTAGTAGGCGGGAGATATCGGCAAACCCTCAAGAGTCAACATTGTTATAAAAAAGGCTTGTTGTTCGTGGTGGGAGGTCGATCGAACTGGAAAACCCGATGAAGATAGCGTCCATCTGTTTACAAACGAGAGGGGTGGACATTCGGAGTAGGACTCTGAAAAGACAAAGTTCAACTTCGATGGAATCTGCCGACGATATTTTGTTGATAGAGGGCTAGTTGGAAGGGAAAAGATTGACGATAACAATAGTACCCATGTGGTTTTCAATTGGAATACATGTGTAAAGTCGGACTGAATGGATCGAGAGTCACTAACAAAACGCTCATGAAGATAGAAAAGCAAAAAATGCAGAACACGATGATAACACAGAGAGGTTAGAGTGACACCTGCCGGTCACGTAATTCCGAGATCATGTTAAATTGTAAGGTCCGCGGATATTACCCAGACTTTAAATGTAGTCGGCAAAAAGGATTTCTCTAGTGTGTTTGCTAGGCTATAAAGTCTCCGAAATTATTCCTATAACCTACAACGACTCCTGTCAATAGAAAGAGAGAGGGAAGATCGGAAATTAAAACAATATTTGCTAATTTTATCAAATTTATAGTAAGTATTGTTAACATCGTGATATAATGGGATTTTTTACGGTATTTTTTTGCTGAATCATTTATAGTTAGTCCCTACTTTGGTAATGAGCTTATAATTTGTGTTAAGGTGTCTGAAAATAGGTCTTTATAAATGTCTAGATCATGAATAGACGAAAGTGACAATCAAACTTTCTTTTCATGTTAGCAAGATGAAGTAGTTTTTAATTATTAATATTTTATTAATACTGGCCTATGGCCAGTAATTGTCAGAGAGTCCTGAATACTACAAGTATTTCAGAACATTCTTTGTCTTGTTGTGTATAAATATTTGAAAATGTTTTGTAATTACTATCCGTGAAGATTAGTATCTATCTATCTATCTTTTTAGTTCCTATTAATATTTTCAATTAATATTTTCCTCTGTATTTAAATTTAAACATATTTTACTCTTCATTATAAATCATTATTTTTTATTTTCCCTATATAAATATTTTAAACTTTTGATGCTTGATCATGGATTTCCATGTGATGCAGAACTTTTTATCAAGAATAAATTTTTTTATAATATGTAGAAGAAACTTTTTTCTCCATTTGTATAAAACTTTTTGGGACACTCTTTCTCTCTCTCTCTCTCTCTCTCTCTCTATATATATATATATATATATATATATATATATATATATATATATATATATATATATATATATATATATATATATATATATGTATATGTATATATACATGGATTACGGTAATCCACCAACGGCAGACATCCTGCAATCCGCCTGGCTAGCGTGGAGGAATTTGACCAAAACCCCCCTCCTCCCCCTTTAAATGGTGACTTTTGAAATCTACGGATTTGGACTCCCAATCCAAATCCCACCCCTCCCAGGATGACAAACATTTTACCATATGGGAAACATAACAGGCAAGGCGGAGTAGGATTGCTAATAAACAATAGTGGATAGTGGCCAGTGTTAAACATATGAGAGCCATATCTAGCAGAGTAATGTACTTTACCCTTCAATTGAATAAGTTGATAACACTCAAAATTATTCAAGTAAATGCACCGACAAGCTTCCACGATGATAGAGAAAATTCTACGAAAATATATCAGAAGCTTTCTCAAAAAATAAAACCAGATTACTACTAGTCATAATAAAGTACGACAACAAGCCAATTAGTCCAAAAAGTTTATTGGTAGACATGGACTGGGCATCAGAAACAATATAGGAACGACATTGGACAACAAGCAGAAGGTGTTCTATGTTGCAAACACCTTTTTTATGAAAAATAACAATCAAAAGACGACGTGGGTTAGCCTTGATCGGAAAACAAAGATCCACATAGACCATATACTCAAAAAATATATGAAAATAATCCAAGATATACTCGTTGACCACGGGCAGCGACCATCGGCACGTAAGAGCTAAAGCAGCTATAAACTAGAAATTGAAAAGGTACAATAAAACTAATAAAATAAATATAATTAGTAAGTCAGACCAGTTCCAGAGTATTCTGATGTAAACAACACTTCAGGAAACGGATCTTATTGTGAATGATATTAATTCAATAAGCAAAAAAAAAATGTAAATGTAATCAATGAAGCAGCTAACGACTGTAGAAAGAACGGAAAGTGAAAACCACAAGACTTAATAAAGAAACAAAAGACCTAATGGAGAGGAGAACAAAACTAATAATAGAAAACAAAAAGGCAAATGGAGAATATACTAATATTAACAGAGCAGCAAGATCAGCTAAGAATGGCATTATAACTTTCAACACAAATTTAGCTTAAAAAATACTAGAAGAAATCAAGGGCATTCTATTTAGAAGGAAGACAAAAATAGCAAGAAAAGAAATCAAGTGAAGGATAAAGACGGAGCCAAGGTAACTGACAGAAGTGGGATTGTGAGGACGGGGGAGGAGTTTTGCGCAGACCTTTACAAATCCAAAATAAGTAATGGGATGAGCGAGGAAGAAAGAACGAGAAAATTCCAAAATTAAGGCTCCGAGGATATACCACCGATAACTAAGGACGAAATTAGGCAGGCCATAAAACAACTTAAAAACGGAAATGCCCTACTGCTGGGTTATAGCTTCCCCTATATGCTTTCACTGACGCCTGTCTTGTGTCTTCCACTGCCAGTTTTTACCAGGTATCTTGAGTATCATCCACCCATCTTTTTGGTGAACGGCCAGGCCGGCATTTTAAAGTTGTAGGGCGCCGTTCCAGGACTTTCTTTATCCACCTATTATCAGTAGTTCTTGCCACGTTCCCGCCCAGTTCTATTTTAACCCTGTTATGATATTAACTATATCAGCGACCCTCATTCTTCGTCTTATTTCGCTGTCTCTAACGTGGTCATGAAGTGAGATACCCATCGTGCGTCTCTCCATGTCGCGCTGGGTTACTCAGACGTTTTTGGGCAGACTTTACAGTAAGAGTTGGTCTTTCCATGAAGTACGTCAAAACTGGAGGGGTACAGTGGTTAAATATCTTCCGATTACGAGATATTGCGATGTTGCTTCTGAACGCTTAGCTCAACTTTTCGAAAGCTGTCCATCCCAATGAAATACGTCTCTCAACTTCGGTGGTCTGATTTCTTGTTCCTACAGTTATCCTGTGAGCCAAGTAAATAGAGCTCTCTACGGTCTCCATAGATCAGATAAGATCTAGTGCTGGTAAATTTGTGATAATTTTGCATTTGCTGATGTTCATTTTAAGACCTATATTCCCGGATTTACGTAAAAGATTATCTATCAGAAATCGAATCGGCACTTTCTGCCATCAAAACGATATCGTCAGCAAATTCAACGTTATTTAGGTACTCGCCATCAATGCTGCTTCCCATTGTAGTTCCTTGAAAATGTCTTCCAAAACAAGGGTGAACAATTTTGGTGACATGGTGCTGCCTTGACGGATGCCTCTAGTAATTGAGATCTTTTCAGATTGAGTTCCAATTTAACGCAAGAGGTGGCTCTGGAGTAAATATTATTTATTAGACTTGTATAGCGAGAGTCAATTTGGCAGTGTGGAAGGGCTTTAAGTTTTGCATATCTCTAGAGTGTCAAAGGCTTTCGGGAAGTCTATAAATTTCACTATGAGGGGTTTCTGATATTCGGTCCATTTATATATATATATATATATATATATATATATATATATATATATATATATATATATATATATATATATATATAATCTAACTGAGACTAAGAACTACGAAATATCGATATGTTATTGGTGCAATCAGTAATATACTCATATACTTTTCAGTACATTACTGCTTTAAGCATTTAGATAATCTCTCTCAAAATAAATTGCCATGAATATTTGTTTATAATTAAAATATTTAGGTAGTAAAAATTTGTTTAAAACTTTTACTACAGAGATGTCTAGTTTTTCATATTTTCTTAGTAATGCTTATGTTGAAGATGAATGTGTGACTGAATTTTATAGCATATTTCAGCAATTACGGTACGGAACACTAATTTATTATATATATTTTCTTATACCTAAAATGAACAGTTTCTGAAATATCGATAACTAACGGTTCTGCTGCATTCTACTGTTCATCCAATCCATCTATGCAGTATCTTAATGCTTTCATCTGGAGTGGCTTTTCATATTGAAGAGAGGATCATTGGGTCACAATTTTATTTTAAGTTGTAATTTTAAAAATCATGTGTGGTAAATTATATATATATATATACATATATATATATATATATATAATATATATATATATATATATATATATATATATATATATATATATATAGATTTGATGTACTGATTCATGTTTTATATAATAATTTTTAAGTTAATTTTTGTTGGCTAAATTTAATCCATTTAACTTTCTGATTAGTCCAATTATCGTCTACGACGAACCCTGTAATTTTATACAATAAATACAAGTAATGACTAAATAAAACGATTGCACTGCAATTTCCCTTTCGAAGATGTTATGGGAAAGACCACACAGGAATTACTCGAATTGGTCTCTTGCATGACGTGTATTTTTAAATTTCATACTTTACAAATTGGTGAAGCGATTATTACCGAAAAATATTGAAGAAAGTATAATATTGTTTTTATCGTAAACGCATATCGCATAAATTATATAAATAATATTTAAGTACAATTAATTCTCCGCCTTAATATTATTTTTTTATTATTATACACCAAAAGTGAATTTTTAATTTTTCGGTATAGTAAACTATATCTTTTGTAATTTGCATATCCTAAATTTAAATACATAAACCGTTTATATTCTAGATATTATTTGATCAAGAGTAATGCTTATGACGAAAATTTAAGAAACGTTAACAAATAGATAAGATTAATCAATTATAATTCCACCTCTTTAGATGTGAGTAAAACAGGACGAAAAAAAGTCTCAATAACATACGAGTTTAATCCAAATATGGTAGTAACTTAATCAAGTAAGGTAAGTTTCCCGTTAATATACAGGTCAATAGACAACTTAAAAAATATCTTAGGAAGTCCCGAAGGATAAAAACCATAAACAGGAAATATATGAGAGAAGTTTTAATGATTGCGGAAGAAGTAGACTGGCAAGCTAGTTGATTGAAACAATATTTAAATAACATTTAACCTATTTAAGCTACAGAAGATTAGAAAAACAAGGCATTGCTGAACATGTTTTTAAACATAGTAACATTAGACAATTTACGGTTAATTAAAAATCCATATGATGAGCGACTTTCAGGCGCATTTAAAAGTATACGAAATTATAAAATATGAAAATAGTGTAAAAGGACTTATTCTTTATGGACTTCGGTTCCAGTTATTTGACTAATCTGACATCGGTAATTGGTCCGTTTCTCTAGAGTAATCACACAAATGAGTAGTCTACTTCCCCGTCCTAGGTTTTGTGACTTACTGCTTCAGTTGATGCTAACATGGCTAGAGTAATACGTGTCGACTGCAGAAATGTTTGGTGTGGTGGTGATTACCGTGGTGTATTGCAATTCGGCCGGAGATCCCAGATTCTCACAAGTATCACAAAAAGAATTTTTTAAAAAGAACTTAACTACATGCTAGTCTTTATTATACTTACATTATAAATAGAAATGATGATATTACTTGTAGCTAAGATTTAAAACTACGGACATAGAAAATATATTACTACATCAACTAGTGCTTTGCTACCGGTGCCTTATAAAATTACTTTAATCTGAAAAAAATGGCATCAAAATTGGATTAATTGGGGTTATATATGTGTCAAGAAGAGAAAAACAGAATTACTTCGGTATAAAAAATAATGTCATTCAAGATCGAATTCGCATTCTGTGTCTGAAAACTATTTATTTTTAAAATATTTTTCTTCTGGTAATCTTTACGAATGTCGTACGCTATGCCAAATTAAATGGGCATTCCACCCCAGAGAAATGTTTACTCATGACGCTTTAGTTATTTGATAGAAATGTTATGCTAAAAATACCTTTTGCACTGGAACTCTAAAAGCTTAGGCCCCTTCCAGTACTGCAAACTAAAAATAGATAACCTAGAGGTGGAGGCCTTTCATAAAAAGAACCTTTTTATATAGTGGAATTTTAAAATCTTACACTCAATTTAAAACTCTCTGAATGGAGGAAAAGGGAAATACTTCACGAAGAAGAACCCCTCTTCTATAATGAAACTAAAAATTCACACCGGTGTTAAAAATCGATGACCGGGAAAGAGGGAGATTTTCCCCAAAAAGAACACGGCTTATAGTGGACACAACAAACTTGTGCCCAATTTAAAAATCAATGACAGTGTGGTAAACATTTCTCGCAAAAAATAACACTTAATAAAAATTCTTCTACATCCACAGGGGCAGGAGGGATATTTACCTCCCGTTGTCCCTTTATACGCCACACTGGGTCATATAAAACATTTAGGGAAAGATTATCTTCAATAAGACGGGATTTTGTTGAGCTTCTTGACATTTTTGAAGTTATTTTTTCTTGTGTACTTTGAAACTATTTACTGAAAAAATTAAGAAAAAATGTATAAGGTTTTTTATTCGTGTAGAATAAAACTTTTAAGATTATAATAGAAAAAAAATAGTCCAAAAGGGTACTATCTGGGGAGTTTGGAGAGTGAGAAAAAAATTCCTGTACCAGCAGGTCTAATGTTCTGCAGTGATTGGGTCCGTATGTAGCTAGGCATCGTCTTGCTGAGTAATTACATTTTTTCAATTAACCAGTAAAGGGTTGTCTTGTCTTAAAATTTGGAGAGTCTCCAATTACTGACGATTAAACCTTGCTGATAATCATTCTGAATTTGAAATGAATAACGCCCTTAAAGTTCTGTCATACGCAAATTACTTTTTTAAAGTACCAGTCTTTTAGTACTTTAGCCCTTATCGTCGCGATTTTTACCATTTTCAGAAAGGATCATACTGCTAATCTTATCAAGAGAGCGTGTAATAAGTACTAAAAGAAATCTCTATAACGGCGTAGTAGTTTGCTGGTATGCAGTCATTTTTAGAGTTGCCGTTAAACATCAAATAATGGTATTAGTACCCTATTTTTACCGTTCTGCTACACACGTATTAGTGAATTACTACCCCATTTGCTTACAATTACAAAGGTACTAAATCAAATTTTCTCTACGTGCTTTGTTCTTGAATTACAAGTTTTGTCGGTACTCACGGGATGACGCTAAAGTTTGTTGGCTACTGATACTTTTGTGTATATGCTACTTAAATCTTTGTTGCCCACGCCCTACTTTCGTTATTTATAGATTTATCAGTTTTTAAATTGAATTTAAGCTAAAATGACATAAAATGGTTTTGTTGTGCCACCAATCTTCGATATTGAGTTTATTTTATTGAGAAAGGTCTAAGCTTTAAGAGTTGTACAGTTTTTTTGTGTAAGAGGCAGCGTCCTCTGTCGTCAAACCCTCATAATGATAGGTTACAAATTCGTATTTCTGAATAAATAATTAAAAGTTTATAAATAAACTAAAGATGTTAGGCTATAAAACTAATGTGAACAAAGCTTTTGTATAAATTGCCTAAGCTGTATAAATCACATATTTTAAGTTGGATTCTAATCTGAGATGTACTAAATTGTAAGGCTGTTGCTCTCCCCAGTTCCAACCGGAAACTATGTGAATAAGAAATGAAGTGAAGAGTTAAAGATACTGTATGTAAAAATACAATATTTTCTTTTTTTTTTAAACTTCATAGAACTCAAAGCCATATTTATATATAGTAGATTCTATGCCAGGTATTGATAATTGTACAAAGAAATTACAAACATAAAGATCACCTACGAGGGAAGTTCCGATAACACTACTCACATATTTACTCTGCTTATATTGACACCGGGGAATTAAAATAGAGGAAAATACACATACGCAATTGAAGTCAGTAAGAAGAAATTGAGTGATGCTTATATCTGGGTCGCAAGAAAATCTAGCAACTTCATATACGTATAAGAATCATAATTTGTTCTGAATTTTCGCCTGTCAAAGTAACGTATTGTCAACAATGCTTAATCTACTGTCAGATCTTTGATGAGCGATAGGTGTAACTACCATAACAACACTGAGACTGAGGAATGAGACACACATGAACAGTCGACAGAAAATTTTTAAAAAGCGCATTTATAATTTATATTATAGTTGAAAATTGTTGACAAGTCTAAAGTTCATAAGTTGTTACAGAGCACATATTTATTGTACTCAATGTTTAAAACGCAAATTTGTTTCAATTTTTATTCATGTAAAAAGAGGTTTGTTAATTTGGCACAATTTGCAAATAGGCATAATATTCGGAATTTAACGTACCTTCACATAAAATAAGTTATTTAGTACATTCTAGGTTCTTTTTAGTGTTCCGTACGGAACACTTATAAGATCACTTCGGTGGTGTCTGTCTGTCTGTCTGTCACACCCGATTTTCTCCGAAACTATTTGACATAGAAAAGTGAAATTTTGTAATAATATAGGAATTGATGGCCTCATCAGAGCCATGTAGTTTTGAGAATCAAATTTTGACTTAAGGGGTTAGTTTTGGGGGGTGAAGTCGGAAGTGAAAAAAAAAATTTTTTACTAGGTCATCGAGTGTGGTGTCAAATGAAAGCTTGTGAAAACACGAGTAAAAAATATATATATAACATTATACTTACGCGCACTTTTCTTTGTATTATTTTTAAAAATTCGCGAAAAATCGCTGTCCCGGGCCTTATCTCGAAAAGTACTTATCAAAAAATTTCGAAAAAATTCTGGAATATTCTCCACGGGGTGTAGATTGAACGAAAATTATCACGAGTGCATTACCTTTAATAATTTATATGGTGTATAAAAAAAAACAAAAATTTCAAGGTCATCAGATTTCAGTAAAGATTGGAAACAAACTTTGTTGGAAACTCATTTGGGGTGTATTTTGTGAAGTCACTGATCATTTTATACCTCTGTAACAAAATTTTTTATTTTAAAAGCAATCAACGTACGGAACACTAATTGCGCAAGTTCAACTTGCACTTGACCGGTTTTTTTCAAGTAGTGAATGATTTCGTAGATATGAAATATCATATTATTAACAATATTACTAAATTATAAAGCTATTATTTTGTTTTTGTTTCATCAAAATTTAAAAAAACCAAATATATGTAAAAAATAAATACCGAAAGTTTGTTTCTCTAGTTGTCTAATACTGTGGCGTAGTCAAGGGGGAAAGAGGACCTATCTCTCCCCGAATTTATGTATGAGTGTGGAGATGTTTTAAAGCTGTTATATGTATATAATGTTTAGATGATATTTTGTATTATTACTTCTCGTTAAGAGGAGTAGCCCATGTTTTACAAGAGTAAGTCATACTAGTAAAGATAATTGTGCACATAAAAAGTTCCAGAGTTACTTAATTAATATGGTAGATATGAATTTTCTGTCATTAATTGAATTTTTCAAAATAATTAAGTTTTTTAACAATTGTTTGTTCAATTTGGATAGCAAATTTGATCAAAATTTCGTATAGACATCAACCTACCAACAACCTCTCAAATATTTATCAAACATTCGTCAAAAATATATACAAAACTTGTAATCACTCACAAATAATAGTGTAATTGTCAATCCCATAAAAAATTATCAAATAAGGTTATCTGAGAAGATCTGAAGTCTACATCGTGGACATGGCCAGATTTGATAAATATGAATTGCAAGACATTTGGTAAACAATCCGGGAAAACTATCACGGAGTGTTATTATGATTCTACAACTACCACCTGATTATAATCTGTCTATCTTAACAGGGCCGTAGATAGAAATCCAGGCATGAGGGTTGAATTTTTGCCCCTCCTTCCTAAGGAAATTGGGTGATAGACAAGTACGGGTCCCTGGATCTCGAAAGTTTGGATTATTTGCAGGGTTACAGCTAAAAAGTCGATAACCGGGGTTTGGTAGGCGTCTTAAAAAAAACCTCTCTTGTAGTGGAGAAAGCGTCGCCTACAATAAACCCTTCGAAGCTTGAACTCCTATAGCCTAAAAAATCAGGTGAGCTCTTGAAAAACGGAAGGTTATATGGTCTCAGAATATAAACAGGGTGTGGCGTAACGTCGACCTTAGACTTAAAGAATAAAGGCTGTCTAAAATACTAATAATCTAGCTTCTTGTGGATTAAATAATATATAACTTTGAATATAGCTAACAATAAAAAAGCATATAGAAAATAAAATTTGTAAATGAGGAAAAAATTTGACATGAGTGTCCCTAAAAACTAATTTAAATCTGTCAAATTTAATGGATTGAAAATCTGTACAGTAGCGAAAATAGACACCATGGTACAATTCGATTGCGTTGACGGTCGTATATATAACAAAAGACAAATGACATAGTGTACCAAAATTCTTAAAAATAAACCGGTATCACCAATAGTAGAAGAGTTCAATACTATGACCATGATAAAGATGCCATGCTAAATCTGAAAAAGACACGGACAAGTAGGGGAAATACGGTTAAATGAGCAAAAACTATTGAAATATACATAATAGAGAGGCAAATGCAAGGCAATAAAAAATATAACAAAATTTTTAATAAAATTGTCCGATAAACATTTGTAACTTTTCAAATTTCTAAAGATTTTAATATAAGTAAATTTAACTAAAACGGATGCGCTTAAAAATATACTTGTCTATAAAATTGCACACAAAATTTGGTACGATACGTAAGATTATGTAAAAATAAGTTACTGACTACATATCTTATTTATTTTAGAAAAATATTTATTTGTAATATTAACTAGTAGGTACATATTTATATACGTAAGTACACATTTGCTACCAGTGCAGTGAGATTAGCAAACAGAAGAACACGAAATAATATTCAATGTTCTATTTGCACAGCTTAATGCAGTAAACTTTCTTAAAATGGGATAAGTACTGGTAGATCTTAAAGAAGTGGAAAATTTGAAAATGTTCTAAAAATCTTAATAATAATTAACAGAAATTAAAGGGACATACAAGAAGCTTAAATAATGTTTATTTTTTATATTATAATTATCTTCCTCGGATAGCAACAAAAGTTATTTTACCAAATAAGTAGTAAAAGTTCTTTAGACTACTAGTGGAAAAAGCAAATGAATATAAGGTCACCTTGTGGATAGCAATGGTTGACTACGAAAAAGCATTTGGTTCGATAGAGATATGGGCAGTCCTTAACACTTCAAGTAATAGCAGAGTCGATGAAAGATACACTAATATAAAAATGCCACATAAGAAATAATGCTTGAAGAAAAAAACAAATAAAATCAAAATTAAAAGAATAATTAGACAAGGCAACTCAATATCCGCAAAGCTGTTTACGTTAACTCTAGAAGACATATTCAGATCGCTAAAGTGGGAAAACAAAGAAATACTAATGGACGGTGAACGATTAAATCACTTAAGGTTCGCAGATGATGTCACTCTGATCACCAACACAACAGAAGAATTACAAGAAATGCTGCTAGAATTAAATAACAAGTCTCGAGAAATAGATCTAAAAATAGACTTCACCAAAACCAAATATTTGAAAACAAAAATTTAGATAACAACCCGGAATTATTAATAGAAGATGAAAGAATAAGAAAGGTAAGTTGGGAATGTGGAATCTTTGGCACAATGATACTACTCAGTATATACACTACACTAAACACTTTATTTTTGCACTTGATGCGCGTTTCGCTAACCAGCTTCATCAGGAGCGATGATTGACTAAATCTAAACTACAAATCTACCCTATTTATACTTAGCCTAATCCTTGAATTACTCAGGCGGAACTAATGGCATAGGCAAGGCCGTCAGTTCCAGTCAAGTAACCAGTAGAGGGGATTATAAGGAATAGGCCCTCTGTCTTTATTTAAACTACTTTTACTTTTTATAATTTCCATACTTTCGTATGCGTTCAACAATACATTTTTTGTTAATCTTAGATTATCTAATGTTACAATATGATCAGCTTCAAGGGCATGTTCGGCAATGCTAGACTTTTCTGTTCTACTGTATTTTAAGTGTGCTAAATGTTCTTTAAATCGTGTTTTAGTTGACCTTTTAGTTTGCCCAACATACTTTTTGTCACAATCATTACAACTAATTTCATAAATTCCACTTTTCCCACAATTAGGAATCTTATCTTTGGGATTTCCTAAGATATTCCTTAGATTGTCTGATGACTTATAGACTAAGGTGAGGCCTACCTTATTAAATACCTTATTGAGTCCCTTGCTATATTTCGGATTATATGGTATGGATACATACTTGGTGTTATTTTCTTCGCGTGTAAAAAAGGTGGAATTCTGAATATTAAACCTAAACTTATGCCTATTTATTAGCTTATTTACTAAGTTATCTTCATAACCATTAACTCTAGTTATATTTCTAATACGAACCGAAGCCAGTCAAGAATTCGAATATTTCCCAAGGGTATGGTACAGGTATGTGGATGATATTTTCGCGATTTTTTGATACAAAGAAAGCAAACATTGACGATTTTGTTTCTAAATTAAACAGCCGGTATGATTCCATTAAATTCACTTACGAAGTTGAGAACAAAGGACAATTGCCTTTTCTAGATATTTTAATTATTAAAAATAATAATAGATTAGAATTTGATATCTATAGGAAGGACACAGTAACAGATAGATATATTCCTAATGATTCATTTCATTGCAAACAACATAAATTAGCCTAATTACATTTTTTAGTTCATCGTTTGGTCACTTTCCCTCTGAATAGAGTAAACTTTAATAAAGAAAGGAATCGTATTAGAAATATAACTAGAGTTAATGGTTATGACGATGACTTAGTAAATAAGCTAATAAATAGACATAAGTTTAGGTTTAATATTCAGAATTCCACCTTTTTTACACGCGAAGAAAATAACACCAAGTATGTCTCCATACCATATAATCCGAAATATAACAAGGGACTCAATAAGGTATTTAATAAGGTAGGCCTCACCTTAGTCTATAAGTCATCAGACAATCTGAGGAATATCTTAGGAAATCCCAAAGATAAGATTCCTAATTGTGAGAAAAGTGGAAATTAGTTGTAATGATTGTGACAAAAAGTATGTTGGGCAAACTAAAAGGTCAATTAAAACACGATTTAAAGAACATTTAGCACACTTAAATAATACAGTAGAACAGAAAAGTCTAGCATTGCCGAACATGCCCTTGAAGCTGATCATATTGTAACATTAGATAATCTAAGATTAATAAAAAATCTGATAGGAGATTGTTGAACGCATACGGAAGTATGGAAATTATAAAATGTAAAAGTAGTTTAAATAGTCCCCCCTCCACTGGTTACTTGACCGGAATTGACGGCCTTGCCTATGCCATTAGTTCCGCCTGAGTAATTCAAGGGTTAGGCTAAGTACGTGTATAAATAGGGTAGATTTTTGTAGTTTAGCTTTAGTCAATCATCGCTCCTGATGAAGCTAACATGGTTAGCGAAACGCGCGTCGAGTGCAAAAATAAAGTGTTTGGTGTAGTGGTGATATATACTGAGTAATAAGAAAGGTATAAATATTTAAGACAAAAAATCGAAATATCAAAAAATAATTGAAACGCTGAGTTGGATAGAAGAGTCTCGTTGGCTTGGTTTGCGCTCGGAAGGTTACAATCTACATCCCAAATACAATAAAAGCCTGAGTGTTCGATCCATATGTACTGCCGATATTAACATATGGCACTGAGACGTGGGCTTTATATAAAAGTATAATAAATATACTTCAGTTAACCAAAGAGCAATGAAGAGGAGAATGCTAAATATTAGACTTCAAGATCGTATTCCTAACATGGACATGTGAAGAAGATCAAAAGGGACAGATGTACTACAACGAATATGTATATTAAGGTGGTATTGGGCGGCGTATATGTACAAGGATAAATGATAACAGATGGACACGCTATATTATTGAATGGAGGCCTAGAGTACATAAAAAATGCAGAGGTAGACCACAGACAAGATGGATGGACGACATAAAAAGATTATCGGGATACGATTGGAAGCAAAAGGCAAAAAACAATGCTCAGTGGAGACAACTTGAGGACGCTTACATCTGACTATAGATGGAATAAGCTAATGATGATGTTGATGATGATGAAAAGTTCTTTGAAGTAATATTATATCATGAGTTCGCCAATTATGTGACTTAGAGTTAGTAACACTAAGCAGCATTGACTTAATTTACCAAAAAGTTATTATCAAGATCTATAAAACTGAAAAACTTGCAATGAAACGAATGGTTATCAAGTTAAGTCGACACTTTTGAACAACGCCGGAGTTTGAGGGGGTTAAAGTTTTCAGCCGAACAGACTAATATTTAACATATTGTTCTGTATATTTTCATACGTCGGTTAGTTAAATTTATAGTTAAATTTGCCATTATTGATGTTTACCCATACAAAAGGCTATTCGGTAAAGGTGCATTACCCTAATTTTATTAATGGCGATACTTTAATTTTTAAAACTAAGACCGTGGTCGGCTGAATAATCAAATAGTAAAAATGTGATTTCAAAAAAATTATAATATACATACCAAGAATGTCTAAAATACGGCAAAAATCTTGTTACATTATTTTGTACACACAGTCTTGCAGCCCTATTTATTAAATACGTTTAAATTTAAAAACATACACCCCCCTAACCCTTATTCACTAAGCAAAATTTGACCCAAGCTAAGTACCTTATTAAAACCTGATCGATGGTGTAAATTTCTTAATATAGCGCCATTCTTGAAAGAAATTTTTTTAATTTAGACCCGATTTATAGTCCTGCCCTACAGGTAATTATAACAAATTTCCATTCGACAAAAATAAAAGAATAAAGAAGATTTAATTAATTTACTAAAGATTGTTGTTATGCTATATACTCGTAATGTCTAAATAGATCAAATGTCTAATTTTTTCATTATAAACTTAATTCTCGGCATAACGAAAGCTTTGTGATAACTTTATATTTTCTGCGGTTTTGCGAGCTGTTCGAGCTGTTTTTCGATGTTTCAGATAGTTACTTCTCAACGCATGTGTATTAGTAAATAAATTTTGTACTTCTTGTATTAGCATTTTACAATTGTTTTGTTTTTTCATGTTTAACCATGAGTTAGTGAGTAGCAATGGACCACTTCTCTAACCCAATTATTTATTGTAGCGTTTTCGAAGGATATTTTTCACCTAATAATTTATTTCTTAAATAGCTCAATACAAAGATGTCGAAAAAAGTTAGATCTAAGCAATTTGGTGGTGAGTCTCTCAAATCTACCAATATATAAAGAAAAAGTTTCTTTTAAAAACCCACTTACTGCGAAAATGTGTGACGGATATTCGTCTAGCTGCCAGATTATTTTCCTAATATTATATGATACCAAATTTTCAACAATTTTCGAAATTGCTTAGAAGTATCGTGCCTCATTTAAATTTCTATTAAAAAACGTTGGTCCTATTTCTAGTCATTTAATATACGAGTGTTACACCAAACGTGAAAAGATTGGCGGTCAGGGGGTTTTATTTCTCGAAACGCTCGCTCGAGGATTTTGGGTAGCCCAGGGATGAGCATTTCTTTATTAGCTATTCAGAAAACTGATTCATCCCAAATAGTTATGCACCTTGTTTTATAAGTTATATTATTTCCCTACAAAAGCCGAAACATATGTCTTTGTTTTCATGGGTTAAACGTTGCATTGCTAAAACTTTATTTTCTTCTTCTTGAAGTGCCATATCCGATACGGACGTAGGCAACCCAATCGCCTGTACCTGTGATTGGTGCCTATTTAAGTATTCCACAAACAAAGGGGACCTACAATTTAATGCTGAGAGGGCTTTAGATGATAAAATTTATACGGGTAATAATTATGCAAAGTATTTTGAATTTTGTAATGTGTTTTCTTAAGATCTGTAACATCATCTTTTACAGAAGTTTCTGGATATTCTAAAACCAAAAAAACATATAGTAAATATTGGTTTTCGTTGAGTTTTCATATAGTAAAGTGTTTTGGAAATACAAACAAATTTTCAATTCCCCAATTTTGTAGTTTTCTCATTTCTGAGTTGATTGGTCATGGGCGGGGTAGGCGATTTGCTTGTTTGTGCACTGCACCCTCTTATCTTATTGTGCTTCCCTTTCTTGGATACATTAGGGCCGACCCTTTAAGAAGGTTTATTAGTTTTCTTTCAAGCTTTTCATGTGGTAATTTATCGCCACAGATCCTCGAACAGTTTATATTTACTACGAGTTAATGCCGTACATTCGTATAGGATGTTCATAGAGGTTTTCTTTCTCTTCATCGCATAGTCTGCATGTCGTGGGACCATTATGGATACCCATTTTCTGTAAATGTTTCTTCAAGTTACAGTGGCTGGTGATCAATCCCACCACTCGTTTGGTCTGAGCCCTTGTTAAATAAAGGTCGTCAGTTGTTAAACTTTTGTGTAGTCCTTTACTATCCTTCAAACTTTGTTTTAGTTAAGAAATGGTTATATATTCTTGGCAATATATTTCTGTTAGGGGTTTTTCTCTGTCTTTATCATAACCATTTTTAATAAAAAAAATTTCGCTTTCCGAAAAACACAACTTTATACTAACAGGTAGTTTTTAGTGTTCTGTACAGAACACTTATAAGATGACTTCGGTGACTGTCTGTCTGCTTGTCCGTCTGTCTGTCTGTCACACTCGATTTTATCCGAAACTATTTGTCATAGAAAGTTGAAATTTGGTAATAATATAGAAATTGATGGCCTCATCAGAGCCGCGTAGTTTTGAAAGTCAAGTTTTGACTTAAGGGGTTAGTTTTGGGGGGTGAAATCGGCAGTGAAAAAAAAAATTTTTTTAGTAGGTCATCGAGTATGGTGTCAAATGAAAGCTTGTAAAAACACGAGTAATATATATATATATATATATATATATATATATATATATATATATATATGTATATATATATATATATATAATGTAATACTTGCGCACACTTTGTATTATTTTTAAAAAATCGCTGTCCCTCCCCCTTATCTCGAAGAGTACTGATCAAAAAATTTTGAAAAAAATTCTGGAATATTCTCCACGGGGTGTAGATTGAACGAAAATTATCACGAGTGCATTTACCTTTAATAATTTATCTGGTATATAAAAAAAACAAAAATTTCAAGGTCATTAGTTTTCAGTAAAGATTGGAAGCAAACTTTATTGAAAACTCATTTGGGGTGTGTTTTGTGAAGTCACTGATCATTTTATACCACCGTAACATTTTTTATTTTAAAAGAAATCAACGTACGGAACATTAATTGAGCAACTTCAACTTGCACTTGACCGGTTATTTTTTTATTTTAACATACTATTCAGAAGAAAGAAGCTGTTCGCCTGATTGGAGACCTCACTAGTAACTTTGATTCCTTGGAATATCGAAGAACGGTTGGTGACTTGAGTATATTCTACAAGTTCGATAGATCTAGCCCGCTTAAATCCTCCGGGGACGGTGCACGCTAATAATACACCTTGCGCTAATACTTCGCATTTTTCAAGCAGTCTTTTATATTTTCTATTAAGTCCCTTTGGAATGATTTGCTCAGGACTGTGTTTCCCATCCAGTACAATTTACAGCGATTCAAGACCAACGTGAATCGTTTCTTTTGCACAGGCGTCACTGCTGTAGCGTTTTTCTGCAGCATGTGTGCTCTGCCTATAAAAAAATACTACTATCAAAATTCTCGAAATAAACAAATGCCACTGTCAATTTGCGTTATTGTCAAACGTGCATGGTCAACTTCGGCAAGATTAAAAGAAGCACTCTCTTTCCTTATTTTCCATAATAACATCATAAGAAAATATATTGGCATTTCCAGAATTAAAACTTCTATAAAAGAGAGAGACCAAGAAATTTGAAAATTACCAACTAACGTCGGTTGAGTAATAAAACAGAGCATAAAAGCCTTAACTGCAATCGTGAAGAATTCTATTTTAATTGGTTTTGCGATTACACGCTTGTGCCCTGGAACAGTAGAATATTTTACAAGAGAAAATATTCACGGTAAACATCA
Source organism: Pachyrhynchus sulphureomaculatus (assembly GCA_019049505.1). Taxonomy (NCBI): domain Eukaryota; kingdom Metazoa; phylum Arthropoda; class Insecta; order Coleoptera; family Curculionidae; genus Pachyrhynchus; species Pachyrhynchus sulphureomaculatus. The sequence continues at coordinate 92,908,409 of CM032453.1, read as the reverse complement.
AATCGAAAAATTGGTATTAACACAAGTAGACCGATTTTTTTGAACCAGTTATTTATCAACAATTTAATTTGGGAGACAATGACTAAATGAAGCCGATAAATTAAAAACTCAATATAGTTAATTGAATTTTTGGACAACTGATTAGCTATTATAAACTAGCACCCAAGGCGTGTCAAAACGTAATAATTCAATAGGTAGACGCATTTCCTGTTTTAATAAGATTTATTATTAAACCATGCATGAAAACAAAATTTAATGTAACTAACAACGCTTTTAATTTCATTTTCCCACAACTTTTCTGATGGGTAATATATTTAAATTTTTTGCTGCTTCGTTTCCTTTGGCGGCATTTTCTAGGTTTTACTTTTTAATTAACATTGTTTTTTCAACAGCCGTTACCATCCTGAATAATTTACATAATACGCAATTCAAACTGGTTAAAACTTGACGGAATACGTATATTTTAAATGACTTTTCATATTTATTACTTTATACATACCCTTTTTTTTATTTCTTTTCAAGCTTCTATAAAGTCATTCAAAAACATAATTTTCGATACAGTCTAATAATTTTTAGATGATATTCTGTTATGACTCATTTTTGAGAATTTATTCAAAGTGAGGTCCGACTACGCTCTACCATGTTGTGTGACAACGGTAAGTTTACGTAGTAAGGTGAATATCCATGGTTTGGTGGCTTTGCCCTAAAAGCGGGCGCTGCAAAATGTCAGATGCTTGCACACGTTCTGCATTTAAAGGTCGTTAATTTTTACAACAGAGAGATAATAATATCGGGTGATTTGAATGCTAGAACTGGTAGAAGAAGACATCACAATGTAATAAGACCATTTGGAGAAGAAACAATAAATGATAATGGCGAACGGCTTATAGACTTATGTGAGCAACACGAACTTGAAATCGCAAACGGGTACTTTAAACACAAAGACGCACATCGATATATATGGTCACAAAACACCAGAAACTTAAAGACAATAATCGATTATGTAATATCCAAACAACATTCCAAATTGAAGACTGAAGATGTTAGAGTATACCGGGGAATATGCAATATATCCGATCATCATCTTCTTAAAGCGAGAATATTCTTCTCAATTCAACATGAGAATCAACATCAGAAAAAGGAAAATGCACAAAATATACATCAAAAAAACATCCCAGAAGAAAAATATAATATCGACAGTTTACAAAATGACAGTACCAAATATTTATGCCAAAAAACACTGGACAGTTATCTTGAAGAAATGAAAAATCGTACCACAATGGAAATATATGAAAACATAGTATACAGTATAAAGAAAGCTGCGAAGGAAGTTTTGGGTATGGAAGAACGTCGGAAAAGTAACAAATATTGGTGGAATCTTGAAATAGAAGAACTATTCAATGAAAAGAAAATGCTTTATCAGAATGGCTAAATACAAAGAAAGAAGAATATCACAAACGATTCAAAGAAAAGAAACATGAAACAAGACGAAAGATTACGGAACAGAAAAGAAATACGTGGGACTCCAAGTACAAAGAAGTAGATATTTATATTAGTGGAAGGAAATGTGGCGAAACTTGAAAATTCATAAACAAAGTAAAAACCGATGAAAAAACCAGTAACCCACTTTAATTAATACCGACAGAAGAATGGATTAGACATTATGAAAATCTCCTAACAGAACACAGACTCGAGTACATTCAAAGATTAACAACAGAAGTACAGATAGAGGACGAATCCATATATATAGATGAAAATGTAGTAAAAACAACAATACAAGAACTAAAATCTTCTGATCCAGGTGGAATAAAAGCAGGACTATTGAAGTGTGGGATAGATAAATTATATAAATCGCTAGCATACATGTTCATTAAATGTATTAAAGGAGAAGACATACCCGAAGATTGAATAACAGCTTATATCACCTCCATACATAAAAAGGAAACAAATTGAACTGCAAAAACTATCTCGGTATATCAGTGACTAGCTCAATAAGTAGAGTGTACAGAAGAATTTTAAGAGATCTGATTGAAGCAGAATATAGAAACTATGAAGAGGAAGAACAATGCGGCTTCCGTGCAGGCAGATCATGCACAAATAATGTGTTCTGCTTAAAACACCTAATAGAAAAAAAAACTAGAAAGAAACAGGGCAACACATCTGCTTTTCATAGATCTCCAGAAAGCATATGACAATATCCCTATAAAAATGCTCTGGGAGGTGGTCCAAAACACCAACATCACTCATACAGTAGTTTAAAACTGTCCAAGCCCTATATAATGATATGAGAACCGCCGTAAAAGTAGGAAATAAAATATCAGATCCCTTTACAGTGTACAAAGGCTTACGACAGGGGTGTTGTATTTCGCCGAATCAATTTAAAATCTATGTCGCGAGAGCGCTCGAGAGATACGGTGGTATGGGTATACAAATTGATGACAACACCGGTCTATATACCCTTCAGTTTGCAGACGATCAACTAGTATGTGCTAATGACAGAGAGGATCTGCAATACATGACAAGGAAACTGAAGGAAGAATACGAATTATGAGATCTACAAATAAATATAGAAAAAACACAATACTTCTGTATAGGCGAAGAAACAACGGAAATAAAATTAGACAACAACGAAACAATAAAAACGTGCGAGGAATATTTGGGAGTAAATTTTAACAAAGAAAGGACAGATGATAACGAAATAAAACTAAAAATAAACAAATCCAGAGGTATAACTAAAGAGAGGAAAAAAAGAATCTATGAATGTATGATAAAGAGCACGTTGTCGTATGTAGCGGAAATATGGCGTATAAAAGAACACATAAAGAGGAAAATAGAAGCCACGGAAATGAACGCCCTAAGATGCTTAGCGAGAACATCAAGATTAGAACGAGTTAGGAACGAAAGGATAAAAGAACAAATGAATGTAAAGGAGACAGTCATGAAGAGAAACAGTTTGTATGGTATGGTAACGTTCAAAGGATGGGAGAAGAGAGATTGCCGAAGAAACTACTGAAATGGATACCACCTGAGAACAGAAGAAAGGGAAGACCAAGGAAATCTTTGATCGAGGGAATAAGAAGGTCAATGAGCGAGAGAGGCTTAAGTGATGAAAACTGCAATGAGAGACGACACTGGCATTTGATAATCGGACAACGTTGCAAAACGTTATAAACTGAGTTTTTTATATATATATATATATATATATATATATATATATATATATATATATATATATATATATATATATATATATATATATATATATTACGAATTTAACGTACTTAGTATCTTTTGTTTCCTTGACTATTCTAAGACCTTTAACTGTATTGCTTGAAATCACTTGTGGAGAGTGTTTTAGGAGATGGCAGTGCGGAGACATCTGATACAGTTGACCAAGACTCTATACTTAAGTAACGAAGCTTATTTTAGTATCGACGGTGACTTGTCTCAGCCTTTTCAAGTTAGGAATGAGAGTTGTCTCTTGCCACTACATCTCTTCAATATCTATCGGGAGTAAATTATAAGAAAGGATATCGAAGATTGAGATGGTGAAGTGTCGTTGATAGGTAGAAAAATATCATACTTAAGAACTAGCAGAACTGCTCCAACGCGTAAAGAGATTCAATATGAATGCCGGTTTAAAGTTAAACTGGGCAAAAGCCAAATAATGGTGATTAATAGACAGCGCAAAATACCTTGTCTTTTTCATGTCCTTCAGGGCATTGAGGAAAAAGCAGACCTAATTTATCTTGGAGTACGTATCTCTAATGCTGTGAAGGTGAAGTAAAGAGGAGAATCGGAATGGCCAAGAGTCTGAAAAGAATATGGAAGGATCGGCATATCGGAAAAGGGTTGTTGGTCCAAATCCTGATCTTTCCTATCGCCACCTATGGATCAGAATCCTGGACCTTTAACGCTACATATCGCCGAAGAATACAGGTCTTCGAAATGACCTGCTATCGAAGAAGAATGAGGATCCTATGGACAGCAAGAATAACAAACGATTCCATTCTGAAGGAATTAGGAATCAAAGTAAACGAATGCCTCCTCTTAACCATTCAAAGGAAAATTCTTAAATTTCTTGGTCACCTTGTTAGACGAGATGGCATCCAGGGATAAGTAGAGGGCAAACGAAAGATAGGTCGATCTCCAAATCGCTATATTGACCAAATAAAGAAATGAACAAACATGTGGCTTAATGACGTCATGCACATGGCAGAGGACTGTGAGGAGTAGAGGAGGGTGGCAAACACGGTTACGTGGGAGGTCACGACGTTCGGAATCGAACAACGATCAGGCAGGAAGGAATTTTTAGTAATTTATTCTTAGAATTTTGCAGTGATCGGTATACTAATGACATTTTAGTGAACATTATAAATATTTTTTAACATTAGACAAAGTGTTTACTATGCTAAGAGATTATAATTTTTAATATTGTTTTATTCAATTATTTAGTTCTTCTAACTACATTTTTACAATTTTTATTTATTCAATAAAAAGCTAATTCGAACTTCTTCTTTAACAATTAAATGACATAAACTGTGTATTCCAGTTCTTGTAAGGTCTTTCTTTACTCACGAGTAAACGATTTGTGATTTAATTCAACTACAGTAACGTCATAAAATTGTAAATTGTTTCATTTTTGATCATGTCGTGAAATAAATTAGATGACAGGACTCATTAGTTCTGTGATGTCTTTACTGTCGAGTATACCAATAAATTCACCTCCCACCGTCTAAGATAAATTACCAGTATGGCTTATTAATATGTAAAAATGTAAACAGCACTACAGTTGATAAAATTTAGTAAAAATTCCTGAGATTTTATTTATAGTTTTTCTAGGGATAAGCCTTAAGCAACTTCTTTTGATTCTTAACCTAAAGGGTTAAAGTATAAACATAAAATGCAAATCGCATTAAGACATGTTCTATATTCCAATATTAAATCATGTGCAAATTTATATAAGCGACGCACCAGACAAATGTTAAGTTTCCAATAAATCACTATTATGATACACTATAACTATAACAAACAACAAAGTGGCGACCCTAGCTCCGTGGCTATGGTGCCGGCATACGGTATCAAGGTTCAATCCTGGCAGGTCGGTGTACACTTATTTATTAAGTTATTTAAGTATAGTTTACTTAGCCACATACATACATAGGTAGTACTTGTAGAAATATAAAGACTCCCAACACAGCATCATCGGCTGTCTAAAACATGCCGTGAAATGCAAAAATATGTTTCGGAGCTTGTTCAACGTTGACGGATATTACAACATCCTCGCCAATATCCATCCAAAAAAGGTAATCCCTATTCGGTATTCCTATAATTTTTTATTTAAAAATAACATAAATCCAATGCTTTCTTCCTAAATGCGCAAACGCAGTAGTACGCAATATACTAGTGATATTGCTTAAATATGTGAGATTTTTAATTAAATTTTTTTCTACCAATTAGTTATCGGACTGCGAAATAGTACATCCGTTCTTTGAACCTCAGATATAATGTATGTGGGTGCAATAGGCTAATGTTTATTGCTTTGGGTGTATTAGTCGTCTAACCTATGGTTAATAAAACCATTGACAAAATGTTGTTTATACGTAGATTTCTCAATTTTTTAAATAGAACTCCAACAAAGATTGATTTTACTGTCTGTAAAATCACTTAAAATGCTATTGTTCTGTAACAAGACTAGTAAAGTTCATTGATTAAAAATAAGAGTTTCTTTCAACAATGCGACGGTATCCTTTTAATAGAAATAACATTATGCGTAGAAATTTAATTGCACAGTAGATTGACATTTGAAGATGAACTGTTATTTAAGTTTTAACAATACCGTAAACTTGGCGGTATGTTCAAAAACTACCTTGATTATATATGTTAACTTCTTCAGCTAACTTTGCTATAAAATGTGAATGAAATATTTTTCTTTAGATAGATATAATAAATTTTTAATTTATTAAAATTAATAATAAATTAAGAAAAAAAGAAGTCAGTAACGAAAAAATAATCAATACAGAGCTTAAATTAGACTATCGATGGAATACTAATGGATTTTATCCAGCTGGTGAATTGAAACTTCCCAGAAATCTTGATTCTTTAGAATATCGAAGTTGACCGTCTGTTCTATAAATACTGTTTGGTGGATGTAGCCCACTTGATTCCTAACAGAGCGGTGTCTACTAGGAATACATGTTAGGGCGTTTTTCACATCTATCGACACGACACCGACATAGCAGAGACAACGATGTCGGTGGACTAGAAATAACATTTAAATAAATGGGAGCGGTTTCACACTTAACGACATGTCGGTGACGTGTCATTGCAGTCGCCGGCTGTCGTCGAGGAGCAGTCCGTCGTGTTGTCCCGATTTTTATAGAAGTGCTAAGTGGTCTCGAAGCTGCTACCTGCCGAGCCGGATACCATGGCCTTCAAGTTTCATATTGTCACGTTAACTGAACTTGTAGAAACTCAACCCCGTCTTTGAGATAAAACCAACGAAAATAATAAAAATAAAATTCTAGGAGAAAAAGACAGGCTTTGACTACATTTTGTCCTTTTACGTCTAAGATCTCATATTTTAAAACCAACTGCTCTGGACTGCGAGTATAACGTGCAATGATTCAATATGGGTTGCTACTGACGTGACGTAAAAAAAAAAAAATTAAAATATAGAGAAACGTTAAAGGGACCATGTTACTTTGTCGCCTTCTTTTGAGTCATTCATTGCTCCAATTTCGAAGAATAAAGACACTAAACACTCCACGAGTGACCTAATCCTAAGAACCAGTTCTCATCGAGTTCGTGAAACCTTCCGTTTCGTATTTATACCATTGCAAAATTATTTCAAAAATAACAATAAAAGTAAATATTTTACTAATTAGCAATATCTTGACAGTTAATTTTGACTTCGAAAAAGAAACTCGATCTATTGGAATTATTGTCGATTCATGGCCCGTGAGATGTCATTCTGAATAGTGCAAACTTAAGGAGTGGATGGTGATTGACTATCTGACTGACTTAAGAGACCGTTAAGTTATACAATCTGTTTTAGATTTTGGGTACGATAATATCGTGAAGTGTGGTTTAATGTAAGAAAGTGAAATACACTACTTTTACTGATGTTTTTGTAACTTGTACAATAAGATATAATTGATATTAGATCACTAAGTAGGTTACTAGTTAAAATGATTTCAGTTATAGGGCCACACTAAAATATAAACATTTTTTTATTAAACATAGATCTAGCTCTTAAATCATATATTGTTCACAAATGACCATTCACAAACCTCATAGTGAATTTCGCTTTTTTATTTGAAATTATTTAGCACTATGCACTTGCATTCAGCAAGTAGAGATGAGTGTAGAAAAAATTAAATAGAGATTTTATTAGTGCAAGTGGAGATGAGTGTAGAAAAAATTAACAGAGATTATTATTTCTCTATAGGGCTCTTGTGTTACTCTTGCTTCTCGTAAATTTTATCTGAATATTAAAGCCAGTGACGTTGCGTTATAAACATTTTATGTTAGCAAAAACTCAACTAAGATTATGACTGAATAGTATCATAAAAAGATGTCAAACCAAAAAATGTTCTCATGACGCGGCTATAAATAACTACAGGTCCCAGAAAAAACATAGCAGATTTTATAAAGGAGGTGATATTGATAAATATATACATATATATATATATATATATATATATATATATATATATATATATATATATATATATATGTATATATATATATATATATATATATATATATATATATATATATATATATATATATATATATATATATGTATGTTACTTCCATTTTGTTTTTGACATTTCTCCATAATAATAATAATAATTTATCATTTTTTTAAAACAATAATGCTTTTAAATTGCAATAGTTTTTTGTCAATTTTTATCAATAATTATAAGATTGAAATTAAAAATTAAAAATTACAAATTAGAAATTAGTAATTAAAAATTAGACTCAACAATACCAGTTCTTCATGCCTGATTTTCGTTATTGGTTGCTTCGTTATCTCTTTTTCAGTTTGTGCCCTGATGAAGGTCCCAACCTAGGACCGAAATATTGGCTAAATGAATACAGTATGAACATCTGTTGATGCCCTTTTTGCCGAGTTCCCCAATTAGTTTCATAACTATATATATATATATATATATATATATATATATATATATATATATATATATATATATATATATGTATGTATGTATGTGTATACATATATAAAATATATATATATATATATATATATATATATATATATATATATATATATATATATATATATATATATATATATATATATGCATCCGTAAAGTAATCCTTTGCTCCTGGTAACTTTGATGCAATGAAAGTTTTATCGTTAAGCTTTGAAATGGTGCTTAAATTAAGAAAAAATATTTTGATTCCTTATGCGTCTTACCTGTTCAGGTTTTATTAAATTTTTGATTCGTGATCCTTAAGATATGAAAAGTTAAACCAACTATTTCACAAATAATTACCATCTTGAAAAGGTTACCTGTAAAGTTACAAAGATATCTTTTTTTATATAAGAAATCACTTGATCCTAATTCCTATTTTTTTTTTGTTTGAAGATGTTATTTTAAATTGATTATTTCACCAACTATTTACCCATACCAAGGTTTACTCGTACATCTAGCTATTTTGAAAACACCTAGGGGATGTGTTACTTAATAGAAGCAAAGTAGTAGTTTGACTTGAGGTACTGAGGTGACACAAGAACGAATTAACGCTGATCACATGTATTTGATCATAAGTATTCGAAACAAGCGCATGAAAATTTAACACAAGGACTGAATAAAGCTGTAGTTTTTAACCTTACTACTACATTACCGATATACAAGGCGAACATTTCTTCAAATAATTTGAATTTGTTTTTGGCATCGAAATGTAAAAAAAAACTTATTTTTTAGTTCTGAAAATTCATTTTTAAAGTAGTTACTTAACCAACAACAAAGAAATAGTTTTTGCAAGAAAGGGAATTGTGTCTTCAATTCTACCTAGCTTACACCTTATTTAATCCATATTTATATCTGTATGTATATATAAAGGAGAATCCTCATTTAGTGAGAGATACTGGTTTCCTGAAAAGATTCGGAATTGACCTCTGGCTTTGCATTATAGGAAAGCAAATAAGAGGACCAATTTTTTTCGATGAACCTTTGTATCATCATCCATTAGCCATCGTCATCCACTGCTGGATATAGGACTCCTCTAAGAACTTCCACTGATCTCTGTCCTGAGCGGTGTTAACCCAATTTTCTGCCACTTTTTTGATATCATCGCTCCATCTTGTTGGTGGTTTACCTCTGCTCCTTTTGTCTTGTCTGGGTATCCATTCTATTAGTGTTCTACACTATATTACACTACAATTATCCCTTCGGGCTATATGACCTGCCCATCTCCATTTAGAATGCGTAACTTTTTGAATAATATCTATTGCTTTTGTTCGTTGTCTGATAGTTATGTTTGTTATTCTATCCTTCCTTGTGATACCCAGCATAGCTCTCTTCATTGCCCGTTGCGATACTCTCAGTTTGTTTGCTGACAGTCTTGTTAATGTGAGTGTCTTGGCGCCATATATGATTATCGGCAGAACGCATTGTTCTTAAACTTTTTTTTTTTAAGCACATTGGCAAATTACCTTACAGCGTTTCCTAAAAGCCGTCCATTCCAAACTCACACGACGGTGTATCCCACGGGTTTGGTTATCTTCGCCAATTTGTAATTCATGACACAGATACTTGTAAATTTTGGACGTGCCCCACCTCGCTTTCGTTAAATTTTTATATTACTGTTCGTAACCAGCTTAGTCATAAGCTTGGTTTTCTGAAAGTTAATACTTAGACCAATATTTTCTGATGTTATTTGCAATTCAGTAAGCACTTGTTGGGCATCACCTACATTGTCGGCTATTATGACAATATCATCAGTAAAGCGCAGGTGATTTAGGTATTAGCTATCGATGTTTATGCCTTTTCTATCCCAATTAAGTTCCTTTAAAGCATATTCTAACACCGCCGTAAAAAGTTTAGCAGTGATCGTGTTATCTTGTCTGATTCCACGTTCCACTCGGTATTTACTTGGATATTCATGGAGTCTTACACTTGCTGCTGTGTTATTATAAATGAAGTTGAGTTAATTGAGTATATCTGTAGTCTATTTTCATTTGCTGCAGGGCAGACAGTATCGCCGGCAACTCCACAGTGTCAAAAGCTTTTTTGTATACTGAACAATATTTAATTTTAGAAAACCAAGGGGAAAAATTTAATGAAAATATACCTGTTGCCGTATTCCCACAAATTATTGATTAAAAATGACTCTTGATTTCTTCTACTGGGGCCACATCAAAGAATATGTATACAAGAGAACATCAGACAATATTCAAAACCTCAGAAATAGGATTACTTAAACCACTTCAAATGGAAAATGTCCTTCACGAATTTCAAGAACAAGTTCATTTGTGTCCGTAGGTGACTGGTCAACACTATAGGACTTGATACATGTTTTAGCAGAGCGATATCAAATATTAAGTTGCAATAAAAAAAATTAACTATAAGATAAGTATCCTGTAGGATATGGTGTAATAATTGTTGCTAAAGGCCACAGAGGCAAAGAAAAATAATAAAGAAAAAATGGTTTATTGCCACTCCAGGCTGAACAACGAAGCCCCTCATGGCCCCAAATGGCAACATTTTTTTGTACTTACTAAGATCAAGAAACAATGAACAATAATCATGTAATTTGTAAAATTGTTAAATAATAAAGGAATTTAAAACTTAAATTTGAACTTGATACATGTTTTAGGATTAGTTTTTGTCCGTAGAATTCAAAACAAAGTTGCCTTCGTTTCCGGCTAAACTGGAAGTCCCTTGTTTTACCTGTTTAAGAGCAATAAAGAGGATTTTTTCGTGCGATATGTGACAATGGATGAAACATGAATCCACCCCTATACACCGGAATTATATCGGCAGTCAGCTGAGTGGACAGCAGCCGGTGAAAGTCGCCCGAAGCGACCAAAGGCACAATAGTCGGCTGGGAAGGTTTGAGCCTCTGTATGTTGGAATGCACATGAAATAATTTTTATCGACTATGCTGAGAAGAGAAAAACCATCAATAGCGAATCTTGTTTATGGTTATTGGTGCGTTTGAAGGCAGAAATCGCAAAGAAACGGCCCCAAATGAACAAGAAAAAAGTGCTCTTTCATCAAGTCAATGCACCGTGTCACAGGTTAATGGTTACGATGGCAAAACTGCATGAACTAAAGTTCGAATTGCTTCCTTATCCACCGTATTCTCCAGACTTGGCCCCCAGCGACGATTATCTATTCACAAACCTCAAAAAATGCACGAAAATTTAGAACGTTTGAGATAATCAGCATTTTTATTTTCCTTGAGGTCAGGTAACTGCAGTTAGTCCTCAACAATGCAGAACTGCTTAGTAAACACCTTTAAAAATATATATAGTAAATTTATGGAATGTAAAGAATGGTTCATTATTAAGAAAAAAAATATATATGAGGTTTAAACATTCAATAATATTTTTACATATTTAATGAAGGGCAATTAAAACTTGAATCCACTTGATCAATTAATAATTGCGTGTTGAACCTATCGGAGGAGCAGGTATAAACTCATTTCACTTTTTTTCAGCATGCAAGAATCTAATATCAAACCAACCGTATGCGGAAATGCATATAAATCACCTAAGCCGACTAGTTTTATCGCAGTCTATGCCGATTTCTCGTATTATTAATTCAAACAACCGATTTGCATGTTCTTTCTGATGCCGCAATTCGATCAATTTTGTTTATTTAAATTTACCACCGCTCTACGTGAGCTAATATGTGGTTTGTACGAAAAAATTCCTACAGGGTGTAGGTAAAGTAAATATGTATGTAACAAAGACCTGATAGGATATTAGAGAACATAGTCTATTATTCGTTAAAATAGTTAATTGAAAGGGAAAAATAAAATGCATGCAAGGGGAAAATATAGGGACACACAAATCTTAATAGGGTATGAATATTTATTAAAGAATTCGATTTAAGATTTATTATTTCAAAAAATTATTCAATTTAGCATAGACATGTTTTAAAAAAAAATGTTATTACGATAAACTCTAAAAAGTAAATTAATCTTTCCCCGTATTCACGTTGAAGTTTCAAAATTAATCAAGGGAAATTTCATTTATATAAGCTTTGTACATCTCTCACTATATGATATCTTAAAGATATATCACAGTTAAATTTAAAGAGAATAAATACTTACTTCCAATCAAAGAACTATTCGATGACTTTTGCACTGAATTTATATGTATGTAGGATCGTATCAAATAGCAAGTACAAAATAACTAAGATTATTATACTGTAGCTATAGCAATTACTAATAATTCTTTTCTAATCCCCTGCTGCTCAAAGAACATGGCTACAAAGCTTCTACAATTTTCAATTTACTGCCGGTTGACTTTAACAAGTAACCCTTAAGAAATTGTATCAATACAGAATAGAAAAGTGAGTCTGTTTAGATTCTTCTTCAAGTTTAGTCCGCATATAGGGCAGTTGTTAAAAATATTTTTCAAGTTTTAAAATTATTGAATCAATAAAACTTGCCTTGTGGACTCTGGACATGTAATTTCTCAACATTTTAGTATTATAGCAAAATCTTTTCGTAGCATCATAGTCCATAGATGATTAGCTTAACACATATCTTAACTTAGAAAAATATATATTGTAGTCGTGCATAAAAATACTGACTTTCTAGTAAATTTACAATTTTTTAGATTACCTAAAATAATTAAAAAACAATCATAAAATGGCCAATGTTTCTAGTAAAAAATAGAAATACTTGTTTTATTAATTAAAATTTTGGGGAAACTATTTCTACTATATAACACAAAATATAGTAATGTATTTTAGGATTTAATTTGTGTTTCGGAAAGATAATAAACAAATAGTCCTTTATTTCTATTGGACATACAAATACAAAAACCTGTGTGTAGGATAATGGTCGTGAAGTCTAATATAGTTTTAAAACCAATTACTAACCATTTACAACAATCAATGCCGGTCTCGGTAGCGCGAGTACAGGGTCTGCCAAGTAACAAGTGGTCGCTGGTTCGAATCCAGGGCTAGCGCCTGTGTGTGTTGTGATGTCTCAGACTTTAAATAACATATATATATATATATATATATATATATATATATATATATATATATATATATATATATATATATATATAAATAAATCTCACTGGCATCGAGAAGCTTTTTTAATTCTCTTATGATTGTGTCTTTTTTTTTCAGCGTTTTCCTAATAATAACACTCATATCTAAAAATAGGTTTATACAATTTATTTTATAATTTATTAGCCTCTACCGTTCTTGATACGTTTCTTTTCTATTTTTTTTTTAAAGTTGATTACTGAATCACAAACTTAGATGTCATCAAGTAATGTATGTATGTATTATGTAAATTTTACTGCTTTGTAAGTAAAAGAACGAGGAAAGATTGCAGTTTTAAATTTTGGAAATAAAAAAAAGATTTGTTTTTATATATTATTTAATTTATTTAATCTAAGCTATTTAATTTATTCAGGTATTTAATATAATTTATTTAATTTAGTTTGCTTAATATACTTTATTTAATTGAACTTATTTAATTTATTTGATCTAATTTATGTGGCAAATTTATTTTAGTTTGTTTAATTTACTTTATTTAATCTATTTTATCTGATTTAATTTATTTAGTTGAGTTTATTTAATTTATTAAATCTGTTTTATTTGATTTATTGAATCTAAATTATTTAATTTATTTAATCTAATTTATTTAGTTTATTTAATTGAGTTTGTTTAATTAACTTTATTTATTTAATCTAACTCTTTATGAATAAAAATTTATATAATTAAATTATTGTACAAGAATCTAAGTTGGTAAAGAGAATTTAACTACTAAAGTTGCCAAATGTGCGGTGAATCTCTTTTCAAGGTCTAACCAACACAGTAGACTTGAACGGGCGCAAAGTTTAACGAAACTGACGAACTGACGACAAAATTTGGCTTGGATGGTGCCTTCGACGAAATTCCATAACGAATCGAACTTTCTTTACCTCAAAATCACATCTGCTCGTCTTCGCTAGATATCGGGTTTTAAAAATTTGTACTTCGATGGATATGCGTCTTTTTTCTAAATAGAAATTTTATTATCCTTGTATATATTATTATAAATTATTGTATCAGATAACTTTGAATTTAGATAGTAGTCAAATAATTAAAATTAAAAAAAAATAAAATAATATAGTAATACATGGCAGTATTGGCAGCAGAGCGGCACAGCACGGCTGGCACTTATTGCAGAAACACACCTTTCTTGAGCTTACTGCTCGAAGGCATAGATGGCAGCATTGGTATAACAACTAAAGACGAAAAGAAAAGAATCGCATTTTTAGAAGTTAATAAAAGTGTTCTTCGTATTTGCTGAACCATCCCAAGACGCATTTCGCCGTATCACGGCTCATCAGCTGGGCTAGGTTCAGCAAATACGAGAACACATTTTTAGTCCTTTATCCAAGTAACTAACGGAAAACTATAACAAATAGACGCTTATACTGCACTCTGTCGGCGACTTACTAAGTCTATTCAAGCAGAGCGGCACAGCACGGCTGGCACTTATTCCACAAACGCACCTTTCTTGAGCTTACTGCTCGAAGGCATAGATGGCAGTATTGGTATAACAACTAAAAACGAAAAGAATTGTATTTTTAGAAGTTACCAAAAGTGTTCTTCGTATTTGCTGAACCATCCCAAGACGCGTTTCGCCGTATCACGGGTCATCAGCTGGGCTCAGTTCAGCAAATACGAGAACACATTTTTAGGCCTTTATCCAAGTAACTAACGGAAAACTATAACAAATAGATGCTTATACTGCACTCTGTCGACGACTTACTAAGTCTATTCAAGCAGAGCGGCACAGCACGGCGGGCACTTATTGCAGAAATGTACCTTTCTTGAGCTTACTGGTCGAAGGCATAGATGGCAGTATTGGTATAACAACTAAAAACGAAAAGGATTGTATTTTTAGAAGTCACCAAAAGTGTTCTTCGTATTTGCTGAACCATCCCAAGACGCGTTTCGCCGTATCACGGGTCATCAGCTGGGCTAGGTTCAGCAAATACGAGAACACATTTTTAGTCCTTTATCCAAGTAACTAACGGAAAACTATAACAAATAGATGCTTATACTGCACTCTGTCGACGACTTACTAAGTCTATTCAAGCAGAGCGGCACAGCATGGCTGGCACTTATTGCAGAAACGTACCTTTCTTGAGCTTACTGCTCGAAGGCATAGATGGCAGTATTGGTATAACAACTAAAAACGAAAAGAATTGTATTTTTAGAAGTTACCAAAAGTGTTCTTCGTATTTGCTGAACCATCCCAAGGCGCGTTTCGCCGTATCACGGGTAATCAGCTGGGGTAGGTTCAGCAAATACGAGAACACATTTTTAGTCCTTTATCCAAGTAACTAACGGAAAACTATAACAAATAGATGCTTATATCGGCGACTTACTAAGTCTATTCAAGCAGAGCGGCACAGAACTAACTGGCACTTACTGCAGAAACGCACCTTTCTTGAACTTACTGCTCGAAGGCATAGACGGCAGCATTGGTAAAACAACTAAAGACAAAACGAAAAGAATCGCATTAGTTGTTATACCAATGCTGCCATCTATGCCTTCGAGCAGTAAGCTCAAGAAAGGTGCGTTTCTGCAATAAGTGCCCGCCGTGCTGTGCCGCTCTGCTTGAATAGACTAAGTCGCCGACAGAAGTAAGCATCGCCGGAAAATCAAAAGAAAGTATGTGCTCCATGTGGGAAAAAAAATTGACTGGAAAAAAAAATTGAATATTTTCAAATATCTAAAACCAGTTATGATTTAATACAAAAATTTGTGAATAAAAATTATTTGATGTCAAACAATAAGTTTCCAACTAGTATTTCAGTTACTTGTTGCTTAACAGTTCGTGATTATGATAAAAATATTTTTCAGAGACCAGTTCCAGCTATGACAAATTACAAAGATATAACGTTACTGTAGGAAACAAGACAACTCAGTACCAGTAGCCCCAGTTGTTAGATTTGTTTGGCAGCAAGTAGTTGTAAACATTCAAAAGCCATCACTGGTAGAAATCGGTCAAATGGGTTGTTTGGAACTTATATGGTAATATTGAACATGGTTAGAAAATCCACATATTGACAGCACTGAGCAAAATGTTCATAACTTATATAAAAAGTGTATGCAACATACTTGTACTAAAACTAATGCTAAGAAAAATCTTTCAATATTGGCGGACTCTCCTGAGGAAAAATAGCAAAAGTAGTTAGGTCGGTTTTTAAAAAAAAAATCGATAATTCAGCTATTTCCAAAAGAGGAAAAATAATAATAAATATTAAAACACATAAAGAGTTGAAAATCTAGACAATTTGAAAAATAATACTAGAGCTTCATTCAATAATATAAAATAAAACCGGTCAAGTGCAAGTTAAACTTGCGCAATTAGTGTTCCGTACGTTGATTGCTTTTAAAATAAAAAAATTTTGTTACAGAGGTATAAAATGATCAGTGACTTCACAAAATACACCCCAAATGAGTTTTCAACAAAGCTTGTTTCCAATCTTTACTGAAATCTGATGACCTTAAAATTTTTGTTTTTTTTATATCCCATATAAATTATTAAAGGTAATGTACTCGTGATAATTTTCGTTCAATCTACACCCTGTGGAGAATATTCCAGAATTTTTTCGAAATTTTTTTGATAAGTACTTTTCGAGATAAGGCCCGGGACAGCGATTTTTCGCGAATTTTTAAAAATAATGCAAAGAAAAGTGCGCGCAAGTATAATATTATATATATATTTTTTACTCGTGTTTTCACAAGCTTTCATTTGACACCACACTCGATGACCTAGTAAAAAATTTTTTTTTTCACTTCCGACTTCACCCCCCAAAACTAACCCCTTAAGTCAAAATTTAATTCTCAAAACTACATGGCTCTGATGAGGCCAGCAATTCCTATATTATTACCAAATTTCACCCCTCTATGTCAAATAGTTTCGGAGAAAATCGGGTGTGACAGACAGACAGACACACAGACAGACAGACACCGAAGTGATCTTATAAGTGTTCCGTACGGAACACTAAAAACTGACAAATTTTATACGGAGTTGCGTTGGTCAAAAACCTTTACAAAAAAAATTATCTTAAACACATTTCTGAGAAATCTAGAACTTTCGAAAAGTTTTATAGAGAAGATATTTGTAATTTTGATATAGAAAAAAGTAATTTTAACGAAGAAAGGCCAGTTATTTGGGCAGATGCTGAGGAGTTAGTAGAAGGTGTAATAGAAGAAGGACACCTTATTGGAAATTATTTTATAAAAATTATGGCTGATGGAGAATAAGGTTTCTTCAAAATATATATGTCAATTTTACCCGCAGATTATGAACTTGAAAAAAATAACTCTCAGAATACTTGTTTAGATGAAGAAGATATTTTTGGATTTGAAAAAAAAGAAAATTTTATTCTGATGGTGGAAGTACTGCTCAAAGAAACAAGTTAACCAGTGTCAAAGGTCTAATAATGTTGTGTACTGTTCCTGACATAAAAGGGACTTACGACAATATTAAACAACTATTTCCACTGATACAAATTAATAAAATTCCTTTCAAGTTTGTGTCTGACTTTAAAATTCTTCTTATCATGAATGATCAGCAACTGGCTATTTCTATATATCCATGCCCATACTGCTTTGTAACAATACAGGAACAAAGGAATTCTGAGAAAGTAAGTAAAAATGTGAGAGATGATGATATTGTGTATAATGATATTGAAAGTGAACAAAATTTTAATAGTTTTGCCAATTTAAAAACCTATGAGAGACTTATGAAGTGTCTACAAATTGTTTAGTGATGTTGGTAAAAATAAAAAAGATGCTAAGCTTTGTCGTAGTACAATTAACCAAACTTTAATTGATGATTTGATTTTAGGTGTGTTATTCAGAAATGTTTTATACCTGAATTGCATATATGACAAGGGTTTGTTAACCATCTTTGTTCGGATGGCTTGTCACCCCTTTTTGGACGTGAGACAGTGCTTATGTGGCCAAAAAAATTAAAATTGGTAGCTAAAAATTATCAAGGCGAATTATGCTAAAATATTACTTTCGTAGACGTGTGAGCTGAGCTGCTCAGTATAATTTCTGAAGATCTTGGAGATTGCGCAAAGCGTACTTATTGTTTGGAAATGGGATTCATCCCATTGGCTACTTATTTTTGGAACCAGTATAATACTGAATATCTTCCACAAAAAAAATATTTAATTACATATTGACTTAAAATATAATTAAGTTATGTGAACTTATTGATTGATTTGTCCATTAGCTGGTGATTGATCATTATAAACATTTAATATGAATAATGTTATTTTTTTAACTTATCACTCTTTTTAGGGAATTTAACGCAGTACGTTGGAAAATATGGTCAATCGTTTTATCATCACATCGAAATTACATAAAAAGTGATAAGTGAGCAAAGTAACATATTTCATAATAGTTATGTATAGGTGAAGAAAAAGATAAGGTGTTATTATGTATAAATAAAATTATGAACTTACCAGGAAGATTTATTCCTGACATCAACAGTTTATCTGGAAGTTCCGATATACTACGTGGCCTAGCTACTTCCATTTTTCTATTTGCTGTGCCTGTAACGAACAGATTTATTTAATAAAACCGTCGTAATGCTATAGAAAGTAATTACATACTAAAGGAAAGAAAAGTTAATATTGTTTTCCCATGATACCTTTATGAAAGTTTCTGGATTGACAAAAGGAACTCATATTAATGAAATGCTAATTAAATCGTATAGTGTTTTGTAAGGGTAACATTTTGTCCACGTAAAGTACAAAATGAACAAGTTATGTTATAGGTAAGCTGGAGACATACATTTTATCGAACTTATTTAAAATAAAGCCGTTGATAGCTTGAGACAGGCATTATTATGCCATGAATGGATGTTATATTGATATTAGCGTATATATTGTTAAAGATCATGACTTTTTAATTGGACCTTAAATAAGTTCCATCTCTTTGACAACTTACTTTACTGTTGTTTAAATACAATAATATACAGTATCAACTTTCGTGGGAAGATGAAAAATAAATACGTTTTAAGTGTTATTTTTAGCTAAAATAATACCATTATTTTTTAATCCAGTGGAAAAAGAAACAATATTCAAAATAAATCGAAAAATACGTGGTGGCTTATCGGGCGAAGACCATCAGGCAAGTGTTGCACCTTCATTAAAAATACGGAAGGTTCAAAAAAAAATGGACAACCAGAGCGAGGTATGCTCGCTACTAACATATTTTGAGATGTGGTTCTTAGATCGATATAGCCACCGCGATTACGTTGTAGATAACTAGATTGTTTTGGCCGATACTTGGAGGAGATCCGTTAAGCTTAAGTTAAGTGAACAGTAAAACAATTTTTGTTTACTGGTAAACTCCACATTTATTTTAACATATCAACATGTTTGTTATTAATGTTTATTAATCTTGATAAAGCTACAGTGATAGCGAAACATGTTGATATGTTAAAATAAATGTGGAGTTTACCAGTAAACAAAAATTGTTTTACTGTTCACTTAACTTATGTTGTAGATTCCGAGCTGTGGCATCCAAAATGAAGCGAAACATGAGATGGTCTAGTTTGGTGATAAATTTGCCCATTGTTCTTGGGCATCCGGTACTTTTATTGGAAGGGCTAACACATATTTCATACGAAATATTAAAATTAAGATAACTGCGTACAGAATATTTGTAATAATTACTATAAGTAAAGCACATATTAATGGTGGAGTTTCGTGTATAAAAAAATTTTAGCAGAGCTGTGTTAATTGGGGTTGTTCTCTGTCTGATATACTAAAATTATTACGCTCCTATTACTTGTCAAGTTAAATTGCTAAAACTTTATGCGGAAAAAAACCTAAATAACATTTCAGTTATTTAGTAAATAAAAATTAAGTTAGTTTTTTTATACAACACACGTTTCAGAAAGAAATTTGCATTTCATAATATATTTTGATGCATTGTCACACTGGTGCAAGTTATGATATGTATTGCAGATATTTGATTTGAAAGTCACATTATTGGCACAAACTACTTGTAGTTATTCAGAAATTATTATTATCAAAACAAAAGCTATGGTATCATATTAATTATAGCAATACTGTTTTAAAAATAACATTGGAAAAGTAACAAGCACCAAGGAAAGTTGCCAGTATGCATAACATATACGATCTCTTTTAGTGTTCCGTATGGAACACTTATAGGATCAGGTGGGTGTCTGTCCATCCGTCTGTTACATCCGATTCTCTCCGAAATTATTTGACATCGAAAGTTGGGGTGTCAAATGAAAGTCTGTGAAAACACGAGTTCAAAAATATATATGATGTAATACTTGCGCATAATTTTCTCTGTATTATTTAAAAAAAAGGCCAAAAATCTTTGCCCCCCACCCAACCTAGAAAAGTACTGATCAAAAAATTTTGAAAAAATTCGGGAATAGTGTAGATTGAGAGCAATTATTACGAGTGAATTACGTTTGATCATTTATCTGGTACAAAAACAAAAGGCTATAAAAACTATGTTCCTTGACAAACGGTGGAGGTTTAGTTAGTATATATTTCAGTACCGTCGCGCGTCGTTCCTGTACTGAGACAAAATAATTTTATTTTATTCGTTTATAATAAAACAAATACTTAGGTAGTAAATACTTGTTACTACTCAGTATATATCACCACTACACCAAACACTTTATTTTTGCATTCGACGCGCGTTTCGCTAACCATATTAGCTTCATCAGGAGCAATGATTGACTTGTGCCAAAGATTCAACATTCCCAACTTAGTAAATATTTGGTTTAAACTTTTACCACTAGATTCTAGATTGAGTCAGATTGATTTGTTGGCTATTAGGTAGCTAAGATGCTATAACTATTATACATTATTAACTAAGAAAGAACCTGAAAATACATACTGGATCTTAAGATCCGTAAAATAATAAAAAAATAATATAACTTTTAGATTTTCTGACTCCAAGAACCCTGAAAAGGATATATAACACGATATACTAGGAGTAAACCCTGTAACCCCCCTCTCACCCCTTTGAATATAAATAATTGTGCTTAAATTTTGTTTATTTTTTGTTTAATACAAAACAAAAAAAAATTTCATAATAATCTTAAAATTATATAAAATTTATCTGCCGTCACCCCTACTCCTCAGTTCAGAAACTATAGATATCTTTAATACAAGTGTTACGTGTGTACCCAATTTAAAATCCATATCTTCTTACAACAGGGCGATGGACAGACTAACGAAAATGGGAAACCTTGTTTTTCGTGACCTAGGGACCTTAAAATGTGATTTTTTCGCGAATACATTACCCGTCAATACGACAAGAAAGTTGTGATACTCACGTATTTTAGGTGTTTTAGAATGGTAATATCATCGTTCTAACCTTTTTACTAGAACTAGAATACCCCATATATAACAGCATTTTTCTATGCTTCACAAAATTCTAGTCATTGTCCGTGACACTGGTTAATTTATCGAAATAACGAAATTTTAAAACGACATTTTAACATTTTAAAAAACACCTAAATATTGAAATTCCTTAAAAACTTCTGGTGAAATGGTTCTCAAACGTTTTCAATACACTTTTTAGTTGAATTGCTGAATCCAGATTTTCCCAAAGCGTCCCGTGTCAAATTCTAATAAGTTAGCTTTGCTGAATAGCAAATAATATTTTTTTTAAAAAAAAGGTTAGGTAAAAATAAATAATAAAATTCTGAAAATTCGACAACATTTCGCGGTGCCCCTGTAAGGAAGTAGTGGCTCCCCAGTGTACATTTTGCAAACAACTATCCTAATTCGAAGCGTATTATGAGTCACCTGGTATATATCATCCATGTACAAGAAATACTTGATCATTAAAATATATGCAGTCGACGATGTTATTCTAATAGAGACAAATGGCTTTTTAGTGTATTTTAACAGATTAAACAATTAAAGAATTTTTAATTATGCTTATTAGCGAGACATTTTAAAGAGAAATAAAAGTTTACTATATTGCAGTAGCACATTCCAACAGCAATGGTTTAAAATATAGCACCTACAAAAGTTACCTACCCTGTACAATTACTGAAATATGAATGAATTCTCAAGTTATGCCGACATAAACAGCTAATAAGTTAATATACCGTAAATATTGTGTAAATAAGATATTTTAGATAATTTTAATTTCAAAAATACTCACAGACGCCCCATGTTTAATTACATTAAATATTTTGCCACTAATTTTACTGATAATCTTGAATAGCAAACTTTTCCTTATCATTTTAAAATGAGTTAATGAGAGGCTCCAACCCTTAGACTTTCAACTTTTCAAGAAAAAAATCATATTCTCAGGAACATCAAAAATGACCGTACATCAAACATGTCTCTAGATAAGTAGTTGTGAACCTCCTTCTATGCTTGACTTACACGTTTTCTTAATTTTAATTAATAATTTCATATTTGAACAAAAGTTTATATGCTTCAATTTCCACGAAGTTATGTTTAGGTTATGTTTGTGTAGTGTTAAAGTAAGACACGGTTTTTTACTTTCCTTGCCAATAAAAAGTATTCTATTCGTGAAGAGGCTACCCTATGAGATTTTTGTATTTCTTAACGTTTAGAATTCCTAGATAATCCGGCATTTCCGTCACTTTGTCTGTCTGTTGATACGGTTACTCCTGAATGAAATGAGCTATAGATTGGTTACATATATAACATTTAGAGTAGGAATGGAACCTCCAGTTTTTTGGCAATATCGCTAAAGGGGAAAAGCTGAAAGGAGTGGGGATTAATAAATTTTGGTAATTTTTCATATCAGTGAGAAAAATATTACTTAGTTTTTAATTCATATAAATAACAAATTTTAAGCATAATTATTCATAGTCAAGCATGTAAGGGGTTAAAGTGGTGGGGAGGGGTGTAAGAGTTTTTGTAGTAATAAATCTAAAAATTTTGTTATTCTTCAAATATTTCGAGTTATTTATGATCAAACATATAAGGAGTTAATAAGGTGGAGAAGGGAGCTAGAGAGGTTGCTTTGTATATGTAGTAAAATATGCCCGCTTCAGGCTTCTTGGACTCAAATATTCTGAAAGTTGAATTCTTTTTCATTATTTTTAATTGTTCAAATATGTGAAAGGATAATGTAGTAAGGGAGGTGGTCAGAGGGATTGCTTCTTATATAAGTGTTATATAATCATTTTTAGGATCAAAGAATCTGAAAATTGTTTTATTTTTCATTCTTTTTAATTGATAAACATGATAGGGGTAATAAGGTAGAGAAGGGGGTTAGAAAGGTAGCCTCAATGTCTTATTTCCTCTATATACATCCATTTCAGGGTAGACGATTGTGGCAGTTGCGTTATTTTTTATTGTTTTTGAATATGTAAGAGGTTAATGAGACAGGGAAAGTTTATATCATATTATATGTTCTTTTTGGGGTTCTGTAAATCGCGAAATCTGAAAATTGTGTGAATTTTCGTTATTTTAAATTGATTAAACAGTAAGGTGTTAATGAAGTATGGAAGGAAGTTAAAGGGATTGCTTCTAAATATTATTATATGTCCTCTTCAGGTTTTCTTGAGTTGAGGAATGTGAAAATTGTTATTTTCAATTTTAACAGAAATAGTGTAAAGAAGAAATATCAGGTTTCAATTGTAAATATCTTTCAGCCTTTTTTATGTTAAACTTTTTTTGTAATTAATATCTTTCAACAAAAAACTTATCATTTAAAATATCGACTAGTGGTGTTTGGTTAAAGTCAGTACATATTTTAGAAAAGAAAGAAGGAAAGTACTGGGTAAATCACTATCAATTTTGATCAGCAGTTTAGTTAGGGACATAGGTAAAGTAAGTTAACAAACAATTAAGGATTTTGTACGAAGACATCAAAGTTGAAGAATTACTTTTAAACAATCTTAGTAGTCGACTGGACAAGAAAAAAAAAATGTATCAAAGGAGCATAAAACACTTAATGGTCATTTTAGCCAGCCTTTCCTCTCTTTTGGTCTTAAGTCTTTTTCGTAACTCAAGAAAGATAATACTGAATGCTTTGCTGTCAGAAATAGATCTAGAAAAAGAGGTAGGGGGGCATGATAAGAAATTCGATAAAACAAGGAATCTTAAATAGGTATTAACAGAATAATGATTGATTGGGATTAGATACGTAATAGGTAGGTTAAAAGCCTGAGATAAAGAATTTATAGCGTATAATAAGTGCCAAAATAACTAAATTATGTTAGCATTAAATTGTATTTTTTGTTCTCCAATCTGTAATATAAACACCTTAGAAAAGTATAACAGCAATAGCCAGAGCAGACCAAAATAAAGTAGTACATCTATATGTTGGTCTTCAGTAGCGCCGTGGGTATAAAACCTGCCAACTGTACCGATGATCGTTAGTTCAAATCCGTCGCTAGCGGCTGGATGTTGTGATATCCCACATTTTAAAAATATGTAACCCCGTGGCTAATATGTTATGTTCGTGAGGCCAATAAAACAGAGAAAAAAATGTTTTGGTCTATTTTAGACTGCTAATAGAATTTTAAACTTGAGCAGAAAGACACAATTTACCACATTTATCTTAGTCAATTTTCTATGTGAATCTAAATAAAAATAACCGGTCAAGTGCAAGTTGAACTTGCGCAATTAGTCTTCCGTACGTTGATTGCTTTCAAAATAAAAAATCATGTTACGGAGGTATAAAATGATCAGTGACTTCACAAAACACATCCTAAATGAGTTTTAACAAAATTTGATTCCAATCTTTACTGAAAACTGATGACATTTGTTTTTTTAATTTACCAGATAAATTATTAAAGGTAATGCACTCGTGATAATTTTCGTTCAATCTACACTCTGTGAGGAATAATGCAGAATTTTTTCAAAATTTTTTGATCAGTACTTTTCGAGATAAGCGGGGGGACAGCGATTTTTCGCAATTTTTTAAAAAATAATACAAAGAAAAATATGGGCAAGTATTACATTATATATATTCTTGAACTCGTATTTTTACAAGCTTTCATTTGACACCCCACTCGATGACCTAGTAATTTTTTTTTTTCCATTTCCGATTTCACCCCCCAAAACTAACCTGTTAAGTCAAAATTTAACTTTTAAAACTACACGACTCTGATGAGGCCATCAATTCCTATATTAGTGCCAAATTTCAACTTTCTATGTCAAATAGTTCCGGAGAAAATCGGGTGTGACAGACAGACAGACATACGGACAGCGAAGTGATCTTATAAGTGCTCCGTACGGAACAATAAAAATACCGTATATAGTGTCAATTAATAGAACATTTTTTATTGTAGATACTTCGTTGTCACAGCATTTCAGTCCTCAGCTTTCATTACTTGACAATGTTATAAACTAGCATTAACTGAAATAAGTTGGGGCTAATATTCCAAGCGATTCATCACATAGCGGTGGAAAATAGTTTCATTAATAGTAATAGAAATATACATACATCAAAATACACATGCAGCAAAAGAATTTTCTATATTTGAAAATCCATTTCTAAATAGTATTTAACAAATTAAGATTTTTTACAAAAAAATAAAGTACGCCAAATTGTGTTGAAAATACGTAAATAGTTTAGCAACTCATACACGAACGGTAACACTTAAACTGATTCGTTCATCGGTATTGGTACAAAGTTTCCGTTTTAGTAATTAAATTGTTAATAATAAAGATTTAACTTTACTTAGTTGGGTGAACACAAAAACAGGTCCGTATTTAGATTTTCTTAACCAATATTATACTTCTTTCTATCTGTGTATTTAAAAAGCATCCTACTTCATACACACACATACTTCTATTATGTTCTTGAAACTACTCTAGCACAAAAAAATGATAACGCATTTAGCCATTGGAGGTGCAGGAGGAATAAGGTTGAATTTATCTTGATTAAATTGATATTGCGAAGTTCTTAACCTTCTTAACAACAGATTCTGCTGCTACAAAAATCTGTTTTTTTTTTGTTAAAATCTTTAGAGCCATTTTTGTGCTCCAGACTGCCCATGTCTAACATTTAGGTATGTAATAGACTTTAAAAATAATCTCAATCAACTTGAAGGTATTAATCTAAGTGAAAGCTGCCCCTATTGAGCTACCTGTCCAACCTGGTTGGGTATATAGTTATTTTTATACCCATGATAACTTTTAATCAGAAAGTCAAGAACTATATCAAAGCAAAGCTTCAGTCAACTGCACTGAGCTTACCGTGGTCCTTTGTTTTTTTTTTCTGGAAGAACATTGCTATTGTGTTGGTGCATTCTTCTTTTGAAAATTGATAACGCATAAATAACATAATAATATGTTTTTTTTTTCATTATGGGCATATCAGATGTGCTGCAGGGAAATCCCTAAAGGGCTACAAGAACCACCCGTATGCGGAAAAAGCAATTCACCTTGGTCTTGAATCGCTGTAAATTGTACTCGGTGCGACGTGTATTCCTAGCATGTACCGCACTGGGAGGAATTAAGCGGGCTACATTCGTCGAAAACTATTCATGAAGATATTTGTAGAATAGACTAAAGTCACCAACCATTCTTCGATGTTTCGAGGAATCAAGGTTACTGGTAAATAATCAACCAATATCCAACAAATGCATTGTGTGTTTGGGATCAGTATTCCATCATTGGTCGAATTTGAGCTATGTACAGAATTAAAAGCTATCGTGGAGTGTAAAGCTTTCTAATTCGGAATAATATTCCCAGGTTTTGAGAAGCTTGCTACGCATGCAACAGGCTCATGTACCGACATAACTATATTGGGTTCAGCAACGTTGACTTTTTTAGAAAAAACTATAGCCTGGATTTTGTAGCGTTAAATTCTACTTGGTTTCTATCACCCCAAGGTAGAATTTTTTCAAGGTCTTTATTAAGTTGAGGAACTTCTTGCTGTCTGCCAATAATTGTCATCATGCTATACCATAAGCAAAAATAAAGCGTAGCTAAGCCGACAATTTGTCATGCCAAACACGGTTCAATGCCTTGGATATATTAAGTGCAATCGCTCGAGATTCTCCAAACTGTTCAATTGCGTTATTCCAAACAAGTGTGACATAAGTTAGAACATCTTCTGTTCATATTTGCTTATGAAAGACATATTGATGGTCGCTAATAATACTGAATCCTTGTAGATATTTTAGAAGATGCTGATTGATAGCCTTTTTCATAATTCTCGATATTATTAAAAGCCGTCAAGCAGTGTCTGACAAGGAAATTTGGTCTTTTTTTGAGTATCGACTGA